>VDFB02047230.1:191577617-191758282 GCA_007258455.2 Sequoia sempervirens | reverse complement strand
AGTTTGTGCTTCTATTTCACACTATATTTTTTGGAGGTGGTTAATAATATCTAGTTGTTGATCTAATTCTCTTTCCCTATGCTCAATTTTTGATTGAGCAACTTGATCAACATCATGAATAGAGTCTCTACTTCTTTTTCAGTTCTTGGAGATGAAGTAGGAGAGTTGTTATGTCTATTTCTCCTTATATTTATCATATGTGAAGGTAGAGGTAAATTCCTATCTATATTTAATGTATGTAGATTTTGAGCTGCATCTTTATTCCTTTCATTAACATTTGTCTATTTTCTAAATCTACCAAAATCATGGCTAAAGATTCTCCTACTAGTTTTTATCAAAGTAACAATTGAATCGTCTCATGTGTATTCATTATACTCCTGGATTCTCATCCTTCCATTGCTCTCATTTCCTTCTTTTATCAAAGGAAGTAGTCTCAAGCATTTCCTGACCTTTAGATCACTGATATCTTCCCTTTTTTTTATCTTATGAGGTTAACTTTTAGATCTTCCTTAATAGAGTTGCCACTTCTGAAAAGGAAAAAATAATCTAGATCAACAAATTTTGATTCTACTAAGTAGTAATACTTTCCTAGCTGTAGTATGGTTATTGATTAGCCTGGTTCTTCAATTTGAGTCTTTATTTAACTATCCTCAACAATAACACCATTTTGTTGGGTCCCACAATTGCTACTCCACTTCCTAGAACCAAATATCACTCACAAGGCTAGGGTTTTCATCATACAAGTGAAATCATCTCATAAACAGATCATGGAAGGTTGACTTCTATGAATATATTTTAATTATAAGATACCATACAATTTAAATATCCCTTTTGTAGTCATGAAAGTGCCATGGAAATTAATAGGACAACAATAAACCCTTGGCACTATCTTGATCATCATTTACCCAAGAATGCACTTATGAATGTCAAATGTCCTTGAGATCGATCATTAAAACCTTATGGAATTCTTAGAGTTTCATGAAATTAAATAAATTATATTCATATGGATTCATGGCCAAGATAGGGATGTTATAAATAGGTGAAATAGGGGTATCCACTTATCTTTTGGCTATCCTAAACCACTTTGTGCAACCCTATCACCATCCTCATCTATGTTATCAATATCCAAAGTGTTTTTCATGAGATCCTTATGTTTCATTGACCCATGATGAAGATTATTATATTCAAGGAGATAAAAGGGATCATTTTTAGCATCCAAAATCATAAAGAATGCTACCATTAAGGTTCAACAATCCTAAAATCAATCATAGTATAGTATGAATGTCATAATAAAACATAGGTTGGTTATCCTATGTCAAAGACTACACGAGGTTTATTAGAATATAAAGAGTTGAATCGCAATATGCTATACAAATCATATCACAAAATGATCTAAGGAATTATATAAAATCTACATAATCTTCATGCTAGAACAATTAATAAAAGCTTGTGATTTACAATAAGAAAATTTATCATAAATAAACATAAGAGGCTATCCTAGTATGGATACCTCTATACACAATGGTAAAAATATCTTATAAATGGAAATATCATTAGACATGGTCTTAGTAAAAGGAAATCATATCAATCAAGAGCTAAAACATGTCATAAGAGGCATTGGGAGAGTCAATACTATCACACTCCTACATGACTTACATGAAAGGGTAAACACTAACTACAAGGGTTACTTTATGTTTAAGATCTAGAATGTTTGTTAACATTATCTTTAGGTAAAATGTATTTGAGTATGTGTCCATATTTTTTAATTAAAATGAATGCAATACATTATATTTCAATTATTTTATAATAATGTAAGGTTTACCAACAAACTTGGAATGAAACACAACCATCACTATACCTTTTTTTTGTCTCTACTAGTGTCTTGATGGCCTTAAGGCCCCACTATATAGTGAGTTGGCAATGTGTCAATATTTGATACATAGTGGCCCAATAAATGATGTAGGCACTATGTATCTTATTCCCCAATTGATTTTCTACTATTTTGGATTTAGATTAAGTGAGTCCCAATTGCTAGATGTGTAGAATTTTAGGCAATATATTGAGAGTCGACACATGGACTTTGAGATTGGCTTGTAGTCAAAGTCGTAATATTTTTGTGTGTATTAAAGGTGTTAATGGAGGATAACTCTTATCTTGTGGAAACATGTCACCATAAGACTGAAATGGCATTACTAAATTTTTTATGCACATTATTTAGTGTATTGTTTCCTCTACTGTCAAATCCAACATAGTTTCACCCTATGATCAATGCTCCATGCAAGAATGAACTTGAAACAAAAGGGACTTAGAGTAATAAAATTAAGAATCTAGCATAATGTTTAATATATGTCCATGGGCATCGATAAGGAATTTTGAGTGGATCCATCTATTGTTCACCTATCTTACTATACAACATGTATCCTCAATTTATATGAACCATAATAACAAATGTGTTTACCATTATTGTAATAAATAAACCCCAATTTTAAGACATGCATGTATTACATTACATATTGGTTGATAGTGAAAAGAAACATTCTCGATATATTTGGCATTCTCTAAAGGTGCACAAATATCCAAAGTGTAAGGTGTAGATTTATTCGATAGGTTTTGGAGTGCATGCACACCCAATAGAATATTTTGACAAGAAACTTGTGTTTCTTTCATCGGGATATATTTTGATATAAAACTATTTTGTAATTTGATTCCCCTTAACCCAATGAGCTAGCCAACTACCCAATGCCTTTTGTCCTACTTGCCACCTTGCCATTGTTGATCTAAAGTAGCACAAACACTAATCATTAGATGTGCTCAAGCTTTAACAAAAAGAGAGGTCATGTGTCAACTAGATAGGGTAGAATAGCCTTATTAAATGGTGTGCAACATGTAAATAAAGTCTAAACTCACTGATCTACATGATGCCTTGGTCGATACTCCATGACAATGGAGTTGGAATTAAACAAATCTTAGACATTGAGATATGCAATATTTAGTGAAGTTAAATGACTATGTTATTGAAATGTGGGATTACTTTGTAATAAGGGACTTTATTTTATAAGTCAAATATTTAAACCAAGTCTAAAGGGATATAATATAAACATTTGTCAATCTAGATGTAAAAAATCAATTTTATTGTGCTTCAAAACAAAGAAAATGATAAGACCTCAAATCATATAGCCTATCATACTTAGAGAGAAAAATATACATTCTTATTTGTTAAATAATGCACACTTTTCTCTATAATATACTTTTCAAACATTATACCATGAAATTTTTTAAATAGATTGTTCAATTCTATTAATCTCACAATCAACAATTAAATACTCTTTAAAAACTAAATAAATACAATAATAGCCTCTTATTTAGTTATTACTTTTGAGGTACATTAAAGATTATAGAGGAAAAGATTTCTGATACAAATCAATCTCTTACTCCGGAAAGAAAACCAAAGTTACGAAGCTCAATATTAGAAAAATTATTGGCTGTTCCTCTGCAGCGTATTGGTAGACCTTAAAATTAGGTACCATGCGTACAAGAGTTCGAACTCAGCCAGGGAGGGCTGCAAAAGATATTACTAAAACAGGCGGTACTCTCTAGTACCCCATCCTTTTTAAAATAAATAAATATAAGAATTGTCTTAAACATTTTTAGTCAAACTATTGCACAAACTGAGCCTCCATACCACTTAAGTGACCTCTGTCGATCTTACCAATCAGAAGCTTCCCAACAAATAGTCTTACATAATATGTAGGTAATGGTATATTGCAGCTCAACTGACCACCTCTTATCTCTTTGCCATGTAAGACTACAAACCTTATGTGTCAGGACCCAAATTTTGTCACAGATATATGAATTTATTCTCACAATTCAGCCCTCCCTCCAAATTTTAGTGTAAGTTGCTAAGGTATTCTCTGTAGTGCTAATAGTTTCTGGCCATCCTAGCTCGAGAAGTGTTAATAGTGTAAGTTTCTAAGGTATTCTCTATTTTGTAAAGTTTATGAGGTATTCTCTGTGGCGCTAACAGTTTCTAGGGTTTAATGGGTATAGGAAAAAGAAGGTGGGTGTTGTAGAGCAGGATTGAGTGGTATAGGCAAAAGAAAGTGGACGTTATAAGTTTCTAAGGTATTCTCTATTTTGTAGAGTTTATGAGGTATTCTCTGTAGCGCTAACAGTTTCTATCCATGCCTAGATTGAGAAAGGGTTAATGGGAACAGGAAAAAGGAGGTGGGTGTTGTAGAGCAGGATTGAGTGGGATTCTTGCAACTAGAGACTGACTTAGTATAGGTCTGAATCCCACTGTGTTTGAAGTCAGGAATATGAGTGGAACAAAAGATTTGCATCATGAAAACCACAGAACCCTCGTCCTGGCTATCAATTCATTGATTTTCCATGGCCAAGCCATGTTACAACCTTTTTCACCCAATTACTCCCAGGTTATGGATTATTTTACCAGTTATGCAAACAATTTTGGACTGCTGGATTCCATTCTGTCTAATGCAAAAGTGATGGAGATTCAATATATTGGCAAAGAGAGTGTTGCATTGCATCTACCAACAGATTCTCCACGGAGGTACGTACACTAGTAATCTTTTGAGGGTTCTGTTTGTCTCATTATCTCTACTTAGGGTACCCAATTCCTAATAATGAAAAATGTACAGGTGACCAAACGGGAGGTTGCAGTTCAAAGTGAATGGCAACAATGGAATTGCAGAACAGAAGAGGATTTGATGTTAAATGGAGTATTTTTTAGTGCGTCAGGTGTGGGAGAATCCTCAAGTTATTTAAAAGCTTCTAGGAGAGAGGATCTGATAGTTGAGCAACCTAACTTTGCGCTTCTCAAAATCCTAATCTTGAAACACGGCCTTTGTCCCTTGTGGATTATCTCACCGGAGCTGCAGGTGTTCTCACCTGCTGACAAAACAGAGACCCAGTTCAATCAATCACTTCTGCTTTTTAATCATAAGAGCTTCCATTCTTACCCCACAATCCAGCATATGCAACTCTTTCTTTTCCAATCTATCAAATCTCTACTACTTTTGTATTAAACAGAATACAATCCAGCATCCCAAACAAGTTTGCATATGAGTGATTGGGTGAAAGGTAGTAACATCACTTGGCCATGCAAAATCAATGAATTGGTAAGCAGGACGCGGGTAATGACGTTTTCTTGATGCAAATGTTGTGTCCCACACCCATATTACTTGTTTAACTTCAAACACAGTGGGATTTAGACCTGTACTGAGTAAGTATTTAGTTGCAAGAATCCCACTCAATCCTGCTCCCACAACACCAACCTTTTTTTCCCTATATCCATTAACCCCTTCTCGATCCAGGCAGAAACTGTTAGCGCAACAGAGAAAACCTTAGAAACTTACAAAACAGAAAGAGCTCAGGCAAAAAGAAAGATATTAAGCATATTATGTAAGTATGCAATTTTCAGTGACTACATGAAAATGAGAATTGTGCTTTGTTTTGTCTATATTCTATTGCACCTAGAAATACCTTTCAGTCGACCTTAATTATGAGCAGCTGGGCAATTTTCTTGAACATAAAGATGTTAAAGACCCTATTAAATACAAATTTTAAAACGGGCATTTCATTTCCATCATATACTTTTATGACCAAGATGGGGCTTGCTCATGTTAACGTAATTAAAATATTTCTAAAACTGACTCTATAGTTTGGGATCCAATCAATGATCACAATACTTTTGTTTATTATTTATTCAAAATACAGGATAGAGATATGACACATATAAAATTCACCTATCAATATTTCAAACTAACACACATCATGCATGGCATCTGGAAATTCATGTTAGCGATTCACCATGGGAAAATTCACTGCCATGACAAATTCAACTCAAGAAAAATTCACTACCAGCAATTCACTGAAAATTAACAATTTTTAATATATATTGCTGTATAATTAGTTTATTAGAATAAAATAAAATTTATTGAAAAATGTTCTCATTTTTATTATCATAAATTTAAATTTTCTTAATATATATTGTTGTATAATTGGTTTATTAGAATAAAATAAAATATACTGAAAAATGTTTACATTTTTATTATCATAAATCTAATTTTTTAATTGTATATTTCCACGCATGTGGTGAATTTTCCTTGAGGTGAATTTGTCATGGTGGTGAATTTTCTGTGGTGAATTGTTGGAGATGAATTTTCCAACAGTGAATTGCTAGCAGTGAATTTTCTTAGAGCAATCATACACATTACTCATTGAAAAGATTTTAAACCCTTTTTGTAATATTAAGCCCATAGATGGAAAAGATACACTTTAATTATCCTAAATACAAATGACACTTTAAAGCATAAACATATTAATTGCCTCAACTACACATGAAACGACAACCCATAATAGAATAGTGTTTTTATGATATAAAGTCATTTATAAAGGAAATGAATTGCCAAGTGTCTCATCAAACAAAAGATATGCCCAATCTCCTCTTTAACTTAATTTTATCAAGAGATATCTACCCAAATACTAGTCACTTCCTCCATGAATGCCTACAAGCAACACACTTGAAGGTGTAAGGCTCACCAATCAAGCCATCAAAATAAGAGGACAAAATTTATGACTTCAAACCAAACAAGCATTCAATTAAATCAATCAACTAGCAAACTTATTAACCGAATTCAAAATTTTAAACATTCATCGAATCCATCTGTTCATCTCAAATGAATCAATTCACATAAATCAAATTCACCCAATCAAATGAAAGTCCATGGATCAACAACATGTCTTCTCATATTTTCCTACCAATACATCCATTTTCCTAGTCCAATTTTCCTACAACCCTTCAAAAAATTCTTACACAATTCAAATTGTGCATTGTTATCTACTCAAACATATTTCAAATTGCACACTATTATCTACTCAAACATAGTTCAAATTCCATGCTATTATCTACTCAATCAACTATAAGTTCAAACTACACTGTAAATGTTTATCTTCTTTATACGCTTAGTAAATTTATGACTTCAAACCAAACAAGAATTCAACCAAATCATTTTCAAGTTTTATGTTGATTATAAGCAAACAAGTTTTATGTTAAGTGTTTCAAATATGTCTTTCATTTGTCAATGACATTTCATTCTCAAATGACAAACATAAATCAAGAAAATATATTTAAATTCTAAATCCTACATCACAAAACATGATACACAAATATTATACTATTAGACAAGACAACTAAGAGGGGAGTGAATCAATTGTAGCAATGTTAACAATCAAAACCCTCAACATAAGTTAGATATACAAGCATTCATATAACCTTTGCACTAGAAGTGTGATTAATCATTAAGAGTAGAAACATAAACAAGAAGCAACAAAACCATACACACAAGAACACTAGATTTACATGGAAAACTCAATGAGGGAAAAACCACAATGATGATTAGCTCACAATATAAAGAATTCTAAAATTGAATACAAAGGCTCACTACTAGAAAGGCTCACTTTCAAGACAAGACACACTGTCCAATGAGGGCTCATTGCCAGAGAATTACAAAGAAGATAGAAGAGAGTTGTTAAAAAGAGAAAACTATCTTAGTGTAGCTCATTGCCTTCAGGAACTCAACACTTCAAAATTCACATTGATCTGCTTAAAATCGCATCACACATCACTATCTCGCATCTATCTTGTCTTTCACAAATGTATCTCAACACATGCTTATACCATCTTCAACCTTGAAACCCCCCCAAGGTCGGCCATACACAATTTGTAGTTACAAAGTCAAATTAGGTTGATACAAAAGCATTCCCGTGGTGGAAGAGAATGAGGGAGACCCAAACACATTCTTAATGAGGACCTAAATGAGTTCTAATACACCTCAACACGCTTCTATGAACTTCACAAGTAGTGCTTAACATAAGGTCAACCAACACCCATGCAAACACATAAAACAATTAAGTACATACATCCTTAACTTAGTCCAATATTTTTGAAAAACAAACTTCACTTGAACATGATCTGGAGTATGCAATTTGAACACATGTATATATTCATCCAAAATATTTGCAACAAACTTCACTTGAAAAGCATGATCATTTGGTACATTTGAATAACCCTATCAGCCACTATAATACACTATCTAGCTAAAAAAACTCATCAACAACAACACCAAATCTCAAATCATCTTGAACCAAGAAGGAGAACAACCTTATCAACATATTCTCAGAGTTGCAAGTTCTGAAACCAAAATGTGGAGAAATACATAGAAAATACATTTCTCCCAAACCACAACTAGACACACCGAAATGCACAGATCACACACTGGTGAAAATATCTCGCACTATATGATGATCCAAAAACCCAAATTATAGATATAGAAACTACCAATAGCCATGATCAATACCTCACATCCACACAAGCATAGCATCATCTTGAAAGAAACTTGAAGCACATCCTGGACCACACACTAAATACCTGCATAACATTGTTTTCACTATTTATCAAATTTTCTCAAAAGCACTTGGAGACCAAGTACCAAAGACATCAATTCAACACATTACTTCACTCTAACACCCTTCTAGATGTAGAAACATAAGGATAATTTCATGTACTCACAACACTTCTTCAACATCTCAATTATACATGCACAAACTGCAAACCTTCTTTATTACAATTTTCTCAATATGCTCGACATATGCAGTCAATAACCAGCTTCCATACACATAGTTGGCATCAATGACAAAAAAAAACCAGTTGATATCAATGACAACACCTTCATACTTGCAACATATACAATATAAAATGTAGCCACTACAACTAATATAGTAATAATATACTACTATTTGTAGGTTCAAAGGAGAAAGATACATATCATCTTTACTGGCCAAACCTATTTAAACTATAAACACTACATCACAAAACATGACAAACAAAATATTATACAAGAAAAATTGTAACTACTATAGCTAATATAGTAATAAGATGATACTATCCATAGGTTCAAAGGAGAAAGATTCACATCATCTTCTATGGCCAAACCTATTTAAACTCTAAACCCTACATCACAAAACATGATAGAAAAATATTACACAAGACAAACTATAACTAGTATAAGTTCATATTACCTTCTCTCAAACAAAAATCATGAAATTCAAATTATAAAATAATCTTTTATTCAACCATCATTGTGATCTACCAAACTATTGTTACAAATTGGTACTTCAATGGTAATCATAATGGTATAACAAAAAAAAAAATTATTTGTGATTTAGATAAAAAAAATCAATCCTACCTATGTTCAAACCAATTAAACTAAATATTGATCTTTGTTGTTCACTTGAATGGATATGCTTAACTATCCACCTCACTATAGTTGTGATAAAGTAAACAAAAAATTCTTCTTGTCACATAGAAGTCCACTTGGACCTTGGAAGTTAGGTTGCACCACTTTGCAAGCCTATATCTATTACTTCATAGGTAACCAAAAACTTGGGTCTTTCTCTCACATTGCACTTCATGTGGACCTCACAAGATAGGGTGCCCCACTGTGGGACTACAATAATATTTGTAATTTATTTTTTAAAAGTAATTTCTTCACTTTTGTCCTTTATATGGCTATAAATGGAAGGTGAGGTTGTCATACATTGCTTCATCTCTATTATTTTGGATTTTTTTTTTAATTCATCTACTATATACTTGGTTTATTTTAGTTATTTGTTATTATTATAATATTCAAAGGTACCTCATTTGTTTGTATAATATTTAGTTTAATGCTTAAGGCTCTTTCTTTCTCTAACTTTATACTAAAAATATCCATAAGATTCTAAATTTTAAAACTAATATTGAAGGGTGTTTGTTCCACAATCTAATTTATTGAATGTGGCTCAATAGGAGTCACTTTTATTTTCTAACAATCAATGGATGGCTTCTATATCTCTATAGATGAAGGAGAAAGCTAACATGCAAACCTAGAATGACACAAAGAGATTGAGGATAACACTATCTCCACAAAAGAGAGGAATATGCTTTCCAACAAAGGAAGAAACTCAAGATGTTAATGAAGTCACTCTACAATAATTTGAAGTAGTTGTTCAAGTGAATGCAGTTGCTAGAACCAAGAAGATTGTAGTGTGGTGGGAGCGGACTAAAGAGGACATGGATTCAACTCTTTAATATGTTGAGGACAATGGGAGCTCAACAAGGAGTGAAGCAAAGAAATGGGGAATCCCTACCACCACACTCACCAACTAGTTAGTTGGTATTACATCAACTTCAAAGAAAGGTCCTCCTACAATCCTGATTATAGAAGAAGATGCATTAATTATTGAATGGTGTAAAGAGATGGTTGCAGTGAGCCACAGGCTTGGGATTATGAATCCCAAGGCAAAAGTTGCACAAATCT
Source organism: Sequoia sempervirens (assembly GCA_007258455.2). NCBI lineage: Eukaryota > Viridiplantae > Streptophyta > Pinopsida > Cupressales > Cupressaceae > Sequoia > Sequoia sempervirens. Next base: position 191,747,906 of record VDFB02047230.1, on the reverse strand, counting down.
ACCAAACACAACCCAACCTATTTAAGGATGGGTTGCTTGGTAAGTGTTTAAAAATACATCATCCTAAACTCACATTGAGGATAGTGGAAGTCCTTGCTAGAGATAACACACTAAACCTCAAGTTTGCAATGTTGTATACATTCTATATAAAATTTTCAAAAGCTTATGTTTCCAATTTATATGTTCCTCAAATAATATGAAATTGTGATGAAATTGGCATTGATGAAGGTAGAAATGGAGTGATGCAAGTGTTGTCAAAAAGAGGTAGCCGAAGTGTTTCCTACATCATACCAAAGAGTAGGAGTGGATTACCATTTACTGTTGTGTGAATGTTGTTCAAAGAATGCCATGTTTCTATCTATTCAAGGTTAAAAAGCAATTGAAACATTATATTGATGGCTATGAATCAAGTGCTTGCATGGCTACACAACCCCATGCATGGATGAATAAAGAACTATAATTTCTAAACTGGTTGCATCACTTTTCAAGATCATTTCTAGGTGGTATCAGTAGCCAATTCAAATTTGTTGAATTTTAATGGTTGTGAAATCCATGTTGTTGTAACAATAATTGAAGAGGCAAGGTTATTAGGGATTGACTTGCTAACACTAGCAACTCAATTAACATAAACTATAGTCACTAGATGTGAGTTTATTTCTACATCAAATTCTATTTTAAATCTAAAAGAGAAACGTGGCTAGCCAAGTTTCCTAATATTAAAATTAAGAGGGTAGAACTAGCACTACTTAGTAGGAAGGTTTTCAAAAAATAATTTATTGTTGCAAACATCATAACAATATTCAATACAATCGGTATATGGCCACTTTATCCTAATGCGCTTAATAATGACACATGTATTCTAGTGATGTATTTTAGTTTAGCATACATGATGACATTTTCTTAATGCAAAAAATTATAATTATTTCAAGAGTTAATATTTCAAAAGTAGAAGTGGCAAAAAACTTGCTTATAGTAGGGGAATTACATCCTACAACACCTAAACTAGTGGTACAAGAATGCAATTATGCACCTAAAAGTACTTCTTTGGAGGCTAAAAATTGTGTTTAAACAGAAGAGACTTAGCTTAGCATGAGTAAAAAGAAGATGGACTTGTAGTCTTCCATCTTAACCAAGACAACCATCATGGTTACTAGAGGGTGTTATAAATTTGGAGAATTGACTTGCATTCCCAACAACAAGAAGACACACTTTCTTTCCCATCTCTCCTACCTAGATTGAATGTGTTTGAAATGGTACACCACTATGCTAATTTAGGAGGTTGGGATGATGAAGATAATGTTTTAGAGTTAAGAGAAATTCAAGATAATGGGATAATTATTCACGAAATTTAACATATCACTGATGTAGAATTGAACTAGTCATTAGGTTCCCAAACCAACTCAGACATCACCAAATTCCTCAAACTACATGTTCACATTGTGAAGGAGAGACAAACAAATGTAGAGAGAAATGAAATTTATTTGAGCCAATAATTTCAACTCCTAATAGTAGATGATTACATGAACCTTATAATGGAACATGAGAAAAATAAGACATAAATTGAAGAGCTCAAAGTGAGAAAGAAAGAACAAATAGAGGAGATAAAGATAACATGAATCATCATAAGAGAAATAAACAAACAAGACAATATAGATAGATACCTTCAAGGACAAGCAAGATAATGGCATAAAATATTAGAAAGGTAGGAAAGTGAATAGAGAATGGTACAAGAGAGGATCCTAAGGGACCAACAAAGAAGGGAAAATAAATTTGATTTGGTGAGGACGGATTTAGATAGACAAAGGTGTTTAAGAAATTAACTAAACCCTTTATTTAAACAACATGCATTGTTTATGGATATGATGAGCATCCATGTCCCTCACAATTCTTATGGAGTGGATTCTATAGGTATGAAATATCCCATGTAACTAGCAGTCCAATTCTAGTTTTGACCCCATCTTTACTAGCACTCTAATTCTAGGTATGACCACATCTCATGTAAGTAGCACTCCAATTCCACTAAGGGAGGATAACATGAGTGGCATAACTTCACCAAGTAACCAAGAAACACCACACTCTATGAAATCTAGAACCCTAAACACCTTTGACCACCTTTTTTAAATTCAAATCTATTTTATCACTTTAAGATCCATTAAAAAAGGGTTAGAAACCTTACCATGATTCTCTCCTAGGAAATTAGGATTTCTAGGGTTTGGATCAATGTGTACCACTTTGCAAATAAGGGTGAAAAATTAAGAGTTCTCCAATCAAGCTAAAAACTATAACACAAATATTCCAAAATAAAGTTTATGATGTGATGGCACATTGTAATGATATTTTAAAATAGTGTGGGATGAGATGATGTCTTTTTTTTAAGAAACAAGCTTAGACTCATGGGCATGATGCCATGTAGTATTACATGAAATCAATTAGTTGTTGTTCCTACATTGTTTCTATTTGCACATCATAGTTATATTGGAATCATTTCATATATAGATGTTCCTTCATGGTTGTTATGAGTATATCATAATTAGACTACAATCACTTGCATATGGAGATGTACTACATGGTTGTATGAGTACATAGTAATTGAGTAGAATCATTTGAAAATATAGGAGAATCACATAATTTATATGGCTACCTATAAGGGTATGGATGATAGCATATGATAGTGCCTAGCCATGTCGACCTCTAGCCAAGTTATGCATGTGACTTTTGCATGCCTTCTCTATAAAGTGTAAGGTAATGAACCATGTGGGGAATTTTAATGAATTCAAATTATTATTATCACTTCTAAAATATGTTTTGTTAAATTAATGGGCAACTACAAAATCTAATACAATAATACCTACCCAAATTATTTTGTATGTCTTTAAAGAGGGTGTCTAAATTTTTAATTCACAACATATTATTACTATAAGTGCAACAACCAATGATGAAAGCATACATTAAATAGTAAATAAAGAATAATCTTTTTTATTTTTTGCTTTGCATTGTAATAAATTATATGATGTTTTATTGGGAATTAATTGTATTGTTGGAAGAGGGATATGCCAATGGAATAAAAAACCTATGGAGTGATACATACTTTAAGGGATGAGGGTTGACATCAAGGAAAGTAACAAAGGTAGGAAAGCTAGGAAGGTTGTACATCATAGATTTCAAAGCGAAAAAGAAGCACAAAGTAGGAACAAGCAACTAGGGAGGTTTATAAGGGACTAAGAGAAGCTTGAATAAGAGTGAATGAGATGAAGGGTATAAGAAATAATAGGGTGGAGGAATGTTAGGTTAACCAAAATGTATCTTAAATTTAGAGCTACTTCTAGGGATAAATGATTTTTCACCAAATTACAATATATATTCATCTATATTTTTACTTTCCCTTATTTTTATATCTATACATATAAATCATGCTTGAAACAATCTAGACAAGTATCATACATATATGTTTTATCCCAAAGAGACTAGCTATTAGAAAGTAAAAGAGGGGAAGAAAGTGCAACCGTAGTTCAATGGTTGGAGTAGAAAAAGGCTAACAAAAATGTTAGAAAATTAAACCATCAATATGCAAGTAACCTAGAGCACATTCTTGACAAAAAATTGGCACAATGTAGTGGAAACTACCATAGTGTGGTCACAATTATAACATAACAATAGTCACCTTGTATAGGAATGAAAATAGGATAAATGAGCTCTTGACTCAATAAAATTAGATCATGATAAATACTATCATTCCATGACGGTGAACAATACAAACTAGTTGTGACCTTTGAGTGTAGGAACACTTTATTTTTATAGTTTTGACACATTGGAATTCTAGTAATTGTGATAAGGGAATTTGCATACCCTTATCACACTTTTGTGTCCATTTAGCCCCTTTCCCAAGTGTTTTTTTGTACTATTTGACCCATTTTTTGCTACCCCATGTCACCCCCAGCCATTTCCCAATGTTCTATCTTTCCTAACCCCTATTGTGTGTCCATCCAATTTTTAGTTTTTAGTTTTATTTTTTCTTGGTCATATTTGTCCTATCCTTCATGATATCTCACCCTCATCTTGGCCACCTTTTTTAAGTAATTCAATTTAATAATTTAATGAGAAACTACCCATCAAACCTAGAACCCTAAACACCTTTGACCACCTAAAAAAATATTCAAATCCATTTTATCACACTTAGATCCATTGAAAAAGGGTAGGGAACCTTATCATGATCATCTCCCAGGAAATTAGGATTTCTAGGGTTTAGATCTTGATGCCTACCACAAGTTACAAATAAGGGTGAAAATTAACCTTGAAACCATATGTTTGGAAAAACATACAAGCTAATTTTAAACTTAAAATTAAATGTTTGTAAAAAAATTAAAATAAAGAGGTTTGATAATGTTTAGGAGGTCTTCTTTTCAAGTGAACCTACAAGCCACACTTTAGTAGTTTTAATGGTCTAGATCTTTAGAAAACAAACCTTCAAGATAGTGAAAATACATTCAAGGAAATAAAATCCACAAGACAAAAGATGCTAGAAAAAATAATTAAAATTAATGCTAGAGAAATAATGAAATAGAATCAAAATTAATATATAGGAAACAAACATCAAAGACCAAGGCACATATGCTCTAGGAGAAGTGCAAAAATTCTAGTGAAAGTCACAAATAATAGGAAAGTTTAGTTGTACTAGTCTAATTAGTTGCATTGTTGGAAAAGGGATATGATAATGGAACAACAAATCTATGGAGTGAGACACGATTTAAGGATGAGGGTAGACATCAAGGAAAGTATTGAAGGTAGGAAAACTAGGAAGGTGGTACATCATAGATTTCAAGGCAAAAAAGAAGCACAAAGTAGTAACAAACAAATACCTAGAGGTTTACAAGGGACTAAAAGAAGCTTGACTAAGAGTGAATGAGATGAAAGAAGAGATATCTATAAGAAATAATAGGGTGTAGGAATGTTAGGTTCACCAAAAAATATCTTAAATTTAGAGCTACTTCTAGTGAGAAATTATTTTTCACCAAATTGAATGTATATTCATCTAGAATTTTAATTTCCTTCATTCATTATATTTATACACATAAGTCATGCTATAATAGCCTAGACAAGTATCATAGAGATATGTTTTATCCCAAAGAAACTAGCTATGAGAATGTAAAAGAGGGGAAGAAAGTGCAACCATAGTTTGATGGTTGGAGTAGAAAAGGGTAACAAAAATGTTAGAAAAATAAAACAACAATATGCAAGTAACCTATAGCACATTGTTGACAAAAAATTGGCACAATGTAGTGGGGGCTACTACAATATAGTCACAATTATACCACCACAATAGTCACCTCATGTAGGAATCAAAAAAGTGAATAGGAATAGGAGAAGTGAGCTCTAGGCTCAATAAAATTAGATCATGGTAGACATTATCCTTCTATGATGGTGAAAGGTACAAACTAATTGTGACATAAACCCTCTCGACAGATATAGATTTCACCCTCATTAAACAATTAGAGCAAATGAATAAACAACACAAATAATCCTTTGCTTGACAGACTTAAAACTTCACACCATAAGTCATTAATGATGCTTGCACTTCAATCTATTCACAATAAATGAAAATGTGCAAATAGTAAATGCACAATGTCCTTGTTAAAACGCCACGCATCAACATAAACACTAGGTACAAAGACACAACTATATCAAAGAACATTACAAAGTCATGAAATATTTCCAATAGCAACAAAACATTAAGAATTGGTTAAATTTATAAGAACAATTAAATTAATTAAAAAAACACAAAACCGCGAGAAAAATGGCAACAACCAATGAGAAAATTGCGAAGAAAAGGCCAAAATTGCCTTTTAATAAAATAATCCCGAAAACATTAGCATGGGGAATAATAAACATTACCAGCGTGATTTCCAAGGAATGCATTAATAGGAACATGAGCATGGGGAAAACATTAGTCTCCCGCCTATAAGACATGGACTAATAATAAATATAATGTTAATAAAAAAAGAGCAATCTTCTTTGTGAGGGTGGGCATCTTTAATCACTAGAAGATTGAAAACTAATACTCTAAACATAATGCATGACATGTGGGAATCTCAACAATAGTGAAAGACATGTAACAAACAAAATGTACATGAATTTAGTTTGAAATGAATCTTACCTCTTCAATCAACATTTGACAATTAGAACATTGATCGTCGTCTACAAATAGTAATTGACTATCATCTTCAACAACAACTAAATACTGACTTAACTTAATCAACATTCTACCATGTAACATCAAAATATCCTACACCTTCAAACTAAAATAAGATTTGAAAATGAAATTTGATTATCCAAGTGTATCAAAATATCCTACACACCCATTTTTGAACCATATCATTCAAAAGTTAGAAGTAGATATATAATTTACACCTTGATTTTATGAATATAGATTTTCATAATTAGATTTAAGTAAGTGTGCACACATTTGATGAATCCCTGAACTAAAACTTAGATGACTTGAAAGGCGAACTTGAAACTAAAATTAACCTGGTCAAGAAAATCGTGTTTGGATTGTTTACAACTGATTCTTAGAGAGGATGCAAATGCATAGTCTCTTTTTTTATGATGGATGATGGCATCGATGCATTCCTATAGTGAAATGTAGTCTTCCCAATAATAAATGTAGTTTTCTCACTTTTATTGAGAATGCGATGGAGGAACAGAAGCTCGGCAATCGAGGCTATCGGTAAATTTCAATACCAGATCAACCCTGTGCGTGTAAATTGCAATCGTCTGTCTCCTCGCCAAGCGAGCCGTGCAATGGAATGGAAGGACGGACTGGTGTTGCCTGCGCTACGGTCTACTTACTCCCACATGCTTTGTACGAGGACATTTAAGACACTTTATATACGGTAGTGTACGCCTTTATTAGTGTCTCTTCGGAGACATCCGATAAAATTGGAACGATACAGAGAAGATTAGCATGGCCCCTGCGCAAGGATGACACGCATAAATCGAGAAATGGTCCAAAAATTTTTAATACCCCTTCCTTTCATTTGATTTTTTAAACATGTATAGTACATCAAATAGATTTTTTTTTATTCTATAAGAGTTTAAATTAGTTTCATAAATATGAGAGCATACATTCAAGATATTTGTGGTTCATTATTGATATGCAATGGATATGTCAATAATAATTAATTTTATTGAGTTTATTTTTTTAGCATGTAGTTGAGCAATTTGTGAGGTCAATTGCAAGGTCATTAAGAAAGTGATATTTCACTCAGTCTCTATCTCTTTCCCTTTATATCCTTTGTCTTTATTTCACTCTCCTCCTCTATCTCAAAATATTTATTCATCTTTCTCTATCAATCTCCCTCTATATATATCTATCTCTCCCTCTCTATTTATTCATCTTTCTCTATCTATCTCCCTCTATATATATCTATCTTTCTGGGATCAATGCCACAAGTTGCAAATAAGGGTGAAAAATTAAAGAGTTCTCCAATCAAGCTAAAAAATTCATAAATAATTCATTTTATTATGAAACATATGGTATACTATGTTTTTATCTTGATATGCCTCCAAAAATTACTTTTATAAGGCCTCCAAAGTCTCATCTTTACACAAGTTATGTGAGCTGAGAACTATCAAATAGGTATACTTGTTAGATCAATGCATATTTTCAATTATTTTTTGATAAGTTTACATTTTCAATTGTTTTTGATGCATGCCCTTTTCCAATTGTTGTTCCAAGTAAGATAGCTATATAATATAATCTTAGTGAAGTGGTAACTAGCAATCATACCTTAAGGACATGCCAATAGAGACTCATAAGGTAGGACAATTGCTAATTAATTTTATTGAGGGGTAATTTATATTAGTAGTAGGGGGGAAAGTATTTAGAAAGTAAAAGAGGGGAAGAAAGTGCAGCCGTAGTTTGATGGTTGGAGTCGAAAAAGGCTAACAAAAATGTTATAAAAATAAAACAACAATATGCAAGTAATCTAGAGCACATTCTTGACAAAAAATTTGCACAATGTAGTGGGGACTACTACAATTTGGTCACAACTATACCATCGCAATAGTCACCTCATATAGGAACGAAGAAAGTGAATAGGAATAGGAGAAATGACCTCTTGGCTCAATAAAATTAGATCATGGTAGATATTATCCTTCTATGATGGTGAAAGGTACAAACTAGTTGTGACCTTTGAGTGTAGGAACTTTTAATTTTCATAGTTTTGACACATTAGTATGCTAGTCATTGTGATAATAGAATTTGCATACCCTTATCACACTTTTGTGTCCATTTAGCCCATTTCCCAAGTGTTTTTTTGGGTACAATTTTGACCCATTTTTCGCCTAGCCTATGTCACCCCTAGTCATTTCCCAATGTTTTATCTTTCCTAACCCCTATTGTGTGTCCATCTAATTTTTAATTTTTAATTTTTTTAATTTTTTAATTTTTTCTTGGTCATATTTTTCCCATCCTTCATGATATCTCACCATCAGCTTGGCCACCTTTTTTAAGTAATTCAATTGAATAAAATTTAATAAGAACCTATCCATCTAACCTAGAACCCTAAACACCTTTGACCAAGTAAAAAAAAAAATTCAAATCCATTTTATCACACTTAGATCCATTAAAAAAGGGTTGGAAACCTTATCATGATCCTCTCCTAGGAAATTAGGATTTCTAGGGTTTGGATCAATGCCTACCACTTTGCAAATAAGGGTGAAAAATTAAGAGCTCTCCAATCAAGCTAAAAGCTTCACAAATAATTCATTTTATTATCAAACACATGGTATACTATGTTTTATCTTGATATGTCTAAAAATTTTACATTTATAAGGCCTCCAAAGTCTCATCTTTACACAAGTTTTGTGAGCTGAGAACTATCAAATAGGTATACTTGTTAGCAGTGCACATTTTCAATTGTTTTGATGCATGCCCTTTTTCAATTGTTGTTCTAAGTAAGCTGATTATATAATATAATTTTAGGGAAGTAGTAACTAGCAATCACACCTTAAGGGCATGCCATAGAGACTTATAAGGTAGGGCAATTGCTAATTTATTTTATTGAGGGGGGTAATTTATACTAGTAGTAGGGGGAAAAGTATTTAGTGTTGGGTTGACTTTTATAATGCCAATAGTGGCATAGTATGATGGTTAAGTTGTTGTGGTGTTGTTCTTGCCATCAAGGTTCAAACCCCACTGGGTGTAATTATTGAATGTTTAAATTAGGGTTGAGGTCCCCTTTTTGTGACCTCATTGATTCATAGCTCCGGGTCAAAAGCGTTTACCCCTTAAAATAATAAATATAATGTTAATAAAAAATAGCAATCTTCTTTGTGAGGGTGGGCATCTTTAATTACTAGAAGATTGAAAACTAATACTCTAAACATAATGCATGACATGTGGGAATCTCAACAATAGTGAAAGACATGTAACAAACAAAATGTACACGAATTCAGTTTGAAATGAATCTTACCTCTTCAATCAACATTTGGCAATTGGAAAATTGATCGTCGTCTACAAATAGTAATTGGCTATCATCTTCAACAACAACTAAATGCTGACTTAACTTAATCAACATTCTACCATGTAACATCAAAATATCCTACACCTTCAAACTAAAATAAGATTTGGAAATGAAATTTGATTATCCAAGTGTATCAAAATATCCTACACACCCATTTTTGAACCATATCATTCAAAAGTTAGAAGTAGATATATAATTTACACCTTGATTTTATGAATATAGATTTTCATAATTAGATTTAAGTAAGTGTGCACACATTTGATGAATCCCTGAACTAAAACTTAGATGACTTGAAAGGCGAACTTGAAACTAAAATTAACCTGGTCAAGAAAATCGTGTTTGGATTGTTTACAACTGATTCTTAGAGAGGATGCAAATGCATAGTCTCTTTTTTTATGATGGATGATGGCATCGATGCATTCCTATAGTGAAATGTAGTCTTCCCAATAATAATGTAGTTTCCTCGCATCAAAGTCAAATCTTCGGTTCCGTATGAGATTCTCTTGGCTGAAACTGGTATGTTCCCGTTGGAGGCATCTGCTGTCATCCGGTTAATAAGTTATTTAAAAAAAGTTGAGAACATGGATTTGCACCGCTGGCCCAAAATGGTTGTTGGGGAGGAGCTAAACCGTAGAAAGAAGACTTGGATGAAGCAAAATAGCAAGTGGTTGAACAAATGGAACATTAAACTACATGAGTGCCCCAACACTAATGCTGAGATAAAAAAGTTTGTGCTAGAAAAGTTTAGGTCTACTATGTGGACTAAGCAGGTTGGCCGTAAAAAGTCTCATTATATCCAGGAATTCAACCCCACGTGGGAGCATGATGAGAAAGACTATCTAAAGGTTACAATTAAAGGCAAAGGCTAGGCTTTTGATCGCTCAATTAAGAACCGGGTCACACCATCTTAGATGCGAGACAGGTAGGTGGGCTGTCCCCAAGGAGGCTTGGGAACAACGAACTTGTATTTTTTGCAACAAAGGGACTGTCGAGACTGAATGGCACTTCATGATTGAGTGTGCTGCTTATGATGATATCCGTATCCAATATGAAGACATTTTGAAGGTGGATAATCTAAATGAACTTTTTAGGGAAGCTAGGCTCCTCAAGATTGCTAGCTTTCTGATCAAGATCTACAATAGAAGGGCTGACATGGAAAAGAACTTGAAAATGGTTAAAGTTTCGGTGCTTGGTCCCATAGACTGATGGTCTCGTGGACGTCATTAAAAACCATTCATTCATTCATTGGCTTTTTGAGAATGCGATGGAGTATGAAGCTCGACAATCGAGGCTATCGTAAATTTCAATACCGGATCAACCACAATGCGTGTAAATTGCAATCACGTCTCCTCGCAATGGAATGGAAGAGCGGCTAGTTTACTTACTCCCACATGCTTTGTACGAGGATATTTAAGACACTTTATATACGGTAGTGTACGCCTTTTATGTCTCTTCGGAGACATCCGATAAAATTGGAACGATACAGAGAAGATTAGCATGGCCCCTGCGCAAGGATGACACGCATAAATCGAGAAATGGTCCAAATTTTTTTTATACCCTTTCATTTCTTTTTTTTACCATAGTATTTTTTTTTTATATATTTTAAACATATAGTAAATAAATATTGGCTAATTAAATAATAATAATAAAAAAAATGCAAAAGTTAGGGGTACTTAGTTCGAGAACTGGTGATAAAATATCGTTGATGTCATGTTCAATATGTTCACAGTTGTCTAGAAAATTAATGTCTTCCGTCCAATTATTAATTTATATCAGATATGTCTATTACCTAGTTAATCAAATAAGCATTGACATTAGTGGTACTCCTTTATTATAAGAGTTTGAATAACAATTTGCTATCTTATTTAGAATATGTTGCTTCAGCAATTAGAAGCTCTATGAAATTTCATAAAAATGTAATATATTTGTAGTGAAAAAAATTGCACTACGTAAATAAATCTTGGCTAATTAAATAAACACAATCATTAATCATACAATAAGTGTAATAAATATTCAAAGATTAAATGCAAGAGTTAGGGATACTTAGTTCAAGAATTGGTGATTAAATATTGTCCATGTCATGTTGCATCTATTCACAATTGTCTAGAAAATTAGTGCCCTTGGTCCAATGGATGTGTTAGATTAGATTTGCAATCCCCAAAATTCTGGGTGGTTAAATACTAAATGTTGTGAGGTAGATCTTAAACAATGTCGAATCAATCTAACATAAAAATTGAATCCTATTATGTGGAAGTGATATGACAAAATTTTCTTCAAAAAACCTACTCACCTTCACTTTCCTAAAAGTTGATTGTATCAAGATGGTGTCGGCAACAATGTCAACTCATTAGGTGATCATGTTCTCCTAGTCAACCCTTTCGTGGACTAGTTCAACAATAATGAGGAGTCTTAAACACAACATGCACCAATCTCTAGATGACCTATATGTAGATGTAGTTGTCCTTCAAAAATTTGAAGGGTGGCCTAGATGTTCTTTCTATTCCTATATCCAACATATTCTTCCTTATGAAACTAAGTACACATTGAATGCATTTAAGTACCATGATATGGTAACATGTGACACAAATGTGTGTTATGTTAGAGCTTATAATGGCTAGTAGAAAGAGGGTGGGAATATTGGAATTTGACTTTAATTTTTTAATTTTGGATATGCAACTCTTTCTTTTAAGATGTTTGGATGATGTTCATTTTTATTTGTATATTAAAAATATGATTTTATATAATGTTATTTTTCAAATTGAAGTACAAGCTAGCAAAGTTGCACTTGAAGTGGGGCATTTGCATGAGATTTTAGATCACTAGGGTAAGTCTCCATGCACTTTTGTCAGAATCCCACCTCCCTCCTATTTTCCTCCTCGAGAGCATTGGTGAGGTCCCATATAGTTTTCCAAAAGAGACCATGGGTCCCATTCCCATGACTCTCAACCCCCTAGGAAATCGAGATAATATATTGCATATGACTAGTGTCATCTCTCATAACCATGTTTTGCCTCTTCTCATGGATGTGGTTCTCTTTGTTGGCTAGACTTTAACAGTTCACATTCTTAGAGCTAACCATATCTCCAGTTTGTTGCCAACAACCTTAAGATGACACTCTTGAGGAAGAGGGTGCTCTCACTAGATTGGAGTTGATTCGTGATAATTATCTTTCTAATAATGTTTGGGGAAAACTCAATTATAAAGACCATCCTCCTAGTATTTTTGAATTAGCCTCTTAGTTTTTATATGTTTGAGCTTGGCCCTTTGAAATTTCATCTTTATTTTGGATGTCATCCTACATAGACTTTGATGGTATTCCTTTCTACCACCTATCTTTTTCTTTAATATTGTGCTATAATATTTTTAGTCAATTCAAAACGTTAAATAGGATGTATTCACAAAAAAATAACCTCATAAATAAATCTACTAATATTTTAGAATATAAGAACAATAGTCCTAAAAAGGGAAATAAGGAGATTATAGGGATTCAAAATTTAAATATTTGAATCAAGCAAAATGAACAACCAAAAACAAGTACAACCAAAGAAAACTACAATCTTAACCCCAAATCTTGTCACTTGGTCAAGATAGATTGGTTGCATTTAACCGCTATATAGGTGATATGACTACAAGAATGACCCACATAGGATATATCTAGTAATTATTTATTGAATGATAATTCCTTGGTTATATCAACAATCACAAGTACACATAAAGGACTTACCTATTAATAAACTATTGATTTATGTTTTGATTGTAATGGGACTCAAATTTGCCTCCTTTTCCTTGGCAGGGGTTCCTACCCCACTAGGAACTATCAAAATTTAGGGTGGTTCCAGGAATCTTGTTGGTGATCAACCACTGTTATGGAACCTTTGGAAAGCTCCAATTTGAGTTTGACCTCTTTTATTTCCTCCTTTTGTTGGCGGCTCTGACCATATCAAGAACCACCACTATGCTTTCTCATTCATCCTCTTTATTGGCTTGCAAAGCTTATTTTTAACATGCAAGAGGTTTTTATTTCATTTGAACATCCAAATCTTTATGGTTTTTCTATGTAATTCTCTCTCGCTTGCTCCTCTAATTGAATTAAGACGCATTTAATATATTTTGCACCATCCGTGGGTTTACTAGGTAATTTCATGAATGTTTTTGGGTGCCAAAAGTTTCAACATGCAAATTTCAATTTCAACTACCACCATCATTGCAAAATGATCACCCTGTTGGGATTAAGGTGTCTCAACCTTAGACTCCTAGCATTGATTTATTTGATGTAATTTGATGTTTTTATTTGTATTATTTAAATTCCTATGGTGTCATGTCACTAATTGGGACCCACTGGCTGGATGGCATCACCGTTGGAGGTGACTGGATGACACATCATCATACCAAGTGGACATAGGCATCCCACTTTGGAATCTATGACATATGACAAATTCTATGATGTTTCATAAGGCATCTTTGAATGCATGGGTGAAATTTGGCACCCAAGTTGGGTTATGGCAGGATGTAAGAGAATCAACTATTTTTAGTTAGCTATGATAGATTCTCTTACATCTGTAAGTGTTGTCAGCTATGAAAAATTCTATGACATCTGTAAGATGTGTAAGGCATCTGTCATAGCCTATTTTTAGCATATTCTAGTCTCCCGAGCTTGGAAGAATAATATTTGCATGTTTGACACTTGTCGGGGGTGTGAGGGAATGTTGTACATGTGTCCAAATACATGTCTAAGGCATTGGAAATTGTACCATGTGGACTTGAACGCCCCTCACCTTCTAGATGCTTCTTGAAGCTTGTATCACTCTATTTATTGAGTGCCTTGTGTTGTAGAATTTATAGTTTGTTTCCAGGTAATGAAGTGCTGCTAGTATCACTCCAAAAAAGGTGTTCATGTTGAAGAAGCTTGTACTTGGTGATATCTTGTAACCATTATTTGAAGTAATAGAGAAAGTAATGTGCTTTTGGAGGGTGAGGTTTTTTACCCGAAAGGGTTTTCCTCACGTATATTTGGTGTCACTTTTTTATGCATTCTTGTTGTTCTGTTTCTATTATTATATGTATGTGCTTCTCTTATCGTAACAGTAAAAGGTGTTAAAATAATTTTTTTGAACTCTCCTCTGATTAGATTAGTGTAGGAAGTTGTTTTTTCTCACCCGACTTCCTTTTAGTTGGTATCAAAGCCTAGCTAGCCTTGGTTCCTTTGTTGGGTAGAAGGGTTTGTTGGGCTAATCTCTATTTCAATGGGAGTTTTGCATAAGTGTGTATTTCATAACCTTGTTGTAGGAAAGAGATGGTAAGCACATTTGGGAGGATTGAGATGGAAAAATTTAACAGTGGTAATTTTGAGTTGTGGAAGCTCAAAATGGAAGATATGTTAGTAGACTTAGACTTATGGCTTGCAATTTCTGGAACCAAACCTTCAAGCATGAAACAAGAGGATTGGGATCTCATGGATAGGAAAGCTAAGGGTCTTATTAGACTATGTTTGGCTAATTCCATTCTCTTGAATTTCCATGAAGAAAAAACTTTTGATTCTCTGTGGAAGAAGCTTGGTGATGCCTATCAGGCTAAATCCCTTGTAAACAAGCTTTCCCTGAGAAAGAAGATGTATTCTCTGAAAATGGAAGATGGAGGATCCATTGCAGATCGCCTAAACTCTTTTCACATGTTGGTTGCACAACTGGGTTCCATTGGAGACAAAATAGATGAACAAAAATGTTGCATGCTCCTTTTTGTGTTTGTTGTTGGACTCTTGGGATCACCTGGTAATGGTTATTCGAAGCACTACTTCCACCTTCAAGATGGTTGAGGTTGTTGCCTCATTACTATTTGAGGAGATGTGAAGGAAGTCTTTTGAGATGGCCAAGGAAGCCCTTGTAGTCCATGGTAGACAAAATGAGAGAAACAAAAAGAAAGACAAGAAATCTAAGTCAAAGTCTCTAGGGAGATCAAAGTCTTCTAGTAATAAGTCCAAGGAAATATGTTGGAATTGTGGTGAAACTGGTCACATTCGGAAAGACTACAAGAAGGAGGAGAAGAAGAAAAACAAGTCTTTCTCTGATTATGAATCTGAGAAATCATCCCAAGATGATGGATAAGCATTTATTGCAGCCTTGGCAACCCATGCATCAAATGATGTGTGGTTGATAGATTGGGGTGCATCCTTTCACATGACTTCTCACAAAGATTGGTTCTCGAAGTATGAGGAGTTTGATGGTGGAGAGGTGTACCTGGATGATGACTCTCACCTAAAGATTGTTGGTCGTGGAAGAGTCAAAATCATATTTCCTGATGGAAGAGTGAAAGGGATTGATGGTGTCTTGCATATCTTAGGTTTGGCACAAAACCTTCTTTCTATAAGTAAAATGAATGATTTGGGAGTGCAAGTTATTTTCTCTTGCGGAGGATGCAAGATGACAAGAGGAGCTATGGTGTTGGCTAAGGGAGTTCGTATTGGTACTTTGTTTCAGCTTGATACATGCACTATAAAATGAAATTGTTCTTCTAATGTATCAAAGAAGAGACATTTGGATTCTTCATCCTCACCATCAGATTGTGCAAAGAAGAAGCATGTTGCAGCTACATTCGATGGTCCTGCATTTTGGGTACCTAAGGGTGCTCATTCTATGGAAATGAAGCTTCCTGTAGAGAAGAAAATGTTAAGGCACCAACGACTTGGTCACATTGGTGAGGAGGGTCTTAGAACCCTAAAAAATAAGAGCCTTGTTGAAGGCCTTGATGATTGTAATCTTGAGTTTGAATTTTGCGAACATTGTGTATATGGAAAATAACACCGTGTTTCTTTTTACTCTAGTTCTCATAAGTCTTTTGGGGTCTTCAACTATGTAAATTTAGATGTTTTTGGTCGTGCAAATGCTCCTAGAAGATAATTCCATCAATGCATTCCTATAGGTAGTGAAATGTAGTCTTGTCAAACTGTGCAAGTTCCTAATAATAAATTGTGTTATGAGTTGAATTTGTTTTACTTGGAATGCAACAACTCAACATTACATATTTTAATACCACCTCAACCTCAACCTACCTCCACCCTCTGCGTGTAAATTTCAATCATCTGTCTCCTCACCAAGTGAGCCATGCAATGGAAGAACAGACTGGTTTCGCCTAAGCTATAGTCTCCTTACTCCCACATGCTTTGTACGTGGACATTTAAATCACTTTATATACGCTATCGTACACCATATTAAGTGTCTCTTCAGAGACATCTGATAAAATTGGAATGATACAAAGAAGATTAGCATGGCCCCTGCACAAGGATGACACACATAAACCAAGAAATGGTCCAATTTTTTTTTATATTATACCCCCTTTCATTTCATTTTTTAAAACATATAGTAAATCAATTGATTTTTTAGTCTTATTTAGAAATATTTCTAGTTCCTTATTGATATGTAATGGATCATATTTGTCACATTTATCTTTTTTTAGTATATCTAGTTGAGCAATTTGTAAGGTAAATTGTGAGGTCATTAATAAATTGATGTTTTGTGTGTAGGCTACCAATTAAGCGGTCTTAAAGGTGAATTATTAGGTCCTTAAGAAACTATGTTCTCCCCCAAACATAACTCCTATGGACACATACCATCTTTGGATTGTTCTTTCTCTTTATCCCTCCTCTCTTTACCTCTTTCTCTTTTGCACTCTCTTTGTCTATCTCTCATTCATTGGTCTCTCTTATATATGAGACAGTGTGTGGGAGAGATACACAGAGATGGAGGAGGATATAGGAAGAGAGAAGAAGAGAGGGAGAGAGAGATAAAGAAAAAGGGATAGAGAGAGGTAGAGATATACCTCTCCTTCCTCTATATATATCCCTCTCTCTTTGCTATATCTCTATTGGTTCTGTAAACACTAAAAAATGTCCTAATCAATGTCATACACTCGAATTGGGTTTATTAACATCATTTCCTCTTTATCCATCCTTTTTTTGCTTAATTAAGTCAATTATCCTAGCTAATTAATTAATTTCATCGTTTTCGTCTATTTGGCTTAATTAATTAAATTAGGTTCATTCACCTCTTTTCACAGTAACACTTCATCTCATTAAATTAAATAAATCAAAATATTTAATTTAATCTCCTAAGTCATCTTATTTAATTAAATAACCCTATCTTATTTAATTAAATATCATTTCATCATTCCTTCCCTATTTATTAAATCATCTAATTTAATAAATATCATCTAATTCCTCTAATCCCCTAATTGCATAAATTAAACCTTGTTTAATTAGCCATTAAACTAATTATTCCTCTAATCAAAGGAATATTCCCATGGAATATTCTTTATCCTTTTTGCACAATTAAAACTTTGTTTTAATTTGTAAAATCCTCTTTTTCCTCACCTAATGTAATATTCTAAGGAATATTCCCTCTCCTCCAATCAACTCACTTAGCTTCAAAAGTAGGTTAACCCTCTTACCTTTCTAGCAAGTTACCTTTGACCTGTGTGAGTAGGTCAAAAGTGTGTTTGTTTGAGGTAATTGTGAGCCTTTACTTAATCTTCATCTTATATTCTCATCCGTTGATGAGAATCCATGATCCATGCCTCTCATCCTTTTCATCTTGAACCGTTGATTAAGCTTTTTGATCTCAACCACCCATTCCTCATTTGCTCTCCTATAAATAGATCACTATTTGGAGACAAATGGATCCATCTTTTATTGCAAAGTCATGCTGTTGAATTTACTCACATCCATACTCTCAATTTGCACACATTTAGTTTATTTTCAGTTTGTTTTAGTTGCATAATAGCTTCAAGCTTTCATTAATGGCTTCCATGCATTCATCTTAGTTTGTAAAATAAATTAGGGTTTTCATCTTTTAGCATCATTTTAGCTTAAATTAGCTTATATTAGCTTAGCAATTGCATAATTAAATTATTTATATAATAGAATCATGGTAACTTAGCTTGCATTATGTTTATTTTGTGCATAATTTAGGTTTTTCATACACCAAACATCATGGTTTCACGATTGATGTTTGATTATGTTTTCATTGTTAGATTAATAGGGTTTTGCAAGTTTTTAAGGCATGGAGAAAAATTGAAGAACTTCTCTTCTATCTAAACATTCTATAATTGTAACTAGTGTTTAACGCTTTGGGGCAATTATAACCCAATTTCATGCTTTATTATTTTCAATTTTTAGGCAATGCACTAGTTTTCCATTGGGTTTAAAATGAATTCTCACATCACATCTTCCAATTGGGCTTAAAATTGAACAAGGAAAACTCATCTTTCAATTGGTGCTTAAAATTAACACATTATTGCTTTGAAGGATAAAATTAAAAACTGATTATTTTGTTTTTTGGTTTTCAACTTTGCTAGTGAATGTGTATGCAATTCTCTCACGCCATTTGGTGATCTTGAGAAACAAAAAAATTCTCTATCACGTTGCAAAATCACCTCCACACTTGAAATCTGGGTTTAAAATTAAACAACCATGCTAGTGTGAGAAAAGGCATAGCGTGTGTTCTCTCTTTGTGCATGCGAACAAAGATGATCAAACTACGAATGTACTTACTTGATATTGTTCACCTTTAGAGGGCCTGCCTTGGTGGGAAAAATTACTCACCCCAAGGGAACGACCCAAGCGGTAACGAGCATAAGCCAAGCTCTTCCGAACCGCTATATAAATTTGTGGTTGCAAGGAAAGTTTGCAATCAATGGAGTGATGCATGATAGTTCTATCCTAGTATCTTATGATACATAAAGCCCTTGTTCTAAGGGTTGGGATACCTCTTGAGGGAGTTTATCATAGTGTCCTCTAAACCAGATGCCTTTATTATGAACCTTTGTGTAGTAGCCAAAAATCCCTAATATTTGTTGATGTCAGGAGGTTGGACCTCCAAAGTTGTCCCACATATTTGTGGTTCTTTGTAGAGATGAAAAGTTTGTCATGGGAGATTCATGAGAACTGAAGCCTGGTCGACCCATAGAAGTGAGTGCCATGGAGGGGAGCCATTGTGGTCAAGCTTCTAATCATCCGCTCTGAATAAGTGTAGATGGAGATCCAAGTGGGAATACAAAAAATATAGCCATTTCTATCCTAGGGTTGTAATGCTTGTGAGTTAGTTTAACACTTTGCTTGGTTTCAAAATGTTCCAAAAACAAACACTTTGGTTTAAATATGGACTTCTTGATTTAGCCTCAATATTACTGCTTGTCCTAAGGATTTATCCTTAGCGATTTCTAAATATCTTGACATTAATCTCAAACCCATATTTACCAAAGACAACGTAGGAAATTGTGGCTTTAATCACATGATTTTCACGAAGTGGACATTGTGAAAGTTATGATGTTTTTGACATAAACATCTAGTATGAAAACATAATCTAAAGAAAAGTGTTTATGGTAAAACCAATTCATTTAAGCAAAGATAAATTGAAAAATGAACCCCACATGACTATTTGGAAACTGATTACTCCTGTTGAACAACCTAATCTTCCAGGTGCTATAATTCAACCAAATTTTGAATTCATAAATGGTGAACAAAAATATCTCATTAGCAGTTTGAGGACCTTCACTTTTGAACACAAGGAAACAAACTCACAGTGGAGAAATGCAACAAAAATTTTAGAAAAAGAAGAGGAACACATGAATATTGAGGCTGGAAGGCCCCTATTACCACCACCGTGTGACAATAAATATCTCCTTTTATTCTATAAACTTAAATTGTTTCCCCATGATCTCACAAAAAATCAGGATTCCTAAACCAAAGTCTACAGGACCTCATTTTAGGCTTAGGCATCTCACTCTAAAATCCCTTAAGAAACACCTTCGAGCAGTTCACAAAAACATAAACAAATTGGTAGAAAAATTCTATAGACATGCTTCAAGGTATAGTCCGGAATTGTTTGCATTCTTTTGGAGTCAAAATCTCAGTCTTTTTCATGATACCCAACTCCTCTAAATGACTCATAAAATAGTTAAACTTTGTAGAGGAAAGTCTCCAGCACTCCATTTCAGACATAGGAATCGTCAAACAAAGTACACTCAAAAGTGATCATCCATATTCTATCACAATCGTTACACTTTGTTGAGAAACTTTTATGCACAAGCTAGGAGAGCCCAAACAGGTTTGAACATTCCCCTCTGCCCTCTCATTTTTTAGGATTTGAACATTTTAGAGGTATAGCTTCATTCTCACTACCGTGGTTTTGTCAAAACAAAAAGTTCACTTTAGGTCAACATTGGGTCCAACATTTCATTCACCCCTTCATCACATTTCATTTTCCATCTCATCTATCTTTGCAAAATTTCAAATACACTAACACTTTGGGACTTAAAACATCAAACCAACTTTCTACCTTAGCTACTTTGTATAAGAAATGTATCCTTTTTTGTGCACTTAGTTGAGATAGTTATCATCTTTAAACTAGTTCACCTTGAAGGTCACGAGTCTACCCTAAAGATTTCTAAGTTCATTAACAATCTTTACCCCAACATCACAACTTCAAACTTAAGTCAAAAGTGTTGTCCCAAAACGGTTGCAAAGATCACCTCCCAAATCACCCATCTTTTCATCCCACATTGTCATCATTGCTCCCAAAAGACTTAGAGAATCCCTTTTACCTAGGTTTGAGTCAACTAGAGAGTTTAAACATTACAAAACTCAACACAACTCTCCCATAGCTGACCCCAAATTTATGGTAAGGATGAGATCACAACACAAGAGAATCATGGAAAAAGACAAAGTTACATTTACCTCAAGTGATCCAAATCCTTTAGAGTTTGATCCTAGAAGTCATGTTACACCATCGCAACAACCATCATCTCCTTTAGGACCATACGAAATTGAAGACGTCACAAACAACCCGTTTGAGCTAACAAGGGAAGAACTTTTAGAACATCAACTTTTTGAAAGTGTAGCTCCTATATCTCTGACATTTGTAGCAAAAAGTTTTACACAGGATTTCACAACTCCATCACAAGGGCCAAGTCAAACTTACATAACTAGTCTTGCAACCAGCGTTGCTAAATATTTTGGTCACACCTTACCATTCAAAAGTAATACACTTGTGGGTACTCTTGAAACAAATCCTCCACCTCCCACTTCCATTTGGACACCTACCTTTAGTGCTCCTCCCATTCTCGAAGGTCCAAACCAGATACAAACTTCACTTGAACTTCACTATTCTACCACCACTTCAACATTTCAGGGACATCCTTCTTCATCCACACCTATGAGTGTCACAAGTGTACCTACCATCACGCATAGCAATACAGACCAAAAAACTCAAAGCAACACACAAGGGCATGTCAATACTATATCACAAAATCAACCCTCAAAGCAACTAGGGACATCTTTATCCAACCTTCTGGTGGGTTCATCCATTCCATCTACCATTACCACATCATCTCCTCTTAATCCACCACAAAGCAATCTCGTGGTTACGAGTTCTATCAATATTGGGAGTGCCTTGATCACAAATCCTTTGTTTACATCTTTTACACAAGGAAATCCTCCAAACATAGGACAAGGGAATCTTTTTAATCAATGGACTCAAGGTCCTAGTGTGTCATTTCCATCACAAAATTTAACGACATCATCCTTTCTGATAGCTCCCTTTTCTATACCAAATCAATCAGGGCCTCAAACATACATTCCTCCTCCTCAATCCACTATCTTACAAGGAATGTTAAACCAGGGGAATCCTCCACTTTTCACTACCAATCCACTAACCACTCAAAAAATCAATGTTCCTAATCCATCACAGATATCTCAACAACCACCTGATCCCACATTGCAAGCACATACCCTAGCTCTACAACAAGCAAAAAAAACTTACCGACAAGTCGTACAACAACAAGCACAACAAGCAGCCTTAGCACAACAACAACAAGCACAATAAGCAACCTTAGCACAACAACAACATCAAGCTCAACAAGCAGCCTTAGCACAACACAACAACAACAGCAAGCAGCCATTACCCAAAAATCTCAACAAGTAGCTTTAGTAGCATAACAAGCCATGCAACAACAATAAGCACAACAAGCAACTTTACTAGCATAGCAACAACAACAAGCCCGACAAAAAGCCTTAGTGGCACAACAACAACAAGAAGTTCAACAACAAGCCTTACTAGCTTAACATTATTCTCAACAACAACAACAAGGATCTTGTTTTCCTCATACAAACTTCATCAATCTAAACGCATCAGGAACATACTCATCATTTTCACAGAACCTCACACCTTCATATACCCCATATAACTCATCTCTCATCCCACCATATTTTCCTCCACCCAATCTGCAAGATGATCTTTCATCACAAATGAAATCACTCTCACAAGAAATGTAGGACCTTTGTATGGGAAAGGCAAAGAAACCCCATACACAAAACTTCTGTCCTTACCCATTTGATCGAAACATAGCAATGGTACCATTCCCTCCTAGTTTTGAAATCCTTAAATTTGAAAAATATAGAGGGAGAGGAAGTCCTATTGACCATATCAAAGAATTCAGTGTCATTTTCACGGAAGTGGCTTACAATGATTCATATCTTATGTGCCTCTTTCCTCAAAGTCTAACAGGTATTACTATGGAATGGTTCTCTCATTTGCCTCCTGGTATCAAAATTTTTCAAGAAATCACTAACAAATGCATTGATCACTTCTCCTTCAATCTTGACATGGATGTTAGTCTAGAAGAGTTGTACACTCTCAAAAAAAATCCATGAGAAACCTTCGCAAATTTCTTACAATGATGGAGAAAAAGAGCTAGTAAAAGCAAGTGGCCTCTTCTTGACGAAGAACAAGTAGGAATCATCATAGCCAACCTTGATCCGAATCTATCATTCCACTTAAAAATACAATGCATCACATCCTATGATGAGCTTCTTCCAATAGCACTTAACATTGAAAGAGCCCTAATCTCACAAGGAAATACTCAAGCTTACAAAGCAACCATCCTTCAACCAATTCAAATGAGAAACCTCACATATGGGCTAAAAAAAAATGTAACAAATGACGGTGTTGTAGATGCTAAGGTCATACTAAGTGCTCCTAGACCCAATTACAATCAAGTTGCTAACATCCAACCAACAGTGCAACAAATGGTACCACCTCAGAACAATCAGATCAATAACACCAACATGCAACCAAGGCCAACCAGTAACAGGAACAACTATCCTAAACGCAAGTACACATAGTTATCAGAACCCATCAAGACAATTATGAAGAAATTGGTAGAGTCGAATTTGATCACACTTTCTAACTTTGGACACTACCGAGAACCCCAAGAAAATCCATCTTGGTACAATGAACATGATCTCTGTGAATTTCATAAAATCAAAGGACATAAGACAACAAATTGCATGAAGCTCAAGAATATCTTCCAAGATCTCATAGAGAACGATACCATATCTATTGAGGTACCATCTGGAAACTAGGATCTCAAGATATACAAGACCCCTATGCCTAATCATAACAAAGCTAACAACCATGGAAAAGCTAAGGATTACACCAATGTTCAACATACATATTCCAATGTAGTTGCTTCCTATGATAGTGTTATCACTGTTGTCACCATTAAAGGAGCTAGTACAAAATGTGGAGTCACCACAAGACGTGGAAAAATAACTGTTCAAGGAGCCATCCCAACTCAGTCTAGGACACAACCTATTTTTCCCGCATCTAATCCTAGCAAGTACAATCTTATAGATTAGCTTAAATAGACCACCGCTCAAATATCAATTTTGGAACTTTTGAGATTATCTCCTGCGCACATAGAAATACTAGAAAAAGCCTTGTCTAAATCCTCTGTTCCTAAGAACATTGATACGATCAGTTTCAAGCTATGGTAGGACATATTGCTAGCCATCTTCTCACCTTCTCTGAACATGATTTACCATCGCAACCATCTCATAACCGTGCTTTACACCTTGAGGTTGTCATTCATAAAAACAAGGTCAAAAAGAGTTTTGGTAGATGGAGGTGTTGGTCTAAACATTTGTACCCTACAGTTGATCAAGCATCTAGGTTACTCAAAAGATACTATTGAGAAGACAAAGAGTACCATCATCAGAGCATATGACGATCAAGAATGAGTATCACAAGGAATCATTATGCTACCTATCCAAGTGGGGCCTCCTATTGTAGAAACTACATGCCATGTACTTGATCTTGATCTTCCCTATAACATTCTACTTGGTAGACCATGGATCCATGCTTTGAAATCTATAGCCTCAACCTATCATCAATGCATGAAGTTTCCTTTTGAGGGGAGAGAAATCACTATCCATGGAGATCCTGAGCCTTTCTACTACTGCAAGAGCCTTGAGGCCAAATTTTACAAAATCCCACAAATACCCAAAAATGATGAAAGACCTACACCATCAAGCTCATTTGTTGACCCATAATCTTTAGCCTCTACCTCAACATCCCAAGTACCAATAGTAAAAAGCATACCTAATGTCAAAGCCGTAATCCAAGATGATGGTTGTGGAAGCTACAAAATATTGAAAGACACCTTTGTCTTAGGAGAGTTACCTATTTCTCCTCAAAACCATGGGAAACCCACATCTAGCACCAAAGAACTAGAAATAATCACGATGGTAGCTACTACCTTCACCAAGTGGGGAGACCTGAATCAAGAAGACATCAATGAGAAAGATATCTCCAAAATCCTCTATCAAGATGAAAGACATGTTCCTGTCCTTCCTATGAAAGATGAAAAAAAAGGTCTACAACTAATGTAGAATTGGGGATATAACAAGAATGAGAAGCTAGGACCGAATGACGATGGTTTACTAGAACCCATCGTTCCTAAGAAATGATTAAAAAATATTGGCTTAGGTTGTACTACTAGCAAGGTCACACTTATGGCAAAGGTATTTCTGCTAAACAAGTTGAGGCTTACTCTAGGTCACCTACATCATGTCATACTACCTTAGATGAATTTCCCCTTGATGTCACTGATCTATTTGAGAATAACACCCTCTTCATGATATCCATAACATCCTTTATCTCAAATAACCAACCAACTGAAATGCATTTGGTATACCCGCAACTCATTGACATGGACCAACAAGGACCATTGATTCTAGATTTATTCGAAAATGGTGAAGCAATCTCATAATTCATGGGACTCTGAGATAACTTATCATGGGAAGATCACAAAGTATGCTTTGACATAGAGCTTGATATAGGGGCATACTATGGGGAGACAATTGAATCCTTCAGTCGCAAAACAAATGAAATGCAATTAACTTACAGATCCTTGAATAAAAACCACCTAGTGGCACTCTCTACTCCCAAAATAGTAAAAACAAAGGACACATCCAATGGTGAAAACCTCCCTGAGGTGCCCAAGGATGAAGGATTCAATCTCCCCCTTAGCGCAATGTATCCAGAGAAGTCAACAGTACTAGCAAAAAAGCATACACTAGTCAATGTGGGAACAAAGGAAGAACCTAAGATCTCCTTCTATGTTGAATCCTTATTAGACAAAGAACAGAAGAACCTTGCAACATTCCTTAGAGAGAAAAGATAACTTTGCATGGTCATATACATATATGCTAGGCCTTGATCTAGAAGTATTTGTGCATCACTTAGCAGTCTATCCTAAGGCCAAACTAGTCAAGCATAAATTAAGGAAGATGCACCCACAAATATCACTCTTGGTTAAAATAGAACTACAAAAGCTTCTTGACGTTGGATTCACCCGACCAATAGATTATCTTGAGTGGGTTTCAAACCTGGTACTAGTCTCAAAACCCACTATGGGGCATCAAAATATGCACTAATTTTAGAGATCTAAACAAGGCATGTCTGAAGGATGACTTCCCTCTTCCCAACATTGATCTCATTGTAGATTTAACAACGGGGCATGAAATGTTGTCACTCATGGATAACTTTTCAGGCTATAACCAAATCATAATCGCCAAAGAATATCAACATAAAACTACCTTTACTTTCCCATGGGGAACGTACTGCTGGAATGTGATGCCATTTAGGTTGAAGAATGCAGGAGCTACCTATCAAAGAGCAATGACCCTCATCTTTCATGACATGATTCAAAAAACAGTTGAAGATTATGTGGATGATATTTTGGAAAAATCAAAGAAGAGAAATGAACACATACAAGTTTTAGGACCTATCTTTGATAGGCTTGAAGAATACAAG
Organism: Sequoia sempervirens; assembly: GCA_007258455.2. Lineage (NCBI taxonomy): Eukaryota > Viridiplantae > Streptophyta > Pinopsida > Cupressales > Cupressaceae > Sequoia > Sequoia sempervirens. The sequence continues at coordinate 191,721,241 of VDFB02047230.1, read as the reverse complement.
GTACAACTGAATCCAAAAGAATGTGTGTTCGAGGTCACAACAGGTAAACTTCTTGGCTTCATTGTTTCACAATGAGGGATAGAAATCGATTCAGCAAAGGTAAAAGCCATCCTAGACATGGAACCACCACAAACATTGAAACAAATGAGAGGATTACAAGGAAGGTTGCAATCCATCAGAAGGTTCATAGCTAAACTATCAGATACGACTCACCCTTTTTCGCACCTTCATAAAGGGATAACTTACAAATGGGATGAAAAATGTGATAAAGCTTTCTAAAAAATCAAGGATTATCTACTAGCACCTCATGTGCTCATGCCGCTGATACCAAACAAGCCACTGATTCTATATATCTTAGCAACATTAGGAACACTAGTAGCTCTTCCAGCACAACATGATGAAAATGGAAAGGAAAGATCCATATACTATATCAGCAGAACCTTGGTAGGCTATGAAATGAACTATTCACCCATTGAGAAAGCATGTCTAGTGGTAGTTTTTGCTTCAAAAAATTTCAGGCATTACATGTTGTCACATCAAATCAAGCTCATCACAAAGATTGATCCATTAAAATATCTATTATCCAAAGCAACTCTCACAAAATGAATGGCCAAATGGGTAATGATCTTGACAGAGTTTGACATAGAGTATGTGGAGTGCAAGGCAATCAAAGGACAAGTGATCAAGGACCAGCTAGCAGAAGCACCCATCTATGATGAGAACCCTTTAATATCAGAGTTCCTTGATGAATCAGTGTTCCTTATTAATCTAACATCTCAGTGGAAGATGTACTTTGACGGCTCATTTACCCAACATGGATCAGGAGTAGGAATTCTTTTCATCACCCCCCAAGGTGATTGCATCCCAAAATCTTACAAGATATCATTCCCATGTACCAATAACATTGTTGAGTATGAAGCTTTGATCACAGGTCTCAGGATAGCATTTTAGTGGTAGATACAAGAGATGAAAGTCTATGGAGACTCATAGTTGGTTATCAACCAAGTCAATGACGACTACCAAACCAAAGATGACAAGCTCACTCCTTACAAAAAGATGGTGGAGAATCTCAAAGATCTTTTTATAGACATAACTTTTGAGTAGATCCCTTGTATGAACAATAGAGCAGTAGATGCCATGGCAACAATTGGATCACTACTAGACATGTCGAACAACATTCTTCAATGTGAATTCTTGGTAGAACAACTTCTCCTACCGATTTTTGAAATCCCTAAATTTGAATTCGCATGTGTCATTGTGGGTTCTGGATCCCCTTGGTACCATGAAATCTTTACTTACCTTAATAGAGGAACCCTTCCATCAGACATCATCCCAAACCTTTAAAAGACGTTTGTCAAAAAGGCATCCTGATTCATGATCCTAGGTGATACCCTTTACCATCGAAGCATCGAAGGGACATTATTACAATGTATTAACCAAGAGGAAGCCTTAATTTCCTTAACAAAAGTGCACTATGGAATATTTGGGTCCCATTCTAGTGGTATGACATTAGCTAAGAAACTATTGAGGATGGGGTACTATTGGCCAACCATGGAGAAAGAAGCTCATCAATATGTGTGAAAATGCATCCATTGTTAACAACATGGGGATCCGATTCATGCTCCAGCTCAAGAATTGCAACCAATGATCACACCATGGGGTTTTTCGCAGTGGGAACTTGACCTCATAGGAAAAATCACTCCAACTTCATCTAATGGCCATAAGTTCATCATAACCGCCATTGAGTACTTTACTAAGTGGGTTGAAGCCATTCCTATGACCTACATAACGGGAAAGAAAATAGCCAAGTTTATCTGGAATTACCTAATTTTCTGTTATGGTGTACCACAAACCCTCATCTCAGACAACGAAACCCCATTCAAGAATCAAGATGTGAAAGAGTTGTGTCAAAAATTCAATATCCAACACCGATTCTCTACACCATACTATCCCCAAGGTAATGGCCAAGTAGAAGCAACAAACAAAACTATCCTTAAAATCCTAAAGAAAATAGTTAATGAAGTTGGTCGTGACTGGCATCTACAGCTAAATCCCACTCTTTGGGCTTATCGTACTAGTATCCACACACCTACAGGAGCAACCCCTTTCTCCCTGGTCTATGGATCAAAAGCCATCTTGCCTATTGAGTTTGAGCTCCCATCATTGCGAGTGTCACTAAAGAATTTGATAACTGAAGAAGAGTACAGAGTATCTCGAATGAATGAGTTAGAATTCCTGGATGAACTTCATCTTGATGCCCTTAATCACTTGCAAGTGTATCAAAACTAACTAAAATAGAGCTATAACAAGAGAATAAAATGTCGGTCATTCCAGGTAGGCGATCTTGTCTTAAAGAAAAATCAGAAGAACCTCCCAGGTCAAGATAGTGAAGGAAAGTTTGAGCCTAACTGGTTGGGTCCCTTTGTCATCACAACAAGCTACGAATCGGGAGCAAACCAACTGTCAACCCCTGAAGGTGAACCCTTGCAAGAACCAATCAATAGCTTGCATCTCAAAAAAATTTATGCCTAAACATGAAGTGTATAAATCAGAAAATACAAAAAATAAAAAAATGATCAAAATCCAAAAAAAATGAGAAAAGGATTGAAAAAAATTGTCCTCTAGCGAAAACCACTTCGGTGGCGCTTTGGGCAAGTTCCTTGGTGAAAATATGACAAACAACTGCCTTGCATAAATAAGGTATCTCCATCTATTTTTTGGCTCTTTTGACCTATCATTCTTTGCATCACCATTCATCCCCCATTCGCGTCCTTATCATGGCTTGTCACTGTAAGGTATCATGAACCCTTTAGCACTACTTGGCATATTATCAAGGTCAGTCTATCATGCCTTTATCAAAGTAGGCTAACATATCACACTGGGAGCATTTCATTATGTGTCACAATCAGGTTCTTGTATATCTTGAGGTCATGGGACATCCTATCAAAAAATCCAAAAACATTCATAAAATATTATCTAGAAAATGCAAAAACATTTGCAAAATCATGTACAACGAAAATCCAAAAACATTCATAAAATTGTAAAGGAAAAATCTAAAACATTTGGAAAACATTGAAATCCCTAAAAAGGTCAAACATTGAAAAATCCAAAAAATAATGTCTCTAGTCGAACTACGTCATCTATGAGCTTTAACATAGGCAAGGCCATCACTGATGTGTCCTTGAGACACCCTAGGTTAGTCCTTTAGCAGTCTGTTGTAATTAGCTGCCATCTCTTGCCTGTTCATATCTTTGTCCTATAAATGGGTCGAGTTAGTCAAACTACGTGGTCTTATCATGTATAATGTAGGCAAGGCTAATCTATGATCAACCCTCGAGGCCCCTAGGATAGGTCCTGGTCGAAACTCTGAAAACTCTCTCAAACATCCAAAAACATCCAAATATCTCAAAAATCCAAAAACATCCAAATATTCAGAAAATCCAAAAACATCTAAATATCTCAAAAAACCCTGAACATCCAAATAACTTTCGAAAAACAAAAACATCCAAATATTTTAGAAAACACAAAAACATTTGAAAATTGAAAACTCAAAAACAATAGAAAATGCTCAAAAGACCTAAAAAGCCTCAAATATTAAAAAAACCCTAAACAGCCTCAGAAAATTAGAAAAAACATAAACATTCATATAATCTTTCAAAAGACCAAAAACAGCCTCAAAACATTTAAAAATACCAAAAGCAGCCTCAAAATATTCCAAGAAAATCCAGAAAAACCCATCCATCCCATCTCACTTTCACTCGTAATAAAATTTCACCCATAATAAAAAATTGTCACCTTCACCCTTTGGCGAAACAAGCAGAAAACAAACATAGCAAGTCATAAAGTGCGAACCCAGAAAGTCAATATCTAAAGTCTAAATCATAGGTAAATATGTCAGTGAAGTTTATAGAAAAAGCTCATCCTAGCATCATCATCCCAACATCAAACAACCCTCTGATCAACATGTCCTAGGATGTATCCTTCCTACGATGGACATTAGCATCAAACATCACTTTAGCTAAACTTAAACTAGGTAGGAGTTATAGATAACATTGACTGTTTGTCTTTGATCTTTTCTTATGATTTATCTTAATGACCCATTCCAAGGACCTCTCGATGATGTCTATCTAAAATTATTTAGAGAGAAAGGAATGGGGCATTGATCATTATCTTTCATTTGTTGTGCTTGTGGATACTCTTGTAAAATAATCTTGGTGCATGTACTTGCTTAGTTTTGTGTAGGAAGTTCATTTGGAGTATGTTGTTGACTATTGTTTATGCTTTGGTCCAATATATTTTAAGCTACTAACTTGCATTCCAACGACGTTTCCGTGTGTCAAGGTGTGACCAAGAATTATCCTATCTACTTATTGAGTCAAAGTCCATTACAATAGATACAACGTCATCCTAGTTATCAATACCTTGATGCATCGTATCTATGTGTTATATCAAACAATAAGGAATGGTATAAGATCCCAATCCCGAAGTGTGAGCATCCCATCTTGCATTTCATCTTGCATTCTTTTGCATTGTCTCATCACCATCTCTAATAAAGTCTCGATGGATCAAGGACTTGTTGGATCTTTTGAAGCAATCATCATCCATGGTTATTCATTCTTTATTCTTCTATCTTCTCTCCGCGCTAACCTGGTATCATGACACACACAAACATCATTAATGAATCCACCCTGCATCCACAAACCATCAACATACATTTTGCATTATCATTTGAGTTGTGATGAATAATATAGATTTGTTATTTTAAGCATCTTAAATCATTGCATATCATAAGCATTTGCATTCATCCATCCATAACATGCATAGAAAATATAAAAAAGGAAATGCATCCACATCATGTACATCCATAAATATTTTCACATCATAATCATCCATCCATAGCATCGCATGTCACATAGGCATAAAGATAAAATGCATCCATACATGATCATATATAAGCATCCATATCATACATCACCCATACATGAAATAAAGTGAGCACATCATCACATAAATCATCCATATCATATATATATCAAAAAATTTGTCATGGTACAAAATCTGGATTAGGGTATGTACATCGATCATAAGTACAATATCCACGAGGCTATCAAAAAGGAGCCCATAAATGTATATCAGTATAAAGAATGGGGAAAAATCAAAAAGTGTTTATATATCAAAAAGGAGCTAGCCTTGGTGATTGCTACCCTCTCTAGCCTGCCACTCAGGCTGATCCTTTGCTCGGGGGCATGCATCGCTCCATTGTGAAAAATCAGGTTGTCTCAATGCTGTAGGAACATCCATGTGATAATGTTGCCTGTAATATGCAGCCTCTATAATAGCCTCTCTATACAACCACACTGAAATTGTCCGAACATTGGTGGATGTCATAAGGCTCTCAATATGCTGACGTCGAGCCACCTCCTAATCTCTCTCACCTGTAACAGTTTGAATTCTCTGTAGTGCAGTATCCCTCTCAATTGTAACTGTGACCACCTACTGCCGAGCTTGGTCTTGCTTAGTAGTCAAAACCAAAATCTGCTGGCGAGCCTGATCCCGCTCACTTGTCAACACCTGCACCTACTATTGCAGCTGTTGTATGTGCACATTTTTGGCATTCAATGGTGGTGATGGTGGTGGAAATAGTTGCTGCTACACCACTGGAGGCTGCTATCCCACTGGAGGAGCCCCCAAAACATATTCATCTTGGCCTCCCTTTCCTCTACCCCTAACTACTCTGCCCTGTGGCCTCCCTCTAGGAGGAGCCCCTATAGGATTTGTTAGTTGCCTCGAAGGGATGAATCATGCATCGTACGCAGGAGTAATCTATGCAATGGTCTGGCCCTGATCATATGCCCAAGGCTGGGCAACCAACTGCTGGAAAATCTCAACGACCTTTGGTGCTAGAATCATGGGTCCCCATGTCGGAACCTGACTAGCCGCTCTAGCAAAAATGGATGTGTAGCCATCATTGGGCTTGTCCTAGACATCACCAAACTTTCTGGCCACTCTTTTCAGAAGGTACCGCTCAATCATCGTATGCTCACAGCCCTAAAATATATTAGGTATGTCGTGCAAACTAGAGTTGTTGTATATCATTGAACCATGGTGGCATCTAAATCCATGGTCACCACCAAAACATAGTCATGTCATCTATCCCCCGTCGCCAATATGGGAGCCCAATCTGTCCTATGTGGCTAAATGTGATGGCACCCCAATATCTCCAAATGATTAGATCATCTGGCTTCACATCCACCATCTACATAATCGGTCAAAGCATTGCAATATGCACCCATGCTGAGATATGGAGAAGTGTCACACCTACCGACAAATCTCCCATCATAATAGATGAAATCATGTAAATCATGGCACAAAGAGGCCAACATCATGGGAATCTAAGCAAAAAATAGTCCTCCGGTACAACATCCTCTACCAAACCAAGCCCCAACCTGGACTGAAAAATCGGCCGCGTCTGTCTAGAGCCACCAAACCTGAAATGATGGCTGCAACAATCAATCTGAAGGTCGGCACTTGACCTCTATATGTCTCCAGATCTATCTGAGAGGTGACCAATACAATCTAGTCCATGTCCATCACCTCGAAGCAGGCATTGAATCTAGCATAAGGATCGTAAATCACGCGATCACTGTGGATAGGCAACCACAATATCCGCCACACATCCTCCAAGGTCACTATCACCTCTCCCATTGGAAGGTGGAAAGAAAAGGTCTCGTTGTGCCATCTCTCGCACAACGCTATCATTATGGCCAAATGTGTCCTGATCATTGGTGCGTACACAATACATACCATAACCCGATCTCTCCCAGGTGCTCCTTGCACAACTCTAAAAGATCGCTCAATCTCTCCAGTACTGTGGGTCTATGCTCTCCTACACTCACGGAGCCCACGCCATCAAGAAATCATTAAAAAAATGAAGTTATTTGGAATTTCCAACTCAGAAATCACAAATACATCACTGTTTACAAACACGTTGTTGTATTCAAAAGTCAAACAGTGACACCCAATGCATTGCAAAACTCAATTTGACAAATGCGTCACCATATAAGATGGCATCGCTATTTAGAATTTGGCATGACCTAACCTTAACTTTTAAATCAACAAATGCGTCGCTAGATAAGTTCGTGTCGCCATTTACAATTTGAAACCCCAATTTCAAATCAGAAAAAGTGTCAGCATATACATATTCATTGCTATCTATCTTTTGAGCGTCATCGATTGAAGTTTGGGTGTCGTTATATAGCAACGCCCCCAAATTCTAAATTTTAACGCCTAATAAATGCATTGAAATTTCAAATTTAAAATCAAGTTTTTAATCACATACCGGTGGTCCTGTGCTTGGAAGCCGCTAGAACTCACGAACTCGCTCAGAGATGTGTCAAGGAAGCTCATGGCGCACCATTTCATCAAAGGGTCAGAGCTCAATTTGCAAGAATTTCTAAAGTGTGAATGCACAAATGAATTGAAAATGACCCCTTTTAGCCTATTTAAGCTAAAAAATTAGGGTTTTTTGCCCTAATTTAACCTTTTTAATGGGGTTAATTATCATTTTCACCAATTTTTCCAATCTAGACCTAATTTTGCATCATTTTTCACATTTTTGGCATTATTCTTGCATCTCGGAACCTTTTTGGACCCTTGGAGCAACTATTCAACCTTTATCGAGAAATCAACCCAAAATTCAAAATTTCTACCTAATTTCTCGAGGGTGCAAAGAGTCAGTTTTATCCTTCCGTTGGGGCATCTAAAAAATTAGATTTTTTTTATTTTTTGATTTGGACAACATTTTTAATCTAAAAAGCGTTGTTCTTTGAACCGAAGCAGTAGGTACCTCACTTCAAAGAGGGGCAAAATGTAGACACTAAAAAATGTCCTAATCAATGTCATACACTCAAATCAGATTTATTAACATCATTTCCTCTTTATCCATCCTCTTTTCACTTAATTAATTCAATTAGCCTAGCTAATTAATTAATTTCATCATTTTTGTCTATTTGGCCTAATTAATTAAATTGGGTTAATTCACCTCTTTTTGCACTAACATTTCATCTCATTAAATTAAATAAATCAAAATATTTAATTTAATCTCCTAAGTCATCTTATTTAATTAAATAACCCTATCTTATTTAATTAAATACCATTTTATTATCCCTCCCTTATTTATTAAATCATCTAATTTAATAAATATCATCTAATTCCTCTAATCCCCTAATTGCATAAATTAAACCTTGTTTAATTGGCAATTAAACTAATTATTCCTCTAATCAAAGGAATATTCCCATGGAATATTCTTTATCCTTTTTGCACAATTAAAACTTTGTATCCTCTTTTTCTTCACCCTAATAGAATATTCTAAGGAATATTCCCTCTCCTCCAATCAACCCACTTAACTTTAAAAGCAAGTTAACCCTCTTACCTTTCTAGTAAGTTACCTTTGACCTGTGTGAGCAGGTCAAAAGTGTGTTTGTTTGAGGTAATTGTGAGCCTTTGATTAATCTTCATCTTGCATTCTCATCCATTTGAGAATCCATGATCCATGCCTCTCATCTTTTCATCTGAACCGTTGATTAAGCTTTTTGATCTCAACCACCCATTCCTCATTTGCTCTCCTATAAATAGATCACTATTTGGAGACAAATGGATCCATCTTTTATTGCAAAATCATGTTGTTGAATTTACTCACATCCATACTCTCAATCTGCACACATTTAGTTTATTTTCAGTTTGTTTTAGTTGCATAATAGCTTCAATCTTTCATTAATGGCTTCCATGCATCCATCTTAGTTTGTAAAATAAATTAGGGTTTTCATCTTTTAGCATCATTTTAGCTTAAATTAGCTTATATTAGCTTAGAAATTGCATAATTAAATCATTTATATCATAGAATCACAGTAACTTAGCAGCTTGCATTATGTTTATTTTGTGCATAATTTAGGTTTTTCATACACCAAACATCATGGTTTCATCAATTCTCTTCCATAGAATCAACTGAAACAAGGTTACCATCATGGGATTGGGAAAGGGTCGTTAGTCCACATCAATCCGACACGAATTCCACAACAAGCTAAATTTCAATGGATTAGAGTAGATGTTTTCTTTAAAGCTTTCATAAGATTAGCATGTTAGGTTTTTTGATAAAATGTTTACTTTCAATTTTGATTGATTGATCTTGTTGAGATTCGAGTATTGGTTGCTCCATTATGCTTCAATTCTTCATGGATCAAGTGTAATTCGACACATAACCGGTATCCTTGCATCGACAAGTTCTATGTTGCACGATAATGGTTATATAAGTTATAAAAAAATTAATATATCAAAGATGTATATCACATATTTAATCAAATAAGCATTGACATTGGTGCATGTACTCTTATATTACAAGAGTTTGAATGGAAATTTGTTATCTTATTTAGAATATGTTGCTTCAACAATTAGAACTCTACAAAACTTCATAAAAATGCAGTATATTTGTGGTGAAACTAATTGCACCACAAAAAATAAATATTGGCTAAATAAATACAATCATTGAGAAAACTATAAGTGCAATTTTTTTTAAAAAATGCAAAATTTAGGGGTATTTAGTTTGAGAACTAGTGATAAAATATCATTGATTTCATGTTCAATATGTTCATAGTTGTCTAGAAAATTAGTGTCTTTCGTCCAATTATTAATTTATATCAGATATGTATATTACCTAGTTAATCAAATAAGCATCGACATTGGTGGTACTCCTATATTATAAGAGTTTGAATGGAAATTCACTATCTTATTTAGAATATGTTGCTTCAGCAACTAGAAGCTCTGTGAAATTTCATAAAAACATAATATATATGTAGTGAAAAAAATTGCACTATGGAAATAAATCTTGGCTAATTAAATAAACACAATCATTAATCATACATTAAATGTAATAAATATTCAAAGATTAAATGCAAGAGTTAGGGATACTTAGTTCGAGAATTGATGATTAAATATTGTCCATGTCATATTGAATCTATTCACAATTGTCTGGAAAATTAGTGTCTTTGGTCCAATGGATGTATTAGATTCTTTGCAATCCCCAAAATTTTGGGTGGTTAAATACTAAATGTTGTGAGATAGATCTTGAGCAATGTCGAATCAATCTAACATAAAAATTGAATCCTATTATGTGGAAGTGATATGAAAAAAATTTCTTCAAAAAACCTACTCATCTTCACTTTCCTAAAAGTTGATTGTATCTATGAGATGAGGAGATGTTAGTGAGGGTCGATTACGCTTGATTCATGATGAATCGAAGCATAATTTCACCAAACAAACCTACATCTACAAACAAGATCATTCAAATTAGAAATCTAAACTAAGCATTTTACTGAAATTGAAAGCTACAAACTAAGAAAACAGTTAAATTCCTAATCTAACCCATTTGAAACTTATCCTGTTTTGGAATTGGTGTTGTTTCCCAATCCCATGATCAGTGAGCCTGTTTCAGTTGTTTCTATGGAAGAGAATCGATGAAACCATTGCGATTGATGTATGAAAACCTAGTTTATGCTAAAAATGAACATGATGCAAGCTAAGTTACTGTGATTTTATGCTAAAAATATACTGATTAGGCTATTGCTAAGCTAATTTAATCTAATTCTAAGCTAAAAGATGAAAACCCTAATTTATAAACAAGCTAAGATGGATGCATGGAAGCCATTAATGGATGCTCTAAGCTATTATGCAATTAAAATAAACTAAGATAAGCTAAAAAGTGAGTAAATATGAGTGTGAGTGCATATGAGATTCAACAACATAAGTTTGGAATTGAAAGATGGATGAGATTCAACAACATAAGTTTGCTCTGAAAAAGATGGATCCATTTGTCTCCAAATAGTGACCTATTTATAGGAAAGCAAATGAGGAATGAAGGGTTGAGATAAAAAAAGATTAATCAACAGTCCAAGATGAAGGAGATGAGAGGCATGGATCATGGATTCTCATCAACAGATGAGAATGCATGATGATATTTTAATCAAGGGTTCACATTTGCCTCAAACAAACACACTTTTGACCTGCTCACACATGTCAAAGGTGACTTGTTCAAAAGGTTGAAGGTTAAAACTTGCTTAAGAAGCCGAAAGAAAATATCCCTTTTTCAAATGATGGAGAAATATGAATATTCTTTTGGAATATTCTCATGGGTGAGGAAAAAGGCAATTACAAATTAAAACAAAGTTTAAATTGTGCAAAAAGGGGGATAAGGAATATTCTATGGGAGTATTCCCTTTTTGCGTAGAGGAAAGTTAGTTTAATTGGTAATTCAACAAGATTTAATCATGCAATTAGGGGATTAGAAGAATTAAAGTGTTTATTCATTAAATTAAATGATTTAATGAATGGGGAGAGATGAAATGATATTTAATTAAATAACTTGGGGTTATTTAATTAAATAAGATGACTTAGGGAATTAAATTAAATGTTTTGATTTATTTAATTTAATGAGATGAAATGTTAGTGTGAATGGGGATGAATTAACCTTCAATTATAGTAATTAGGCCAATAGATGAAAATGATGCAATTAATTAAATAGCTAGGCTAATTTAATTAATTAAGCGAAAAGAGGATGGATTAAAGAGGAAATGATGTTAATAAACTTGTTTCAAGTGTATGATATTGATTAGGACATTTTTCAGTTTCTACAGTATCAAGATGGTGTCTAGGGACACCATTGGCAACATTGTCAACTCATTAGGTGATCATGTTCTCCTAAGTCAAGACCTTTGGTGGACCAGTTCAACAATAACGAGGAGTCTTAAACACAACATGCACCAATCTGTAGATGACCTATATGTAGATGTAGTTTTCCTTCAAAAATTTGAAGGGTGGTCTAGATGTTCTTTCTATTCCTAATTCCAACATATTCTTCCTTATGAAACTAAGTACACATTGAATGTATTTAAGTACCATGATATGTTAACATGTCACACAAATGTGTGTTATGTTAGAGCTTATAATGGCTAGTAGAAAGGGGGAGGGAATATTGGAATTTGACTTTAATTTTTTAATTTTGGATCTGCAACTCTTTCTTTTAAGATGTTTGGATGATGTTCATTTTTATTTGTATATTAAAAATATGATTTTATCTAATGTTATTTTTCAAATTGAAGTGAAAGCTAGAAAATTTACACTTGAAGTGGGGCATTTATATGAGATTTTAGATCACTAGGGTAAGTCTCCATGCACTTTTGTCAAAATCTGACATCCCTCCTATTTTCCTCCTTAAGAGCATTGGTGAGGTCCCATATAGTTTTCCAAAAGAGACCACGGTTCCCATTCCCATGGCTCTCAACCCCTAGGAAATAGAGATAATATATTGCATATGACTAGTGTCATCTCTCATAACCATCTTTTTCCTCTTCTCATGGATGTGGTTCTATTTGTTGGCTAGACTTTAATAGTTCACTTTCTTAGAGCTAGCCATCTCTCTAGTTTGTTGCCAACAACCTTAAGATAGCACTCTTGAGGAAGAGGGTGCTCTCACTAGATGGGAGGTGATTCGTGATAATTATCTTTCTAATAATGTTTAGGGAAAACTTAATTATAAAGAACCTCCTCCTAGTATTTTTGAATTGGCCTCTTAGTTTTTATATGTTTGAGCTCAGCCCTTTGAAATTTCATCTTTATTTTGGATGTCATCCTACATAGACTTTTATGGTGTTCCTTTCTACTACCTATCTTTTTCTTTAATATTGTGCTATAATATTTTTAGTCGATTCAAAATGTTAAATAGGATGTATTCACAAAAAAATAACCTCATAAATAAATCTACTAATATTTTAGAATATAAGAACAATAGTCCTAAAAAGGGAAATAAGGAGATTATAAGGATTCAAAATTTAAATATTTGTAAAGGTCTACCTAAGCAGAAGAGAGATTGTCATACAAGGTGGTTATAGGATCCTGATCAATTCTATAATTTTATAGATAAGTTGTTACTCTATTTGAATGTCTTAAATACTGAAAGAGAGCTACTTATTGAAATAGATAATGGAGGGAAGGTCTTCCTCTAAAAAAATATTAAACTATCAATTGGAAGAACCCCCTTTTAGTGAATTAGTCATTGTTTTTGAGTAATCTTCAACTATTAAATGTTGTACAATTATCAAAGATGCTAATGCTATTCCATAAAACATGTAATTCATAAGCATTGACAACATACATCAAATACAACAATAAAGAATAAACATTGACAATGTTGAGTACACACAACCATGCCATTGATTATATCTACTCATAGAATTAAAATGATAAATAAATCATAGCTTAGATATCATGTAACAACTTCATAAGAAAATTAAGCCTATAAATCCATAATTAGGATTACCCAAATATTAAATAGCTTTTAAGATGATAAGAAAATACTTCTCAAATAATGAGATACATACATTATAATAAAATGAATCTCATACCAAACTTGGATGACTTAAGTCCAAATAGTTGAGCCTAGTTACATACAATTATTCACTCTAATCTAGGATCACAAGATCCCACTTTCAAATGCACTTAACAAAATTATACAAACATACCAAGGCTTCAACATATGATTCACCAATTGGGTATTCATGATTGAACAAAAAGAAGGATAAAGAGATATTAGGGTAATATGAGGAATATCAATACTTTTAATATGATCAAGATTGTTCTTTACTATTCATCAACACTACTTATTTCATTTCAATGTAGGTTAGTAAGAAAGGAAACCACTCAAAAACTAAATTATAATTCATCCATTAACACATTACTAAAATAATCATTTACATAAAATGGTCATAGCACATAAAAGACATGACACCATCATATTAATAATCATACATGTTGCAATCATAATCAACATTGATACATAAGGGTTATGGAAATCAATGACCAATAACACACAAGGGAGTGGTGATAGCCACCGACACTATCAATGAGTGTGATGATCTAATACTCATGCAAGAGAATCATATAAATGTATTAGTTACAATGAAATAATGAGCTATAGGTGTAGAGACATAAAATTATCCTAACATCATTGCATACTAATATTTAATCTTCACTATTTAATTAAAGTATTGTATTATTTAATTAATATAATATATTACTAATTAATTGTATAATTATATTATTTTAATTAACATAGTTCACCACCACCTAATTAAATAAATATTATTTAATTATTCTAACCCAATCACATCTAATTAAAATTTTTTTATTTCTAAAAATAAATAACCAACTAATTCCCTTTCCCTCCCATTTTTGGTTGCAACCAATTATTTATGGATGTTTATATTTTTAGTCAAATATCTCATCCCTTCATTTAAAATAAACTTATTCATGATCATCCATCTTCTCCTTCATCCAAGAAATTTCTTCTCATCTATTCTCAACTATTGATCTTCTAGATAGATCCTCAATGTCCATCCTCCTTGCCAAAAAAAATTAAACTAGCACATTATCCTATGTAAATGCAATCAACCATATTTAATAGGTACATGATGCAACGACTTCAAGCAACCAAATCTCATTCACAAAGAAAATCCACTTGCAATGATGGATTTTGGTTAGCTTATCTTGTTTTAACATTTCAATTTTCATTATGCTTAATGAATGGTGAACATTATAATAGGATTTTCAACCTTTTTTTGTATTTGCTTCATTGTTGATTTAGTGTTCATAAAAGGAATAGTCTACTAGAGATGAACATAGAGCGTCATCAGGATGGTTTTCAAATCTAGATGGATGTTGGATAATTATGACACCAACATAATTAGGTATTCTCAATAACAAATATCCAATTTAATTTATCTCAATAATTGTTATCCTAATACAATGCTTCACATGGGCTAATTTTGAATGATAACTATGTTGGTGTAATTATTAATCTAATTACACTTAATTAATTTCTTATTAAGCTCACTTATGCCTTTTTAAGGTTTTGTTTATCCTTGCACATAAAGCAAGGCATTTTTTTATTCACTTCATAATCATTTTTCTTAATGTAATAGAAAATTTCCTTTGTAGCTCTCATTTGTGGAAGGTTTTCTTGGTTTTGTTGTTTTATCTTTTCCCTTGTGGTTGCTCCATTTCTTCAACGTGGTATTAGAGCATAGATTCAACAAAATCCTTCTCAATTTTTAAGGGCTTTCTCCGTTACGTATTACAAAAGGCCTTCTAGAGAAAAACATATTTTCTTGTTGAGTCCAAAAGGAGTCAAAATGCTAGGAATGACTGTTTAAACATTGAAAAAGGACATCAAGAAATTTTGAGTTTTTTTGTTGTAGATCTATGTAGAAATCCATTGAAGTGTACATAAATGTATGGTTGTTCCTTTCCAATTATCACCTTTGTAAAATTCTCAAATCTATTTCTTTGATTGACAAAATTCATGTTCAAATTTTTTTTCTCGAGTTCAAACTTTTGATTTATGGATTTATTAGGGATCAAGCATTTTTTGGGATTTAGGGTCACTTTTTTTTTCACACAAGGTTAATACCATGTCATCTATTCACCACTTTCCACTCCCTTAGGTGGCATAATATGCAGTTGCAGTCCCCAAGGGCACCTAGGTCCATGGCTATTGCACCACTATAAACATTTCAACACCCTCCAAACCTTGGCACTGCCTTAAAAACTTTACTAGTGGTTGTTTTATGCATCATGATTGGGGATTTTCATTACCTTCTCTCCTTTTCTTGGGTTGTGCTACCAAAATCTTAGTCACTTGGGCCACGCCACTAGGCTCTCATTCACTCAGGTTATGCCACTAGGCTCTTCCTTTCTTGGTCATTTTAGCACTGCTAGGAAACCAAAACCCCCATTACAACCCCTGGTCACATGGGTAAATAGGGTTGAATGATGAAGACACTAACCCCTAGTACTCTAGTGTCTAGTCATGTGGGTGAAGGAGCTCTTAATCAAAGGCTCCTTTTTTTCCCTACAAACTCATTTGGAGAACCTTCACAAAAGTGGGTATATCTTCTTCATACAACATTCAAGTTTTTGCAAATCATGTCATCAAAAAACTAATTTAGAGGGATTTATAGTGATGCTAATTTTTTTTTTTCAGATTCCACCAGTGGAAAATTTTATTGATTGGTGAAGTTATATCTAGCTGTTTGTACTTCTAGGGTCATAACTTGAGCATACAAAATCAATTTTTTTTAAATGAATGGGTTTTATAAATTTGATTCCATGATCTACATAAACATCAAACTTATCTTTTAAATTCCTTTCTAAGCACACAAAAAAATAGTCTTAATTCAACCCTTTCTTTTTTATTTTTCATTGTAAAAATTACAAAAAGAGTCTATTTTTTAGTTGTGGGGGGTGTTTCATTTTTCTCCCTAAAACACATTAAGGACTTAGACACATACAAAAACCAAAAAGTATTTCCTTTTTGAAAAGTAAAAAAATCAAACACAATGGAAAAAACCTCTTTAATTGAATGTCTTATAACACATAATTACCATACTTGAAAAGATTTAATTACTAGATTTCATATTTCCAAGGGTTTATGGTCTATATTGGATGAAACATAAATATAATTGACTCATTAGTTTGAGATATTTCATCATAAGAACAAGATGGATGAGGCAAAGAGACTTATTTCACTGCATGTTTCAGATAGTCTACTATAAATAATATTGATTATTGCCCCAATCCTAGGAAGATGTGTGTAATAATCTAAGTTATTTATTTATTATGAATTTTCAAATCTAAGAATAATGGTAATCATGTTTCACAAATTTCATATAAAGCATTACAAACAACTAGCTAGTCAACACTTCCAATGCATCAAAAATTCCAAAAACTATTGTCACTTATATAAATCATATAATTATAAGTTTTACATGAATAGGGAATATTATAAAAGCAAAAAAATCAATAGGAAAAAAATAATATTTTTGAAAGGGATAAATGCTACTTCCTCCCTCCCCCTTCTTTGCACTAACAGTTTGTGGATGACATCATCCTTTTGGAGTTGCTTCTATTGTAGAAGCTAAATATGGGAACAACCTTCTTGATTATCATGCTAGAGTGCTAGATTAGTATATCAACTACAAAAAAAAGTATGTTTTATTTTTTCAATGTTGATCTCCCTTTGAAAGAAAGGATTATGAGAATTCTTGGATTTCAAATTGCTTACCTCCCTGCTACCTATTTGGGTCTCTTGTTATCCACAAAAATGCTCCGTAATAATTATTGGCTCAATATTTTGGAGAAGCTACAACATAAGTTGGTAGATGGAAAGGAAAGCTGCTTAGTCAAGTTGATAAACTTTAATTATTGAAAGACTCTATTCAAAATATCTTGGTTTTCTATCTCTCTTTGTTTAAAATCCTAGCTCATATGGTGGATAGAATTGAGAAAATCCAAAAGAATTTCCTATGGTCTAAAATGGAGAATAAAGTGAGGGTTTCTCTTGTTAGATGGAAAAATGTGTGTAATCCCAAAAGGCAGGGTGGGCTAGGTATTAGAAAGTTGCAAGAGTTCAACAAGGGTCTAATTGTGAAAGTGGGCTAGAACTTTATCAATTGTGCCAATGATTGGGGCTCCATCCTCAAAGCTAAGTATTTGGATAATTTGGACCACTATTGTTTCTTAAACTCCCCTAACATCCCCCATGGGTTGGTTGTTTGGAACAACCTTCTGAAAATTAGAAACATAGTTAAACATGGCCTTCTTTGGAATGTGGGGGATGAAAAAATAATAATTTCTGGCATGACTTTTGGCTTGAGGGTTTGTCACTCTCCTCTCTCCAAAGTTTGGAAAACATCAAAGAGTTGATTATAAGATAAAATGAAGAAAATATCCATAGCTATATTGATTAGAGTAGCCTAAATCCTAAATGGAAGAATTTTGGGGAACAACTAGCTGACAAAAAGATTCTCAAAAGTGAAAGACAAAAGAAGAAGCAGGAATAAGTGGAGTGAATTAGGTAGTGTATAGGAGACTATAGGTTTTTCTATGTCAATAAAGTTCACTATTACATCTAGGCGGTTACCCCTTTAGGATCCTTCTTGGTC
The DNA here is from genome assembly GCA_007258455.2 of Sequoia sempervirens. NCBI lineage: Eukaryota > Viridiplantae > Streptophyta > Pinopsida > Cupressales > Cupressaceae > Sequoia > Sequoia sempervirens. The sequence continues at coordinate 191,703,194 of VDFB02047230.1, read as the reverse complement.
AGATCAACTTACTTCCTATTAAATTACAACACTGAGGAAAACAATTTTAATTGGTCTATGGTTTGGAACAATAGATTGATTCCTAGGATAAATTATTTATGGTGGGCTATAACCCACAAAAAATCCTCTCCATAGACAATATAAACAAAAGAGGATTTAAAATGGCAAATAGATGTACCCTATGTTGTAAGGAGGGGGAAAAAATTGATCTTATTCTCTTACATTGTGACTTTTCAAAAGATGTTTGGTGATGCAGGAGCATCTAGTGGTGTAGGGAAATCTTGCATCACCCAAAAAAAATGTTTTCATTATTTTCTATAGTTGTTTTGAGTCCCATGGTGGCACTTAAGGGGTATAAGACTGTCAAGCGTCAAAAATAGCGAAAAATGGGAACTTACTGTTTTTAGTAAGTCGGCCTAAACGGGCTCATATGGACATGAAAATTTACCCCAAGGAGCAGAGCTAAAAAAACATTTTTGGTCACTAAAGAATCACCTCAATACCCTACACAGTTTGGGAGAAATTAAAGTTTTCATTTTGGGAAATTTCTCCAATGCGGCTTCATATTCAAATATAAAACTTTAGAGGCCCCGAAATAGCTCAAAAAGTGGTTGAACCAACCAACAATGGATTCACATGTTGTAGAGCTCGTTGAGAGCTTTCCAATGATATGCAATAATAGCAAATCAACCACTCGGATCAAAAGTTATGGCCTCGCGAAGTTGGTCCTCTAAAAAGTGAATTTCATAAAAAAATCTTCCAGGCCAAAATTCAATCAATGGGACTGCAGGCCAAAAGGAAATTTTAACTTTAGAACATTCCAGGGTGGTTATTGAGGAAAATAAAAAGGGTTAAGTGGGGGTTGTAGAAGGTGGCTCCATTAGTGCAGATTGTGGCTTCGAATAGTAGATTTTCTTTTTAAAGTTGATTTTTTTGTAATGAATCAAGCCCATGAGGCTGTAGCATGAAGTTTTGATTTTGTAATTTCATTTTCTGAAAATAATTGAAAGTGATTCATTTTTTTTGTCTTGCGTCTTTTGTGTTGATATCTGTTGTTGTGATGTTTGTGGGTTTTGGGCAGTGTGGCCCTCATCAAGTGGTATCAGAGCAAGAGTTCCTCATCCTGTAACAAAACGTTGAATGTGAGGTAGTTGCAACAGGACCTGTGAGTGTGGGTTGAGTTCAAGATGCCTCCTAGACTCTCCCAGTATGGTAGAGGTAGAGGCTGAGGTGGTGGAGGAAGAGATCCACCTAGGGATGAAATCAGAGCCCTTAGAAGGCAATTAGAAACCTTGCAACAAGAGGTTCAAAGAAGATATGTGCAACGAGACAAAGATGACAATGAGGATGAAACAAAAGAGGAAATGGAAGAGGAAGAGCAGGATGTATCTTGGAGAAAGAATATTTTTGTGAGCGATCTCAAGCATTGGGAAGAGACCTAAAATGGAGGTTTCAACTTTTAGTGGAAATCTGAATCGTGAAGAATTGATTGATTGGATCAATGACATGGAGGAATTTTTTGAGTTTGAGGAGATTGAAGATCCTCATAGAGTGAGTTTTACAAAGACAAAATTGAAAGGTCACGCCAATATATGGTGGAAAGAGGTCCATTTAGAAAGAGGAAGACAAGGGAAAGATAAAATTTCCAAATGGGACATAATGGTGTCAAAATTGAAGAAATAATTTATTCCAATCGATTACGAATTGGAGTTGCTCAAGAAGATGTAGAGCTTGAGGCAAGGGACAAGGACAGTGAAAGAATACATAGAGGATTTCACAAGGTCTTGATTCAAATAGGACATTTTGAGGTGAATAAAGAGAAAGTTGCTTGTTATATTAACGGGTTGAAGCCAAGCATATAGGAAGAATTGGCACTGGTAAGAATGACCACCATTGAGGATGCTTATCAATTTTCTCTAAAGGTTGAAGAATGATTGAATAAGAGGTTTGAGAACAAAAAACAAGGTGGAGGTCGTGGAGGAAAGATTGGTGGATGGTCATATGGAGGTCGAAATGAAGATCAAAAGAAGGGTGAAGTCTCTAGTAGCAACCAAAGCCAAAAGGGAGATAACACCTACCATCCTTGTGATCAGAATAATGGAGACCATAGAGGAAGAGGAAGATTTGGACCAGGACCAGGAAGAGGATGATTTCATGGAACTTGTTTCCAGTGTGGAGAAGGACATAGAGCCTATGAGTGTCCTCAACATCAAGGAAGGAAAAATAGAAGACCTGAGGGTAATGCACGAGTTGCACATGTAGATGAAGATGCTAAGTATTCACATTCTAAAGAAGCAAAAAGAGGAGATATTCTTGTTACTAGAAGAGCCTTGCTAAATGAGGAGAAGGAACCAACTCAAAGGAATAATTTATTTTGCACCAGATGTAAGTGTGAAGGTAAAGTTTGTAATGTTATTATTGATGGAGGTAGTACTGATAACCTTGTTTTAGAAGAAATGGTTAGTAAGTTGTGGTTGGAGAGAAGAAGGCATCTGAACCCATATTGGATTGCTTGGTTGTAGAAGGACCATAAAGCCTTGGTAAATGAACAATTTCTGGTAAAGTTCAAGATTGGAAATTACCATGATGAGGTATTGTGTGATATTATGCCTATGGATATTTGTCATATGTTGTTAGGCAGATCGTGGTAGTTTGATCAACAAGCAATACATGATGGACATGCCAACACCTATTCTTTGACAAAGGATTGAGTTCATCATAAGTTGAAGCCCTTGAAACAGGTAGAGGAAAAGGTATGTAGTAATGCAAGAATTTATTTGGTTGATGGAAGAAAGCTCCTAGAAGGTATGAAGCATGAGTATATGTGTTTCACATTGATCCCTAGAGTTGATAAAGAAGATACTAATGAGGTACCTGTAGAGGTTTCAAATTTGTTGAATGACTTTCAGGCTATTCTTTCTAATAACGTACCTCAAGGTTTTCCTCCTGAAAGGAAGATTAGTCATCAGATGGACCTAATTCCTGAAGCTAGTTTTCCGAATAAGGCAACTAATTGTATGACTCCAGTAGAGAGTGAAGAGTTGAACATACAAGTGCAAGAGTTGTTGCAAAAAGGATTGATTCGAGAGAGTTTGAGTCCATGTGTAGTACCTATAGTACTAGCACCAAAGAAGGATGGGGAATGGTGGATGTGTTCAGATTCTAGAGCCATCAACAAGATCACCATCAAGTATAGATTTCCCTTACCAAGGAAAAATGACATTATGGGTTGTTTGAGTGGAGTTGAGTACTTCACGAAGATAGATTTGAAGAGCGGATATCACCAAATCCGAATTAGAGAAGGAGATGAATGGAAGACAACCTTTAAAACTAAGTAGGGCTTGTACGAGTGGTTAGTCATGCCTTTTGGGCTAACCAATGCATCGAGCATATTTATGTAGCTTATGAATGAGGTATTGAAAGACTTTTAGGAAAAAAAATTATTGTTTATTTGGATGATATTTTGATTTTTAGTAAGACATTGGAGGAGCACTTGATGCATATCCGAATTTTTTTTGAGAAGCTAAGGGACAAGAAGTTGTTGATTAATTTGAAGAAATGTATTTTGTGAAGAGAGATTTGGTGTATCTGAGATTTGTTGTCTCAGCTGAGGGTCTTAAAATGGATCTAGAGAAGGTGAAAGCTATCATTGAATGGCCTACCCTGAGGAATGTTATAGAGGTAAGATCATTTCATGGTCTAGCAACTTTTTACAGAAAGTTTATTAAGAATTTCAGTAGTATTTGTGCACCTCTAACTGAAGCGATGAGAGGGGATAGAAAAGAGTTTAAGTGGACTACAGGAGCAGCCAAAATTTTTGATATGTTGAAGAAAAAAGTTATAGAGCAACCTGTTTTGGCACTTCCATATTTCAATAAGGTCTTTCAGGTACATTGTGATGCTAGTGGCATTGCCATAGGAGTTGTTTTGAGTCAAGAAGGTAAGCCTGTTGCCTATTTTAGTGAGAAGTTGAATGATGCCAAGAAGAAATATTATGTCTATGATCAAGAGTTTTATGCTATAGTTCAGGCTTTGAAGAAATGGAGACACTATTTGTTTCCAAAATAAATTGTTTTATATGTTGATCACCAGGCTTTACAGTATCTCAATAGTCAAGGAAATTTAAATCAAAGGCACTTAAAGTGGGTTGAGTTTTTGCATAGTTATACTTTTTTTTTAAGCACAAGGGTGGAAGGTCAAACAGAATTGCAAATTCCTTAAGTAGAATGCAAAATTTATTGATAGATATGAATATAGAGGTTGTTGGGTTCAATGAACTCAAGAGTTTGTATCTAGAAGATCCAGACTTTGCATAAGCTTGGAAGGCTTGTTTGGAACCTGTTACATTGGATAGGATGAGATGGTTGGATTTCTTAATCCAAGATGGGATGTTGTTTAGAGGAAGCCAATTGTGCATTCCAAGGATTTCTATGAGAGAGAATCTAATCAAGGAGAAGCATAGTGGAGGATTGGTTGGACATTTTGGTTGAGATAAGACCATTGCTCTTGTCAATGAGAATTATTATTGGCCACAGTTACAAAAAGATGTGAATAATTTTGTATAGAGTTGCAGAGTATGTCAGATGGTAAGAGGAACAAGTCAAAATACTAGATTGTATTAGCCATTACTTGTCCCTGAGAGGCCATGGGAGGATATTGGCATTTTTTTTGTTCTTGGCTTACCAAGGACACATAGAGGGCATGATTCCATATTTGTGGCGGTGGATAGATTTTCAAAAATGGAACATTTCATTCTGTGTCATAATACTAGTGATGTTGTTCATGTTGCAAAGTTGTTTTTCAAAGAGGTGGTGATACTACATGGTCTACCAAAGAGTATAGTCTCAGACAAAGATACCACATTTGTTGGTTATTTCTGGAGGACATTATGGAAGAAGCTAAGCCCAAGGGATGGGATTTGATTATACCACAGGTGGAGTTTGCATACAACAATTCTGTCAATAGGAGCACTGGTAAATCACCATTCCAGATTGTATATGGGAGTAGTCCAAGAACTGCTTCTGAACTGAGGAAGATGGATAAGGGGGAGAAGAGTAGTGCTGAGGCTGAAGAATTCACTGAGCACCTGAAGAATTTTCACAAAGAGGTGAAGAAACATATCAATAAAATGAACTCACAATATAAAGCTCAGGTAGATTAGAAAAGGAAGTATAAGGAGTTCCAATTAGGAGATGAAGTCATGGTTCATTTGTGAAAGGAAAGGTTTCCAATTGGTACATACAACAAGTTAAAATGAAGAATTTTGGACCATGCAAGATCCTAAAGAAGCATGATTTAGGAAATGCTTATGAGATAGAGTTGCCTAGTGGAATAGACATTTCTCCTATGCTTAAGATTACCGATTTGATAGAGTATCATGAAGGTGATATAGAGGAGGGGTTGATAAATGAATAGTTGAAAATTCCAACACCTACTTCAGATAAGGAAGAGATAGAAGAAATCCTAGATAGTCATGTGGGTAGAAGCACAAGAAACAGGCAATATGTAGAGTACTTGGTGAAATGGAGAGGAAGGCATGTTGAAAATTTGTCATGGTTGTATGCAGCTGAGGTTAACCGTTTTGGTTTCCCTCTAACTCCTGAGAAGTGATAGGGTCACTTTTTAAATTACCTTGGATGTCTGATGCATGAGCATCCAACGGTGTAGGGAAATCTTGCATCACCCAAAAAAAATGTTTTCTTTATTTTCTTTAGTTGTTTTGAGTCCCATGATGGAACTTAAGGGGTATAAGATTGTCAGGTGTCAAAAATAGCAAAAAATGGGCACTTACTATTTTTAGTAAGTCGGCCTAAACAGGCTCGTATGGACGTGAAAATTTACCCCAAGGAGCAAAGCTGAAAAAAATTATGGTCGCAAAAGAATCACCTCAATTCCCTGCACGGTTTGGGAGAAATTAAAGTTTTCATCCCAGGAAATTTCTCTAATGCGGCTTCAAATTCAGATATAAAAATTTAGAGGCCTTGAAACAGCTCAAAAAGTGGCCGAACCAACCTATGGTGGGTCCATGTGTTGTAGAGCTCGTCAAGAGCTTTCCAACGATATGCATTAATATCAAATCAGACATCCAGATCAAAAGTTATGGCCTCGCGAAGTTGTGAATTTCATAGATATTTCTTCTAGGCCAGAAATCAATCTGCAAAACTTTTGGCGCCAAACAAAAAGGGGAAATTTGAACTTTCTAGAACATTCTAGGGTAGTTATTGAGGAAAATAAAAAGGGTTAAGTGGGGGTTGTAGAAGGTGGCTCCATTAGTGCAAATTGTGGCTCTAAATAGTAGATTTTCTTTTTAGAGTTAATTTTGTTGTAATGAATCAAGCCCATGAGACCTATAGCATGTAAGCTTTGAATCTGTAATTTCATTTTCTGAAAATAATTGAAAGTGAGTCATTTTTCTGTCTCGCATCTTTTGTGTTGGTATCTATTGTTGTGATTTTTGTGGGTTTTGGGCAGTGTGGTCCTCATCACTTGGACTAGAGTTTTGTATAACCCTAGTATAGATTGGATCTTCCCTAAGACTATAAAATATTTTATTACCTCTTGGCATAGAAGTTCCCCCTTTCCTCATATTATGATTAGTGAACTTTAGAGATAAATGTTGGGAAATTGTGTCTCAACCTTGCAATTATATAAGGTTTATATTTTATAGGATATATATAAATATATATATTTCCTAGTTACACTGATAGGTGTAATATACAATGGGAGCATGGGGTGGAGGGGAGGAGTGGAATGCATGTAAATAATTTTTGTTAACTTTTTCAAAAAACTTCTAAATGGCTGACATACATTAAATAAATGATATATTGTAAATCTATGTTGCAAGATGGTGTGTCCCTTGATCTCCTTGGTGCAATGCGGTGCTTGGGTTCATGACATGGCTTAACCGCCTCCTGTGGATATTGTATAAATTTGGCGGTTGTATCAGTCATTAATAGGTCGATCTTTTGGTGCAATGGCAACCACCAATGCAACAATTGGTATCAAATCCAAGGTCATGGGTTCGAACCCCTCACTTGTGCTGGGGGGATTGTTTGGTGAAATTCAAGTCACTTAGGTCACTTTTGTAGGGTTGTGGAAATGATAAAATTGAGAAATAATGTATTTTCCTAATAATGGGTAAGTGCACAAAGTTGAGTCCACGAAACGTGGAATTTTTTTCCTTAGCCAAAAAAAATGAAATTGACACTGCAAAAACAGGATACTGAGCCTGAATTCCAAACGAGATCCCACTTTTTAAAAATTGGGATCCCATTTGTTAAAGGTTTTAAAACCAACGGACATGGAACAAGATCTCGATTATTACAAAATAGGATCTCGATTTGTAAAAATTGGGATCCTATTTTGTAATAATCAGGATCCCATTTTGAGATGGTATTTATTTTTTAAAAAACAAACAAAACTTCATTCTACTCTACGCACGAGATCCTGGTGTGGTGGGCGACAACGACTGTTAAAAACAACCTCCAGGTATGCCTCCACCCCCACTTTTTAGTTTTTTTTAGTTTTTTATTAAAAATTTTAATAGAAGAATATATTTTACCATTTTTTTTCTAATTTATTTGGCGTTTTAAGCATTATATTTCGCATAACAGTAGAAATGATGATTTGTAGAAATAGATAAAAAATGCAATGAAACCCGAAGATATTGAATAGAAAGGAAAAAATGAACCTTGAATTATATTTTAGAAACAAAATTTAGCTTTTTAAACCTAAATTGTTCAATCAAACCAAAAAAAATTGCATTTGAAAACCCTAATTGAAAGGAAACAAAAAATTGCATTTCAAAACCCTAAATTGAAATGAAATAAAAAAAAAACATTTGGAAACCCTAATCAAGCTTTTGAAACCCTCAAATGAAATCAAACAAAAAAATTGGATTTGAAAACCCAGAGTTTGAAATGAAACAAAAAAATTGCATTAAAAACCCTAATTGCTTAGATTGAAACCCTAAATTGAATTGAAACAAATTTTTTTTCTAAAACCCTAAATTGAAATCGAACAAATCATTTTGCATTTGAAAACCCTAATTTCAAGCTCAAGAATATTTGATAATGGAAAAAATTCATTTACATTGCTTAAATGTTTTAAATTTCATTTGCATTGTGTGGAGAAAACAATATGTTAAACTTTACTTTCAATGTTAAATTATAATTAGATTAGAAGACAACATGTTAAAGAATAGTTACAATTCATAAATTTTATCAATGTTTGTTTGAAAATTTAATTAGCAAATTCCTAAATCCTTGTACAATCCATTTCCAATTGTCACTTAATTATATAATATTCAACATTCATTTCTATTTTATGTTTTGATCTCTCTTAGTCATGCCTTCTTTCCATTTCTTGTTTTCATGTGTTGTCTCTTGTCTTTTGACAATCTTAACCCTCATTCTAGTCAATTACTTGTTAATTAGGCTTCTAGTTTAGTCTAAAATCTCAATTTTCACTAGTTACCTAGACACTAAAAGAATCTAAATATTTTTCTTTTCTTTCTTTTAGGTTCTTTCAATTCCAAACAATCCAAAATAAAATACTTGATTCAACATTAACTAATTTTATATTATATATTTTATATCATAAAATTCATTTAAGTGAGAAATATTAATGAAAAAAATGTTAAATAAAATAATCTTATATTCAATTAAAAAAATATCTAGTTAAAATATACATTAAACTTAATCTTAATAATACATAATTATGTGTTTCTATTATGAAAATAGTCAAAAATATTCATAAACTAGTCACTAACTTGCAAGTCCATTATTCCAAGGGCCACCAAACTTCACCCTAAGTTCCCTAAACCCTAAATCCTGAACTCTAAAATCTAAACCCTAAACACTAAAGCATTCATTTTGTCCTAGGACCTTAAAATGAAATTTGGTTGCCTTAGGCAACTCCACCAAATTTTATTCCCTTAAGCCATGTAATTTTTTCGTAGGACCTTACTACGTAGATCCCCTGAAGCTATCCTATTACCCTAAACCCTAAACCCTAAAGCCATCATTTTTTCTTAGGCCCTTAATGAAATTTGGTTGCTTTGGGAAACTTCACCAAATTTTATTCACTTGAGCCATTTCATTTTGTCCTAGGAACTCACTAGACATAGATCCCCTTAAGCCATCCTATCACCCTAAACTGTAAATCAATGTCTTAAGGGGTCCTAATATGACATTTCTTAAGGGGATCAAATAAATTCTCAAAATTTGGTGAAGTTGTCCAAGGCAACCAAATTTAAAAATAATAAGATCGTGCAATATTATAATATGAATGAGATAAATCATGATCTAGGTTGATCGATTTACGGTTTAGGGTGATAGGATGGCTTAAGGGGATCTATGTCTAGTAAGGTCCTAGGACAAATTGGCATGGCTCAAGTGAATAAAATTTGGTGAAGTTTCCTAGGACCTTAATGAAATTTGGTTGCCTTAGGCATCTTCACCAAATTTTATTCTCTTGAGCCATGTCATTTTGTACTAGGACCTTACTACATAGATCCCCTTAAGTCATACTTTAGGATGTCTTAAGGTGTCCTAATATGACATTTCTTAAGGGGATCAAATAAGTTCTCAAAATTTAGTGAAGTTTCCCAAGGCAAGAAAATTTAACAATAATAAGATCATTCAAGATTATAATATGAATGAGATTTCATGATCTAGGTTGATCAATTTACGGTTTAGGATGATAGGATGGCTTAAGGAGATCTATGTCTAGTAAGTTCGTAGGACAAAATGACATAGTTCAAGTGAATAAAATTTGGTAAAGTTGCCTCAGACCTTAATGAAATTTGGTTGCCTTGGGAATCTTCACCAAATTTTATTCACTTAAAAGCCATGTCATTTTGTACTAGGACCTTACTACATAGATCCCCTAAAGCCATCCTATTACCCTAAAACCTAAATCCTAAACTCTAAAATGTAAACCCTGTAGCATTCATAAATTTTCCTATATTAATAGTTAATTGTTTTTTCATTCAAGTAACATTCCTTAGACATAAATGAGGCTTACATATTTTATCATTTGAATTCAATTAGGCTATTTATATCGAATGGTTTAAGGGTATTTCCTAAACATGTATCTTACATTTTGAAATTATAAATCTAATGCAGGTTCACTCATATCTTAGATATCACATGGATCAATTCAATAATATTCGCAATCCACCTCCATGCCATCCATCTCCACCACCTTCACCTCCACCTCCACCCACTCCACCTCCCATGGCACCTCCCTACCACCAAGTAGGTGGTGTTTCTAGCCACTTGAGAATCAATCTCAATGTTAGAACCATCAAAGATCAAATCAACATTATTCAAATGAAGAATGTGTACACCTATGTGAGAATGTTTGCATCTGGGATGAAAACCAGTAAGTGATCTTTAGAATATGGATGTTGGGATCTTAGATTGACATTTAAAATCAGACAGAGAGGCACTGATTATGAAAGAGGCTTCAGAAATGAGGAATCGTTAAGAGGGGCCACAATAGTTTCTAAATTAAGACAATGATCTTATAGTTATGAATTTATGAATTTGGTTCGATGGATATTTTGTGTGATGAATTTATAAATTTGGTTGGATGGATACTTTTAGTGACGTGAATTTATGATTTTTGTTCTAGATGGATATTTTTAGTGACATCAATTTATGAATTTGGTGGAATTTATGAACTTATAATGATGAATTTATAATAGTATATATTTTATGACTATCTACTAGATCATGATTTCTCCTGTTGGAAAAATGTAATATATATATGCGTCAGACATAAAATGAAATTTTTGTGAATGTTTCAAGTTTATTTTTTAGTATGTACATGTATTAAAATTGCATATTTCTAGATCTTAAATCTTGAAATTTTTATGTATGTACATAGTTTAGTTGAATGATATATGCATGCAAATTATGCATCGTATTTTTTATTTTAAATGTATGTAGATGTTAAATTTTGAATTTTGTATGCACATGCTCAAGTTCAATCAATGTATGTATATGTGTATGTATATGTATGCACATCCTATTTAAACAAATTTGCATGCGTGTTTCAAATTTAACTATTTCTTGTAATTTTGTAAGTTTGTATGTTAATTTTGTATAATTTAATGTAGGTGCACTTATATCTGATATCATGGATCAATTTAACATTGATGATATCCTCAATCCACCACCTCCCCCTCCCCCTCCCCCTCCACCTCCCCCTCCATCCCCTCAACCTAATATCCCACCTCCAATACCCGTTGCATATAATGAGGCTCGCTTGCGAGCACGCATAAATGATCAAGTTGCATCCATTCAAAATCAAATCAATGCTATGCATAATCAAGCATTGATTCCTCCACACATGAGATGTTTTTCATCTATGATGAAAAATGTTGTGTATGCCATTAGGATGATTGATTCTGATCTAGATAGGAATCAACGAGAGAGAGAGAGAGAGAGAGAGAGAAAATGAGACAATTTTATGCAGACAATCTCTCCTATAAACAAATTTGAGACCTTAAAATAACAAAATCTCACCTAGCCCCTTACTTTCTCAACCCTATTACTCTATAGCCCATTCCTCCCAATAAATCTAGAATATCCATGAGGCGGTGTATACATCCTAAGATGAGTGCACCATTTTTGAATTGATGGTATATGGTTTTTGACAATCCACCATACGCTAATTGGGAGGTCCCATTGTTTTTTTTGAGGAAATTATATGTAGAGTTTGTTATGGGGAAAAATCCCAATTATTTTGATTTTAAATCATTTTAGGGTGTTGGTGACGACATGCCACAACATAGGTTAGGGGCAAGGGTTGATCCCCAATGCCCCGTGCATGCACAACCCCTTGTTGTTGCTCTTGGTTCTACCATTCCTGCACCTGTGTATCAACGTGCGGTGGTCTCGACATTAGGATCCCTTAGTACGCTCGCAAAAGACCTTGATCAACATGCTTTTGTGATAGCGAGTAGGGAGCATAGAGATGACGATGATGGAGGAGTGTCTTATGGAGTTGGTCCGAGTACCACTCCAAGAGTGTTGAGGGTCCCACATGTATGTACTAGTTTCCAGCAGTTATGTTGTTGACCCGATTAGGCCACACCTAGTTCGGGTGGACATGGAGATTCTGGTGGTTCATCTAGTCTCCTTAGTTCATTTGTAGAATTTCTTATAGAGACCATCACCCTGAGGACACTACGACACGAGTATAAATATGCTTCTACATGTTGATTTTATAAGAATTTTAATGAATGTATATATCAAATAAAAGTTTGCAATACATTTTAACAATCAAAATGTTTGGTGTATAGATGACACTAACGATGGGGCAATCATCCACTCCATGAGTACATATATCAACACTAGTCCTAGTCGGCAACCCTTATGGGGTATTTTGATTTCAATTTTTTAAATTATATATGAAATAATTTTTAACTTGAGTTTTAAATTTATAATTGAATCATGAACATATGTTTAAAATATTTATACATTGGTTTAGGGGAGTCAATCGGCTTCCACGTCAATTCCACCTGAGGAGTTGTCAAGCACTCCTCCACTATCGGGCATCGTAGATTAGGGCAGGTACATTTATATTGTAAATTGTTTAACTTACATTAATATAGTTACAATTATGAATTTTGAATTCACTATATATCAAATGTGCATGTACACTTGTAAATATTATAAGTGTTAAATGTCTACATGTATGTCTAGGTTGATACCACAATGAGAATGGGCATTGGGAAAACATCAGATGTTGTGGCTACTCGTGAGGCCTCTGATTTTCAGGTTGTTTAAAAAAAAATTTACACAAAATGTGCAAACTTGAATATATATATTTTAACCTAATTCAAGTATACATGCTTTAAATTTGATCTTGTAGGACTTTGTTAGTGCGACTTTCTACCATGACCTAGTTATGGTTACACCTCCAAGAGGACATGCAGAGCAGGTTATAGATATTATGGTAATGTAAATTTTTTATTATATTTAAAGTCAATTACAAATTATATATTCTGAATAACTTTAATTTAAAATTTAATATTGAATATATATATTATGAGCTAATACATGTTTTAAATTATTTTTCTTTTATAGCATGAGACACATCTTGTAGTTGAGCATGTACAAATAGGTCTTGGAAAAGAGGGTACACAACCTCAAAATATGGTACAATTAAAATATGATAAATTATAAATTAAATTGAATTAAATTATTTTTAATTATAGACTTACATCTAATTTCAACTTTCTTTGTCTTGTTTATGTAGATTGATTCAGAGAATTTAGAGGTTGGCTCAGGTGCACCAGAGTATACAGACCCAAATATGATGGTAATTTAATTTTATGATGAATTATAAATTAAATTTTCATTAAACCATTTTTCATTATCTTACATCTAATTTCATCTTTCTCTTGTACAAAGTGTTTTAGGTCATCCACATAGTCCACATGGTGTGAAGAGGTCTCTTGATTATAAAGATAATACATGACCTAGAAACATGATTTTATGGGTTATAATTGTTTATTTCATGGACTACATATTTGGTTTTTCATGTACTTAGTTGGACTTTAGTTCATGGGTTGTACTCTGATGGACTTTATTTCATGCGCTTAATATATTGGTTTCATGCACTTAATATGTTGTAAATTATAGACTATTATTGTTTGAAATTTTAATTTACACATGTACATTTATGCATTTTATGTTCATAGTCAAGACATTAATATAGGAAATTAATGTGAAATTAAATATAAATATGAAATTAAAGTTGAAATTAATAGGATATTTTAATATTTGTACTTTACAAATTTAGTGATCCCATACATGATATACATGATATGTACATTCAATAATTAGTGATAATTAGTCAATGAACTTATTCAATTCACGTCAATCAATAATTAGTAAATAAATCATAATTTAAAAACAAAATAAATCCATTTATATACCACAAAGGATGAACATTTAAGAAATAAACAATACCATACAAGATTAGAGAAGAAAAGCATTAATAAATTCTATAAATAATAGCATCCAACACTAATTTATAAGCTGTCAAAACAAATAATAGCATCCAATACTAATTTATAAGCTGTCAAAACAAATAATAGCATCCAATACTAATTTATAAGCTGTCAAAACAAATAATAGCATCCAACACTAATTTATAGGTTGTCTAAAAGGGATGTCTTAAGGGGTCCTAATACGATGTCTTAAGGGGATCAAAGGAGAGTATAATTAAGTATAAATATTAATTGATATAAAAAAGTATTATACTTTAGAGTGAGTCATCATAATAAATGATTAATACGACACGTCTTAAGGGGTTCTAATACGACGTCTTAAGGGGATCAAAGAAGAGTATAATTAAGTATAAATATTAAGTGATATAAACAAGTATTATAAGTTTTAGGGTGAGTCATCATAACAAATGATATAATTAAGTATAATATTTAGGATATGTGTTAATACAACACGTCTTAAGAGGATCAAAGAAGAGTATAATTAAATATAAATATTAAGTGATATAAACAAGTATTATAAGTTTTAGGGTGAGTCATCATAACAAATGATATAATTAAGTATAATATTTAGGATATGTGTTAATATGACATGTCTTAAGGGGATCAAAGAATAGTATAATTAAGTATAAATATTAAGTGATATAAACAAGTATTATAAGTTTTAGGGTGAGTCATCATAACAAATGATATAATTAAGTATAATATTTAGGATATGTGAATCCACCTCCACATCTTAAGGGGATGTCTTAAGGGGTCGTAATACAATGTCTTAAGGATATAACTAATTTAACAATAATTTATACATGATATTTAGTGATTATACAATCAAATATAAAGTTTTAAAGTAGGAAAACATGCACATTTAACAAACAAAAAATATAGAATATTTATTTTGATACATAGAGTACATAATTGTGTATGTACATGTATTTGTAATTTGTACAAAATGTTTAATTGTGTAAGTATGTATGTACATATATGTCATCTCAAAACAATGTTTACAATATTTGGATATGCCATCTCAAGAACATCTCAAACTTGTGCCCATAATGTAGTAGGTTTTCACACCACCTGATATCAAAAAGGTACAAGCAATATCAATGAAATCATCAAAACATACATATTATAGTTTATATAAAATTATATATATGTACACAACTCAAGTACCTGCATTTAAAAGTGTTCCACACATGTGTGTAGGTTGAATCCAGGCATCCTCTCCTTTTTGTTTCAAAGTATGAGATCAATGCAATGATGGCTTAAGGATACAAAAAAAGATAATAAATCAATTTTAACTATTAATGTAGAAGCAATATCAATATATAATCAAAACATGTATTTAAATATAATTTAACTAATAATTACTTGTTTTTACCAAGTATTCCATGTTGTCTAGGTTGAATCTGAATGGACTAGATCCTTTTTGTGATTATGGCTTAAGGATATGTAAAAGGACAATTTAAATCAATTTCAACTAATAACACACTTGACCAATATCAAAACATGTATTTAATCTATTTAAAAGGACAATATAAAACTAAAAATATATTTACCTGTATTTACATATTCCATTGTACCATTTGCATCCTCTCTTTTTTGCAATGCATCTATGATTGTCTCATGCTTTTCCATATAAATTGTCCATAGCACTTTATTTGTAGGTCTTCCAAGATACCGATCTAGTTTAATATTTGTTGCCACCACCAAATGTGAATAATGTATAATCTTTTTATGCATTTCATAATCTTTGAATGCAGGTAGACCATTCTTCCTTGTCAGGCATTTTCATAGCCAAGTGCCAACAACCACCACCAATCCTATTGGAAAACATGAAAACCATCATCAAATAAGTTCTTAAAATTTTCTTAAGGGGATCAAAGACTTGTTCTAAAAAATTTCTTAAGGTAATAAAAAACTTGTTATCAAAATTTGCTTAAGGGGATGTCTTAAGGGGATCACCGTACCTATTGGATAATGATAGACATCATCATCTTCTCGAGGTGATAATAACTTATGTTTAGTATCCACACAATGAGCCAACCAATATTTTGTTTCCTCTTCATTCCCCTTAGGTGCAACATCAACATACACATGTCTTGCAAACAAAATTTGATTTAATAACTTGCGCATATCCATATAAATAATGTAGTATTACAAAATAACTTAATAAAGTGAAATAAATTGAATTAAATTACCTTCTTGTACAAGGTCTGAAACACGATCATAGTCTTCAAATGTAAACACTTGATCATTTTCTTCAATAGTTCTTTCATATTGATCGTGTGCTTGTGTAGGTGTCAATGATCTTTGCTCCCACTGTTCAACCCATTTTGTATTTTCACATGCTTCCCAATCTCCTGAGATACAAAACTAACAAAAACATGCAACCTCTCTTGTCCAAATAGTCCACGTGCTTGCTGTCAAACTCCTAAATGAATGCCATTTAGTAGATCCATTGATTGTCTAACAGTCAACTCTAGGTACAATGTTCTCTTCTTCAACCAACCAAAAGAATCGATGAGTTGTAGAGTACTCACTCAAACCAGGTGTAGATAATCTTGTATTACACCAATCCACAATCCCATGTGCATCTTTAAATTTTATTGCATCCTTGAATTTTAATTGTTCTCTAGCAAGAATTCTTTTGACACACGCACCAGCTCCATCATGTTCTCCTTTACCATGCCCAACTTCAAAAATACTCCATATATGTTGGACATTAAGTTCCCTATGAACCCTACTTAACCAATAGAACATTCGAGCATTCTTGAACTACCCCATATAATTATCTGACTATATGAGGTGTTATGTCATCTGGATTCCTCTTTCTCTTAAATTTCTATAAAATATATTGAAACAATATTGAACAAACTCTGATGAGTGTAACTAGTTGTCACTCAGATAAAAATGATACTACCTCAAAAAATTTCTATCATCCTTAGTGCTATCATCTGCATGTCTATAAACAATATGGACAAACATAGCTACTTGCACTGAATTATAATATTGTGATTGAATTTCCTCTTGTGGAGCTAAAGTATAATTTTCCACAAAATCAACCACTGAAAGTATAGTACCAATTGGAAATGTGTTTCTACATACACAAAATTGGCCATCAAGCCATCGAGCATGTTGAGAGTGCATGACATATTTTGGTACAATCTTATTCTTAAATTCACTCATGAATGCATGCACACTAACTTTTTATGTAACTAAATCACAACGCTTTCCTATTTTTCCATCTTTTAAAGAATAGTGAACATTCTTAAATCTTTTAACATCTACTAATTGTTATCCAAAATCATTATCAACACTTTCATGCATACAAATTCTTAAGAATGAAATATTTCCACAACTAATGCATTGTCTAGAAATACAAGAACTTAAATAAAATATTTACCATTAGATCTTTCACAAAACAAACTTGATATAAAGTCCCTTATTGCTTCAAATGGCATATTAATACCACATTCTTGTATAATCATGTTAGTATGCAAGGTACAATGTATATATCAAAAAAATCATAAAAATAACAGAATTGAACATGCGTTTTACAACAAGAAGATATTCATTGCTTATTAATTTTTACATACCAGGGTTTACATTTTTCAAAAGACGTTTGACTTATTTTAATATTACTAGGTAACACGAAATCACCACAAAATTTTCTATCAAATTCAATTTGTGTTGTATCGAATAGGTGTTTTGGGTGAGGATCACGAACTTTGGACCCCACCCTAAATTTTAAAATATCTCTAGCATTAGATGAAACCTTATTATTATCGTGCCAATATTTTTCAATCAAAGATTTAATTTCAACATTCAATTTCATATCAAACCTCAAGAGTCGACCACTACAACTCCAACACTGGTTGATAGGATCATTTTCTATACATTCTCTTCTTTTTGCTGCTCTTAGCAATTTTTTAGGATGTATTTTTAAAACTTCACTAATATTGCTTACCATTATTTTATTCAAAGTTGCTTTATTAACTATAGCAGTTGTTATAGCTCTTCTTGATGCATTTTTATCTTTAGATTGACTATTTTTCCCAAGAGATTGAATGGCACTAGCAACAACAAACATAACATGTTTTAATGATTGATCTTTTCTTTTTGGTTTAACAAAAAAGCCTAACATTTTCATTATTTTCCTCATTTTTTGCATTCTCATCAATTGCATCATTAGTTGACATTGAAATGCAATTTTTTCTGATAAAATAATTTTTTGTATATTCTATTCACATGTGTTCCTATTTGCCTCCAAAAAGGAAGATTAGGAAGAACAATCACTTTCAATTTTAAAAAAGTATTTTCATTAAATTCAACATCACATTCTAGATTTTTATTTTCATTTCCATTTTCATTTTTCAAAACAATTTTCATTTTCATTTTCAACTTCAAAAAAATTTACATTTTCATTTTCAACAAAATATTTTTCTTTTTCATTTTCAACAAATTCTATAAAAGTTTCATCTCTCTGAATATTATCAATGTCAACATCGTTAAGTCTAGCATCTTGTAAAAATTCTACATACAAATTTACCTTTTCACTAACATGTGGATTTGAAGACGCACTTGGATTTGTGCATATTGGACATTCTCCATAGCATTGGAAGAGGGATTTGAAGACATAGTAGGACTTGCTTGTATAATCATATTCTTTTCTAAATTGACTTCTTGCAAATTAGCTTTGTCTACAACCATGGTCTCCTCAATGTTTTCATCTTCAATAGTTGTGGAATTGGATGCTCCACCATCATTCATTGATTTAATTATCATTCTTCTTTCTCTATCTTTGTTTCTCCTTCTCTCTCTTTGCTTCAATTTCTTCAGGAGTCAATATCTTTCTATCTTTCCTCTTATTATGAGCTTGTGAACCCATGATTATAAAATTCTCAAGCACAAATGAATGTTAATAGTGAAATTGTTCAAAAAATTCATTCTGAATTGAAAGTTGAAGACCTATAACGAAAAAATTATTCCTCTTGTATTCCTCAAAACAAGTAGAAAACTAGCACAATTCCACTTAAAAAACTATTTTCTTCATGCCTCCTTTCAAAAATTCAATCCATATTCCAAGTCAAAGACCTTTTGTTCCTCCAAACGAGTACAAAAATAACACAATTCCACTTCAAAAATGGTTTACATGATGCCTCATTGAAAAAATCAATCCAAAATGCAAGTTCACCACTTGTAAAGACAAAATTTGATGAAAAATAGCCCAATATGTCATAGTCAGCCGTACATGTGAAGTTGTAGACTTCACAATAAACTTTGCCAGTAAATTTAAAAAAATAGTTAAAAACAAACGGGATCCCGTTTATAAAATAGGATCTCGTTTATTACAAATGGGATCCCATTTTATATTCAGGATCTCGTTCCCCAATATTAAATGTGGGGACTGTTGACAAAGGAATGGGATCCTATTTCCCTATCAATGAGATCCTGTTTCTAAAAATTTGAAATCTCATTTGCTTTGTGGTTGATTTTTTGGCTTGTATTCTGGTTCGAGAAAAAAATTGGGAATCCGAACCTAGGCCTTCAACCTGGTTTGACCTGCAAGTTGAAGGTCCTAACAATGTCAGAGAAAAATACCAATTTTGGGCATATGGCTGACGACTTTTTTTGCAGAATCTTTCGATGAAATTAAAACCCATTATAGATGAGACAGTGCAGATTCCAAATATGTAATTTTTTTACAATTGGATTATTTTTTCTATTTTTCAATTAATTTCTAATGAAATTGGTTCATAAACTTTAAATATCAGGGTTTTTTACTATTTTAATAACTTTTTATCAACATAACATTTTCATGAAAAAATTCCACGAGAATGTACTTCAAACAATTCTTTTCAATTTAAATTTTTTTTCAAAAAATGATAAGTTTAGGTCATCTTATGCGTGACGTACACAACGATTTTTCAAAATGACAAATATGGCTAATAAAAATTTAACCAAAAAAAAATCAGTAAAAAATTACAAAAAGTATCAAAAACGTGCTTCAGTGGGTGACAAATGTTTTCCCAAAAGGATTTAGAAAAATATGATAATTTAGGTCAAAATATGGATGACATACATGTGCATGGTATGGTAAAAAAAAGTGACTTTTAAACAATGGTTTTTAGAAACACCTATTGAAACTCAATTTGTACCATCTGGGTATTGAAATAAATTACATATTTGGAAATTAGACTCCAAGTACTACATTTTATGTTTAGTGACTTTTTCAAGATTCCATCTCTAAGTGCTTCAAATTTTAAGGTCAAATGTATCAAATTCTGAAAATTAGGGAAAATACTTCCACTTTTTGGCCAAAAAGTCGACTCAACTTCTTGCCAGCACCCTAATGTCTAAGCTTTGAGGGCCATTTTATGTCTTCTCTTCTACAATTTATTGTACTATGGATGCATTGGTTGTTTCTTTTAACATGCCTATATCTTTGATGTTTTTTTATCATTTGACATAGGAATAGGGAAAGTTGGTTCAATCAGATGTTCTTTCTAGTTTGAAAAACTAAGCTTTGGTATCATAGTCATCTAAGGGGAAACAAAAGAAGAAACAAAATTCTAAGATAGATTCTTTAGTAGGTAGTGAGAGTTCCTCTATGAAAAATTAGAACTAAAAAAAATTGATCCTCTTAAGCATGATAAATTTTCTAAGTATGGTGAGTCTTCCTTTAAGACAAAGAATAAATTAGGAGAACCTTGTAGCTTTTATGGTAGAGAGGGCCACCCCATCACCAGATGTTGGAAGAGACTAGAGGCTTTAGAGGAAGCCATGCAACAACATAATATTTCCTCATCTAAGTTTTCTTCCACCAATACAAGCAAAGGTCATGTTGTTTCTACATGGGCCTTATCTTCAATGACTAGTTGGATACTTGACTTCAAAGCTTCCCATCACAAGACAAATTCTTAAGATATTTTCACATCCCTTTGAGATATATTGCAATGGAGGAATCTACACATCTTTCAATTTTGGGTTCAAGTATTATTTTTCTTAAGAATTGTTGTATTTAGGATGTACTTGGTATCCTTGATATTTTAATTAACCTTCTTTCACTGTATACAATTCATCATTTGGGCATATGTAGGATAATTGAGTTCTCAACACATGAGGTAGTCATTGTGGAGCATCATGATCCTAATATTGTTGTGGCTATAGGGAGTGTTTGTTTTGCAACTCAATAATATATATTTGATAGTTTTGAGTGTTTAGTAGGTTTCATCTTTCATAGCACATATAAATTTCATGATTAAGATTTGACATGAATGCTTTGATAGTTGCTAACATATTTCTGGATTTGATTGTGTGATTATTTTTGCATAAATGTTTTTGATTATTTTGTGTGATTATAGTTGTGTTGAATGATTTGGTCATTCCAACTACAATTATCTACAATAAATGAGCACTCAAAAATTAGTGTCATATCTACCTAAGACGTCTTACATAAATAGTGTTTTTTAAGGTTGCATTCTTGATCAAAACCACCAAGATTCTTTTGCCAAGGGTAAAGATTTATTTATGTAGTGCAATTGTTTTTACTACATATATTACACTTTTATGAAATTTCATAGAGCCTCTAATTATTGAAGAAAAATATTCTAAATAAGATAGTGAATTCTCATTCGAACTCTTATCATATATGAGTACCAAAATGCTTATTTGATATATTAATAATTGGACCAAAACACCAATTTTCTAGATAACTATGAACATATTCAACATGACATCAACGATATTTAATCACTAGTTCTCAAACTAAGTACCCTTAACTCTTGCATTTAATTTTTGAATTTTTTTTGCACTTATTGTATACTTAATGATTGTATTTATTTAGTTAGATGAGATTTATTTATGTGGTGCAATTATTTTCACCACATATATGTTGCATTTTTATGAAATTTTGTAGAGTTCTAATCATTGAGGCAACATATTCTAAATAAGATAACAAATTGTCATTAAAAATATTATAATATAAGAGTACGGCCAATGCCAATGCTTATTCGATTAACTATGTAATATACATTTTTGATATATTAATAATATGTACAACTTATATAATCTTTATCATGCAACATAGAACCAATAAAGATGGAGCAAAGAGAGAGGAATCTATATAGAGGAAAAGGGGAAGAGGGAGAGCTATATCTCTACCTCTCTCCCTCCCTCTCTCCCTCCCTTTTTTTGTATCTCTTTCCCCCTCTCTTCTTATCTCTTCCTATATCCTCCTCTCTTCATCTCTCTCTATCTCTATCCCACACACACTCTCACATATAGGAGACAAATGGATGAGAGATAGACAAAGAGAGAGTGTAGGTAAGGAAGAAAAAAAGAGATGAAGATAGTAGGGAAAGAGATAAATATAGAAATAGATAGAGTGGAGGGATAGCGAGAAGAAGAAGATAGGGAGAGATATAGGGACCAGGAGAGAGAGAGAGAAATGAAGAGATAAAGAGAAACAAAGAGAGGGAGATACAACGATATGAAGAGAGGTAGAGAGATAGAGAGATCAAGAGAGATAGCGAGATCAAGAGAGATATAGGGAGATTAATAAGAAGAGGGGGAGAGAGAAATAGAGAGGGAGAGATAGATATATAGAGGGAGATTGATAGAGAAAGATGAATAAAGATTTTGAGATAGAGTAGGAGTGAAATAAAGACAAGGGATATAAAAGGAAAGAGATAATTGAATTTTGTTTAACCATTTTTAGCCAAAAATCTAAATATGGTATGTGTCCATAGGAGCTATGTTTGGTGAGAACATCAATCAAGCTTAAGGACATAATAATTCACCTTTAAGACCTCTTAATTGGTAGCCTACACACAAAACATAACTTTCTTAATGACCTTGCAATTGACCTCACAAATTGTTCAACTATATTACAATATTCTTTCAATAGTCTTATACTTTCTCTTCCTTCTTACAACCACTCTAGAAATGGTTTTCTATGTTTGTATTCCCTTTTGGATTATTCTTTTTCCATCTTCTATATCCTAGTATCTTACAATAAATTAGAATGAGGGACTAAAACCTAGTAAAAACACTCAGTCAGGGAAAACCCTAAGTCGTGGCATTGTAGCAATGTTAAATCCATGGTGGAGGATGAGTCACAACCAAAATGAATGCCTTATGTTGAAAGATGGGCTTGGAATCATACTTTAGTGGTTGGTTGACCATTTTGCAATGATGTTGGTAATTGCAATTGAAAATTGCATGTTGAAACTTTTGGCACCCAAACACATTCATGAAATTTCCTAGTAAACCCATGGATGGTGAAAAATGTATTAAAGGAATCTTAATTCAATTAGAGGAGTAGGTGAGAGACAATTGCAGAGAAAAACCATAAAGATTTGGATGTTTAAATTCCATCAAAGCATTCTACACACTGAAAATAAGCTTTGCATGCCAGCAAAGGGGATGAATGAGAAGCATAGTGGTGGTTCCTAATATGGTCAAATCCACCAACAAAATGAGGCAATAAAAGAGGTCAAATTAAAATTGTATCTTTCTAAAGGTTCTAGAACCATGTCGATCACCAACAGGATTCTCAGAACCACCCTAAATTCTGATATTTCCTAATGGGGTAGGAACCTCTGACAAGGAAAAAGAGGAAAATTTGAGTCCTATTACAACCAAAACATAAATCAATAGTTTAGTAGTATGTAATTAATTCATGTGTACTCATGATTGTTGATATAAATAGGGAATTATCCTTCAATAAATATTTAGTAGATATATCTTATGTGGGTTATACTTGTAGAGTTATATCAACTATATAGGGGTTATATGCAACCATTCTATCTTGACCTAGTGATAAAATTTGGGGTTAAGATTGTAGTTTTCTTTGGTTGTATTTTTTTTGGTTTTTCATTTTGTTTCAATCAAATTCTTGTTAAGGTATACCCTTAGGAATACCCTCCTTAGTCTATGTTGAGATCAAAGCATAAGAGAGATAACACACTTTTATAGAGTTTACCTTTTACCCTCCATATAATGTTGATGAGCATATTTCACTTGCATGACGATAGGTCTTGCGAGTGGAATTCTCTTTTAGGAAGTGGAAAAACATTTTTGGGGCCCAACAAGAGGAATGGTTTATGGAGTGGCATTAGAATCTTTCATAATTGTGCAACATCTAATAGTTGAAGATTACTAAAAAATGACTAATTCGCTAAAAGGGGGTTCTTCTTCTAATTGATAGTTTAGGAATTTTTTAGAGGAATACCTTAGCTCCACACTCTATTTCAAGAAGTAAATTTCTTGCATTATTTAAGACATTCAAATAGAGTAAAAACTTATCTATAGAATTATAGATTTGATCAAGATCTTATAACCACCTTGTATGACAGCCTCTCTTCTACTTAGATAAACCTTTACAAATATATAAATTTTGAATCCCTATGATCTTTTTATTTTCCCATTTGAGTATTGTTATTATTATTCTAAAATGTTGGTAGATTTATTTATGAGTTTATTTTTCGTTAATACATCCTATTTAACTTTTTAAATTGACTAAAAATATTATAGCAAAAATGAAAAAAAGATAGGTGATAGAAAGGCACACCCTCAAAGTCTATGTAGGATGACATCAAAAATAAAGATGAAATTTCAAAGAGTTAAGCTAAAACATATAAAAACTAAAAAGCTAATATAAAAATACTAGGAGGGGGTTTTTATCATTAGGTTTTCCCCAAATATTAGAAATTTAATTCTCATCAATCAACTCCCATCTAGTGAGAGCACTCTCGTCCTCAAGAGTGTCATCTTCAGGTTGTTAACACCAAATTGGAGAGATGGATAGCTCTAGGAAAGTGACATTTCCAAATTCTAGCCAACCAAGAGCACCACATTCATGAGAAGAAGCATAAGATGGTTATGAGAGTTGATACTAGTCATAAGAAATGTTATCTCTATTTCTTAGGGGTTGAGATCCATGGGATTTGGACCTGTGTCTCTTTTGGAAAACTAGTTGTGACCTCACTAATGCTCAAGTGAGGAGGAGAAGAGGAGGGAGGTGGGATTCTGAAAAAAGTGCATGGAGAATTACCCTAGTGATCTAAAAGCTCATGTAAATGTGCCATTTCAAGTGCAACTTTCCTAGCTTGCAATTCAATTTGAATAAGAACATTAGATAAAATATTATCATTAATATACAAATAAGAATTATCATTATCCGAACATCTTAAAATAAAGAGTTGTGGATCCAAAATTTAAAAAAAAGTTAAATTCCAATTTTCTCACCACTTTTTGCTCACCATTAGAAGCTAACATAACACACATTTGTGTGACATGTTATTATATCATGGTATTTAAAGACAATCAACATGTACTAGTTTTATAAGGAATAATATGTTGGATTTAGGAATAAAAAGAACATCTAGACCACACTTCAAATTTCTAAAGGACAACTAAATCTACATATAGGTTATCTACATGTTGGTGCATGTTGTCTTTAATACTCCTCGTTATTGTTGATTGGTCCACCAAGGGGGTTGACTTAGGAGAACATGGCCACCTAGTGAGTAGACAATCTTGCCAATGATGTCCCTAGACACCACCTTGATAAAAACTTTTAGGAAAGTGAAGATGAGTAGGTTTTTTGAAGAAAATTTTGTCATATCACTTCCACACAGTACAATTCAATTTTTTCTATGTCAGATTGATTCCAAATTGTTCAAGATGTATCTCACAACATTTAGGATCTCACCACCAAAAATTTTGGAGATTGCAAAGAGTCTAGCACATCCATTGGATGAAAGACACTAATTTTTTAGACAATTGTGAATAGATTCAACATGACATGAACAATATTTCAGCATTGATTCTCAAATTAAGTACACCTAACTCTTGCATTTAATTTTTTGATGTTTATTACACTTATTATATGATTAATGATTGCATTTATTTAATTAGCCAAGATTTATTTATGTAGTGTAATTATTTTTACTACATATATATTACACTTGTATGAAATTTTATAGAGATTCTAAGTGCTAAAGCAACATATTCTAAAGAACAATGGCCAAATGAATGTATCATTCCATTTTTCTTTAGGTTAACTCAATCTCTAAGACCAGTTAACAGAACAAACACCACTAGAATAAACATTTAATCACTCTTTAGAATTATTCCTAGCATCATTCATCCCAAGCAATGCTTGTAAGTTAGTGTTCACCAGACATCTTGTATGCATATTATTGTTCCCTAAGTATGATACCTAGATTGTTCCTTAGAATGAATTCCATGGAGGCCGATGGTCAACATGAATAGGCTTCAACCATAGTTTCTATTAGGATTAAAAGATAACTCTCATTTGAATGTTAGTCATTCTTTAGAACAATGGCGGCTTTAACATATACCTTAAAATTGTCACCAATAGGAGCACGAGTTTCTCCATAACCCAAACAATAATATAGTTTTCCAACTTTGTATGTGTTTTAAAATGACAAGCATATCGTTTGATTCCTTACTTTGTACAAAATGATTCTAGAATCGTTTAACTTCTTTTATAAATAAATATACGTATGTATTATATCCAAAATGATAGAACCTTTGATTTAATGCATAAGAAAAATGGATATTTCATTTTAGATCCTTAACCATGAATGTACTTTGAAGAACTAAGGGTTGTTAGATGAAACTCAAAAAAATGAAACACTGGATAACTTGAAATTGAAACCTATGAGCTTATGTAAACAACGTAGTTATGTTACAAAAAATGTACTAGTAAGAAGTAACTATTAAAATGGAATTGTTCTTCTTCTTCTTTCTTTGAAAAAGGAAAATTTACATCTTGTATAATTGTCAAATGATATGACAATTGGTAGCATTATTTTGAAGGAAAGCAATCTGTTATAATGGTATTTCTTTCAGAATGTATGCACATATATATTAACTAAATTTGGCACATATATGTGTATGCACATAAACCTTCATCTACATATATACACATACTTGTGACATACCTTCTTTTGTTACTTATTTAATTCATTTTCTTCTATAATGAATACTGAATTACATTAAATATGAAGTGGTAGAATACATTGAATGTAATCATGTGACAAGTGTATGAACTGAATGGATGATGAAATGAATAGAACCACTTAATTTATCTTTATGAATTTCTCAAGCTATTGAATAAGTAGATTGAATTACTTTTTCAAACTAAATGGATGATGAAATGAATAGAACCACTTAATTTATCTTTATGAATTTCTCAAGCTATTGAATAAGTAGACTAAATTACTTTTTCGTTGTTATGTGTTAAATAATACTCTCTTTGTTTAGTATAATAGCAACACCTAAGTAGACTAGAGCACCTCAGGGTAGATGTTGCTAGAGGGTAGATAGTTGCTAAGGAGTAAACTTGTGTTGTTGAAAGTTACCTTCTAGGATAGGTTTTGAAATGGAGTACAAAGGGTATAGGTTTTGCTTTATCCAAAGCCTATATTTTTTTGTTGTAACTTAATTTTAATGCTTGGCCAAGTAGTTAGCCCATTATGTATGTATGGACTTATATGTGAGGACACTCTCTACCATTATTAGCATAGATCGTGTATTTTTCTGATCAAAGATAGAGATGCATGTTGATGTTTGGGCATGCACCAGATTCCACCTTGTAGATTGTTCTCTTGCTAGACTTTCCATGCAGGGTCGGGTACTCTTCTAGTAGGCAGAATTTTGGGGAAGCGTAATATTCATGGTTGGGTGGTAAAGCGCCTGAGCCATGTTATTTTCCACCAGAGGAGGTGAGTGTGATGCAATAAAAATGAAGAAAATCACCTTCATGAATACAAAATTCACAATTAGGGACTCAATCCCTCCTATTTCTCCAAATTTACAAGAAAACTACTCAAAAAAATATCTTCTACAAAGGAAAAAATTAGAGTTTTCACTTTCACTGACCCAAAAAGACTTAATCACCATCTTCAAACTCATTAGAGACTCAATCTCTAGCAAAAAAAATCCTTCACATAGACTGCCCACTCATATTTTCACCATTACTTCAAGACTGTCCTTAAATGTGCAACAATTGCCCTTAACAACCACAACCCCAAATTAGCATTTGAAGTCACTAACAAACAACACAAGACCTATGCCATCTTCAATTAGGTTGGCATAACATATTCAAACTCTTCTCAAACCCCAAGAAACACAGACCATTCATTTGGAACATACTTCCTTCATTGACTGAATTCAATGCTATTAGGCCTACAAAGGAACTGTCATACAAAATTTTCTATCCATACCATATCTTTTGACTATTATTATCATTTTGAGTACCCATTAAAGTTTTTATGAACACATCTAAAATCCAACATATATTACTTTGAAAAGAAATGAACAAATTAGGACTATACCGCTATAAATTAGGCCTATTTTGGTCTCAACACAAATAGGGCTAATTGGTTTTATTATCTCCAAACAAAAATTATTTGTTCCAATGCTTAAAAAAACTTTATTTAGACCTAAATAAACTTATTTAATCATTAAAATCCCTTTATCATGTGTATTTTGACAAACCCTAGGTCTACTTGACTTGACTGTCCCTTAATTCACTGTTTTCTCAAACTATAGCAGTCATAAATTAATTTATCACACACAAATCTTATATTTTTGATCCAAAACCTCCAGAATATGAAAGATAATGTATGGAAGATTAATCTCACTGAAAATCAGAAGATTCCACTAGTTACTAAAAGAGAAACACATTTTTTCCTATCACTGTTTACCCTAACAGAGGGTTTTAACAGTCGGGAGTAAATTCTCAATATTTTGCACAAAACCCAACCAATTTACATGAAACAAAGAATGTATGGAGGATTATTGATGATATTTTCACTTAAAAAAATTCAACCATGTATATCATTCTGAACAATGTCGTACAAGGCCTAAAAACACTGATTTTCTGAAGAAAATGCTTAAAAACAGAGCTTTTATTGATCAAAATCTTACTCACAATCACCCAAGAGTTCAAAATGGTTTAAAAATCATTTTTAAAGGAATTTAAGCATTAATCATCACCTTCTAACTATTTTCCAACTACCCCCCATCGTTTGACCCTTCATGACTTCAAATTCCATTTGTTGCATTTGTGCAACTTTACATTTTTTTAATTAGTTTTGACAATTTTTTATATTTTTTTTCAAAATTGGACCCAAATAACTTCAAATGATCTCTTAATGACTCTAATACATGTAAAATGACCTTCTTAAAATATGGAGACAATAAAATTTACCCAAATTTCAAAATTTCTTCATGGAAGCATAAGATTGTCAAGGTGCTTTTGCACCATACTCCCAACCAAATGAAATTCAAGTCCACTTGAATGGTGATGTTGTCCACAAAACTGTATCCCTTATATGCTCTACTTCTGATCCACCCTAAAATTTCTCTCATTTACTTTCATCTTCACCTTAGGTTTGAACTTTTCCATGCAAATCAACTTCCTATCTTGCTTGCCAACACTCTGCTGCTTCTCAATGTTCATTTCAACACCTTGTAGTTCTCCAAATTGCTACAATTTGATCTTCAAATGGTTTCCTATCCAAAGAATTAGTACAGTAAACAAATGACATGTTAATCCTACCACAATACCTCCATCTTTTCTCAATTCTTTGCAAATCTCCATAAGCAATTCATCCTTGATCATTTCTTCATCTATTCTTGTCACCAACTCAAAGTCTACTTTCTCAGAATTCAGGTTCCTCATGGCTTCAACATCATTGTCTTCATCATCTTTGAATTCTTCACTTGCATCTTCAAACACATCTTCTTCCTCTATCTTCTTCTTTTTCCTTTTCCTTCTTTTGACAATCTTTTGAATGGGCCATGTAACTTTTCTTTGCTTGATCTTCAAGTGCCAACTTGTCTACTTGAACATCTACTCCATCTTCATCATAGATTCTTGGAACTCTTCTTCCAATATTTTTATCTCGTTTTATTGTTGCTAACTCTCTCTCCATCTTCTCTTGTCTCTTTCTCTTATTCCTTTCTTCCTCTACCTACAAATGCCTCTTCAAATTCTTCATCTCTCAACAAGTCTCCCCTTGCTTCAACTCAACTTTTCCCAACTTTCTCTGCCTTCTCTTAGCAAACAGGTTCTTTCCTAACCTGTACAACACAACACAAAATCACCAAAACACAAAACCAACTTTCTCTAGCCCAAACCTTTTGTTGGGCTCTGATACCAATTTGATGCAATACAGAGGAAGAAAATCATCCTCATGAATACAAACTTCACAATTAAGGACTCAATCCCTTCTATTTCTCCAAATTTACAAGAAAAATACTCAAAAAAATGTCTTCTACATGTTGGATTTTTTTGATATGTGGTTGTCATTGATGTCAACACTATTGGCATTAAGGTTTTATATGTCGAGGATATTGAGAAAATAGTAATAAAATAAGTTGCAGGTTGTTAGTGGTGTAGTGAGGTTCAGTATGTTGGCTAGCAAAGTATATTGATGATAAGAGGTTGTGGATTAAATGGTTTGTTGTCGAGTATATCTAGTTTATCCACGTAAAGTTTCAAAGATCCGCATGAATATTTGATCAAGTTATGAGTATCTGTGTTCTGACAGTTTTATGTTGCTTCAGTTGGTGTTCCTGAAAGAAGATAATGTGATTCTAGTAATTTGAGTTGTTGCAGATGCTTCTGTGGTGATTCATGATGCTTGTGGATGTTTCTAGATCATTCTCTATCTATGTTATTGATCCGCATTGATCGTTGTGCTCGTGATTGGTGATTTTTTGTTGTGTGTTCATGTTTTTCACGATCATGGCTGACAGGGTGATTGTAGTGTGTTATGGATCTTTGAGGCATAATTTTCGAAGGTGGTTTGTGTTCGAGGATGTTGTTTTGGATCCTTACTATGTTGTGGCTAACACTGGTTGGTTTGCATTAATAATTGTTTATGGATTGGCCTGACAGTTTGTACACATTTTATATTTTATTGAAGCCGACATGTAGATGATGTTATCTCTTGTTGCAGATATATATGAGTGATTGTTTATACCATTTGAAGGTGTGTGTGCCAATGATGTGTGAATTTTTTGTGTGAATAATGTTCTAATCTTTTGAAGGCATAAGCAAAGTGTGAGGAAGAGTGAACAAATGTTTATGTGCTTAATTGAAACTATAATCAGGAATTAGCATATGTTATTTTCTCAGCTCAAAATCTTTTGGATGTAATTCGAATGTTTCTGTAAGATAGTGTGTCTTCCTTTGGGAAGTAATCCTTTTCTATTTCAGTAGTGATCTCTAGGAAATGTGCCTGAATGCATGTGCATTCCCCATTTATAATTATTTTATACTTTTAACAGTGTATAATCTTGTGGATTAACCTCCACTGTGGTTTTTCCCCTAACAGGGTTTCCACATAAAAAATCTTGGTGTTATGTGTGTTTATGATTTCATGTCTATTTATCAAATCTAAGGATAAGTTTAATAATTTTAATTTCTATGACAACTGATTCACCCCCCTCTCAGTTGTTTTCCCTTGTGTTGCCAACACTAAAAAGGCACAAATAAAAATTTTCACTTTCACTGACACAAAAATACTTAATCACCATCTTCAAACTCATTAGAGACTCAATCTCAAGCAAAAAAAATCCTTCACATAGACTGCCCACTCATATTTTCACCATTACTTCAAGACTATCCTTAAATGTGCAATAATTGCCCTTCACAACCACAACCCCAACTTAGCATTTCAAGTCACTAACAACCAACAAAATACCTATTCCATCTTCAATTAGGTTGGCACAACATATTCAAACTCTTCTCAAACCCCAAAAACATAGACCATTAATTTGGAACATACTTCATTGACTAAATTCAATGCTATTAGGACTACAAAGGAATTATCATACACAATTTTCTATCCATACCATATCTTCTGATTGTGATTAGCATTTTGAGTACCCATTCAATTTTTTATGAACATATCTAGAATCCATCATATGTTACTTTGAAAAGAAATGAACAAATCAGGACTATACCGCTGTAAATTAGGCCTATTTTGGTCTCAACACAAATAGGGCTTATTGGTTTTATTATCTCCAAACAAAAATTATATGTTCCAATGCTTAAAACACCTTTATTCAGACTTGAATAAACTTATTTAGTCATTAAAATCCCTTTATCATGTGTATTTTTGCAAACCCTAAGTTTGCTTGACTTGACTGTCCCTTAATTCACTGTTTTCTCATATTATAGCAGTCATAAATCTTAATTTATCACACACAAATCTTATATTTTTTATCCAAAACCTCAAAAATATGAAGGATCAAATATGGAAGAGTAATCTCACTAAAAATTAGAAGATTCCACCGTTTACTAAAAGAGAAACACAATTTTTCCTATCACTGTTTACCCTAACAAAGGGTTTTAAAATTCACCAGTAAATTCTCAATATTTTGCACAAAACCCAACCAATTTACATGAAACAAAGAATGGATGGAATTTTATTGATGATATTTTCACTTACAAACATTCAACCATGTATATCAGTCCGTAAAATGTCGTACAAGGCCTGAAAACACTGATTTTCTAAAGAAAACGTTTAAAAACAGAGCTTTTTATTGATCAAAATCCTACTCACAATCACCCACGAGTTCAAAATGGTTTACAAAGCATTTTTAAAGGAATTTAAGCATGACTAATCACCTTCTAATTTTTTTCCAACTACCCCCCAATCATTTGAACCTTTATGACTTCAAATTCCATTTGTTGCATTTGTGCAACTTTACATTTTTTTCAATTTGTTTTGACAACTTTTATATTTTTTTTCAAAATTGGACCCAAATAACTTCAAATGATCTCCTAATGACTCTAATACATGTAAAATGACCTTCTTACAATATGGAGACAATAAAATTGATCCAAATTTCAAAATTTCTTCATGGAAGCATAAGATTGTAAAGCGCCTGAGCCATGTTCTTGTCCACTAGAGGAGGTGAGTGTTAAGAAGAAACCTTGGATGTTTTCAAGTTTTCAAATGATTATTATGTAACTTTGATGTAAATTGTATATTGTATTGACTTTGAGGCCCAATGATCCAATTCAACTTGGATATTATAATTGATATTTGGAAATGAATATATGTACTGACTCATTTTAATTAGACATGTGTTGCTATGATTGAAAATAGCTACTTAAGTTATGTCTTTTTAAATTTAATATTCATAATGTCATTTGCAATTAATATATTTAAGTAATAATTAGAATGGGTTATTACATTTGGTATCAAAGCTTAGGGTTCAACTCTAGGCCTTCTAAGTCCACAATAACCATGACTAGGGGATAGTTGACCCTTTGACCAATTTTAGTTGTCTTGAGAATCAACCAAACCTGGATTGAATGCAATTATGGGGAGGTCTAAGTCAGGAAGAAAGAAAGGGAAGACAATTAGGACCTCAAACAAGAAATTCGTAGTTGAAGAGAACACCAAAACTGAGGTTCAACCTTAGATTCCCAATGATGAGTCTTTGGCTCAACCCCTCACTCGACTTAAGCTAGAGAGGGGCAAGAAGATTGAGGAGTTGAAGTGAACACCTAAGATTAAGAAGCTTTTTGCAATCAGAAATTGGCCTATAGGGTGTGGACCAAACACACCCTTACTAACTAAGGAGGAAAAGGAGAGCCTGTGTGCTCAACCCTCCTCTTCTGAGAAAATTGATGTAAATTCTGACGAGGACGTAGAGGAGTGTCCTCCCTCAGAGAATGAGAAAACTGACTAATGTAAAGAAGAAGCTTTTGTAAATAAGGTTCCATGTGACCCACACTTAATATAAATAAAGCAAGTTTTTTTTTGGTGTGTTCAAGTGAAGAACTCAAAACATGTTTTACTGTGAATGAATGTGTATGTCTTTAATGAATGAGGGATATATACATGTGTATGTAGTGTTATGTGAATAAGAATGTTTACTCGTAGAACCCATTGTTAAGTTATGGTAGACGTGAAATGTGATGCAGGTCAGGTGTGAGTTTGTATGGCGATCACCAAACAAGAGATGAGTAGTAGTGGGTCAAACAATGGACCAAACAAAAGGATGGATCAGGTTCTAGAACTTCTGAACAAGCAAGAGGCTTGTATGGACCACATAGAACATGAGGTTTGAGTGGTATGCTAGGACTGGATTCCCAAAAATGTAGAAGTCAATCAGGGAGAAGGAAGTCTAGGAGAAGGCCTTTGAGGTCGAATTGAGGAAGAACTTGGAAAGGATCTCAAAAGAGTAGAACAACCTAAGTTTGATGGTAAATCCATCAGAGTAGGAGCCAGGATATGGATCATTGGAGAAATATTTTGGACTCTGTAACCTATCTGACCAAACTAAAGCTATGTGGGCTACATATCAGTTTTCAAGAGAAGTAGCTACTTGGTGTGACAATGAAAAGGATGAAAGTAATCTTCAGCCTGGTGAAATTACTTAGGAACTCTTCCTCCAATATTTTAGGAAGAGATGGATATTGTAGCTCTTTTTCAACAAGAAGGTGATAGAATTCCAAAACCTAACTCAGGGGAGCATGAATGTGACCCAATACTAGGAAAAGTTCACCAATCTACTGAAGTACGTTCCCTAGTATCAAGGAGACGAACGTTTCCGTATTTGAAAGTTCATATTGGGACCTAGACCACACATTAGGGAAAAAGTGGACATGCATGATCCTCTCACCTTGAAGTCTTCTTGAAGGCCTCCATACAAGAGCATAAATTGCAACAATTATCCAATTACCACAATAATTCAATTCCTAAGTCACAGTTTGGGAATAAGAAGTTTTAGAAAGGAGACAAGAAACACTAGATCCATAATCTCAAGAGGGGAAGTGAGTCAGAAGAGAAAGTTGAAGGTGGTAATGGTAGAAAGAGAAAGAAGGAAAACAATAACAAAAGAAATGACGACCAAAATCAGAAGGGATTTTGAGAGGACAAGCGAGGAGGTCGCAAAGGGAAGGAAACTATCATTATGCCTCTAATTGTCCACAGTGGTCGAAGTCGTGAAGGGAAGGAAACTACAGCAGTCTTGGCATCATCAAATCCACAAGAAAGCAGAGTATCATGCTTCACTAATATAGTTGCTGGGTAATCTATATGGTCGAACTGTCTCTATTTTAGTTGATATCAAAACTACTAAATGTTTTATAGACCCTAGAGTAATATCCAAGATACCTATTACACTTGGATACATGAAAAACTCATGGATAGTCCAGTGTGGAAAGCAAGCAGAGTGGAGGGTAGACACCTATCTCTTTTATAGCGAGTTCGAGCTTCCAACCTTCCAGACCTAGGTCAACTTGTATGTGGCACCCTTAGGCTCATACAATGTAATTTTGGGGATAAATTGGTTAACCGAGCATAACTCTATAGTGAACTATAAGGATAAGGTAGTTAGTTGTTTGGATGATTATAGGAACCTATTCGAGATTTGTGGGATGCAAAGAACTTTAGAGCTTAGATAGATCTATGCTATGCAGCTAGAAAAGGCTCTTCAGAAGGGATATGCTATTTATGTTGTGCATATTAGTATCCCTAATAGCAAGCAACCATATCTAGATGACTACCCTATTTTCAAGGAGTTCTGAGATGTATTCCTTGATGAACTCATAGAGTTACCTCTGAAATGAGAATTTGACTCCTTTATTGACCTAATATCGAGAGCTAAGCCACAATCCAAAGCACCATATCGGATAACCACTACCAAACTCTATGAGTTGAAGTCCTAGTTAATGGAATTGTTGAACAAAGGGCTCATAAGACCCTGTGTGTCTCCTTGGGGAGCACTAGTTCTCTTAGTGAAGAATAGGGATGGAATCTTGCATCAATGTATAGACTATTAGATGTTGAACAAGGCAACCATCAAGAATTGATATCAACTCCTAAGGACCAATGAGTTGTTTGATCGGATGAAGGAGCAACAATGTTCTCCAAAATTGATCTCAGATCAGGATACCATCAATTGAGAATAAAGGAAGAAGACATTCTGAAGATTGCCTTTCGAACTCGGTATGGACATTATGAGTTCACTGTGGTACCTTTTGGTTTAACATATGCACCCACAACTTTCATGAATCTCATAAATAGTGTGTTCAGAGACTGTTTGGATGAATTTTTTTCATTTTCATAGGCGACATCCTAGTTTACTCAAAGTCTATTAATGAGCATAATAGACACTTGAGGATAGTGTTATCAATCAGGGTTGCACCCTATTTAAATTAGACTCAAATTTCATGTTGAAACATGGAAACATTCTCAAGTTGTAGGTGGCTTATAATGAGAATGAATCTCGAGAGAGGGTTGGTTCACCTGGTAGATCACCAAAAAATACTAACTTTTTATGGGAAAAGGGATAGAAGGATAACTTGAAATGAAAATTCTTAAACATAAAGGGTGATGCACCAGAATTTTAAACTTATTCACTAAATCAACTCACAATTAGCTCTCCAAATACTAACTCTCACAATCTCATATGAAACATAAAACACAAAAGTGATTTGTATGAAGGTTCAAAATCTAACACAACATACAACATGTATCATTTGAAACTTCTACACCCACACTTGTAATAATGAGACAAAAAAAAGGATCCAACACTTAGAATCACAATAAAACATCCAATCATTTACTACAAAATGAGACAAAAACTATGAGATAGGAATGTTTTGTTGCTTTTATTGATCTAAAAGGAGTATCAAAACATGAAAATATGAGTTACAAGATAAAGCTTACAAAACTCTCTACAAGTGATCGAGAGAGAAAGAAGTAAATCTTAATCGAGAAAAAAACTAAGTATTTCTCAATATATATCTCCAATATGTCTCCAAGAGTGAGAATGGAAAAAATTGAGTAAACCGCTCCCCAAAATAGTAACCCAAATGCTATTTTCGAGCAAAGGGAAAAAAACCTCCAAAATAGGGCCCAAACTGACTCAAAACTAAATGAGAAAAGATGGAAACTTTTCCCCCTAAGCAGATCGACCCAAAAGGACTAAAAAAACAAGCCAAAACTGACTGAAAATAAAAACTAGAAGGTTTAGTTAACTTCATCCTTCCATTTTGCACCATCATAACTTGAACAGAAATAAGAAGGTTTCTATGAGAACACCTAGCACTTGCCTTTTTTACTTCATTTAATGACAATTACTCAAGCAATTTATAGAAACATTGCTCAAATAATGTCTTACATTGTTTGCAGTTTCAATTTTTTGCAAAAAGAAAGTGTTTGACCTTGGCTTTTGATTGGATTTTTTTTTTTTAAATACAAAGCGTATATAGTTTTAATTTTCTCAAAAAATCAGAAAAATAACTAAGTGAAAATGCCTAGGTATGACTTCAATATGCAAAATACTTTAAAAAATACCACTAAGGTATTACCTTGGGCATGAAGTTTTAAAACAATGTGGAAAAAATACCCAAGATATGGGTCGGCCAAAATATTAGGGTAAATAGAAAACCCTAAAACAAAACATTGACTTCCACCCTTTTTGCATTCATTTGCACTTTGATTTTTTTTTTGAGTCTTCAACTCTGGGCGCCACCATCGAGCTATGGTTTTGAGCATGAGCCTTTCCATCCTCTTGTTATTTCTAGGAGCTTTTCATGGAGATCTTTGCAAGAGAATACATGAGTAAGTCTTCTTTGTTGCGGAAACTAAAAAATGACTTCCTTAACCTCCATTTTGGTAGCATCTCTTGGCCTTTCAACCATAGCCACCATTATATTTCTGATGCATTTTTACTTCCATATTTTCACAAACTCTCTTTCTATGTTTTATAGCCAAAGATGAGTTTTCTGGAGCTTTACTGTGAACATTTGAAGGCAACTTCCTTTATAAAATGTTTAAGCAAGCACTAAGTCTACTAGGTAAGCTTACTCTCTCCATTTCTTCTGAGAGGAAACACTTCTTCTGCACTTGAAAAACTTGAAAGAAAGTAGGAAGTTTGTTCCTTTTTATTTTATTTGAGAAAACTTGAAATAGAGATTTGTGCTTATAGGCCGCGGCCTCTTGAAACCCAAGCTACTTTCTTCATTATCATGCAAAAAAAACTTATGGGTATCACCTTGCAAGAATTTCCCTATGTAAAGACTCGGGATTTTGAGCTTCATATGTGAACTTTTCTCTGGGTTTTGTAAATACTTGAGGGTAAAAGCACAAAGCCGTGTCACACTTTATAAAGGAAACGACCAATGCTTATCCAATTTTTAAACTTGAATCACTAAAAAGTGGCATATATGTTTTGAATTTTGAAATGATGTAAACTAGTGAAATATGTATTTTTTAGTATATTTTATGTTTGTATTTTTAAAAAAAATATAAAAAATTATTTTAAACTAGTTTTT
The DNA here is from genome assembly GCA_007258455.2 of Sequoia sempervirens. Classification (NCBI taxonomy): domain Eukaryota; kingdom Viridiplantae; phylum Streptophyta; class Pinopsida; order Cupressales; family Cupressaceae; genus Sequoia; species Sequoia sempervirens. The sequence goes on along the minus strand of VDFB02047230.1, from coordinate 191,664,819 downwards.
AATAAATTAAAACTATAATTTAGTTGCTGATAAAATGCTGAAAAATGAAGTTGCATGGGATGTCAAACTTTTTATAGTAATTTTTTTTTTTTCTTTCAAATTTTTTGTGTGTATTTATAACTTGAAATTTTAGTGCATGGATATGTTTTTTTCCCATTTTGATAAATATATATATTTTTAAATAAATATTAAAATGTGCGTGAATAAAAAAAACAACTGTTTTTATCAGACGTCAACTGTCATATTAAATATTTATCTAAAATGGAAACAAAATTATACCATCTTAAAATAGATTCTTTTATCTAGTGCATCATATTTTTTTCAATTTTTTTTAATAAGTTTTAGTATTTTTCCTTGGCATAGTAATCAACCTAATATTTTGTGCTGAAAACCTAATTTTAGTAAAAATAAAATATAAAATATAAAAAATAATTAAACTATTAAAATAAATATATTTTTGAAAACTACACTTATGGATCTATAAAAGGGTATTTTTATATTTAAAAAAAATGTTGTTTACATTAGTAGGAGTTATTGAAACTTCAAGTTTTTCAAATAATTTATTTTGTTTGGTAAATTGGACTCAAAGTGGTGCTCCATACATTTTTAGCCAACAATTTTAGTTGAAAAAGTTGTGGAAGCATCTAACTTAGCTAGAATGAATCTTACTAGATCATATGTTTGACCAAAATTGATTTTTAGTTAGAAATACTTAAATTCAGTTGTGCTGATGAGTTGGCTGAAAGTGTGACACAACTTTGTGCTTTTACCCTTGAGGGCTCTCTTCATTTGTAGGTCGCAACTTCATTGTGCATTATGTGTATTATTTCTGCAGCATGAAGACTCTCCATTTCACCATTTTTTTCTTTTGTAGAAACCTTCGACAATTGAAAAAAAATTGAGTTTTATAAATGTTTGAAGATTCTCCATTTACTTCTGTAATCGAGCCTTGAAACTCCAAACCTTTGACTAAAACAATGAAATATGAACATTATTTTCCTGTATATTTTGTTTCCCATTTGGAATGCAAGACTTTCTTGATTCTAAAGTTGTGCCTATATATTTTCCTTCATAGTGCAAATACAAGATAGGGTTTTAAAAACCATGACCTCCATTGTGCTTGACCCTACTCCTTTTTGCTTGAAAAATGCTCTATTTATTGCTCTTCAAGAAATGCATCTTTTGCTTCTGAGTGCGGTAGAAAGGAGATGATATTGTCTACTTATCTGAAAGAAATGAAAAGCATCTTTTACTCCATTTTGGGTTTGTCTTTTTCATGGTTGCAAAAGCTCAAAGGTCTCTCCTCTTGTATGTAAATTTCAATGGTTTTGGTCTTACAAACAGGCCACAACCTTGTTTATTTCACTTCACTATGACTTCTATCATTTCTAATGTTATCCCTTTAAATTTTCCTTCTAATGTTAAGGCTTTATACAAGCATTATGTAGAAACAACTTAGACGACAAAACACCATCCACTCCACCTGTTGTATACAACTCTTTTGAAGCTTAGATATCTTCAATATTGTAGACCGATATTCTAAAAAAAAAACCACTTTTACATGGAAGAAATGTCCACCCTTTCATTTATCATAAATGATTAGCCCCTATTACAGAAAAACCTCAAGAATAACACTATTCACAAGATTTCAAAATATAAAACTTGGTAGAAGCCAATAAAGTGCTTTATCTCATGGAATTATAAGAGATCTTGTGGAATATGATTTACTTTTATTGTTCATTTACCATTGTGCATTTGATCTCCTTTGGTATCACTTAATTGCCATCACCCTTTGTGATATGTGCTCTGTAATCTTCGATAGCACTGTCTTGATGAATTGTCACTCTTGTACTATGTGCTTTGTAAATGTTGCTTTAATGGCTTCCCCACTATGGATATTGTATTTCTTTGTAATGATGGCTTTGTTTTTCCTTGAAAGATACATTGAATTGTTGTCTCCCATGTACTATTCCCTAGCAACAGTCTGTTGTCCCTTCATGATAGCTTTTTTGTCAACACCTCTTAATTCTTGATGGTTGTACCTTCAAGGTATGTACTTCAAATAGCATAAGCAACATAAAAAATTGATGTATGGAAGCAATAAAATATATAAAACCATAATGATAACACCATTTAATGAAGCTAAGCAATAACAACATAAAGAATTTGTATGCAAACAACACTCCTTAATGAGAAAAGGTGCACTTTATTTTGGTCTGCATATTAGTTCAACATCTTAAATGAGCTCATTGCTCATTTGTGACTCCCATTTCAAAGTGAAGGGGGTTGTCCCATTGCTCCTTTTGATCTGGAAGTCTTGAATGGGAAATGAGTTTGTGGTTCTTACATTCACTTTGTGAATTATTCCTTAAGCTAAAAATGCTTTTATTTGAGCAATCTGAATGTTTTTTCTTATCTCATTCCCCTCTTGAGACTTAGGGGAAACATGTTGGGATCAACCCTTGTGGGAGCCCATTTTTTCACCACATGCTAAAATGTCAATAGAAATGAATCCAGCAACAATATTTCACCTATACCTACACAGTGAACAAACATGTTAGATAAAAAACAGTGAAGCTCAATGCTCTTGTGATGTTTGTTTTTCAGGCTCTCCTGCATACATCTAATACTTGTTCAACCAATTTAATGCATCATAGACATATGCTATATTTTTGTTGATAGGACATATGAGGAGATTCATATCTGGAGCTCTAACCAACTCTTTCAATCATCTACAAGTACATCTAAAGATCAAGAGCAAGGAGGAGCATGCAACAACGAAGACCAACACAAGACCGCCACAGACAATGATGGATATGTTTCCTTTGATGTGTTTTTCCATTACTTTTATCTTCAAATGTGTAGTATATCCTTATATTGCATTAGTTCAACTACTCCCATGGCTTGTGTGGGACATTTGATCATTCTTTCCCTTTCAGTGTATGAAACAACAACATTTATGTAGTCTTGTATATTTCTATTACAAAATGAATGAAAATAGCAATTTTATGCAATTTATGTGATTCCTTCTGTTGTAACACATTGCACAAATAAAAAAAACTAAACTTCATTTGGATAGCATCATTCGATATGCAATGGTTAAACTTTAGCAGAAATATGTTGGAATACTTTTTACCTTTAAATGTAATCAACCGTTTCAGCTCTACCAAATTAAGTTGTAGGTGAAAATTTGGTAACATTTCTGGTGATTTCTATTGAATGCTTACTTGCTAAGCATTACTAGAACAGTTGCCTTAACCATCCTTTGGGCATGGGGTCAAAATTTTCCCCTCAAAACTTAGAAAACCATTGTAACTCAGCTCTAAAACTCTGAACAACAACAAAAACCAAACTGAAAGCAAACTACTAAGTCCTTGGTAGCCAGCAAACTATGCATGAGCACTTAGGGAAATAAAATAGAAACTAAAAGAAATGTGCCTTGAGCGCTTATTAAAGAAAACACTAATCTACTATAGTACAAATGTAGAACTTATCTTTTGAGACAATGGTTGAGGTGGATCCCATTGATTGGGATAGGCAACACCTCTCCACTTAGCTTGGAAAGCTGGAAAGCATTATGTGGCTTGCACTTTGTGATCACATAGGGTTCATCCCACATTGCATCAAACTTGGTATGTTTACTAGGTTTTCTTTTAAACTCATCCCATTTAAAAATTAGATCACCAACACTGAAATCTCTTAGCACTGCTCTTTTATCAAAAGAACTCTTCATCTGAGCTTGATGGATCTCAAGCTTCCTTAATGCATCTTTTCTTGTTTCCTCTAGTTCTATCAGCTATGCAAGCCTTACTTCCATAGGCTGCTCCTCCAACAATTCAAGCTCTTTAATAAAACTTAGAGTAGGTAATTCAATAGAAATTGGTAACTTAGCTTCCTTACCATAAGTGAGAACATAAGGAGAGTAACTAGTAGCTCTCTTAGGAGTTATTCTATCAGCCCAAAGGGCTAACTTTAACTTGTCATTCCATGTCCTATAGTTATCCTCAATGACCTTTTTAATGATCTTAATCAAATTTTTATTGGTAGATTCATCCTATCCATTACCCTACGAGTAATAGTTAGATGAGGTATTAAGAAAGATGCTATTCTTTACAGAACCATCAGAAATCCTTAAACCAATAAAAGCTAATGCATTTTTCAGAAATAATAGAATTAGGAGAACCAAATCTAGACACCAAATCTTGATAAAAATTTAAAACAGAGTTTTCATTTGCATCCTTCAAAGCAACAACCTCAGTCCACTTCGTAAAGTAAATTGTTGCAATTAGAATCCATTTATGGCCTGCACTTGAAGGTGGGTTAATAGTGCCAATGAAATAAAGACCCCACTTAGCAAAAGGTTGCTCTACTTGAATGGGGTGTAGAGGTAAGGATGCAAGCCTTTGCTTCCCTGCAAACAGTGAACATTTATCACACTTCCTAACCCAAGAAAATGCATCCTTAAATAGATCTGGCCAATAATAGCCAGCTCCCATAATTTTTAGAGTTGTAGTCCTAGGTGCAAATTAGCCTTCTGAAGGCCCATCATGAAACTCTTCTAGCAACTTGTCTATCTGATCTGGTTTAATGCACCTCAATAAAACACCATGAAAATCCATTATATACAAAACACCATCAATAACAACATAAGGGATGGCTTGAAGCCTATAATACCTTATTTTTTCTCTGTCCAAACCTTCAGGGTAGTCAACAAGTTTGCAAATAATGGATCATTCGTTGCACCTGACTTGTAGTAGGAGCTGAACCAATAGCTTGCTCTTCATTGTTGAGCATTGTCGCAACATGTTCATCCTCTTCTAAGTTCTTGGTTGTTTTCTCCATTTTCAAAAAGTTTTTCACACAAACCTTTGCCCCTAACAAGCTTAGTAACTTTAATATTAACATCATATTCCATTACTTTAGTTATCCAACTAGCTCTTTTGTCATTAATATCCTTATTGAGCAAGAAATCTTTAATAGTTGGATGTGCAACCAACAACTGTATTATGTTGTTAGAGAGCATATGCCTGAAATTTTTGAGGCTTATAACAACAACAAACACATGTTTCTCAACAAATGATTATTTTACCTCATAGTCATGCAATACTTGGCTAAAAAATAAAAGCTGCTCCAAGCCCTCCTCATTTTGCTGAAAATGTATAGCAGAAAGAGTGTCAACACCTCCAAATGCATGCAAAATAAAATCTTTATCATAGTTAGGATTAATGAGTGTTGGAGCAGCTGCAAGGGCTTCTTTAATCTGCTCAAAGCTTCTCTTACCCTCTTTAGTCGAACTAAAAGTCATGTTCTTTTTTTAGCATAGCTGTAAGAGGCTACAATAATGTTGCAATGCTAGGTATGAACCTTCTCACAAAGTTGATCCTACCAAGAATGGCATAAACTCTTTCTGGGTCAATAGAAATACCTTGTTTTGAAATAATGTGTCTAAGGAGCTTACCTTCATGGAAAAAAAGAATACACTTCTTTGGGTTAAGAGAAACACCAAACTCTCTACATCTCTAAAAAATCTGCCTCAAATGACCAAAATGTTCATTAGCATTCTTTGAAAAAGTTGTAATATCATCTAAATAAACCATAACTATCTTGTTCATGAGGCCATGATATGCCATGTCCATTGCTCTCTAAAAGGTTTCCCATGCATTGGACAAACCAAAGGGCATTTTTCTATAAGTCATGGTACCCCATTTGGTGGTAAAGGAAGTTTTGTATCGATCCTCCTCCTTCACTAAAATCTAGTTGTATCCTGAATATCCATCCAACAAAGAAAATCTGTCAAAGCCAGAAACAACTTGCAAAATCTACTCCATTGAAGGGAGTGGATAATGATCCTTGAGAGAGGCTTTATTCAAATCACAAAAATTAGCACAAAGCCTAATCTCATCATTCCTCTTTCTAACCAGAACTAAGTTAGAAACCCATGATGTATGCTTAATCAGAAAAATGATATTACTTTCAATCATCTTATTCAATTCAACCTTCATAAGATGCTCAAGCTTGGGATTAAGAGGTCTTTGCTTTTGCCTCACTAGTTTTGCATTGGGCTCTAACTCAATGGTATGTTGAGCTAGCTACAGGTCAAAACCTTTTAAATCTCCATATTCCCAAGAAAAAATATCACTAAATTCTTGACACAGTAAAAAGAAAGCTTGTTGTTACTCTTTGGTACATACCATACCAAGCTTGAGGAGCTTATCTCAAAAAAATCTCAATGGGTTCATAATGCTCCTACTTAATTGTCATGTTGATTTTATCCTTTTTGACTTGGTCATCTGAATTAAAAACTAATTCCAAGGTTACCAAACCTTTGGAAATCTTGTTTGAATTCAATTGCACAATATGATTGTCATATTGTTGTTGCCATTTTTGTTGATTTTTAGCTGCAAACTCAGCTTATGCAATCAGAAAAATTACAATTTGATCATCACTTTCAAAAACTTTCCAACTTACATTATTATCAGGTACAAATAGTCTAACAACAAATTTTACATACTGCTATACCTCTACATTATGAATATAATTTGAAATGTCAAACTAAGATCCTATGGCAGCAAGCTTATTTGCATGTTTATTTTGATTTCTAAGAATGGACATCAGATTGAAAGCATCAAATTCTTCAACTAAGTCCCAAACTCTATGCTTATGTAGCTTAAGCAAATCATTTTTTGTAACATTCAGATTCCTAACTTGATTTGTAATCAACTCAGAATCACCAAAGACCTATAAGCACTTTATACCTCTCTTTCTTGCCCATTCTAGGCCATGAATAAGTTCCTCATATTCAATTGTATTATTTGTACAACTAAAATCAAGCCTCAATGTTGAGTAATACTTCTCTCCATCAGGTGAAATCAGCATGGCTCCTCCACCAGTACCCATTTTGTTTCTTGTGCTGTCAAAATGCAACTTCCATAGTTGATTATCTTGTTGTTCAGGCTAGGCTTGATCTTTGACCAAATTTGGAACCACTGTATCAAGTTCATGAATCATGTAAATTCCTAATCCTACCTCATCGGTGTGACTGAAAAGGTCAACTTCATGATTCTCGACTACCCACTCATCTAGATTTACATCCTGAATAGGTGTGTTGGGGTATAGGGTCATGGATTGATCTTCCAACTCATGGGTGATGTAAAGGTTAGCATTTATAGGGCTAGGGACATATGGTTCAATAGGATTCGTAGCTTGTGGTTCTAACTTTATGGTTACCTTTGTACCATACCTTGTTATGAAAAAAAAATGTGACCAATTAGAGGATAGAAACCCACCCAACTTAGCAATAAAATCCCTAGAAAGACATGGAAAAATGAGGTGGTAGGTCAATAACATGTATATCTTGAGGGATTGCAAAATTTGGGCATGCATGCAAGGTAAGAGCTAAATTTTTAATCACCCCAGTAGTCTTAACCATAGATCCATCTAGTTGAATCACTCCCTTTGAAAGAGGCTCATTTGTTAATTCTATCTTATCAGCTAGACTCTTAGGCATTACAGAACTACTTGCACCAGAATCAATCATGCAACTATGCACTAGTTTGTCACGGTTGATCAAGCTTAAATAAAATGGAGGAGGCTTTACCTCTTGGGCTTGCTGCTCATTCTTAACTTCAGGGTTGTTTGCAAGCACAATCTTAGTCTGATCTTGGTTAGGATCATCAAAAATAGAAATCTTATCCAAAGCATCTTCCAATAAGTCTTTTTTCTCGGAAATATACAATGCATCCATTATTGACACGCTAACATTATCCTTCTTCAGATGTTCAACAACATTGAATGAGGTAGGACTCACCTTTTGTTGTCCCTTAGGAACAACAACTTCATTTTGAGTTGCTAATGGTTGTGATTGTGCCTTAGGCTGATCCTTATTAGGTACAACTTTTCCTCTTTGCAAAATTTGAACTTTCTGATAAGGTGTGGGACAACTTGAGTTGTATGAGCTTGAAATTTTCCTTTATTCAGCTGTTGTTGGACCTTTTCAGTTGTTGAAAATGAAGGTGAAATTGTAGCTTAAAACTTGTAACACTATTATACTGTAGATTTAAATTAAGTGTTCTTTGATACAATTATTTATGTATGATGAATATGTTTAGATCAATTTTATCAATTGTAGAAAGAGATAAAAGATTGTATAAGAATGAGACAAGAAGATAGAAGTGACACAACATATACATGGAGAAACCCTTTCAAGAAAAAACTCCACCAGAATAAATTGTGTGTGTATTATTTAACCTTAGAACAAGATTAAAATAATATTGTATCAATCCTTGATTGATATGCTTCCTTGCCTTCAACAATCCTTCTTCACAACCTGCAATAAACTTGTATACACTTTCTGTAGCACAAGCTATCCACGCATTCCATGTGACCAAGCATAAATCCACACATGCCATGCCATGCTTCAAACCCTCACACATGCACAAGCTCAACCTACTAACCTGCTAACATATTGCAAACTCTGATGCACTTGCTACAATTAATAGACAATGATTGTGCATATTAACTAATAAGAGTTGTACAATATAAGAGCATAAAACTCCTCACAAAAAACCACGCCTAGATTCTACAAGTAGAGTTCCACACTATAACATGAATTCAAAACCAAATTCTCCTCAATTTAGGTGCCCCAAATTGAACTCTTAAATGATCATTGATCAAGAAAATATCTTGCAAGCATCACCTCAAAGTTGGCCCAAGAATGGGCCCACTTAACTGAGCCTTGTAAATATATTCTCATGCAAATGGTGTTAACTCAAAGATGCCAACTTGGGTGCCCAAGGTGGGTCCAAGTCAATCTTAGTTAACTAAATCATATCTCTCCACCAATTCATGCAAACATTACGCATGATTGATCATCCCCACTTAACTAAATGTATCCACCTATTATCTGTCATACAACTGAAGTCATTAGTCATGCAACTAAAGTCAACTAAATTCAACTAGCATTCAACTAAAACTAACTACATGTAACTGAAGATAATTGAACCATAACTGAACTGAACTGAATTGAACTAAACTCCACTCATGTAAATATCAATCCCTAACTTGTAGGATCTTTACATGCATTATTGAAGTGTTATCAATCCTCCAAATAGTTAACTAAAGCAAGATGGGTTCCACCTTCCATGTGGGTGCCCCATGTGCTCCTATTTTGTAGGAGCTCTTCTTGGACATCCCCACATGTTCCTATTATTTAGGAATAATTACAAATGTCAATTTACATGTTCATTTCATTTGAATTTAATCTCTTTCTAATCCTAGTGTTGGGGACCATTTTCCAAGAACTTAGGAGATACATGAAATATGTTTAGGATTGCAATTAAATGACATCCTATTCCCAACATTAGTTGGCTGCCCCAAGTCAGCAACCTTCTTTTTTGATATAGTATTGGCTACAATAGGTGAATCTAGCTAGTTTTGACTTTGGGGATGATTTACCCCACAAAACTTAGTTCCTTAGCAATTCATCAAGGCAACATCAGGGTTACCTTGTTGCTCTATATTTTCTTTTGATATGCTTTATGAACTAGCATAACTATTTTGTAAAGCTTGATTCCTTACTCCATTCATGCATGCAACTTGGTTATGAGGCTAGTCACAAGGATAACACCAATCAAACTCTTGTGCCATATTGTTTTGGATAGGCATAAGATCCCTTGAAGAGCTAGAAGCATTAGGATTATAAGGCTGAAAGGGTCTAGAATTGAAATTTCTTCTTTTACCTTAAGAGTCAGCTTGAAAAGGTGGCCTATTTGACTAATTAGGCTAATATGGAGCTTGGTATGGCCTAGAATATTTTCCAAATTGCTTCTTGAGATTGACTAAACATTTGAAGCATGCCTTCTAGCTCTTGAATTGCTTGGGATAGATTTGGGGCAGCAGCCTATTGGGTTGCAACTTGATAACCTATTGCAATAGCAGGTGGAACAATAGCTAAAGGGGGTAATAACATAGGAATAGGTGGCTATACTTTAGGAAAAATTGGAATATGAGGCCTTGGGGCTATTCTACCAACTTGTATAAGGTATTTTTTTGCTCTAATAGCTATATCATAAGTGTTAGGAAGTGTAAATCCACCCATAGACTAAATCATCACAAATATCTCACTATTTAAAGCCTTGAAAAATAGAAGAAATTCATGTTTGGGTGAAGGCTTTATCGTTATTGGAATCCTATCCCAGGTCCTCTAGAAATGGTAGTTAAAATCTAGCATATGCTCATGAGGAACTCTCTTGATGGTATTTAACTGCTCCAACAAAGACAAATGATCTGATTTGTCCTCAAACTGTCGGTGCAAGCCATCACCCAATTAATCCCACGTTGCGATTGAATTTGTTGGAAGACCTCAAAACCGCTGTAAGGTTTTCCCTTTCAGTGATGTAGCTAAAATCCTAAGTGCTATGTTCTCTTCGGTGACATTATGAACCGAGCACAATGTTGCCACATCTCAAATGTGTTCAACAGGGCTGGTTTGATCTTCTCTGATGAAATATGACAGACTTTTGAGGATTGCAATTAGAATCTCATCATGTTGGGAAAGATATAATGGGTTTCCCCCATTAAAAGGTACAAATGCAAACTAATTTGCAATCACTAGTGCTTGTACTACTAGTGCTCAATTTTTTTGTGCTGAATTTGTAGGGTTGAGGCTTGGAGGTGTAGATTTTGACCTCCTTGGTGAGACAAATTTTAGAGTCCCATCAGGCGTGCCAAAAACTATTATCAATTAGGATTGCACCCTAGTTAAGTTAGACTCAACTTTCCTGTTGAAACATGGAAACATTCTCAAGCTATGGGTGGCTTATAATGAGAATGAATCTCCAGAGAGGGTTGGTTCCCCTAGTAGATCACCAAAAACTACTAAATTTTTCTGAGAAAAGGGATAGAAGGAGAACTTGAAATGAAAATCCTAAAACCTAAAGGGTGATGTACCAAAATTTTAAAATTGTTCACTAAATCAACTCACAATCAACTCTCAAAACACTAACTCTCACAATCTCATATGAAACATACAACATAAAAGTGATTTGTATGAAGGTTCAAAATCAAACACAACATACAACATGTATCATATGAAACTTCTGCACCCATGCTTGCAATAATGAGACATAAAAAGGATCCAACACTTAGAATCATAATAAAACATCCAATCATTTATTGCAAAATGAGAAAAAAACTATGAGATAGGAATGCTTTGTTGCTTTTATTGATCTAAAAGGAGTATCAAAACATGAAAATCTAAGTTACAAGATAAAGCTTACAAAACTCTCTACAAGTGATCAAGAGAGAAAGAAGCAAATCTGAACCGGGAAAAAAACTAAGTCTTTCTCAATATATATCTCCAATATGTCTCCAAGACTGAGAAGGAAAAAATATGAGTAAACTACTCCCCAAAATAGTTACCCAAATGCCATTTTTGAGCAAAGGGAAAAAACCTCCAAAATAAGGCCCGAACTGACTCAAAACTGAATGAGAAAAGATGGAAACTTTCCCCCCTAAGTAGATTGACCCAAAAGGACTAAAAAAAATCCAGAACTGACTAAAAATAAGAATTAGAAGGTTTAGTTAACTTCATCCTTCCATTTTGCACCATTAGAAATCGAACATAAATAAGAAGGTTTCTATGAGAACACCTAACACATGCTTTAGTTTACTTCATTTAATGACAATTACTCAAGCAATTTATAGAAGCACTGCTTAAGTAATGTCTTACAATGTTTGCACTTTCAAATTTTTACAAAAAGAAAGTGATTGACATTGGCTTTTGATTGGATTGTTTTTTGCAAAAATACAAGGCTTATTTAGTTTTTATTTTCTCAAAAAATCAAAAAAATAACTAAGTGAAAATGCCTAGGTACGACTTTAATATGCAAAAGACTTAAAAAAAATACCACTGAGGTATTATCTTGGGCATGAAGTTTTAAAACAATGTGGAAAATGTTACCAAGATATGGGTTGGCCAAAATATTAGGGTAAATAGAAAACCCTAGAACAAAACATCAACCTCCACCCTTTTCAAAATTCATTTGCTCTTTGATTTATTTTTTTGAATCTTAAGCTCTAGCCACCACCATCGAGCTATGGTTTTGAACTCGAGCCTTTCTACCTTCTTGATGTTTCTGGGAGCTTTTCATGGAGATCTTTGCAAGAGAATGCATGAGTAAGTCTTCTTTGTTACACAATCTAAAAAGTGACTTCCTTAACCTCCATTTTAGAAGCATCTCTTGGCCTTTCAGCCATGACCACCATCATATTTCTGATGCATTTTTACTTCCATATTTTGACAAACTCTCTTTTTGTGTTTTATGGCCAAATTTGAGGCTTTCTAGAGCTTTACTGCGAACATTTAAAGGTGACTTCCTTTATAAAATGTTTAAGCAAGCACTAAGTCTACAAGGTAAGCTTACTCTCTCCATTTATTTTGAGAGGAAACACTTCTTCTACACTTGGAAAACTTGAAAGAAAGTAGGAAGTTTTTTCTTTTTTTGTTTTGTTTTGAGAAAACTTGAAATAGAGATTTGTGCTTACAGGTTGCGACCTCTTGAAACCCAAGCTACTTTCTTCATTATCATGCAAAAGAAACTTATGGGTATCACCTTGCAAGCATTTCCCTATACAAGACTCAGGTTTTTGAGCTCCATATGTGAACTTTTCTCTGGGTTTTGTAATAGTCTACCCCCAATTTTTTTTTTTTTTGTGTTTCACCTATTTTGTTGTTTGTTGTGTGAGAGTTTGAATGTGTTTCTTGCAATGTTTTGAGAAGGGTTTGTAGTAGTTTCAAGTTCCAAATCATTGTTTGCATATACAAAATGAATATGACATGAAATACATGGTAGAATACATTAAGGAACTACTTGCACATATAAGTTTCAATTTTAAATTACTCAGGAAACATAACAAACATTTTTAGTTCTTTCAATACAACTTTTAGATTCAAAGAATTACATTCATACCTATTAATGAAGCCTTTAGCAATAGTATTTGAGTTCCCTCTTGCAGCTCTTCCTCCAAGGATGTATAAGGTAGCAAGTTCATAAAATGAATAAATGTGCTGGAATAGATCACCACTAGAAACTTCAATAATCAGATTAAGAGTGAAATATTCATAAGCATTAGATAATGAACATCTTCAGACCAGCTCTAGAAACCTAACAACAACTCAATGAATTCCCACATGAGTATCGAACATGGCATATATGAGATCTATTTTCCCTGTGCTAAAGCCATGCCTCCCAGGCTACAAACACATGAATTTCCACCAACTGAAGCCAAGCAAAAACAAATATAAAGCTATAAATGTTGGTGTAATTAATTATTTAATTACACTTGCATAATTTTACTTAGGCATATTTTCATTCCTAGGTTAATTATTCTCATCCTTATCTTGTTGAGCTATCTTGTTGCTCAAGATAAGATTACGATTATGCATACTTTGTTTTTATAAAGAAAATCATTCTCATGTAATTATGAATTCTTGAATAATAATATTTTGCACATCTTTATGCAAATCTTTGCTTTTTCTATTTTTTCTCTTCTGTGGAAGGTTTTTTGGTTTGCATGTATGGTCTTGGTTTCTAACATGGTATCAAAGCTTCGATTTGTAGCCCCTTCTCAACTTTTTTGGAGAAATACATTGTAGAGCACGTTCAAAGTCCCTTAAGGGTTTCATTCCTTGAGAATATTCATGCAGCGTCTTGGATCGGATCAGGGTTTTCCATTGGATTTAGAGCACTGGAAAAAGTCAGGATTGACTTTTATTTCACTAATTTTGGTCATCATTGAATAAATCTATGAGGGTTTCAAGCTCAGTGATTTTTCTGAGAGATGTAGGAGTCACCTAATTTTCTAGGCATTTTGGGCCAAAACACACCTCGCCATTGAGTCCGTAGTACCCCAAAACCCCTATTTCCATATAAAATTTGTCCATTTTGAACACTATTGGCTGGAGAGGCAAAACTTTTTTGTCTAAGGGTCGTACTGTCCCCAGGCATGATTTTTGAGGTTTAGATTTTGAAAAAAAATAAAAAATTATTAAAAAAATAAAAAAAACAGCGGTCTTTCCTGCGCCTCCCATTCAAAAGCCCACCGCACCACCCATTCGCCGCCAGCAAAGCGGCGCTACGAGCAACAACACTCAGATTCTCCCCCACCGTCAGTCGCTATTGTTTAGCCCCCTTGCGGGCCATTTCACTCCACCCACGGTCGTATAAGGGACCGGGATCCAATCCCCAATGCCTAGTTACATTGGCAACCAGGGGCTCCGCCCGGGAGACCACCGCTTAGCCCCTGTGGACCCTATAACACTCCCTGTGATCCTATTACGGACCAGGAGTTACGTTCCAAAACCCAGGTGGTTTATTTTTTCTCTCGGCCCTGGGCAGGGTCATATGGAGAACCAAGAGTTGAAGCTGGGGGTGCTTTATTTTTGCCCCTATTTAGTGTTGGAAGTTCCCTTTTACAGGGCTTTTTTTTCTTTTTTGGCATATCTTGGGCAAACGAAGGCCTTTTTTCGTAAATGAGATATCGTCGGAAAGCTGGTTCAACAAAATTCGCAATGGTGGACATTTTTTTATTTTTATTTTTATTTTTTGATGCCTTTTTTGGCCTTCGAAGTTAGATGTTGTTGTTTTCACTCCAAGAGACATATCTTCTGACTCGCTTATCCTTTTTTTGCCATTCTTGTGGCATTAGAAAGTTGGTTCAGTCCTCTACATAGATATGAGGTCTATTTATGCATGTTTCACATTCTCTCCTTTTATAATCATTTGGTTATTGTAATAAATGAACTGAGATAAAGTTCCATCAGGGGGTTTCTTGCATAATAATCTTATTAGAGTGTGCATGCACTTTGATCTCCATCTTGATTTGCTGACAACTCGCATGGGTTGTATTTGGTTTCTTAGTTTATTTTGGCCACATCTTGCTCTTGCTTGACACATATCAAATTCACATCAGTTCACACTTCAGATTGGGAGTTTATGGTTATTGATTCGCATTGGTTCAGATCCATCTTAGTTTGAGGGCCATGTTTTTATGGTTAATGTTCCAGAGTCTTTATGGTACTTGTTCCCATGGAAGAGTTTTAGTCTCAGTTTGGCATTGGCATCGAGATACACGATTTCCATATTCTGTCATCATTTCATCTACTGTTGCTTCACAGATTCTAGGGTTGTTCCAGTTTGTGAGTTTTCCAATGTTTCATGGCATTGGGTCTATTGTCGCATTATTATGATTCTACTTTGGTTTCTTGTAGACAAAAGTATCTTTCCTTGCTTGTTAGACTGTCGTTTCAGTGTTACTCCACAATGTTCTTCCAGTGCTTCTTTGCAACAATCATCTCATTATAGGGGTGTTTTGTCCCACTGGGTTTTCCTTCTCTACCTCCTCATTGAATTTGTACATGGGTACCTAATTAGGCCTTGTCATCGGGACCTATTCATGCTTTCTTGCATTCATCTTAGTTTTAGGTGCATGCTTTTTTAATCTCCCTAAGTTGCACTTATGGGGAGGTGTTGGTGTAATTAATTATTTAATTACACTTGCATAACTTTACTTAGGTAATATTTTAATTCCCAGGTTAATTATTCTCATCCTTATCTTATTGAGCTATCTTGTTGCTCAAGATAAGATTTGGGTTACACATACTTTTATTTTATAAAGCAAATCATTCTTATGTAATTATGATTCCTAAATAATAATATTTTGCACATCTTTATGCAAAGCTTTTCTTTTTCTATTTTTTCTCTTCTATGGAAGGTTTTTTGGTTTGCATGTCTAATCTTGGTTTCTAACAATAAATAGACTCCTACAAGGGTTGTCCTCCTGTAAAGCTCTCACCCATCCATTAAAAATTGAAAGAACAACACCTGATAAAGGTCGCCAGGCTTAGGGATTACCCCATAAATGGGCGCTAGTAAAGCTGGGATGATTTGCTCTAGTAAATCTAAGGCTCCTAAAAAAATGCAAATGAATGCTTATCATGATCGCCAAGGAGAGAAACATGCATCTATTCAATACCCCCAAAGAAATAAAATTCCTCCAGAGAGATATGATTGAAAATGTGGGTTTCAAGTACAAAACCAAAGTGCCCAAAAATTTATATAATCACCACAAAATGCAAACTATATCTCCAAAACAAAGTAATATCAACTCAAGCCAAAATTTCACAAATCTTCATCAAAATATGATTAGAAATCTTCAATCCAAAGTTTGTAACCTGCAAACTTTAAAGCACAAGGAAGCTCATGTATGAAGCCTCAAAATCCCCTCCTAATGTATTCTTTCACACATGAGGAAAGGTGTCCCTGCAGAGGTTTACATCTCACTAAGTCAATTTGAACCCTAGAGCCAAGCTCCAAAGCCAATGAACCAAATATCCAAACATCCATAAGCCCAAAATGACTTCTCCAAAGATTTTTTTATAAACATTTCTCCAGCAACCCTCAAAAGCACACCAAACTCTTGCTTTTGATTTTAATTCATTTTTTGTATATTTTAACTTCAACTTGGGCGCCCAAAGTATTTGCTCAATTTAAAAGATTTAACTTAAAATCTTTACTTCAACTTTAGCCTTTATTTTTGTTTAATTTTTTTTTTCTCAACATTGGTGTCTATCCTCTTAATGTAATATGAAATACTTTAAAGGCTTTAAAAACAACTTTAAGTTGATTGTACTAGGCGCCAAGGTACTTTTTATGTCCCCTCAAGACCCTCATTGATAAAATATAAAGTTACTTTATAATGGACCTTTCTTGAAGCATAAATCAAATATTAAATAGATTTAGCCTTAGTAACTTTATATCAACTAATTATGTGTTGTAGTGACCCGCTTGACTGGGACCCATTGACCCAAATTGATTTACCATTTTTAGAAAGTACTAAAAATAGTAAATTGTTCCCTAGAGCTTGAACTGAAGAGAAGCTCAAAAGCTCAAAAGGGCTCTCCAAAGACCAAAACATTGCACCAAACCCCTTGCCAAAAATAACACTTACTAAAAATAGTAAGTGTGCTTGAATCATCCCAACTAAAAGAGAACATCATAAAAATGGGGACATTATAGTCTGCCCTTCCCTAAGATTGCTACTCCTCAAGCAATTCCAGTAAACTCTACAATCCACAACCAAATCCATGTTGCAACCCAAAATAATTCTCGGGTCCTAAATAATTATAGGTGGCGTTTAACCCAATCTGCTCAAATCCTTGCCCTACGATGCACCAACACCTGAATTCTCCTGAATGTCACCTGTAAGAAGAGTGATAAAGTTCCACCCAAACTCAACCCACTCCTCAAAAATATGTCCCTCAAGAGATCCAAGCTAGGGTGCCACAAAAGTAGGCTTAGGAAAAACCACACTGGCTCCCTCACCCCAAACGATTGTTGCACTAGAACTCAATGTGATTCTCGAGTTCCAAATGAGTCTTAGAAAAATAAATACATGATGAAGCTACACCACATTGTTCATAATGAACCAACCATTGTCACCAAATTGTACTCTCCTATCCAGGACCACCAGAGGACCAAGATCATCAAAACTCGAACTAAATAACCTAAAGGGATTGAAATCAATTTCATGGAATATGTCCCACCATAGCAACTCAGAAAAGGATGTATCAATATATTCACAACCAACCACATCCATGGCCTCCATGAAAATCACCCTACTCAACCATAAGAGACTACCCATGACATGATTCCACATGATAACCCAAATGCAAAACCAGTCATCCACTACCACAACTCTAGAATCAACCAACCAATTGAATCCAATACTGAAGCCAACCAAAATCATAACATTAACACTCAACCACCAAGTTTCAAAAGAACGGTCCAAAGCACACCAACTCACCCAAACCATGATAATAATTAATACATCATCAGATAAAAAGAAAAGAATCTCCATGAAGTAATTGCAGTGAGAGTTAACCACAAAGATGGAAAAAATGAGTGGGTAAGTAGCATGCAGATGAACACTCATAACCAACTGTCCCAAGGCCTGCCCAGTCCCTAAATCAATCTACTCACTAAAAGGTGACATCAAATCCAATGAGAGAAAAAAGTGGCAGTGATTAACTAACACCAATTCCACTAGAAAGAGTGGAGAGATGTGAATATAAGTATCAGCAGTGTCATCTCCTAAAATCAAATAATTTTTGTCATCAAGCCAAAACCATAAACTACTCCACTGCTGAACTAAGGGTACCATCCAACTCATATGTGGGTTTGATGATGAAGTCATGTGCAAGTTGGTTGAAGATTGGACAACAGTATCAATATCAGAAGTAGACCTACTATGCCAATCTCGTGACAACACCTCATGTCTAAAAACTGCACTTGGGTCCCAAGTCTGGTAATCCAACCTACTCGCATCACTGGAATTTCCTGAGTCTCCATCTTCCAACTCAAAAGTGGATTGTTAAGAGTCGAATTAGCATCCCATTCAAATAAAGGATTAACAATGACTCGATAGTTATCCTCAACTCCCAATTCCAAGCAGTCTTCTTGATGATCCGAACTCAAATTTTTTGATTTTCTTGGGCAATGAGCAAGGTCATACTCCTCCTAGATGTGATCAAGCTCCATCATTACTTGTTTGATTTCATTTTCCCTTTCTTGATATTCTTGCTCATTCAACTGTTGGGTCTCGTGAAGCTGATTGTTAGCTTTAAGAAGTGCCTCCTAGACACTTTCCAAGGCAATTTTTGTGGAGTTAAGCTCAATGGTGAGCTCACTAACCTCTCCCCATAACTACTTAGATAAATATAATGTTTCATCAGCAAACTTGGTGGCTATATCTTTATCATGCATCATGTGCAAGTAAGTTGTTTCAGACTCTTCCATAGAACTCTTCAACGCATGTAAATCAACCAATGAAACATTAAGTTCACTTTGTCCTTTAGATGCATTATAAATTAATTTTTCCACTTGCATGTGTTTGTTGTCTATACTAGATGAAATGTTCACCTCATCTTCAGTTGAAACCAAGAGTTGTCTTTTCCACTCATGATCAAGCAAAAATGTTGAAATGTTTTTTTTAGGCATGACAAAATCAGAATTCTCATACTTACTATCAATGTCTCCATCGCTGTCCCAAATTACTTGAGTCTCTCCCTATTCTTTCTCAAAAGTACGTTCAACTTCTTGCCATGTGAAATCTGATTTGATTTCTTGTTCATGAAAAATTTCATCAATGCCATCTAATTTTTCTTCCTTGCACAAATGTGGAGCTAAAGTAAGGAAAACACTATATTTCAAAGGAGATTCATCCCATTCTGGTCATTTTTCATACCTGCAACCCAACTCACCCGTCTCCCAATGTACTTGGGTCTCTTCCCCTTCATTCCCAGTATCAAACTGTGAATCCATATCAACCAAGCTGCGAGGTCTAGGCTCAAAATCAGCAACCTGCCAAGTGAAATCAGATTCCTTTTCATGGTTGAAATCATCTCTTTCTAAGCCACCCTCCATGTGAGACTCTCAGGACGAAGTAAGGAATTCATTACTAGCCAAATTAGTTTCATCCCAAGGTGACTCCTCATCATACTTAGGTGCCAACACACCTGGATCCCATGTGAAGAAATGTTGCTCTGTTTAGTAGATAAGTGATATTTTTGCTCCCCATGAGTAGTTGCCTTTCTAAATAAGTCATTCTCCATCTCATATCACTGGAGTCATCATAATCATCTCTCCCCCTAGACTTTCTTATAAGTTCAAACTTAAAACCACCTATGTTATCAACAATGAAGAGGAAAGAATGGTCATCAAAGGTTAATTTGGAAGCATCATCATTTATTATTTCTCTGTGCCCATCATCCAAAGGTACCTTAGTAGACCCGTCATCAAAATATGCTCCACTAAAAACTCCAAGATAGTCATTAGTATTAGAGTCATCACTGGATAAATCTAAACTAGGATCCAAGGTTTCTATTTTGTTTTTCCTTTCATGCATAACCTTACTCACAGTGTTATCATGCATGACCCAAGAATCATCAAGAACCTCTATTTCAATTTCCTCAGGCTATAAATCAGCCACTTCATTTGATTTTTCTGCTGTCAACATCTCTTCAAACACCTGCTCTTTATAGTTCACATGGGAACTCAAATCTAACACCTCCCTAGAATGTATTATTGGTTCCTTCTTTTCAAAATTCTCTATGACTCTCTTAGTGAACTCAGTGTATGATGCAATCTATGAATACTCCAATATAGTCATATCATGGTACCACCACCTATGTGTAGCTTCGTCAAGGTGCATGGCAGCATATTTTAGGGACTCTTCTTCAGGCATGGGGATTTGATCAAAGTATGTGTCCACCCTCTGAACCCATGCTCTAGCTGAAATTTCATTGGACCCATCAAAGAAAGGAATGCGAAGTTCTCCAAAGTTCCATCAAAAATCATTAAGGTGTCCTCTATGGCCCCTATTGGGCATATGACTAATCCTAAGCTCTATCTAATCCCACAGTGACATGTCATGCTAGAAACCATGACCCACAACCAACCAATCTTTCTTAAACTATTCCTGTCACTCAACTAAAGTGAGTTCTACTAAAGCTTTTGTTCTTGGTGGAGAGTTAGGTATACGGGGTCTTGTCATGACTCCATTTTGCTGATTATTCACTCTATTTTTCTCAACTTCATTACCCTATCCCATTTTGTCCATTCTTTGTATAAGTTGTGCCATGCACTAATTAGTTTCTTGTGCTAACGGAGTGGATTTATCCTATTCCCTAACTAATACTTCTAGGGGTTGCAACATACAATCACCCATGTTTTCCTTATACTTTCTTTCATAGTCCCTAATGCTCAATTTTTTTAATCACCCACTAGTAGGCAGGATGATTTAGCTCTGATACCATTGTAATAGTCTACCCCCAAATATATATATATATTGTGTTTCCCCTATTTTGTTGTTTGTCATGTGAGAGTTTGAATGTGTTTCTTGCAACATTTTGAGAAGGGTTTGTAGTAGTTTCAAGTGCCAAATCAGTGTTTGCATATACAGAATGAATGTGACATGAAATGCATGGTAGAATACATGAAGTAACTACTTGCATAGATAAGTTTCAGCTTTATATTACTCAAGAAACATAATAGACATTCTCAGTTCTTTCAATACAACTTTCAAATTCAAAGAATTACATTCAAACCTGTTAATGAAGAATTTAGCAATAGTATTTGAGTTCCCTCTTGCAGCTCTTCCTCCAAGGATGTATAAGGTAACAAGTTCATAAAAGGAACAACTGTGCTAGAACATATCGCCACTGGAAACCTTCAATAATCAGATTAAGAGTGAAATATTCATAAGCATCAAATAATGAACATCTTCAAACCAGCTCTAGAGGCCTAACAACTCAATGAATTCACACGGAAGATATGAGATTTTTTTTCCCTTTGATGAAGCCATGCCTCCTAGGTTGCAAACACGTGAATGTCCACCAGGTGAAGCTGAGCAAAAACAAATGTAAAGCTGTAAATAGACTCCTACAAGGGTCATCCTCCTGTAAATCTCTCACCCATCCATTAAAAACTAAAAGAACAACACTTGATAAAGGTTGTTTGGCTTAGGGATTACCCCATAAATGGGCGCTAGCAGAGCTAAGATGATTTTTTCTACTAAATATGAGGCTTCTCAAAAAAATGTAAATGAATGATTATCATGATTGCCAAGGAGAGAGAAATGCATCTATTCAATACCCACAAAGAAATAAAACTCCTCCAGAGAGATATGACTAAAAACGTGGGTTTCAAATACAAAACCAAAGTGCCCAAAAATTTTTATAATCACCACCAAAATGCAAACTATCTTCTCCAAAATGAAGCATATCAACTCAAGCCAAAACTTCACAAATCTTCATCAAAATATGATAAAAAAATCTTCAATCCAAAGTTTGTAACCTACAAACTTGAAAGCACAATGAAGCTCCTGTAAAAATCCTCTGAATCCCCTCCTGATGTGGTCTTTCACACATGAGGAAAGGTGTCCCTGCAGAGGTTTTTATCTTAGCAAGTCAATCTAAACCCTAGAGCCACGCTTCAAAACCAATGCACCAAATAACCAAACATCCATAATCCCAAAATGACTTCCAAAGAAGTGTTTATAAACATTTCTACAACAACCCTCAAAATCACGCCAAACTCTTGCTTTTGATTTTAATTCTTTTTTTTTTATATTTTAACTTCAACTTGGGCTCCCAAATTATTTGCTCAATTTAAAAGGTTTAACGTAAAATCTTTACTTCAACTTTAGCCTTTATTTTTATTTAAAAATTATTTATTTTCTCAACATTGGCGTCAATCGTCTTAATGTAATATTAAATACTTTAAAGGCTTTAAAAACAACTTAAGTTGATTGTACTAGGTGCCAAGGTACTTTTTATGTCCCCTCAGGACCATCACTAATAAAATATATATTTACTTTATAATGGACCTTTTTTGAAGCATAAATCAAATATTAAATTGATTTCGCCTTAGTAACTTTATATCAACTGAATTTTGTGTTGTAGTGACCCATGACCCGTTGACCCAAATTGACTTACTATTTTTAGAAAGTACTAAAAATAGTAAATTGTGCCCTAGAGCTTGAACCGAAGAGAAGCTGAAATGCTCGAAAGAGCTCTCCAAAGACTGAAACACCCCACTAGACCCCCTACCAAAAACAACACTTACTAAAAATAGTAAGTGTGCCTAAATCATCCCAACTGAAAGAGGATGTCGTAAAAATAGGGACATTACAGTTTTGTAAATACTTGGGGGCTCTCTTCATTTGTAGGTCGTGACTTCATTATGCATTCTTTGTGTATTATTTCTGCAACATGAAGACTCTCCATTTCACCTTTCTTTGCTTCTATAGAAACCCTTGACATTTGATAATGTTTTTTGGGTTTTATAAATGTTTGAAGATTCTCCATTCACTTCTATAATTGGGCCTTGAAACTCTAGGGCTTTGACTAAAACAATGAAATATGAACATTATTTTCCTATATATTTTGTTTCCCAATTGGAATGAAATACTTTCTAGATTCTAAAGTTGCGGCTGTATATTTTCCTTGATAGTGCAAATACAAGATAGGGTTGTGAAAACCCATGACCTCCATTGTGCTCGACCCTACTCCTTTTTGCTTGAAAAATGCTCTATTTATTGCTCTTCGAGAAATGCATCTTTTGCTTCTGAGTGTGGTAGAAAGGAGATGATATTGTCTACTTATCTGAAAGAAATGAAAAGCATATTTTACCCCATTCTGGGTTTGTCTTTTTAATGGTTGCAAAAGCTTGAAGGTCTCTCCTCTTGTATGTAAATTTCAAGGGTTTTGGTCTTACAAATGGGTCACGGCCTTGCTTATTTCACTTCACTATGACTTCTATCATTTCTAATGTTATCCCTTCAAATTTTCTTTCTAATGCTAAGGCTTTATACAGGCATTATGTAGAAACAACTTAGATGACAAAACACCATTCACTCCACCTGCTATACACAACTCTTTTGAAGCTTAGATATATTCAATACTGCAGACCGGTATTCTAAAAAAAAAAAACACTTTTACATGGAAGAAATTTCCACCCTTTCATTTCTCATAAATGATTAGCCCCTATTACAAAGAAACCTCTAGAATAACACAATTCACAAGCTTTTAAAATATAAAACTTGGTACAAGCCAGTAAAGTGCTTTATCTCATGGAAGTATAAGAGATCTTGTGGAATATGATTTAATTTTACTATTCATTTATCATTGTGCATTTGATCTCCTTTGGTATCACTTAACTGTCATCACCCTTTGTGATCTGTGTTCTATAATCTTTGCTAGCACTGTCTTAATGAATTGGCACTCTTGTACTCTGTGCTTTGCAAATGTTGCTTTAATGGATGCCCCACTATGGATATTTTATTTCTTTGTAATGATGGATTTGTTTACCCTTGAAAGATACCTTGAATTGTTGTGTCCCATGTACTATTCCTTAGCAACAGTCTAATGTCCCTTCATGATAGCTTGTTTGTCAACACCTCTTAATTCTTGATGGTTGTACCTTTGAGGTGTGTACCTCAAATAACATAAACAACAAAAAACATTGATGTATGACAACAATAGAATATATAAAACCACACCATTCAATGAAGCTAAACAATAACAACATAAAGAATTTGTATGCAAACAACACTCCTTAATGAGAAAAGGTGCACTTTATTCTAATATGCATATTAGTTCAGCATCTTAAATGAGCTCATTGCTCATTTGTGACTCCCATTTCAAAGTGAAAGGGGTTGTCCCATTGTTCCTTTTGATTTGGAAGTCCTGAATGGGAAATGAGTTTTTGTTTCTTATAGTCACTTTGTGAATTATTCTTTAAGCTGAAAATGCTTTTATTTGAGCAATCTAAATGTTTTTTCTTATCCCATTCCCCTCTTGAGACTTAGGGGTAGCATGTTGGGCTCAACCCTTATGGGAGACCATTTTTTCACCACATGCTGAAATGTCAACATAAATATATCTAGCAACAAGATTTCACCTATACCTACAGAGTGAACAAACATGTTAGATAAAAAACAATGAAGCTCAATGCTCAATGATGTTGGATTTTCAGGTTCTGTTGCATACATTTGATACTTGTTCAACTGATTTAATGTATCATTGAAATATGTCATATTTTTGTTGCTAGGACATATGAGGAGATTCATATTTGGAGCTCTAACCAACTCTTTCAATCATCTACAAGTACATCTGAAGATCAGGAGTAAGTAGGAGCATGTAACAATGAAGACCAACACAAGACCGACACAAGAAATGATGGATATGTTTCCTTTGATGTTTTTTTCCATTATTTTTATCTTC
Source organism: Sequoia sempervirens (assembly GCA_007258455.2). Classification (NCBI taxonomy): domain Eukaryota; kingdom Viridiplantae; phylum Streptophyta; class Pinopsida; order Cupressales; family Cupressaceae; genus Sequoia; species Sequoia sempervirens. Next base: position 191,639,978 of record VDFB02047230.1, on the reverse strand, counting down.
ATATGTGTAGTATATCCTTATATTGCATTAGTTCAACTACTCGCACAGATTGTGTGGGACATTTGATAATTCTTTCCCTTTCAGTGTATGAAACAACAACATTTATGTAGTCTTGTATATTTTTATTACAAAATGAATGAAAACAAAAAATTTATGCAATTTATGTGAACCCTTCTATTGTAACACATTGCACAAATAAAAAAATTGAACTTCATTTGGATGGCATCATCTGATATGCAATGGTTAAACTTTAGCAGAAATATGTTGGAATACTTTTCACCTTTAAATGTAATCAACTGTTTCATCTCTACCAAATTGAGTTGTAGGTGAAAATTTGGTAACATATAGTTTACAGTGAATGAGAGAGAAGAAACTCTTTGGAAAGCTATCCAAATGCTCGTTTTATCAAGACAGGGTGCACTATCTAGGCCATAGTATTTCAACTGAGGAAGTCTCTGTATACCCTAAGAAGATTAAGGCGATCATGGAATGACCAGTGCCTCAGAATGTGTCAGAATTCCATAGCTTCATGGGACTCTTAGGATACTATAGGAAGTATGTGCAAGGGTTCTCCCATATTGCGTCTACAATCATGTCACTCCAAAGAAAAGGAACACAGTTTGAATGGACTGTGAAGTGTGAACAAGCATTCCAAGGACTGAAGGAGAGGCTCATGACAACCCCAATGTTGACCATCCCTGATCCTAAAGGAAGTTTCATTGTAATCACAGATGCTTTGGGAGAGGGAGTGGGAGTAGTACTATTGCAGGATGGACAAGTGGTAGCGCATGAATCAAGGAATTTTAAACAACATGAGGTGAATTATGTACTGCATGACTTAGAGTTGGATGCTATAGTTCATCCCTTGCAGATGTGGAGACATTATCTCATGGGAAATTCATTTGAGATCAAGTCAGACCACTTGGGATTGAGATACATTTTTACTCGGCCAAACCTTAATGCACGATAAAGAAGGTGGTTGGAATTCCTTAGTGAGTATGACTTTGGAATTTAGTATATTAAAGGAAAAGAGAATAGAGTGGTTGATGCTATTAGTAGACGAAGACATTTGGCAGCCATGATCTTGACAAGGTCTAATATGAGACAAGAAGTGACCCAACATTTACAAGGGGATGAGCACTATGAAATAGTGAAGAGTGCCCTAGCAGAGAATCCATCAAATCATCAATTCGATGGGTATGAGTTCTAACTAGATGGTATTTTGAGATACCAAAGAAGGATGTACATTCCAAACTCGGGAGAGCTAAGGAATTTGGTTCTAGAGGAAGTTCATAATGCACCTTATTTAGGACACCCTGGAGTCTCCAAAATGATCATAAAATTGTTTTTTTTTTAATTTTGGCCTAAACTCAAGAAGGATGTAGTGTAGTACATAGCCAGATGCTTAGAATGTTAGTGAGTCAAGATTGAACATGCACATCCAAGAGGGCTATTGCATCCTCATGACACACTTGAGTATAAATGGCAGGTGATTAGTATGGACTTTGTACAAGAGTTACCTTTGAGCAAGAATTGACATGATGTTATCTTGGTTGTGATTGATAAGTTGAACAAGGTGGCACACTTCATCCCAAGAAACCTTAAGGATGGAACATTGACCTTGGCCAAGAAATTTTTCTAGGAGATCTTCCACTTACATGGAGTGCTAGAGACTATCATTTCTGATAGGGACACCTGGATGACCTCAAGATTTTGGATGACCTTGAATGTTGCATTAGGAACCAAGTTGAATTTCAACTCGACTTACCATCCTCAGATCAATAGACAGACGAAGAGGGTAGATCAGGTAGTTGAAGACCTCCTCAAAATGTACTTTATGGACCAAAAGTATAAGTGGGAAGAATAATTACCATTGGTAGATTTTTCTTACAATAACTCCTATCACACATCTCTAGGTATGGTACCATTCAAAGCTCTTTATGGGTAGAAGTTTCGTACACCCATTAGTTGGGATAGATTGGAAGATAGGATCATAGTAGGATCTAAAATGCTCAAGGAGATGGAAGAACAAATGAAAGTTATTAATGGCATACTAAAGGAGGCGACAGATGGACAGAAGAGTTATGCCAAAAATAATAAAACTCTTAAACAGTTTGTGGCAAGGGATTAAGTCTTCTTAAGAGTCAGGCCTCATAAAAGTTCCATTTCCTTTGGAAATTCTTCAAAGTTAGCCTTGAGATATATGGGTTGGTTTGATGTCTTGGAAGTGATCAACCCAGTTGCTTATAGAATTGCTCTACCACCTACTATGGCTCGACAAGTCATAATGTGTTTCATATTTCCTTGCTTAATCCATATCATCCTGATGTAGCTCATGTGCTTGATTGGTAAACTTTGGAGGTACAAGACCCAGGAGTGGTGCTAGTGGAGCCCATTAGAATCCTGGATAGACACAACATTAAGTTGTAGAGCAAAGACATTACTCAGTTTAAGGTCCAATGGGACCAGTATTCATATGACAATGCTACTTGGGAAGATGCGGAAGAAATAGAATGCTCCTTCCCACATTTTCTTTCTTAGAAAGAGACTCTTGTTAATTTTGTTTAAATATTTTGGATTGAATGTTGTAATGTTTTGGCTTGGAAACAATATGATATGATGTTGAAAGAGAGATATATGCTCTATTTTTTATTAAATAGACATTGGGATGATGTCTCTTACAAGAGGGGAAGGATTTCATATCCCAATTTTTATTGCATTTAAATTATAATATGATAAAAAATGAATTATTGAGGAAATTCAATACGTTGAGTGACAAATTTTATATTTTGAAATGTTTTGAAGAAAGTTGACTGCCTTTCTGACTATGTGATCTTATGAACTATCTTACACTTTATCATGATTGCACATTACTGATGAATTGTGCAAGTGCAAGTGTGTGCAAATGTAGGAAACAAGTTGAAGGACGAGAACATAGTTTAGGTAGGATCATTTAGCTAGATTGAACGATAAGCTTGATGAAATCTGGGTGCACACACCACTAAACAACATGATATCTACATTTTAAATTTCATATAGAAGATTATATTGATCTAATTCAAAATGATTCAATGATTGAAAAAAATAGGCTTGTGGAATGTTATACATGTGATTTCTTATTCAATTGTCTATTTCGATCTCGTGTTTTCAAAATTTAAATGAAAACGATAGCATGGTTAAACATACATGTATGTAATTAAAAGGCATGCTTGAAGGATAAGAAAATCACTTCATTTAAAAACTATTATTTGAATAAAAAAAATTATTCTTTATTTGAAAGTGAATAAACACTATACTGTTATAAAAAAATGGTGATAAATATACATATATAAACATATATATATATATACATATATAAACATATATACAAACATATATATACATATATACATACATATATATACATATATATATATGCATATATATACATATATATACATATATATGCGCACATATATATAAGCATATACATATTCCTTATAAATTGACTATGATATTGAATTTATTAAACATTATTGTTGATTTCAAATAATATCTAAAAGAAGACATTGTGGATGAGTGGTCTGCATTCAAATTGAAGGCCAAGATATTCAAATGCAGTAGTGGGTGGCTAAATTAAGGATAATTATGAAATGAAATTCCCCCCTTAATGGATCGAATAGGTAAGGGAGAACATGGTTTTTATTTTGGTAGTACGAATTACTTGCAAGGAATCAGGCAGGGGACTAGCAGTGGTGATAAGGATTCAGGGAGAAGGAAGGCAAGAGAATTGACTCAGCTGAGAAAGAAGGAAAAGCCAAGGAAAAATCCCATGAATCAAAGGTAAATTGATGGTTGTTGGTGTACATGCTTGATTCTCTAGTACAATCTATTCGAAACTTGCATTTTCCTTTAATTTTTTATCACTTCCATTCAAATTGGTGGTAAATCATTAGATGACTGTTAAATGCAAGCATATTTTACTTTAGTACTAGGACATCATTGTATGAGATCGATCATTTTCTCTATAATGTTGCAAGGGCCTTATCATCCATCCTTTGCATGCACTAAATTTGAGCATATTCTCCCTATCGGCATGATAGCCAATCATGATTATTAACAATATGTTATATTGTTATTGCATCCATTCATTTATTTCTTGCATGTATGTTTATTTACCATTTTCTTGGCTATTTTATTGAATCTGATAGCCAAAGTATTTTTTTATTTTAAACATTTTTAAAATAGTTTATCATTTCCCTCTAAGGGAGGTGGCAGTTTCTCCATTGTTATCCTCCACAGTTTGTTGTTCTCCCTGTCGACAAGGTTGAATAGGTATGCCACACCACATGGGTGTGTGGATATAATAATCGTTCATAGAATGATGGACAGTTCGTTGTTCTTAAACTGTGTCACATCCTTCCAAAAGAACGATGGCCAAATGAATGTATCATTCCATTTTTTTTTAGGTTGGCTCAATCTCTAAGATCAGTTAATAGAATTCCACTACAATAAACATTTAATCATTCTTGAAAAAAATTCCTAGCATTGTTGATCCCAAGAAATTCTTGTACTTTAGTGTTCAGCAGACATGTTGTATGCATATTATTGTTCCCTAAGAACAATGCCTAGATTGTTCCTTAGAACAAATGTCATGGAGGCCAATGGTCAGCATGAATAGGCTTAGGCCATAGTTGTTGTTAGGATTAAAAGATAATTGCCGTTCGATTGTTATTCATTCTTTAGAACAATAGTGGCTTGAACATATACCTTTAAACTATCACCAATAGGAGCACAAGTTTCTCCATAACCCAAAAAACAATATAATTATTCCAACTTTGTATGTGTTCTAAAATGACAAGAATGTTGTTCGATTCCTTACTTTGTACAAAATGATTCCAAAATTGTTTAACTTCTTTTATAAATAAATATACATATGTATTATATCTAGAATGATAGAACCTTTTATTTAATGCATACGAACAATGGATATGTCGCTTCAAATCCTTAACCATGAATGTACTTTGAAGAACTAAGGGTCACTAGATGAGACTCAAACAAATGAAAGACTAGATAACTTGAAATTGAAACTTGCAAACTTATGTAAACAACATATTTACAGTGTTACAAACAGTGTAATAGTAAGAAGTAACTATTAAAATGGAATTGTTCTTCTTCTTTCTTTGAAAAAGGAAAATTTACATCTTGTATAACTATTAGATGATATGGCAATCTATAGCATTATTTTGAATGAAAGCAATTTTTTATAATGGTATTTCTTTTAGAATGTATGCACATATATATTAACTAAATTTGGCACATATATGTGTATGCACATAGACCTTTGTCTACGTGCATACACATACTTGTGGCATATCTTCTTTTGTTACTTATTTAATTCATTTTATTCTATAATGAATATTGAATTACGTTAAATATAAAGTGGTAGAATACATTGAATGTAATCATGTGACAAGTGTATGAACTGAATGGATGATGAAATGAATAGAACCACTTAATTTATCTTTATGAATTTCTCAAGTTGTTGAATAAGTAGACTGAATTACTTTTTTGTTGTTACGTGTTAAAGAATACTCTCTTTGTTTAGTAGAAGAGCAACACCTAAGTAGACTAGAGCACTTTAGGGTAGATGTTGCTAGAGGGTATATAGTTTCCAAGGAGTAAAATCATGTTGTTGAAAGTTACCTTCTAGGATAGGTGTCGAAATGGAGTACAGAGGGTATAGGTTTTGCTTTATCCAAAACCTATCTTTTGTTGTTGCAACTTAATTTTAATGCTTGGCCAAGCAGTTAACCCATTATGTATGTATGGACTTATATGTGATGACACTCTCTTCCATTCCTAGCATAGATCTTTCATTTTTCTAATCATAGATAGGGATGCATGTCGACGTTTTGGCACATACCAAATTCCACTTTGTAGATTATTCTCTTGCTAAACTTTTCGTGCAGGGTCAAGTATTTTTCGAGTAGGAAGAATAATAGGGAAGCGTAAGCTTCATGGTTGGGCTGTAAATTTCTTGAGCCATGTTCTCATCCACCAGAGGAGGCGAGCATTAAGAGGAAACCTTGGATGTTTTAAATTTGTCAAAGGATTATGATGTAACCTTGATGTAAATTGTATATTGTATTGACTTTGAGGACCAATGAGCCAACTCAACTTGGATATTGTAATTGATATTTGGAAATGAATATATATACTAACTCATATTTTAATTAGACATGTGTTTCTATGATTGAAAATAGTTTCTTAAGTTATGTCTTTTTAAAATTTAATATTCATAATTTCATTTGCAGTTAATATATTTAAGTAATAATTAGAATGGGTTATTACAGTATCATTCAAATTTTATCAGATGTCTCTGAAGAGACATTAATAATGGGGAACAATACCATAGATAATGTGTTTGAAATGTCCGTGTACAAAGCATGTGGGAGTAACCAAATTGTACTGCAAGCGACACTAGTCTGTCCTTCCATTGCATGGCTCGCTTGGCAAGGAGACAGATGATTGCACTTTACACATAGAGGGTAGAGGGTAGAGGCAGGTTGAGGTTGAGGTTGAGGTGGTATTAAAATATTTAAAGCTATGTTACTCTAAGATATGGAAGGAATAAAATATTAAAATATTTTATATGCTTTATTTTTTCCTCTTTCTATACTATTTAAAATGGTGGTATTTATGTATTTCCTTTAAACAATTATTGGATCACAAGGGGACAAATTCTACTAACTCAATCCTTGGAAAAGGAATAACATCAACAACATGGGATAAAGGAATAACACTAATGGTAGAGCATATGGGAATGGAACTTGAAGGCACATTAAATAAGGAACCAAACTATTAGGATGCAAGGTAAGTGGTAAACTATAAGAAGGAGAGGTATTAATGACACTAGAGATAGGAATATAAGAGCCAAGGGTCACACTCAAAGAAAGAAGATGAGTGGTAGATATCATGGGGAGATCTACTATAGGTCGAGGGGTTGCATGGTTGTGGAAGAGGATGAGTAAGTAGGAAGGGGAAATATGCACCATGTAAAGTAGTAGAGAAATCCATAATAGAACTAATTCCTTGAAGAATATTGATGCTAAATGGTATTTTGAGCAATAAATAATAAAAATATGTGGCTAATTTTGTAGGAGAGGTAGTTGTTGGGTCCCAAAACTATTGGTCCACTTCCTAAAACCAAATATCACACACAAGGCCAAGTTTTTTGTCATGCATGTGAAATTAGTTGATCAACAAACTATGGAAGGTTGAAGGCCAACTCAATGTGAGTGGGTTATCTTTGCTACACTTCAAGATCAACTTAGACTCGGGAGGGTGTTCCTAGGGGTATACCTTAATAGGTATTAAACTCACAAAATAAAACCTAAGAATTAATGATCCTTGGGATTGAGTACAAGAAACATGAAAAATCCATGGAAACCATTAAAATTACATCCTAGGGTTGGGCATCTAACAAAAAATGTTTGCAAACAATTAATGAGGATTAGGTGCTACAATCTACTCTAAAATAATGCCAAAATGATAAAGTCTCTTTATGAAAGCTTGCATCATGAGGATGGGTAGGCTATAGAAGTCGTTGGGTGTTAATAATGTTGTAGAGGGAGTAGTCACAAAAAGCAATGTGAAAATGTGACAAGGTGACTCATAGAAACTAGTCAAAGGTTTTACTAGTTCTAGGAACCATTGGAACCGCCAAATCTTTATTTCCTTCCATTTTTTTCTTGCCTATGTCCTTCAACAACCTTAACCCTTGAATTATTTTCTCTTTATCTTCATCAAAGGTTGGGAAGGAAGTGTGAGCTCATTGGAGGTTCCCATGATTTTGGGATCCATGAAAATATTTGACACTTGATTACATTTATCTTCCTTCTTAGTGCCTTCTAGCCTAATTTGGTTCCTATGTCACCTCCCTTATGCTTCCATCCATAATTTCTTACTTTTCTTACCTTAGTCACGGGTTAGAGATCCAATATAAACTAGGAACCATCAAAGGTTCCTACAATTCCTAGAACCAATGAAAGCTCTAACACGTCTTGACTTAACATTTTTTCTCAAACTTTTACCAAATTAAAATTTGAGATAACCATTTGGGAATTCAACAAGGTGGTGAACCTTAGAGAACCTCACTATTAGTCAATTTTTGGTTTTTTCAACTTGGGTTTTGATGAAGGAAAGCACAAGGAGGCATGATACAACATCTATAAGTATACAAAAATTAAGATGACCTATTAAATCTTTCTCAAATCGGTTATCCACAATGGGTGACACACTACTAAGACACAAAAAAGGAAGGCAATTAATAAAAAAGAACATGACAAAATTGAGTCCTAGTAGTGGCTTTGGTTGGGGATGTGTGTCTCTTGTAGGCACAATGAGAATCTAATTTTTTTTTGTAGACCAAAATTGAAGAATAAAAAGAATGAGACCAAAATACGATAGACACTAAAATTATGTACATGAAAAAACTCACAACCAATTAGCAATGAAAACATGTGGGCACTAAAATGGTTGTGACAAAAAAAACATAATGCAATTCAACCTCATAGAGGGAGGATGGAGTCATTTTCCTCCTTCAAACACCATATTGTTGAAGGAACCAATTTTCATCAACCCATAATTGTTTCCTCCACACAATTACAACAAGCGTAGCCTTCTCCTTTCAAGCACAACCTTGTGATTTCCTCTAAAAAAGTGAATACTTACCTCACCATTAACCTTTCCATTGTATGGAAACAAGTATATAGGTCACTACATTTCCTCGCATTGCACCCTTTATTTATATATAAAATAGGGGAAAATATTGAAAACTTAGGTCAACACCAAAAGAAACTATGGTATTTTCATACCCATTAACCTCCTTGGGTGAATTGTGGAAAAAAGAGAATGCCTCCAATTCACATTGCAAATAAAAATATATGCATCTTCATTGAGTTGATCTACCCAAGTAAAGAAAACTCATCCTCTAACAGCTCAAACTGAAAAATTGAAGCTTTGACATATACTTGAGACTTGAGAATCTAACTAATCATCATCTTGAAGAACTTGTTTCTGCTCAAAACCATCATAAGTTGTATGTTGGGCGATAGTGAAACACTCAAACTCGGACACATGGTCATCCACACTATGAGAAGATACATCGTCATAAATGAAATATTCATATTAAATTCCACTCACCTTGAGGACAACATACAAATAACATACCTTGGAGTCACTTATGTTGATGCAATATTCACCAACACAACATTTTGGATGAAGAGACACTTCAAGTGAAGAGATACACTCTTCAAGTTGTCTCTCTATTTCAATATTCTCTTAGAAATCTATTGTGACACATGCTACAAAAATCAAACTTGTGGCACACTTCCCCTTTCACATTCAAATTTATAACATCACATTCATATGACCCTTTTGAGGTGCATTGTGCATGAGGAAAAAAACATGTTGCACATAAAACAAAGAGGATCTCATATGCATCCATATGATCACCCACCTTTCATTATTCAAGTGAAAAATCTTTGTATTGAACATCATCAATTGTAAAAATACTCATCTCTTCATTTATGTCTTTGTGTATAGCTAGGCCTATGTTATCCTCATGCAAACCATCAGTAACAATGTGAAAATAGAAAAAAGTGGCAAACTAAGGTAAGAGATCAAACAAGAAGACATATTCTTGTTCATTATTTGTATCACCAAGATGTGCATGTATTGTATAATCAACTACATGAGTTGATTCATCTATTGGTTCTCTTGCATACACATCTTCCTCATTGTACATACTATTGTAACAAACGAAAAGGTCATACTCCTCATTCATAGACCGAATATCATTATTTATTTTGTCATTGCAATCACCTATGGATAATTGACTCAATTGAATATAGGTGCACACACTGTCATCTTCATCTGTATTATTGTTGGATGTGTTGCACGAAAACCTTCTTTTACATACATACAAATACAATCATCACTTGATAGTGTGTTTCTAAGTGATACCATCTTCATACAATCGCTACCATCAACAACATGTTCATCACCAGCAAATTCCATTTTTGAGGATAAATATTTTACAATCATATCCCTTCTCAAACTATCAACACAATCAATGCACCTGTACGCCTATTGCATGTTAACTAAATTAAATTATTCTCATATTGAGTCAAAACCTAGAGTAACAACATAGGTTCCAATAAACATATCAATACAAGTAGGTGTGTTAGGTCAAAAATCATTTGCTATCTTGGAAAGAGCAACAACAAACCTATGAATAAAATCCATGTTGGAATCTCCCTCTTTCCATCTAATACTTTCTAATTCTTTGACAAGAGAAGAAGGGTCTAATGCAAAGTAAATTATTCTTTGAATACAACCACAAGTTGATTCTGTAAAGTAAAATAGTGCTTAGGGAAACCAACATACCAATTCTTTTCCTTTATATCTAGTGACCTAACCAAAAATCTCATCCACATGTCTTCATCATCAAAATGATTCATTTACATGAAATTTAAAAACACTCCAACATGGGAATCCCCCTCACAATGAACATACCCATCGAACCTTGGCATTAGCATATATATTGAACATCTCATTGTTTTCATTTCATAATTGACCCAGGAAAGGTCAAGTTGCATATATATGGAATCAAGTGGGACAACAAGGGTTGCAGAAAATTGTATTTTTTTAATAGAAAGGTTTCTTTGTGATCACGTAGAGCCTTGATTATTTCTTCATATTTCCTTTCATAGTCAAGGAGCACATCCATCCTCAACTTCTTTTCAAGTATGAATTCTAAAAACTTTGAATTTGAGCTTATGTTTTGTGTTGGGATATATGAAGAACATGGAGGCTCATCCTCATAATATTCCTGGACATGTGTTCGATCATAGCCCCTATAATTTGAATTATGTATTACATTTGGTAATGCATCCCTAGGAGAGATGATTCCATTCCAACTAATCATAACTAGTTATAATTAATTAGAGGTAAAAGATAAATAAAATAACCAAATAAAAATGGTAGTTAAACCCAAACTATTGATTCAACCCCAAAGTTGTCACTAGGACGAGAGAAACTAACTACCTTACTACCTCTATATAGTTGATTTAACACCTTAACAATGAGTGCAAGGTGTAAGTGAGTTGCATGATACACAAAAATTGATATGTAATTTCTCTATATGGAATCATATCATGAACAACACAAACTCAAACTAAAATGATTAAGTTTTCAATGATTTGTTTTGATTTGTGTGATTGGAACAAGTTAAGGGAGACAGGTGCCTTTCCAAGGGCAATAAATTCATAGCTGAAAATGAGAGATGACAAGAGAAAATAACAAATAGGAAATTATTTATGCATTAAGATGCATCAACATATATTATTGTTAGCTTCATCTACTTAGCTATCCATCAATGAACTATTCAAAATCATATACAAACACACACAAAAATTGTTATAGGACATGCAATAGGATTAGAACCCTTTCATATTCCTCTAATAGTGTTTACATTCACAACAAAAATAATGCTTAAGAAAATATTATAAAATTAGTACATTTTTTGAATCTACCCATACATTAATGGAGAGATAAAATTGAACAATAATATTATAATATTCTTTTAATGGTTTGACAATTTCTCTTTCTCATTACGACTATTCTAGAAATGGTTTTCTATGTATTTTTCCCTTTATGATTATTCTTCTACAATCTTTTGTATCCCAACATCATCAGGGAAAACTTTAGTGGCGAATCTTTGCCAATTGGCAAATTCTAAGAATTGGCCAAGTTGAAATTGTCGAATTTCTCGCACCCAACAAGGTGTCCAATCGCCCGGATTTTACAAACTATGGGTCCAATGCATGTCCACTCGCCAATGAGTTTTTTTATGAGGCATATTTAAGAAAAAAATTTGCCATTGTCAAACTACATGTTTCAATTGGATCGACTAATATTTTCGCCTGGAATCCCAAAAGCATTTAATAAAACACCTCCATATTCGCCAATACTATTAAAACAACATTGTATTAGGACCCATTTCGCCAATTAAAATTTATAAATAGTTGCTTATGAGGACCTATTTTTCCAATAACATTAAAAAAATTTCCAATAATATTAAAAAAAATTGCATTTGAGGATACATTTTTCCTTGAAAATTACAACGTATCGTTGTATAAGCACGTGGGGTTCGCCCAATTTTTAATATACCATTTAAAAATCCCGCAGAATTCGCCAAATATGGAATCATGGATTGATATAAATACAATTGAAAGTGTCATTTATTCTTACACATTTTTTTTGGTTCTGAGGTTCTACTTCTTGATTCAGAATTCGGTGAAAGCCAAAAATGTAGACTTAAAAGGTGAGTGATCATTTCTTCATAGTGTTATTAGTTATAATAATAAGTTTTCTTTATCTCTTTTACATTCCCACTTCAGTCTTAAGGATGATATTGAGTAGGGAACCTTAGAACCAAAGTTTGAAGTTTCAAAGTTTTTGAAACCTCCGACCCACCGACTAGAAAGATGACCAAGAAAGACTTGCAACTCAACAAAGTGAACCATCATCCAAGACAAGGAATCGGGAAGTTATGAAAATTTAGAACTCCATGACAAGGTTATAAAACTTTGAGGACTAGCAACTAAAGTTAGGAAAAGCCAATTTTTTTATATTGTATTCCATGGTATTGAATTTAATATGTGATCTTGCATCATTTTTAAAGAACAACACTTATCACACTACTTATAAATTCCTATTGCATTTCCATTCACACAATATTTGATAAATGACTAAAAGGAATATTATTAATCCATTCCTCGAATAGAAGCTAATGGTTCAACATCCATAACTTATAAGTTATAAGCTAATAGAAGCTAACAATTCAACATAAATAACTTATAAAGGAATCCACCCAACTTATTTAATAAAAGCCTAAAGTACCAAATCAATTAAATTTCATACCGATTCTCTACTTATTTTACAAGGTGGCAGCTACCTTTTATGATATGCAATGAATATAAATTTAGGCTACTTTTAACTAGAAAGCAAAGAAAGGTGTAGCTTTTAACTACAAAGCTTTGAAAGGCATGCCAATATCAAACTATAAACTAAAGCACAAAGACATTAACTAAACTCAACCATTGCCATAAACATTCATTCAAAAATAAACATATAATAGCAATGCAATCTATTAAACATCCAGAAAACCAACATAGATAACCATTGGCAAGATATTCAGAATAAACAAAATAAATTCATACACCACAACACAAAGATTATGTCTACATGAACTTCACCATATGAGTTTCTATATTGAAAGATAACTATAAAACAAAATTGAAATCATAAAATAGTTTTTTCTCTAATGAGGAAAGTCCACATAGTGCAAACCAGAACTCAAAGCTTACGCATGCATGAACTTCACCATTGTATTTCTATATTGAAATAATAGAAAAGCAATAAAAATAGCAGAGTTTGTTTTGTCTTGATAACAGTTTCTTGAAGACAAGAGACAACGTTTTAGAAATTAAAATAAAAAGTATTTGAAGTATCAAGAGAGCCAAATTAAAGAAAATAACATAAAAACTAAAAACTAAACAGCGGTCCCTCTCCTAGCACCGACTCCTTCACTTTCAATTATTTATGTCTCCTCCTTCAATAACGACTCATGTGCCTTTACTCTTTGCTTGTATTCCTGATACTTGGTGAAAATTGTGGTGATGTTTTTTCTCCCTGGCATTGTAGCAATCTGTAACCTGGTTCTCCATTTTCCCAAAGCATTTTAAGAATCAACCAACATATGAGATCTTCTCTCTTCTCCAAATTTATAAGTCTTCAGGTGTGTTTTCATCACCTTTGGCTGTCTAGTTTGGTCTTAGGAGTTTTTTTGTTTTCCTCCTAAGTTTGTATTTTGTTATGTCAGATTTTAGTTCTACCTTAGCCAGGTTGGGTTTCTTTTGTTAAAATTGAGTGAAATGATAAAAAATGATGTATTTTATATGCTTTTGAGGACTAATGGAGGCATTGTTTTGCAGGGTTAAATCATACATCTCATGTTTTTCTCAAAGGAAGTCAGTTGGAAAGCAAGCCTCAATCAGATTAGGCACAAAACTCTTGAAGGAATAAACTCGTTGAGACCAGTTGGATGTCTTTCTGATGGGTTGTTTTGTTATTCATTTGAAACCCTCGAGTCGCCCTGACATTTCGGTCGCTATAAAGTTTCCTATATCTCTCCTCTTGGGGAGAAGTCTCACTGACCGTTGTTCACAAGGTCGGTGTCGGGGAAATGGTTTACCTTTGGTGTGACCTCTGGCCGACAAATGAATCTCTCACAGAAAGGAGTTCACTTCGGGGTAATGTCTGGCCAACAGATGGAGGTCTCACCGAAAGTTGTTCATAAGATTGTTGCGTCGGAGGGACTCTGGGGAAATGATTTACATTCGGTGTGATGTCTCACCGAAAGATAGAGGTCTCACCGAAATGGAATGGTGCCTTCGGTGTAATGTTTTGAGCTCAGGGGGATGTCTTGTCGATATGAGATTGTCTGGCTGATGAGAGGATATTGCGGTATGACTCTTGCCGCCCGCTATGACCTCTTGCCAACCCGATGAAGTCTCGCCGAAATGGAAAGGAGTTCAGGGTGAGGTCTCTCTGAAGGATGAAGGGCTCGGTGTGATGTCTCTCTGACCGAAAGTGGTCTCGCTGATAGTGGTTCACAAGAATATATGACTTCAGTAATACTCCTGGCTGAATGGTTTGTCTTTGATATGAGGTATTGCAGACTGAAGAGTCTCACTGATGGTTTTAAATCTTCGGTGTGACTAATGGGAACCCGCTATGACCTCCTGCCGACTGAATGATGTCTTGCCAAATGCGGGTGTCTTGCCAATGGAGGAGCACAATGATATGATTCTTAAGGGTTCACTATAATGCCAGGTCGATAGCGATAGTCTGGGTGATAATTTTGGGATATCGATATAACTTTTGCAGCTCCCTATGACCTCTTGCCGACAATTCTAAGCTATGTCGATCACTGTTGAGAATTATAATCGCATCAGGGAGACACAACTAGTGTCTCACCAACATGTGATTCTGTTTGAATAACTTTTGACTACCTGGAAAGCTTACGTGGTATGTGTTCCACCAATTAGAGGAAGCTAAAGATGAACCATTGGAAATTTGACTGATTGACTATTCTTGTGAGGAGGATCAACAGAGCATAAACGACATGGACTTACTCTGAGATAAAAAGTGATGGGTCGACTCGATGAACAATGGTGTGGGGATCTAACATGAAAGTTGGATGCTGTCTCTTGGGGGGGTCAACTTGCATAAGGATCTAGAGAAGGAAGAAATATGAAAGGGAAGAAACCACGAGTCTTAAGGATAGTTGTGATATCTACTGGAAAAGGTAGATCGACATTAATGATAATGCTCCAGGACATTCAAGGCAGCTCTGATGGAAGTTCGAAGGTGGACACGCGGGCCAAAAGTTAATGTGATGGTTGCAAAAGATCTAAGGGCCATTCCTGGAGTGATCCTTCATCGACATGGACACGGGGGATGCACATTGAATGTGATTAACTTTATTCCAAAAGATCTGAGGGTTGACCCTTCTGTAAGCGGACCCATTTTGTAAACCCTAAAAATAGGGGCCAGTGCATTCTTTTGGGCAAGTGGTGTATATGAAACTTTTTGGAGACCTTTTTTAGAAAAAAAATAGTTCAAAAGAGTAAGAAGTAGCAAGGTAGACAGAAGGATAGAGGGACACAAAGAGATATAGAATTTGAACAGTAGGAATTTTCTGAAAGGTAGAGGAGACAAAACTGCATCCTGTTTCTTTGTAATAGGATCTTCTTTTTTGTCTTCTTGGCTAAGGTTAGAAGGTAGAGAAACTTGAGAGTAGAAGGTTGTGATGTATCTTTCAAGTTTTCTTAATGTAGATGGCGATGATTTGAAGACATGGATTTTCTATACACTGGTGATTGTGCCAAATTTGTAAATGTTGTTTATCTGTTTTACAAACAGTAGAAGCAACCAGATTTAAATCTACTTCATACTATGCTTCAGAATGATATTTATCTTGGGTTAATCATTTGATTTGAAAAGCTTTCAAGGAATGAAATTTTATTTTATGTTTTGTTTAAATATTGATTTGCAACCTACTGTTGAAGTTAGCACTATGAATGAATGAAGTTGTATGTTAATCACAAGTTAATTTTGTTCTGCAATTTGAAAGGTAAGAAGTCTGGTTAAGTTGAATGAATTATCATTCTCTTCAGTTCCAAAGCTTTGATCTATCTTTTTCTGTTTCTTTAAAAACCCTGGTTAAAGTAGGTTTAAATTTATGTTTGATCTTAGAACAATCCAAAAGCTCAACACTAGTAGGCCCCTTGAACATTATAGTTCACATCAACCATTGAGTGAAATCAGCACAGTCGAGAACCGATTACCAAGACCTTGGGAGTTAGATATCCATGCGTTATTCTTTCTCTTTTAGGAGAACAAGATAGTAATATTTTGTTTACTATTGTTGTGCTCATCCGACCCATCGACAAGGTGGATTTGCATTCCATGTAGTTTTGAGGATTCCCATATCACTGTAGCAGGATCAACTATTTCTTTATTGAATATCTCTCTAAACTTCAGAGAGATCTCTCTTATATCTAGAATCCTTTCATTAAACTCATCAGTAATTTCCACTCCTAGAATATTACAATCTTCTTTAATTTCCACCAAAATTTCATAATATAGCTCAAGTCTATTATTAATTTTCTTCACCAGATTATCATACATATTCAATTTCCATTCCAATGAATTGAACCAGGAAGGGTCTAGCTCCTTAGGATTATTCACAATTTGCTCACCAATTAATGTCTTCGGATCCATAGAGTTCAATTATTTCATTTCTTGAGGTAGCACATAGAGACTAGTTTGATCTTTTCTGACCTACTGAAGTTTTGTTAGTAACTCCTCCCTCTTCTTAACAACTCGAGTATAAAAGAGCACAAATTTATTTAGAAAGAAGATAGCCTCTTGAGATATTTTATCGATCCCCTCACAAGTAGCTCTGGAATAGTTCAAATTCTTTTTAATTTTCTCTATGGTGAGCACATCAATGCCCTCTACCTGAGAACTTGAGGCTTCATCAGATGTTGGAGGAATGGCCATGGAAGAAATAAAGTTACTCAATGTGAGGACTTGAGATTGCAGTTTTATTTTTTCTTTCCTCTATTCTTTCACTCTTTTAATCAAGACATTGACTGAATAACCAACATGGTACAAATCACCTTCTAGTGTTGGATGCCCCATATCAATATGTGTGACTTTGTAATCCACCTCCGTTGTTTCATCTTCATTTAAATCCTTCATAGGGTCAATAATTTCTAACATTTGATTTCCAGAAGTAGCATCAGTCACCATCCTTGACATCTTCCTAGCTTTCTTATGTTTTGAAGAGCTTTGAAGTAACTTTGAAACTATATCCACTCCAACTGTCATTGTAGGAATATGCTTTCTCTTCTTCTCCACTATTTTTTTCAGCCATCCTGGGGAGGCTACTACAAGACAAGAATCTTCATTTCTACTAATAGTTTCTTTAGGAGTGCTAGGACTAAAAGGTGGATTATTAGGCGGAGAAGAGGGGAATTCATTCAGAGGAGGAAAGATATTATCTTCAGTGATTTGATTAAAGATAGCTTCAAAATCTGTAGCCACAAGTTTTTCTTGATTGGTCTTCTTCTTAGGGGTAGGAGAAAGCACACTGTCTTGTTCACAAATGCTCTTCAACTTGAGTGTTTCTTCTGGCCTATCACCATCACCTCCTAACTGAGAATTTGTACTAGAGGACCTAACAAAGGGTTTCCCTAATGATACACTTTAACCAGATGCTTGTGTAGACCCCTGTTCATTCTTCTGTGATGACTTAGGCTCCTGAATAGGACTTGCAACTTGCCGCCATTTCCCATCCAACCAGTTCTGGGTTCTTTTAAGCACTAGGGCAGCACACACCCTCATATATAGAATTTTACTTTGGCTCCAATCAACCCTAGGGTTGGATTTATCAAGCAATTTTTCATATGCAGGATCTATTATTGTTGAATCCTTAGCTACATTTTCAGGAATCTGAAATGGTAGACCGAAAGTGTGTATCTGGTTTAGCATTAGCCTCATATAACCTCTTCTCAAAACTTCATTCTCATCGACACAATCTTCCCAAAAATCTTCGATAGATGGCTGGAGCCGATATAAGCTCCCTCCATAAATATCATGCTTCACAAAACCCTTACTGTTAAAATTAGCTCTCATAGACAAATTCTGGAGGTTATATTCCTTGAGAATTCCTTTAGCTCCCCTGGCCATCTGGTTTGTTTTGCACACAAAAGAAGGGGTCTCCAATGGGAAGACATACCCCCGTTTCCCCATGTTCGTATACTTAATATTAACCATGGCCATGTGTCGACAAACTTCCAAAAATATTAGTAAATCTTCAAGATACATAGGTAATTTAAATGGGGATTTTGTTGGAAAATGTGTCTCAAACTTACTGACATGAAACCTCTGAAAAAGAAAAGTCGGTGTGACATTCTTTCTGTCTGGCCAACTAGTAGCTGTGTAACCTTGTGGAATGCTCAGGTCACTAAGACCTTGTTGCTGTCTTACCGACTGGAGTTATCATTGAGAGTTTCCTATCACTATGAGTTCTTCTATCTCTCTCCGCCCAGGGAGAACTCTTGCCAACAATTCTTCACAAGGTTGTCATCGGGGAGACTCTTGGTTGAAAGGTTTTCTTCGGTATGATGTCTCATCGATAGCAGTAGTATTGCTGATAGAGCTACATGTGTTTATTATCGGATGTCTTCGATCAGACTCCTGGTGACAGGTAGCGTCGGGGAGAGGTGTGACCTTCGGAGACTCTTACCGACTGAGGATCTCTTGCAGATGGTTTAACTCTTTGGTGTGGCCTGAAGGCTCATTGGAAGTCATATCAATTGTTTAAGTCTCGTCGATGGAAGGACACTTCGGTGTGACATGGAAGCTCGCTAAGACCTTGTTCCGATTTGTTGGTCTAGCTAATGGATGTGTTCGTGTTGGGTGTAGGGGAGACTCTTGCCGATAGTCTAGTCAGGTGCTTTCGATATGAACTCTTGCCGATGATTGTTGGTCTCGTTGATAGGTGTTTTTTGACATCGGTAAGACTTAAGGGATCTATATGACTCATAGCGAATGCGATAGTCTTGCCAATGAGTCTGTTGTGGACTTTGATGAGAGGTCTTGCTGATCTTGCCGATAGCGATAGTCTAGGCGATGGTCTTGGATATCGGTATGAATCTTGCAACTCGTTATGACCTCTTGCCGATAGTTGTAAGTTATGTCAATAGCGTCAGTGGAGCATTGCAGCATCGGGGAGACACGGCTAGTGTCTCACTGACATACGATTCTACTTGAACGACTTTTGACCGTCTAAAGATCCTACGTGGTATGTGTTCAACCAATCAAAGGAAGTTGAAGGTGAACCGTTGGCAGTTAGACTATTGCGGCCATTCTTGTGAGGAAGATCAACAAACCGTGAGCGATATGGATATACTCTGTAATTGAAGATGATGATTGATTTGGAAAAAAAGTGGTGTGAACAGGTCGGTGTGTGATTAGTGTGTATGAATTTAATTCAAAGAGCATTGTAACGAAAATGTTCTATACAAGGTTGATCAAGGAATTATACTATTGTAAATTGACATCAGAAAGATAAGTCTGATCTCTATATGTATTTTCCATTACTGTAATACAAAGAGGATTTTCTTGGTGTGGTGGGTTTTTCTCCCGTAAGGGTTTTCCCACGTAAATCTGTTGTACATCTGTGTATGTTCATTTCTCTATTTCTGTTATTTCTTTCAAGTGTATCTTAATTGGACTATAATTGGAAATTTAAAGTCACCTCTACATTCTTCCCTGAGGTTTTGATGTTAGGAGAGTTAGTTCTGCACCTTAGCTTTCCTTATAGCTTTCTCAAAATGCCTTATTCTCAAATAGGAAAACTTATCAAATTGGATATAAAAACTCCCAAATTTTGATACAAGAGAAATTGATTTAGGGGAAAGGCACATTTCTGGATTTCCATCTAGCTTCCTCATGACCTCCATTAAAAATGCATCATTAACACGACAAAAATACCCATTCCAAATTGTTTAGTGAACTGAGGAAAGTGTTTATACACAAGAATATCAAAAGCTAGGGTTCCTTGCAGCTCCAACCTAGGCCAAAAGGACCTTTGACTACCTACAATGTACGTCAAGAAAGAGCACATACAAAAAGTAGCAGCCTTATGGAAATTAATTAATTGCTCATTCAAATGGAAGAAAATAAATTCAACCTAGTCAATGAAAATGTTCTCATCACAGACTATCAAGATAAACCGAAACATTCAATCCTCAAATAATTCAACCTATGGATTCCCAACAATGCGATGCAATAAAGCAATAGCATCTGCAATTTCTCCCTTAAAATGCAATCTTTTGATTTTACTCGGCAGTTGCGACTTACCTTTCTTTTCAAACTTCAACCGAGTTTTGGCCATGGAGTTCTTACATCAGTCCTTATTCGCTTTGAAAAATTCACCTGCCACTACGACAAACATGTCTTATATAGTTTCCCTTTTTGGAATCCCCAACATGCGAGAAATGACTTCAGGAGAAATTTCTACAATTACAGTTCCATCCATGGCTTTAATTTCTTGTGTCTGCAGAATGTACCTTCTCACACATGCACTTATCAGGTCCACACTCAACATAGCTTCTAGAAACCCTCCAACCTAAGCTAGCCCGCTTTCTAAGAGTTTTATATCTAGCTTAGACTTTTCGTCCTTCTCCAGGCATGCCCACAATTCGTCTAACTTAAAAGGTTTGAGCATCGTATCCCTTACGCCGACCCAATGTTCACTCTGCATGAACACAAATTCATGGAGAACGAATGTTTGTACATGAAATTCTGAGAAGTACTGGCCTTGGAAAAGAATGAGAATGCAGGCTAAAAGTCTAAGTAAAAATAATTTTTTCACTTGAGAAGTACTGGCCTTGGAAAAGAACGAGAATGCAAGCTAAATGTCTGAGTACAACTTCACCACCCACTTATGCCGTTATCTTTGATAGGACGTGTTTCAAACGTGACATTCAATTTCATACCTCGAAAAGATAGCCTTTAAACCTGCATGCTTTTGAAAATTCCTAAAAAGACAACTCAAGTTTATTCCATACATAGCATTCAATGAGATGTCATATGACGACGCCTTTGAAAGGAAAGATAAGTCCAACATGTCATGTGGTCACTGAAAATTGGAACCTCAAAACCAAAGTTTGAAGTTTCAATGTTTTTGAAACCTCTGACCCACCGACTAAATCCACACACCGTAACTCAAAGGTTACGTATGCATAAACTTAAGTTACTCACCAAAGTGAACCAAGTTGGGGAATTGGGTAGTTCTGAACATTTAGAAATTTGTGACAATGTGACATGCCACATGGTTATAAAACTCAGAGGCCTAGTGACTAAGTTTGCTTTGCTCCCTTATTTTGAGTCTACAACCATACATGAAATGTTATTATTCATCGAATGGTTGAGTAATTTCTAATATAAATAATAAACATGTGTTTTAAAGTTTTTTTATTTTTAACCATTAATGTGCTCGGATTATCAAGGCCTTTATAAAATGAATTACAATGTCACATTAATAACAACCATTAATAGCACTAAGCACAGTAACACTTAACATTGCAACTGCAAAGGAATTAATAAAAGGAATTACAATGTCACATTAATAGCACAACACTTAACGTTGCAAAGGACTTAATAAAAGGAATTACAATGTCAAATTAATAGCACAACCATTTACTTTATTACAATTGAATTACAATGTCACATTATTACATAGTACAAATACAAATGTAAGCGCAACCGCCAAGCTTCTGCAGGATCGTTGGTGAAAACGTAAATGTAATACATGTGTATTGCTTTATGTTTTACTTTTAAATTTGCATGCAATTTTTTTTTTTGCTAGGTAAAAGTAAAACACTGCTAGGGGAAACACCCTATATTGATTATCAAAAAAGGATTACATGAGTTTTTATTTTTCAATAAACCACCCTGAAGGCCTTTTCTGTCAAGTGACCTTCCCTGATCAACTAGCCCACCCATATTTTCATGCATTACAAAATTCATTACAAAATTGGCTTGAATTTTAGTACAGGCACTCCAAGACTCGAGACTGACTCAATTACCCTATTACTATTACTATTGCTATTCAACAACAAAAATATGAAATGATACCCAACCAGAATTTATCATTCATCATCATCCTCTTCATCATCATCATCCTCTAACTCTATGTGTTTCAAGTATGCCTTGCAATTTGCAATCACCGAGCAATTTGCTCCACATTTCTGGTGCACTGGGCTTTTGGCCTTTTCCTCCAGGTCCCTGGGATCATTTGCAAGCCATTTTTCCCCATCTCCAAGGTCCCAATCATCATCATCACCCGCTACAATTTCCTCTTCCAGACCTTCATCCTCTGCGTATCTCATTTCCCACCTACGCGGGAGATTGGTTGTCAGTTTTGTTGCCCTAAGGAGAAAGAAAATGCTACGGTCCCTTTCAGCCCACAATTTTTCAAATCCTTTTGGGTCGATGGTTTAGACCAAAGGAAAATTAATTACCTCTCTCCCTCTCATCCACATCATGTAGTAGTTCTGTGGCATGGGGATTTTCCTATTCTCATCCACATTAGCTAGCGTCGTGTCAATGTCGCCCAACAATGCATGCACAAAGACCATTTGGGTCAATTTTTTGCTTATCTCTTTCGAGACTCCCATATGCAAAAGGACTACTAAGAACATTGTTGAAATCTTCATCTTTGCTCTGGCTCTGTGATAAGCCCTCAAAAATTTTGGCTGAACCACTTGCTTGGTTGCCCAGAGAATGAGTGGATGGGTCGAATTCATCAACCTCTGCAGTCACTTATCAGTTATTTCCCCTCTGAAGGCCTATTGTTGCTTCTCTGTGTCCAATGCAAGTGGCGTTTCCATTTTACTCTTCACCCACAACTCACCTTTCTGTAATTTTCTACCACTACTTCAAATTTTGCAAATGGAATGTGATAAATGGCTACTTACTCCACCTTTGCATGCAATTAATACTTAATTTCTCAAAGGAAAAAAAAATGATTTGAATAACTCTTTACTTTAAATTTATAACCATTTATTTTATTACAACTGAATTACAATGTCACATTATTACTATCACTATTACCTACCCTATTTAATAAATTATGAGCCACTAGTGCCGCTACCAGCCTGATTCGCACAAACAAAAAAACCAACTTAGTCAATTTGTGTATCGTAAGCCTTACATGTACAATTAAAAATTAAAATGTTTAATTTGACTGACATTTGGCTACATGCATATTGTACCTCAATCTAATAAACTGTCAAAATCACCAGACTCCAGTCAGCACTACCAATGCCACTCAAACGATATGAAATCAGTACTACAAATCTTGTTTCATTAAAGCTATGAGTTGTCCAATCAATCGCTTCAGATTTTAAAAAAATAAAGATTGAGAATTTCAATTAAATGAAATATAATACGTCGAGGCATTGAAAAGAGAGAAATGATCCTTGATCTCACCACGTATCCGCATCTAATGGTTCTAGTGTTATTCCAGAGGTTTCAATTTGCAAGTCTACTGATTCAAAGATTTACTTATAGAATGCAACTATAGTTGTCCATCAATAATTCATCGAATGGTCATTGTTATATTGATTTTCCTTTACATCCTTTATGTAAAACGTTCTTAATTTTTTAAGCCTTAGTCCTAAGTTCTTCGTAGGCAGACCCTCTTTTAAAATAAACTTTCTGGACGTGCATATTTCTGCCACTTAAGTTCTTCTATCACTCATTGCCAAAATCTAACCCATCGGGTTCATTACCACGATGATGAGCCTTGATGTCTCCACATGTTCACATCTAATGGTTCTAGTGTAATTTCGGAGGTTTCAATTTGTAAATCTACTACTTGAGAGATATACTTCTAGAATGCAACTATAGTCGTCCATCAAAAATTCATCGAACGGTAGTGGTCCATAATGTCATGTGGTCGCTAAAACTTGGAACCTTAGAACCAAAGTCTGAAGTTTCGAAGTTGTCAAAACTTTTGACCCACTGACTACATAGATGACCAAGAAAGACTTGCAACTAAGGTTAGGAAAAGCACCAAAACCTTGACTTTGGTGAATTAAGATAGGAAAGCTGGAAAGGACGGTGCATTTATGAAGTGAAGATCACAGGAAGATTTTAGCAAGTGGACATGGCTAGAGGATTGAAGGGTAATTAAGATCAGTATGTGTGGAGTTTGGAAAATTATTACCTCTCGGTGAGGCCTTGAATTTGACGGCAACCCTTACCTGTCATATGAAAATTTTGTGATGGTTTATTCATTTAAATGCCTTTCACTTTACGTTTTATGAAAAAATTTAACTGTCAAAAAAATATTTAATTTATATTTTTTATGTAAAATCTTTTATATTAAAATATTATTGATTTTATTAATCATACATATTAAATAAATGCTATAAAATAAATGTTGTTGAATTTTTTTTCTAGATAATCCTTAAATTCATCTATCTAAAAACATAAATTATTTGTAAAAGGCAAATAAAATTTCAACATGCTCACCAATAAAACAAAATGATGTATTATCTTGAAAAAAATAAAAGCTAAGAATCACTGTAAACAAAATGCTATAAAATAAATGATGTTGAATGAATCATATATATTAATATAAAGTGAAATTAGAAAGAATTATTCCAGTTCTAAACTAATTTATATTTTTATCATAAACATTATTATATACTTTAGATTTATGTTCATCCATCAACTACCAAAAAAGTTGATTAACCAGCATAGTTTCCATTTCCAACATATCAAATTATCCCTAATCATACCCGCCTAAAATTTACCCTTCCAACCCTTGTTTGTGCCCCAAGGTGTTTTACAATTACAATGCAAATCCAGGCATAACCCCCAAAAAACAAAATCACAGACAAGATTTAGTACAGTAATCTATTTTTTTATTAAACTTGTACTACTCAGACGCCTTCAATGAATTACCCGTCTCCAATGGCTCTATCTCCATTAACGACTTCACTTCTTCCTTGGACGTAGAACCTTATTTTCATGCATCTCTACTTTGGCAATGTCTTTGAGATTCTCTATGACCTCCTTGACCTCCATTAGCTTGACGTAGATTTTGAATGCTCGCCACCCGCACTCTGCACCTTCTCGCCACAAATCTTTGGTGCGTCCTTCTGGCCACTTTATAAAGAGATGATTTAAATCCGCAAGCTCCGGGCCTCCACCATCCATGCCTTCAACCTTAACAAGCCCCACTGTTGGTATCGCCCATTCCAAAATGCCTTCCATATCCTCTAAAAAATATTTGTGAACCAAATTTTTCATGACTTTCCTCACTACATCCACTGACTCTCCTAAGTCCAGACCCCAAGCCATGACCAACAAATAAATATCCATATTGGTCCTATATCTGTGCTTTAATTTTTCAAATCCATTACCCAAAATAAATTGAACTGCTTGCACCACCTATACATCCTTGAAGAGAAATAAACCTCGTAGCCACTTCACAAACGCTTTGCCAACGAAAGGGTCTAGCTTCCTCTATGATGTCAAGGTGAAACTGGCCTCCATTGTTTCTCTAGTTGACTAGCTTCCAGACAACCACCCACCGCCAACAGGCTACATGAGATGTGTGTCTTTAATACATCTCAATTTCCCAGCCATCTCCATTAATGTTGATTCTGAAACGTATGTCCAACACTGGCAAAAAAAATTCATAAATGCTTCACTTTTTATGGAAACTTCCACGCCTCCTTCGCTTACTAAACAATGCTTAATTCGCCAATGTTTTTTTTTAATCATTTGAAAATAGGTTTAATTTGCCAATGAATTTTATTTTTTAGTTTGAAAAAAAGTTTTAATCACCAACAAAATTATTTTTTCTGGTTTGAAAATAGGTTTAATTCGCCAATCAAAATATTTTATTGGTTTGAAAATAGATTTTAATCGCCAATGGAAAAATTTTAGTGGTTTTAAAAAAATTGCATTTCGCCAAGATTTTCCACAGACTTCTAGGGATTAGAAAATATTCACCAATGGACTTTATTTTTTTTCATGATAAACGAAAAAATTCGCCACTAAAATTAATATTTTTATCGAGAAGTATACAAGATTCGCCAGGATTTTACACCTTCGCCAAGGGGGGGGGGGGTTTCTTAAAGTTTTCCTTGAACATCATCCAATGAATTAGAATGAGGGATTGAGACCTAGTAAAAATAATCAATCATGCCAAACCCTAAGTCACAATGTTGTATCCATGGTGGAGGATGAGTCACACCCAAAATGGATGCCTTATATTGAAAGATGGGCTTGGCATAAAGCTCTAGTGGACGGGTGATCAATTAGCAACGATGGTGGTAATTGAAATTGAAATTTGCATGTTGAAACTTTTGGAACCCAAACAAATTCATGAAATTACATACTAAACCCATGGATGGTGAAAAATATATTAAATGCACCTTAATTCAATCAGAGGAGAAAGCGAGAGAGAATTACAGAGAAAACCATAAATATTTGGATGTTCAAATGTAATCAAAACCTTCTACATGTTAAAAATAAGCTCATTGCACCATTTATTATTAGGAACTTGCACAGTTTGACAAGATTACATTTCACTACCTATAGGAATCCATCGATGGCATCATCTTCTAGGAACATTTACAAGACCAAAAACATCTAATTGTACATAGTCCAAGGCCCCAAAAGACTTATGAGAACTAGAGTAAAAAGAAACACGGTGTTGTTTTCCATATACACAATGTGATCTCAAGAGTCCAACAACGAACACAAAAAGGAGGATGCAACGGTCTTGTTCATCTATTTTGTCTCCAATGGAACCCAGTTGTGCAACCAACATGTTAAAGAGTTAAGGTGATCTGCAACGGATCCTCCATCTTCCATTTTTAGAGAATACATCTTCTTTCTCAGGAAAAGCTTGTTTACCAGGGATTTAGCCTGATAGACATCGCCATCTTCCACAAAGAAGCAGAAGTTTTCTCTTCATGGACATTCAAGAGAACGAAATCAGCCAAATAGTGTCTAATAAGACCCTTAACTTTCCTATCCATGAGATCCCAATCCTCTTGTTTCATGCCTAAAGGTTTGGTTCCAGAAATTGCAAGCCATGAGTCTCAGTCTACTAACATATCTTCCATTTGAGCTTCCACAACTCAAAATTACCACCGTTAAATTTTTCCATCTCAATCCTCCCAAATGTACTTGCCATCTCTTTCCTACAACAAGGTTATGAAATACGCATTTCTGCAAAACTCCCATTGAAACAAAGATTAGCTCAAAAAACCCTTCTACCCAACAAATGAACCAAGGCTGGCTAGGCTTTGGTGCCAACTAAAAGGAAGCCGAGTGAGTAGGAACAACTTGCTACACTAATCTAATTAGAGGAGAGTTACAACAAAAATCTTTTAACACCTTTTATTGTTATAATAAGAGAAGCACATACATAGAATAATGGAAATAGAACAACAAGAATGCATAAAACAGTGACACCAAATATACGTGAGGAAAACCCTTTCAGGTAAAAAACCCTGCCCTCTAAAAGCACATTACTTTCTCTATTACTTCAAATAATGGTTACAAGAAATCACCAAGTACAATCTTCTTCAACACGAACACCTTTTCTAGAGTGATACTGACAGCACTTCGTTACCTAGAAACAAACTATGCATTCTACAACACAAGGCACTCAATAAATAGAGTGATACAAGCTTCAAGAAGCATCTAGAAGGTTAGGGGAATCCAAATCCACATGGCACAATTTCCAATGCCTGAGACATGCATTTGGACACATGTACAACATTCCCTCACACCTCCAACAAGTGTCAAACATGCAAATATTATTCTTCCAAGCTTGGGCACCTAGAATATGCTAAAAATAGGCTATGACAGATGCTTTACACATCTTATAGCTGTCATAGAATTTTTCATAGCTGACAACACTTACAAATGTAAGAGAATCTATCATAGCTAACTAAAAATAGTTGATTCTCTTACATCCTACCATAACCCAACTTGGGCACCAACTTTCACCCATGCATTCAAAGATGCCTTATGATGCATCATAGAATCTATCATATTTCATATATTCCAAAGTGGGACGCCTATGTCCACTTGGTATGATGACGTGTCATCCAATCACCTCTAACAGTGATGCCACCCAGCCAGTGGGTCCCAATTAGTGACACGACATCATAGGCATTTAAATAATACAAATAAATACATTAAATTACATCAAATAAATCAATGTTAGGAATATAAGGTTGAGACACCTTAATCCCAATAGGGTGATCATTTTGCAATGATGGTGGTAGTTGAAATTGAAATTTGCATGTTGAAACTTTTAGCACCCAAACACATTCATGAAATTGCCTAGTAAACCCATGGATGGTGAAAAATATATTAAATGCATCTTAATTTAATTAGAGGAGAAAGGAAGAGAGAATTATAGAGAAAAACCATAAAGATTTGGATGTTCAAATGAAATCAAAACCTCATGCATGTTAAAAAAAAAGCTTTGCAAGCCAATAAAGAGGATGAATGAGAAAGCATAGTGGTGCTTCTTGATATGGTCAGATCTGCCAACAAAAGGAGGAAATAAAAGATGTCAAACTCAAATTGGAGCTTTCCAAAGGTTCCATAATAGTGTTTGATCACAAACAAGATTCCTGGAACCACTCTAAATTTTGATAGTTCCTAGTGGGGTAGGAACCCCTGACAAGGAAAAGGAGGCAAATTTGAGTCCCATTAAAATCAAAACATAAATCAATAGTTTATTAGTAGGTAAGTCCTTTATGTGTACTCATGATTGTTGATATAACCAAGGAATTATCATTCAATAAATATTTACTAGATATATCCTATGTGGATCATTCTTGTAGAGTCATATCACCTATATAGCGATTAAATACAACCAATCTATCTTGACTGAGTGACAAAATGTGGGGTTAAGATTGTAGTTTTCGTTGGTTGTATTTTTGTTTGGTTGTTCATTTTTCTTGATTCAAATATTTAAATTTTGAATCCCTATAATCTCCTTATTGTCCTTTTTAGGACTATTGTTCTTATATTCTAAAATATTAGTGGATTTATTTATGAGGTAAATTTTTTGTGAATACATCCTATTTAACTTTTTGAATTGACTAAAAATATTATAGCACAATATTAAAGAAAAAGATAGGTGGTAGAAAGGCACACCATCAAAGTCTATGTAGGATGACATCCAAAATAAAGATAAAATTTCAAAGGGTCGAGCTCAAACATATAAAAACTAAGAGGCTAATTCAAAAATACTAGGAGGATGGTCTTTATAATTGAGTTTTCCCCAAACATTATTAGAAATATAATTATCATGAATCAACTCCAATCTAGTGAGAGCACCCTCTTCCTCAAGAGTGCCATCTTAAGGTTTTTGGCAACAAACTGGAGAGATGACTAGCTCTAAGAATTTGAACTATTAAAGTCTAGCCAATAAAGAGAACCACGTCCATGAGAAGATGTAAAAGATGGTTATGAGAGATGACACTAGTCATATGCAATACAATATCTCTATTTCCTGGGGGGTTGAGAGCCATGGGAATGGGACCCATGGTCTCTTTTGGAAAACTATATGGGACCTCACCAATGCTCTCGAGGAGGAAAATAGGAGGGAGGTGGGATTCTGACAAAAGTGCATGGAGACTTACCCTAGTGATCTAAAATCTCGTGTAAATGCCCCACTTCAAGTGCAACTTTGCTAGCTTGTACTTCAATTTGAAAAATAACATTAGATTAAATCATATTTTTAATATACAAATAAAAATGAACATCATCCAAACATCTTAAAAGAAAGAGTTGCAAATCCAAAATTAAAAAATTAAAGTCAAATTTCAATATTCCCGACCCCTTTCTACTAGCCATTATAAGCTCTAACATAAAACACATTTGTGTGACATGTTACCATATCATGGTACTTAAATGCATTTAAGGTGTACTTAGTTTCATAAGGAAGAATATGTTGGATTTAGGAATAGAAAGAACATCTAGGCCACCCTTCAAATTTTTGAAGGACAACTACATCTACATATAGGTCATCTAGAGATTGGTGCATGTTGTGTTTAAGACTCCTCATTATTGTTGAAATAGTCCACCAAAGGGTTGACTTCGGAGAACATGATCACCTAATGAGTTGACAATGTTGCCAATGGTGTCCCTAGACACCATCTTTCCAAAACAAGTGTCATTTGTATTTTCGAGAGGATTTCCAAGGGTTTAGTCATTTGGATTGAAGATTCATCTTTGGAAGCCTTGTTTTGGGCTTATGACCTCTTCACACATCTATAAAATCAGCTATTTGAATCTAGAAATAATGAGGAGAAATTTGTTGAGAATGGGTGTCTCAAACTTAATGGTGTAAAAGGCTTCAAGCTTTGGGTTCATCAGGTTGATAGTTGGGCTTTGGTGGGATGAAGTTTCCAATCTCCCTAGCATCCCGATAATCTCTCCATGTGTTGGCATTAAACACCTTGTCGAGTTTACAATCACATGTCGACGGGACTTAGAGATGAGTCTCCCCATAATCTTGATAGATACTTGGCTTATCGCTAATTGTGTTTGGAGTTTGCATCGACCAAAGCTTCATCAATGAGACAAGTGAATTTTGGTGAGACTGAATGAGAAGTCTCTTCAACATACTAATGAACTCCAAGAAGTGTTTTGTCAGAGAGATAGGTCAATGTTGGAGGGAGTCACTTAGCAATCCCTTCAACATTCTGATGGAAGGCAGCATCTCTTCATTGGAGGGAATGTTGGATTTCATTAGGTGGTAGATGATGGTCCCCTCGACATGCCGATAAGGTGGGACCGAACGATGTGAAGGATAATTTCAGCTATATGGTGGTTACATGGATGATACGTAGGCAATGGGGAGCACCCAATCAAGGCTGTAAGGTTCATCAGCGAGATCTCCTTATATCAATGGGAGGTGTTATAGTGTCTCAATGATATTTCGATGGGTCTTCATCGGTGAGAATTTTTCATATCAGAAAGAGTCTTCATATCATCCCTTTGAAATCCTGATAGAATGGAATGATAGGTGTGTTAGAGTGACAATGAGATTTAAGAGAGACAAAGTTTCAAGTCTCTTCGATATTCCGATAGGACTTCGACAAAGGAAGAAGGTAATGATAGTTACATCGTTTGTGACTGTTCATCTATTATGGAAGTTGGAACGATGGTTTCCTGGAATGCCTGAGATGTATGTATGAATTTCATAGTGCATTGTAACGGAGTGAAGAGTTGATTAGAGTGAATGTAGTTGAATGCTACCAGATTCGTTTTGTGAATTGACACTTGAAAGAGCATAGCTATGTACTTGTATGTAATATTCATTTTACTGTAATACAAGAGATCTCTGCTTTGGTGTGTGGGTTTTTCCCATGTAAAATATGGTATTCATTCTTTTTTGTCTATTATGTTATTAATGTATGTGCATCTTAAATGAACTGTAATTGCAAAGTTTGAAAGATTTTCCATATCTCTCTTGAGGATTAGTATTAGGAAGGATTTTTTCACACTCTGCTTTCCTTTCACAATTGAATGTAGTGTTACTCTACAGGAACATGGACAACTTGAGGCATAAGGAGGTTGTTGACAGGTACACAAGTGCTGCCATGTTGGAGGCAAGGAGGAGAATGGAAGTGAATGTATTGTAATCTCATTTATTTGATGCTAATGCATATTTTTCCTCTCTTCTTGTATATTTTTTCCCACAAGGGTTTCTCCTTGTAAATCTTTTATTATGTGATGTGATTATGTTGTTATCTTATGATGATGTTATTCTTCATATATTGTTGTTATAAGTTCACATAAGGTAGTGTTTATAAGCATGTTATGTTGGCTGATTTTTAGCATCATAAAGAACATGGATCTAATCATGGTAATTCCATACTAAGGAAAATTAATTTTTAGATTTGCATAAATGTTTCATATCTTTATGTTTTCGTAGTCTAAGCCTTGTATCTTATCCATTGAAGTCATATTTGGATAAAGATTGAATTTCCCAAAAAATATTATTAGAGCTTATTTATTTCTCATCAAATCCAACCCTAATAATCTTATGTATTGTGGTCTTATCCTTGAAGTGTCCACCATACACACCATGATTAGACTCCATGATTTCTTTGTCAACTTTCTCACCATGCAAACAATTGAG
Organism: Sequoia sempervirens; assembly: GCA_007258455.2. NCBI lineage: Eukaryota > Viridiplantae > Streptophyta > Pinopsida > Cupressales > Cupressaceae > Sequoia > Sequoia sempervirens. Next base: position 191,607,586 of record VDFB02047230.1, on the reverse strand, counting down.
TAAAACTCCCTCATGGTTTCTCCACATCAACTCACCTTGAGCCAACACATATTTTAAAGATTGGATCTTGATGGTTCTCCTTTGATTCTCATCCATTAATAATGTGCAATTCATGTTCACTAGGTAGAAGATTACATATTTTTACTTATGATTTTCACTCAACCTAAGAAAGGGTAGCATCCTTTATATTCACCTCATTCACCTCTATTCATTCCAAATTAGAATTTTACATCAACTTGGCCAATCCTTGGCCTTTGAAAAGTTTTATGATCTAAATATCCATGTCATACTCCTATATTTTATTAATATAATGGTATATTTTACTAGAAGCTTCCAATTACACGAAAATATATTTGATGGTTGGGTGTGGCACATATGATATAACCTTAGCACCCACGAGATAATATTTAAAAAAAATATTGTCTTAACCAAAGCATAAACAAACTTCTTCACCATAGAATATTTTAATTTAGCTTCTTGTAGTGACTTACTAAAGAAGGATACCAGTTGCTCATATTCCTCATCATTCTCTTGTAGTAACACAACAAGTATGGTGTAAATGATGCTAAATAAAATAGCCAGAGAGGCTTGGAATAATTAGGAATTACTAGGACATGTTCCTTTGATATATCTCTCTTAATCTCCTTGAAAACTTTAGCCAACTCATCACTCCATTTAATTGATCATCCTTTCTTGAGAATTTTTGATATAGCCTTAGTTTTCTCAGCAAAGTTAGGAACAAACCTCCTAATAAAGTTGATCTTCCCAAAAAAGGATTAAATTCCTTTCACATATTTAGGTTGAGGGATGATGCTAATAGCCTTGAATCTTTTGGGGTCTATCCTCATGCCATCCTTTGATACAATATGCCCTATAAGCTTACCCTCCTCACCACCAAACTAGCACTTCTTAGGATTCAAAGAAATACCATGCTCCAAGCATCTTTTAAAAATTAATTCAAGGTATTTACAATGATCACCTCTTTCCTTTGAAAATTTAGTTAGTTCATCTTGGTTAACTACCATGATCTAGTTAGTAAGACCAACATAAGCTACGTCCATTACTCTCTAAAAAATTTATCATTCATTCTTCAAACCAAACGACATCCTCACATACACATATGTGCCCCATGGAGTAGATAATGTCATTTGATGCAACTATTCCTAATCTTTCATAACCACTTGGTTGTTAGCTTGAAAATTCATCCATCATAGACATTAGCTCTAATATTGTTACTTGTAACAAGTTGTCCATTCTTGGAATAAGGTATTTATTTTTGAGATGGTTAAGGTTGAGGTTCCTAAAATTAACACAAAACCTTATTTCTCCATTCTTTTTTCATACTAGGACAAGATTAGACGCCCGCTTGAAATGCCTAATTGCTTTGATTATGTGTGCTTCCTTTAAATTCATCAAATCCTTTTTCATTCGGAGAGCCAATGTAAGATCGACAAGTATTTGGTTTTACTTGACTGGTTTATCATCAAGTTGAAGCAAGATAGTATGATGAAACAAATTGTCCCTATATGCACAGAGATCCTCATACAACCATGCAAAACACCTTTTAAATTTTTGCAACAAGGAAATCTACATTTATTCTTCATGAAGTTTAAGACTATTACTAATGTAAACCATTTTAGGGTTTTTAGTTGTTACTAAATTTACTCCCTCAACATCATCTTTGTCAATTGATTTTCTCTTGTTCATGTAATGATCTCCAATATCAAATAGTTTCTCCAAGGAAACCAATCTCTTAGGAATAGTATTTGTCTTGTGTTTTACTATTTCACTCCCAAATAGGGTTTCTCTTTCATTTTCTCTTTCCACCATTGGTTTCCAATCAATCAACTGGTCATCAAACTCATCAATACAATTCATAAACTTGAAGACGTGTTGAATGCCATCAAATTCCTACCAACTACATATGTGTTATGGTATGGTGGGCCTTTTTAATACGTCAAAACTTTATTGGAAGAGAGGAAGATTAGATTTCAACTCATACCTTGATGCAACAATAGAGAGAGCATCAACATCAACATTTTCATTTTTGTCCAATCACTCAATACGAATGGCATAGAACAATTCCTTGCTATCCCAAACATCATTTCTATATGATCTCAAATTATTTTCCTTAGTTTCAAATATATATTTTAACTATTGTAATACTAATATATAATCCCCAAAAATTCTTAGGAATCTAATTTCGTGCTTATGAGCTATGTTCAACCCCAAAAATAGGGATTCATATTTAATAATGTTATTAGTACATTGAAATTCCAACTTGAATGGAAACATATTTTTCATTAAGAAATATAATAATAATACTAACACCATTACCTTCTCTAGAGTAGGCACCATCAAAGAACATGATCCAAAGATGATCAATCAACTCCCTATCAACATTTTAAGGAGTGATAACATCCTCCTCAATCCCCACCTCATCATAGTAACCTATCATGTGATCAATACTTGTGTAAAATAGGTTTACCTCATCAAGTGAATTATATTTATCCTCAATGTTGTCAAGGAATCTTTGTTCCCTATGTAACTTGATGCTTTCACCATGGAGTGGAATGGTGGCATAGGATAAATCCATTTGTATTCTCCCACTAGTACATATAACCCACTTTTTGGACAATAACATTCCCCACTTAGGAGGACAATCTACTAAAATAATATCCATCATGAAAACTTTATTTGAGTAAGAAACCAAATGGACTTCTACATTATTCGCCAACCCAATGGCATTCACTTCTCTAGAATTCATAGAAATTTGTTTTACATAACATAAGTTGATACCTACAAATCAAGTTCATTCATTACCTCAAGTGGAATGACATTGCTAGATGCACCCAAATCAAGAATAGAATTATGGAGCAACCAACAATTTATGATTAAAGTGGTATAAAAGGGATAAACACTTATTTTTTGTTCACCACAAAGGAACAAAGGTAAACCTCCATAGTATCATCATTCTCTATCTTCTCTTATTTATTTGGGGTTTTATTTGGTTGCTCAGGCTCAGTAGTAGAAATGAAAGGTAAATCCTTTGCTTTATGCTAAGCAATTCTAAGACCCTCATATATAAGGGTAGAGAAATCCTCACCTAACTCAAAATATATCAAAAATCAATCAAAGTATATATTGGCAAAGGCATAGTAGGTGTTATGGTTATTTCATCCACATATGGAATACAAGACCCCAACTGAGCTGAAGAAGGAACCATTGCACTAACTCTTACTTTGTTTCTAGTTTTAACAACTATAGGAACATTGTTAGGTGATATCTTATTATCTTTTATGCATTCTTTCATATTAGAAATAATTCCCCCTTTGATAACATTGCCACTTATTTGCATATATTTATTTTGACTCTTGGGCATATACTTAAATTCTTTACTGGTTGCTTGAGAAATTTTATTTTATTAGCAATCTTCTTGGTCAAGAAATTTTGTTCATCCACTCCACCAACCTTTTGTTTGTCAACATCAAACCTTGGAACCTTCACATTTGATTTGTCAACTTGCTTCCCCAACATTGGGACAAACCTATTCCTAAGTTGATGACCAACCTAAATAATTACAACATTAGTGAGGGCTTTCAATATCCTCATTTGTGTAGTGTTGTAAATTATCACCCTTACCATTTCACCCTAGGTTTGGCACCCACTTAAGTGAATGTACTTAATTATGCTTATATTTACCTATTTAATTGTCATTTTTGGAATTTAAATTAAATATAAATTATTTAATTATTTTTTGAAGAGCTTAAAAGATCTAGACTAGGGTAGCCACTACCCTTGTGCCACCTAATCAAGCCCTAAATTTCATATTTGATTTTTGGCCTCAATATGTTTAAGAATTCAAATTTAGTTGTCAACTAATCTTAATGGTTCATGCAAAATATGTTAAAAAATCATATAAATATAAGTTATTCCCTCCATTTTAACATCTAGTTTAATTTAAGCAATTGAATATGATTTTTGGCATCCTAAAGGAAATTAATGCAGTATCAAGAGAAAATTACGTAGAAGATCTACAACATAATAATAGTCCAATACAAGTCTACAACACATCAAAAAATTCATGTTCATGCATTGTAAGATGTTTCATGTTTATGTTTGTTAATATCATTATGTGCACTAAAATTTGTAGGATCTCCAAGCATCCTACTATTTCTCCTTGTATGTAATGAGTAAAGTGACTTTAGTCCAACAAGGATTTCAGATTTGAGTGGTAAATTTCATTTGTGTTCTTTATCATTCATTATTTATTCATTTTTTTGTGCTCGGGGACCTCAACAACACATAATTTATGCCATTATCATCATAGTTGTTAATGGAGGTGGAAACAACAAAATATGGTTTGACCAGGGCAAGCCCCTAAAGGACACAACCTTTCTCCCCTTCTCTATCTTGCAGGTTATAAGTCTGGAGTGGATTGAAGTGGATTCAAGATCTCAAGGCTTCAAAACCCTAGTTTAAGCATTAATGTACCTTTTATCAATAAATTAGGGCAAGCTAATTATTCACACACTATCAGACTTTGGATCTAGATTTTCACAGTGAGAGACCTATAGACACTGCTCCACCTATACCAACTCTCAAACACTAGAAATTAGCACTTTTGAACTAGGGTTCCCACTGCCCCTATCCTTCCAATTCAAACTCAAATTTAAATGCTAAGTTCTTCTTTGTCTTCACTCTTCAGATCTATTCCCTATCACTGTCTTGCTATTCTGCATTTTCTAGATTATGTAATAGTTTGTCACTTTAGTCAGTAATTCAACTAGTTCATTAATCTTCTAATCTATTATTACACCCCATCAACAACAAAAATGTACTAAAAATATGACCAACCTGTTTAGCTCTCACTTGAGGACAACAACCAAATAGTGTCTCTTGGTTAATTTTGTGTCCCTCAATGTTTATGATGAAATGAGTGATTTAAGTTAGGTGTTTGGCTTAGAACTTGTAGACACTGAAAAATGTCCTACACCTACGAACATCATTTTTCCGCATCATTCTCTCTTCTTTGCTTGCATAATTAAGTAATTTTAATTGTTTAATTATTTTAATCGCATTCCTCTATTAATTAAATAATTTTAATTATTTAATTAATTCACCTTCCTTTTCTTAATTCCTCTTTTGATTAATTAAATAAATTATATTTATTTAATTACGTCACTAATCAACCCAATGTCTTTCTTTTGATTAAGTAAATAAATTACATTTATTTAATTGTGTCATTAATTGATTCTTCCATCTTTATAATTAAATAAATTTATATTTGTTTAATTATTCATATCACTTTCAATTATAATTAAATAATTAGTCCAAATTATTTAACCATAAATCCTCTTCCACTATATTAAATAATTAATTTGAATTAATTATTTAATCCATCCACTTTCTAAATTTAATTAATTAATTAAATTAAATTCCTATCCTCTTCAAAATTCCTTATTCTAACTATTGCTTTTCCTCAGTTAACTAAGTGATCCACCACTTCATCTCACTTTATTTGAGGAAGTTTCCAAGTGGATCCACCACTTTACCTCACTCTGTTTGAGCTAATTTTTAAATCAACTCAATTATTCAAACAATTAACTCATAAGTTAATTCCTCTCATCAAACCTCGATCATTGATCTTCAATCAATCCTAGCCATTTGTTTGAAAAACCTCTCTATAAAAAAAGACTTTTCTTGGCCATTTCAATGATCTGGAGAATCTTTGAAAGAATTCTTGTGCACATAATTTCAATATTTTGCTATCATTGTCACAAGCTTTCGTTGCATCTTCAAAATTGAGGGCACTTGGAGCTTCAGAGAAAAATGGAGAAAGGTAATGGAGGTAGTTTGGTAATGGCATAGGTATGTGTTTGCACTGCTTCATTAGTTTATCATCTTTTATGCTAATATGTTCTTTATTACTTGATCTTTGGTTTGAATTTGATTTCTTGATCTAATCATGCATAAAAACCTTGATCACAGATCCCATTTCACCATCTTATAATTTGATGTTCTTTTTCTCTTGTGAGCTCATGGATAGAAAATTTTAGATCAATCATATCCCCATACTACATTTTGAATGCCTCCAAGAATTCTTCCCAAGAGGAGATATTTCTATCAAGAATATTTATTAACTATTCTTTATCACTTTCCTCCAAAGAATTCACAAATAGCTTCATCATCACATCTTCATCGTTAATTTCATATTCATCAATGATATTGATGATGTATCTCAAGTGCTCTTCCCTTGTTACTACATTTTTGCTCTAAAAATTTGGAAATTTTCCTCTTATGTCACTTGGGATTGGATTCAGGTATTTGGGAGTACCAAAGAAATCCAATTGTCTATAAGTTTCAGTTCCAAAATTCTATCAGAGTGATGAAAATCTTTGAGCTTATCTTTGAGGGTTATTCCTTGTATCTTGTCCTATATTTTGTTGTTGTAGGTTATGCTGATTTTGTTCTATGTTATGCGTCTACTAATGTGGGACATGTTGAATAATATTATGAGGTTGAACAATATGCTAGTATTGGTTTATTTATTGAACTTGCTAAGTGAGTTGAGCTTTCCCTAATACAATTTATGCTTATATATCACACTAGGGTGATCCCACAATAGTGGTTTACAATTTTTGGCCAAACTGGACACTCAAATATATTTTTTTAACTAAATCTTCACTTTCGAGAACCTATAGCGGCTAAACCGTGAAGAATTTGAAGATGATTCAAACTAGAGTTTCATAAAATTTTGTCTATAGATTATAAATATATTTTTTTCAAAAAATTTGGAATAAGATTGCACTTCTTTTTCCATCTCCCTCGAAAACTATTTTTTTTCATAAAACAACATTTTTAAAAAGTGACCCTCACCATATAATGCATAACTTTTTTTCCATGAAGAATAAAATTCTAATTATTTCAAATTTAGATTTGTATCTCCGACATCTAGTGCTTCCACTTGGTTAGATAGTTTTTTATTGAATATTTTTTCTTTAATCAAGTTTTAAAGTCAAACCAATTATAATTCAGACATAGTGCAACCGTATAACGCGTAACTTTTTTTGTATGTATCAAAATTCAATTTTTTTCTCTTTGTTGGATCAAGGAATTCAATATCTAGTGCACTCATATTTTTTCAGATTTTTTTTGATAATATGCTATTTTCCACATGTAAAGAACATAGAGCTTGATTTTTGGTGAAAAACCTACATTCACGAGAAATAAAAAATAAATATAATAATAAAGAAAACTTTATTTAAAATTATACTTTTTGGGAAGCTTATAATAAGGACTACATACTTAAAATAAATAAATTTTAAATGAGTTCATTTGATCCCCCAAAAGGTAAATCAAAAGTGGGTTTTTATCAGCATTTTGATAGGTGTAAAGGAGACTCCATTATAGGTATGGTTTAAAACTAGCGGGGTTCTATCCAAGGGGGTTTGATTTAAGGTAGTTTGATCAAACACTCTTCAATTGGAATGCTTTAAATGGAAATTTTTAAGGCTTAAATCATTATATTTTCTAAAATATGTGATTTCAGAAAAAATCAGATCCTCCCAGAAATTGTAAACTAGCTTTGTGGGATCACCAACTATCTTACTCGAAAGTGGACAATAATATCTAGTTTTTGATCTAATTCTCTTTCCCTATGCTCACTTTCTGATTCAGCAGCTTGATCAACATCATGGAATAGAGTCTCTACTACTCTTTTAGTTCTTATAAATGAAGTAGGAGAGTTGTTATGTCTATTTCTCATTAAATTTATCATATGTGAAGGTAGAGATAAATTCCTATCTATATTTTATGTATGTATATTATGAGCTACATCTTTATTCCTTTCATTAACATTTGTCTATTTTCTAAATCTACCAAAATAATGCCTAAAGGTTCTCCTACTAGTTTTGATCAAAATATCAAATAAATCATTTGATGTATATTGAATATGCTCTTTTGATGTATCTATCCTCTTTGAAGTACCTAATTTTTTAATAATAGGAGAATTAGGTGGAGATAATACTCTTCGATTCTCAACCTTCCATTGCTCTCATTTCCTTCTTGCATCAAAGGAAGTAGCCTCAATCATTTCTTGACCTTTATATTGTCGATCTATTTCCATTCTTTTATCATATGAGGTTAAATTTTGGATCTTCCTTAATAGCGTTTCCACTCAAAAATAAAAATAATCTAGATCAACAAATTTTGATTATACTAAGTACCAATACTTTCCTGGTTATAGTATGGTTATTGAATAGTTTGGTTCTTCAATTTGAGTCTGTATTTAACTATCCTTGACAATGACGCCATTTTTTTGGGTCCCAAAATTGCTACTCCACTTCCTATAACTAAATCTCACTCATGAGACTAGGGTTATCATCATGCAAATGAAATCATCTCATCAATTCCAGATCACAGAAGGTTGAATTTTATGAATGCATTTTAATTGCAAGATACCATAATAACTAAATATCCTTTTTTGTGTTCATGAAAATGCCATGAAAATTGATAGGAAAATAATAAACCCTTGGCACTATCATGATCATCATTTACCCAAGAATGCACTTATGAATGTCAAATGTCCTTGAGATGGATCATTAAAACCTTATGGAATTCTTAGAGTTTTATTAAATTAAATAAATTATATTCATATAGATTCATGACCAAGATAGGGATGTTATAAATAGGTGAAATAGGGATATCCACTTATCCTTCGGTTATCCTAAACCACTTTGTGCAACCCTATTACCATCCTCATCTAGGTTATCAATATACAAAGTGATTTTCATGAGTTCCTTGTGTTTCCTTGACCCATGATCAAGATTATTATCTTGAAGGAGATTAAAGGGATCATTTTTAGCATCCAAAACCATAAAGAATGCTACCATAAGGGTTCAACAATCCTAAAATCAATCATAGGATAGTATGAATGTCATAATAAAAAATAGGTTGGTTATCATATGTCAAAGACTACATGAGGTTTATTAGAACATGAAGAGTTCAATCACAACATGCCATACAAATCATATCACAAAATGGTCTAGGGAATTATATAAAATATGCCCAATATTCATGCTAAAATAGAATAAAAGCTTCTAATCTACAATAAGAAAAGTTATAAATAAACAGAAGAAGCTATCCCAGTATGGATACCTCTATACACAATGGTAAAAATATCTTATAAATAGAAATATCATTAGACATGGTCTTAGTAAAAGGAAAACATATCAATCAAGAGCTAAAACATGCCATAGGAGGTGTTGGGAGAGTCAAGACTATCACACTCCTACATGACTTTATGAAAGGATAAACACTAATTACAAGAGTTACTTTATGTTTAAGATCTAGAATGTGTGCTAACATTATCTTTAGGTCAATTGTATTTGAGTATATGTCCATATTTTTTAATTAAAATGAATGCAATAACATTATATTTCAATTATTTTATAATAATATAAGTTTTACCAACACACTTGTAATGAGAGAAAAATAGTCACTATAATTTATTTATTTTGTCCTCACTAGTATCTTGATGGTCCTAAGGTCCCACCATATAGTGAGTTGGCAATGTGTCAATATTTGATAGGTAATGGCCCAATAAATGATGAAGGTACTATGTACCTTATTCCCCAATTGATTTTGTACTACAATAGATTTAGATTTAAGTGAGTTCTAATTGTTGGATGTGTAGATGTTTAGGCAATATATTGAGAGTCAACACATGGATTTTGAGATTGGCTTGTAGTCAAAGTTGTGATATTTTTGTGTGTATTTTAGGTGCTAATGGAGGATAGCTCTATCTTGTGGAAACATGTCACCATAAGACTGAAATGGCATTACTAAATATTATGCACATTATTTAGTGAATTGTTGCCTCTACTACCAAATCCAACATAGTTTCACCCTATGTTCAATGCTCCATCAAAGAATGAACTTGAAACAAAAGGGACTTGGAGTAATAAAATTAACAATGTAGCATAATGTTTAAGAAATGTCCATGGGCATCAAAATTCATCTATTGTTCACCTATCTTACTATACAACATGTATCCTCAATTTATATTAACCATAATAACAAATGTGTTTACCATTATTGTAATAAATAAACCCCAATTTAAGAAATGCAGGTATTACATTACATATTGATTGATAGAGAAAAGCAACGTTCTTGATATATTGGCATTCTCTAAAGGTACACAAACATCCAAAGTGTAAGGTGTAGATTTATTCGATAGGTTTTTGAGTGCACACACACCCAATAGAATATCTTTTTATGAGAAACTTGTGTTTCTTTCATCTGGATATATTTTGATATAAAACTGTTTTGTAATTTGATTCCCCTTAACCCAATGAGCTGGTCAACTACCCAATGCCTTTTCTCCTACTTGACACCTTGTCATTGTTGATCTAAAGTAGCACAAACACTAATCATTAGATGTGCTCAAGCTTTCACAAAAGAGGGGTCACGTTTCGACTAGATAGGGTAAAATAGCCTTATTAAATGGTGTGCAACATGTAAATAAAGTCTAAACTCAATAATCTACATCATGCATTGGCTGATACTCAATGACAATGGATTTGGAATTAAACAAATCTTAGACATTGAGATATGCAATATTTAGTTAAGTCAAATGACTATGTTATTAAAATGGGGGACTGCTTTGTAATAAGGGACTTTATTTTAAAGTCAAATATTTAAACCAAGTCCAAAGGAATATAATATAAGCGTTTGTCAATCTAGATGTAAAAAAAACAATTTCATTGTGCTTCAAAACAAAGAAAATGATAAGACCTCAAATCAAATGGCATATCATACTTAAAAAGAAAATATATACATTCTTATTTGTTAAATAATGCACACTTTTCTCTATAATATACTCTTCAAACATTATACTACAAATTTTTTCAAATAGATTGTTCAATTCTATTGATCTCACAATTAAGAAATTAAATACTCTTTAAAAACTAAATAAATACAATAATAGCCTCTTATTTAGTTATTACTATTGAGTGTACATTAGATTATAGAAGAATAGATTTATGATACAAATCAATCTCTTACTCCGGAGTAAAACAAATTTACCAAGCTCAATAATATAAAAATTATTGGTTGTTCCTCTGTAGCGTATTGGTATACCTTAAAATTACGTATAACGTCTACTAGAGTTCGAACTTGGCCAAGTAGGCGTGCAGATCATATTGTTAAAATAGGCGGTACTCTCTAGTACCCCGACCTTTTTAAAAAAATTTAATAAATACAAGAATTGTCCTAAACATTTATAGTCAAACTAGTGCACAAACTGAGCCTCCATACCACTTAAGTGATCTCTGTCCACCTTACCAGTCAGAAGCTTCCCAACAAATAGTCTTACATAATATGTAGGTAATGGTATATTGCAGCTCAACTGACCACCTCTTATCTCTTTTGCCATGTAAGACTATGAACTTTCATGTGTTAGGACCCAAATTTTGTCACAGATATATGAATTTATTCTCACAATTCAGCCCTCCCTCCGACTTTTAGAGTATGCTTTGTCACAATGTTTTAAATATGGGAACTTCAATGACCATCCTCGCAAATCCAAGGACAGATTATTTATTGCTCAAATCTGAGTAAAACAGACTTCTCAGTGGCCCAAATCTTTTCAAGTTCTGAATGGTATTTTTTATGGTTGTTCCTTGTAGATTTCTTAGAACTACAGAAGTTAACGTTATGTTACAACAACCAAACAAGCCAATTCCTATCCTTTTGCAGGATCATTGAATGGTCTCCTTACAAGTTATAAGGACTCATACTAATCAAACATTTAATGGAAATGCAATGCCCATTTTAAAATTATTTATGCTTAAAAATTGCAAGTTACTCATGATTAAGGCTGACTAAAAGGTATTAAAGGTACACTAGCATGGACCAAGGCAACACAATTCACAGTTCCATCCAGTGATTGTAAATTGCACGGTTTATATGTTTAAGGCAGCTCTTGATTTCTTGACTCGTCTTCCTTTCCTCCTACCCACTGTACTGATGTGGCTTTTTGGTCGGCTCTTTCTAATTGGGTGAGTGTTGTACCATTCATATGCAAAAAAAAAAAAAAAACAATGTTAAGTTACATGTTTGTAGTTCAATTCTGCTCTGTTTTGTAAGTTTCTAAGGTATTCTTTGTAGTGCTAATAGTTTCTGGTCATGCCTAGCTCGAGAAGTGTTAATGGGTATAGGCAAAAGAAAGTGGGTGTTGTAAGTTTCTAAGGTATTCTCTTTTCTGTAAGTTTGAGGCATTCTCTGTAGTTCTTATTCTCTTTTCTGTAAGTTTGAGGCATTCTCTGTAGTGCTAACAGTTTCTAGCCATGCCTAGATTGAGAAGGGGTTAATGGGTATAGGAAAAAGAAAGTGGGTGTTGTAGAGCAGGATTGAATGGGATTCTTGCAACTAAAGACTGACTTACTATAGGTCTGAATCCCACTGTGTTTTAGTCAGGAATATGAGTATGGAACAAAAGATTTTCATCATGAAAAACCCAGAAGCCTCGTCCTGGCTACCAATTCATTGATTTGCCATGGCCAAGCCATGTTACAACCTTTTTCACCCAATCACTCCCAGGTTATGGATTATTTTACCAGTTATCCAAACAATCTTGGATTGTTGGATTGCATTCTGTCTAATACAAAAGCGGTGGAGATTCAATACATTGGTAAAGAGAGTGTTGCATTGCATCTGCAACAGATTCTCCACGGAGGTAAGTACACTAGTAATCTTTTGAGGGTTTTGTTTGTCTCATCCTCTCTAATTAAGTTACCCAATTCCTAATAATGAAAAATGGAACAATTGACCCCAAACGGGAGGATGCAGTTCAAAGTGAATGGCAGCAATGGAATTGGAGAACAGAAGAGGATCTGATGTTGAACGGAGCACTTTTTTGTGCTTCAGGTGCGAGAGCATCCTCAAGCTACTTAAAAGCTTCTAGTCTTGGAGCAAAGCCTTCGTCCCTTGTGGATTATCTCACCGGAGCTGCAGGTGTTACCACCTGCTGACAAAACGGAGACCCAGTTCAATCAGTCACTTCTGCTTTTTAATCATAAGAGCTTCCATTCTTACCCCACAATCCAGCATATGCAACGCTTTCTTTTCCAATCTATCAAATCTCTATTACTTCTGTATTAAACAGAATACAAAATCAATGAATTGGTAAGCAGGACGAGGGTTCTGAGGTTTTCTTGATGCAAACGTTCTGTTCCACACCCATATTCCTTGTTTAACTTCCAACACAGTGGGATTCAGACCTATACTGAGTGAGTATTTAGTTGCAAGAATCCCACTCAATCTTGCTTCCACAAGACCAACATTCTTTTTCCTATACCCATTAACCCCTTCTCGATCTAGGCATGATCAGAAACTGTTAGCGCAACAGAGAAAACCTTAGAAGCTTACAACACAGAAAGAGCTCGGGCAAAAAGAAAGATATTAAGCATATTATGTAAGTATGCAATTTTCAGTGACTTCGTGAAAATGAGAATTGTGTTGTGTTTTGTCTATATTCTATTGCACCTATGAAAAGCTTTAAGTCGACCTTAATTATGACGAGCTGGGCAATTTTCAAGCATAAACATGTTAAAAGACCATATTAATTTCATTTTCATTAAATACTTTTATGACCAAGATGGAGCCTGCTCATGTTAAAGTAATTAAAATATTTCTAAAACTTGACTCTTTATTGCTGCAATAAAGATAGCTTGGATCCAATAGATGATCATAATATTTGTGTTTACTATTTAATTATTATTTAGTCAAAATACATGATAGAGATATGGCACATACAAAATCCACCTATCAATATTTCAAACTAACACATATCTTACACATTATCCATTGAAAAGATTTCAACCCTTTTTGTAATATTAAACTCATAGATCGAATATATACACTTCAATTATCCTAAATACACATGACACTTTAAAACATAAACATATTAATTGCCCCAATTACACATGAAACAACAACACATAATAAAATAGTGCTTTTATAATATAAAGTCATCTATAAAGGAAATGCATTGTCAAGTGTCACATCAAACAAAAGATATGCCCAATATCTCCTCATCAACTTAATTTTATCATGAGATATCTACCCAAATAGTGGTCACTTCCTCCATGAACACCTGCAAGCAACACACTTGAAGGTGTAAGGCTCACCAATCAAGCCATCAAAACAAGAGAACAAAAATTTATGACTTCAAACCAAACAAGCATTCAATTAGATCAATCAACTAGCAAACTTATTAACCAAATCCAAAATTTCAAACTTTCATCAAATTCATCCATTCATCTCAAATGAATCGACCTGCATAAATCAAATTCAACCAATCAAATGAAAGTGCATGGATCAACAACATGTCTTCTCACATTTTGCTACCAATACATCCATTTTCCTAGTCCAATTTTCGTACAACCCTTCAAAAAATTCTTACACAATTCAAATTGTGCATTGTTATCTACTCAAACATAGTTCAAATTGCACACTATTATCTACTCAAACATAGTTCAAATTGCACATTATTATCTACTCAATCAACTATAAGTTCAAACTACATTGTAAAAGTTTATCTTCTTTATATGCTTAGTAAATTTATGACTTCAAACCAAACAAGAATTCAACCAAATCATTTTCAAGTTTTATGTTGATTATAAGCAAACAAGTTTTATGTTGAGCATTTCAAATATATGTCTTTCATTTGTCAATGACATATTTCATTCTCAAATGATAGACATAAATCAACAAAATCTATTTAAATTATAAATCCTACATCACAAAACATTATACAAAAATATTATACAACATAAAATGTAGCCACTACAACTAATATAGTAATAATATGCTACTATTTGCAGGTTCAAAGAAGATGCATATCATCTTTACTGGCCAAACCTATTTAAACCATAAACACTACATCACAAAACATGATAAACAAAATATTATAAGAGAAAAATTGTAACTACTATAGCTAATATAGTAATAAGATGATACTATCCATAGGTTCAAAGGAGAAAGATTTGTATCATCTTCTATGGCCAAACCTATTTAAACTCTAAACCCTACATCACAAAACATGATACAAAAATATTACACAAGACAAACTATAACTAGTATAAGTTCATATTACTTTCTCTGAAACAAAAATTGTGAAAATCAAATTACAAAATAATCTTTTGTTCAACCATCATTATGGTCTACCAAACTATTGTTACAAATTGGTACTTCAATGGTAATCATGATGGTATAACAAAAAATATATTATTTGTGAAAGATAATGTGAATTTGTTTTCAATCCTACCTATGTTCAAACTAATTAAACTAAATATTTCTCTTTGTTGTTCACTTGAATGGATATGCTTAACTATCCACCTCACTATAGTTGTGATAAAGTAAACAAAAAAATTCTTCTTGTCACATGGAAGCCTACTTGGACCTTGGAAGTTAGGTTGCACCACTTTGCAGGCCTATATCTATTACTTCATAGGTAACCAAAAAATTGGGTCTTTCTCTCATGTTGCACTTGATGTGGACCTTGCAAGATAGGGTAGGTCCCACTGTGGGACTACAATAATCTTTGTAATTTATTTTTGAAAAGCAATTTCTTCACTTTAGTCCTTTATATGGCTATAAATAGAAGGTGAGGTTATCATACATTGCTTCATCTCTATTTTTTTTTTGGATTTTGTATTTTTTTTATTCATCTACTATATACTTGGTTTATTTTAGTTTTTTGTTATTATTATAATATTCAAAGGTACCTTATTTGTTTGTATAATATTTAGTTCAATGCTTAAGGCTCTTTCTTTCTCTAACTTTATACTAAAAAGATTCATAAGATTCTAAATTTCAAAACTAATATTGAAGAGTGTTTGTTCCAATAGTCTGATTTATTCAATGTGGCTCCATAGGAGTCATTTTTATTTTCTAATAGTCAATGTGTGGCTTCTATATCTCTATAGATGAAGGAGAAAGCTAACATGTGGACCTAGAATGACACAAAGAGATTGACGATAACACTATCTCCACAAAAGAGAGGAATATGCTTTCCAACTTGAAGGAAGAAACTCAAGATGTTAATGAAGCCACTCTGCAATAATTTGAAGCAGTTGTTCAAGTGAATGCGGTTGCTAGAACCAAGAATATTGAAGTGTTGTGGGAGTGGACTAAAGAGGATATGGATTCAACTCTTTAATATGTTGAGGACAATAGAAGCTCAAAAAGGATTAGTGAAGCAAAGAAATAGGGAATCCCTACCACCAAACTCACCAACTAGTTAGGTGGTATTACAACAACTTCAAAGAAAGGGCCTCCTACAGTCTTGATTATAGAAGAAGATGCATTAATTATTAAATGGAGTAAAGAGATGATTACAATGGGCCACAGGCTTGAGATTATCAATCCCAAGGCAGAAGTTGCACAAATCTACCAAACACAACCCAACCCATTTAAAGATGGGCTACCTAGTAAGTTATGATGGATCAATTGGTTTTAAAATACATCATCCTAAACTCACATTGATGATAGTGGAAGGTCTTGCTAGAGATAACACATTAAACCTCAAGTTTGCAATGGTGTATACATTCTATAGACATCCAAATTTGGACACTTAATTTATCCAAATTTATGACTTTTCATCTAAACATCCTCTTATCCGAGTTAATTAAGTAATATTACTATTATTTAATTAATATCCTTAATTCTGCCAAATCCCTAAGATATTTAATTAATAATTAAATACCTTACCCTCCTTAATCCTCTTTTCATCAAATTAATTAAATAAATATTACATTTATTTAAATCCCTCACATGTCATTTTCATCTAATCCATCTCCTAATCTCTTCATTGGGGATGTGCACATGCTTAATCCTTGATTAGGATGTGTCACATCCTCTAACTTTTGCAAATTGGCTTTTAATCCTCATTAACCCTTAATTACCCTCTACTTATTGATTAGTTAAGTCTAATCAATACCTTGGTCAACTCTCCCCATCCCCCAAGGAATTTTTAATTCCTTTTTATTCACCCTAGGTTCTCATC
Source organism: Sequoia sempervirens (assembly GCA_007258455.2). Classification (NCBI taxonomy): domain Eukaryota; kingdom Viridiplantae; phylum Streptophyta; class Pinopsida; order Cupressales; family Cupressaceae; genus Sequoia; species Sequoia sempervirens. The sequence goes on along the minus strand of VDFB02047230.1, from coordinate 191,590,515 downwards.
TTCCCCATGTGAATTTTTAATTCATATTTTATTCTGTCTAGAATCCCCTTTTCCCATGCATCTTCTAGAATATTTGACTTGTCACCTCAAGTCACATGTGACCAATTCCCACCTTTTTGGATACCCTCTCTTATCCATTAGATTCTCCTAAGAATGTGAATTTTTAATTCACTTTATTTCTCCAACCACTTTCTATTTTCCCATGGAGATTTTTGAGGAATTCCAAAATTCCTCAAATATCACTTTCATTCTCACTTGGGGACAAGAAGTTTTTTTTTTAAGAAATCCTCTCACTCCCCAAGGTACTTGGAAGGTATTTGTCATTCCTCCACATCATGTACTCTCCTTCCACATCACCTACACATCATCTCACCCTTAGCCACTTCACATTCCACATGTCAAGATGTGAGGGTTTGTGAGTCCTCAACTCACCATAGCCCTAAATCTTGACCTTGGTGGCTCAATCTCAACCATTGAATTCTCTAGAGAATTCAAATTTCTCTATAAATACCCCCTTCACTAAGGAATTTTTAACACTTAGTCATTTGAGCAACCTTATGTTGCCATTTTGTGCACTCATATTCTCTCATCTAGCCCTTCATTTTAGCCATTTGTATTTGCATCCCACCACATAGTTAAATCTTGCATTTAGCCACATCAAGAGCCATCCAGGGAGCACACAAAGCAATCAAAATCAAAGGCCAACCAAGGAGTTTCAACAGCAAAGAAGGTATAAGCAGATTATAATCTTCATTTTATCTTGTTTCTTTGCTTTATCACTCATTAGGCTAATCTTGAGGTGTCCCTTTGTGGTTTTCCTCATTGCATTTTAGTTATTTTGCATAGTTATAACTGGACTAACATTTAGGATCACACATTCTATACAAAATTGTCAAAAGCTTATTTTGTCAATTTATATGTTCCTCAAATACAATGGAATTGTGATGAAACTGACCTATTGAAGAAGGTAGAAATGGAGCGATGCAAGTGTTGTCAAAAAGAGGTAGTCAAAGTGTTTCCTTCATCATACGAAAGAGTAGGAGTGGATTACACTTTTTCCTCTTCTCATGGATGCCATTCTCTTTGTTGGCTAGACTTTGGTAGTTCCCTTTCTTAGAGCTAGCCATCTCTCCAGTTTGTTGCCAACAACCTTAAGATGGCATTCTTGAGGAGGAGGGTTCTTTCACTAGATGGGAGTTGATTCATGATGATTATCTTTCTAATTTTATTATATATATATATATATATAATATAATATAATATATTATATACATATATATTCAAATACCTTCATGTATTTATATATATATGTAATCATATAATTGTTAATCTATATTTACATATATATATATATATATATATACATCATAAACCAACGATGTAAACATATATATATATATAAGAGTACAGGAAAGACAATATATATATATAATAAACACATTATATTGAATGTATGCATATATATATGTATAAATGTATATGCCTCTATGTACACGCATATGTAGGTATATCTATATATGTGTGTTTACATTTGATTCACATACATCCATTCACAATCACCATCATATTGATAAGTGTTTACATGTGGTACATCTATACATGTGCATATACATGTCGTTAGATCCCATTGACATGAATGTGCATATATATATACATACTTCCATGTACATCCCACTTGTTAATATAATGGTTATAGTACAAGAAATATCTCAAAATATCAATAGATAAACATCACCTAATAATGCATGCAATAGTAAACAAGACTCTCAAATGCAGACATATCAGCTAAGGATGGCTTAACAACTACCCACAAACTGACTCAACTCAATCATTCTAGTGTGATGTGTGTATATGCTTAGATAGTTTACTTTTACTAATTACCCGACCAAGATCTTCTCTTGAGTGATCCTTCCCCTCCACCTGGAGTAATGGAACATATACCTACATCTACTAACACATGCACATGACAATTAATTGTTCACAACATATGTAGTATACATAAAACATCTCCAAGAGTTAGAATAATAATTCAATAACCATTTATTCACATATATGCAGTATTTCCGCATGAATAACATCAAATGAGATAACATTCATATTGATAACAAGGTACAAGCACAATTTATTCATCTCCAAAATTCACATTACATTCATATTTACCCTATGTAGTAATATTAAATAGTAACTACACAATTGGGGTGTAACACATGCAATAATAGTGGATGCCCCACTAGAACTATAACCATCCATTACCAATTCAATAACTATGTTCCATAAATCAACAACAACCCCTATAAATTGGCCCAACCAATATGTCAAGGGAATCACACATAGAACTAATTAATCAACCACTACTTCCTACTCAACCTATAACCAATCCAAAAAATAATAAATAAGATGCAACAATCTATTTGGATGAGCAGGAAAACATAGTTGGAGTAAATTCTATTCATCTAAAAACTTACAATTACAATCAAGAAAATCTCTACCAAGACTATCTCCTCCCACAATTGTTGAAATCATTGATGAAAAAGAATCAACAAAATTCTTGTAAACAACAATCTCACGAAGAGATTAATACCACACAAAAATGCCTCACAAATAAATCTCAAAAAACTTTGGAGATTCTACAAACACTCTAAGCATGGCGCCATTCCCTAATTGAATTAAATAGACTATTACTCAAAAACAAGTCATGTCTATGAAGAAATAACCTCTTATTGAATTTGAATTACTTCAAGAAATTTGATGATTAAACATTGAAATCCATCTCCTCTGAGTCATTAGGGATATTCTATATCGTAACCAATTAATCATACAAACTTGAGTTAAGACCAAAGAAGAAGGAAGAACTCCCCCAAAACCATCCAAATAAAAGGGAAATTGGTCAATCTACTAGTCAAAGAAATGCTTACTGCCAAATATGGTGACCTAGTTGATGTATTAATTAGAATTTTCATCATAGGGATTGGAATACAAAATATATTGGTCAAATTAGGAGTATAAATTAATGTCATGATAGTCCATTTGTTAAGAAAACTAGCTCTTATAGGTGTTTATTCCACCTCCACAGTTTTGTAGCTTGCCAACCAATCTATGAAAATTCCAAAAGGAATACTTACATCTATGCCCATCATAGTAGTGTCGTGAGAATTTCTTGTCAAATTTTTAATAATGGGACCAAGGAACCAAAAGAATGCTTACACCTTTATCCTAGGAAGACCATGGCTAGAAACTACTACAACCTCAATTGATTGTAGAATAGGCAACATATTCATATATCTAATGGCATTGGCACATAAGAAAGATATCTCTTTACCCCCAACTAAATCTTCCCTAAAATGTTTAGGCAAATTATGGTTTGATGAAGTAGATAATACATAAAATATTGCCTCCCTTATCATGATAACTATCACACAATGTTTGGGAGACTTAGAAGAATATGAAAACTTTAACACACAGGAGGACATAACTCACATGAACATATAAGGCAACATATTGGAATATTCTAAAGATTCCAAGAGAGAGTTTTTAGTAGCACCCTACTATCCCTTAGCAAATATTATGCCCTATGGTGAGACATTTTATAAGGACTTTTCTACATTTCATATGTTGCACTCTCTTGCCATCTAAACACAGTAATAAGTGAAAATAATACAATTTACTCCATTCATCATAGTACTAAACAAATCATGGTCCTTCCAAGAAAAACTCTAAATATCAACAGGTGATTAACAAAGGAAGAAGAAACAAAACTCATTGATGTTCTAATTTCCAACACCAAAAAATTTGCTTCAAAGTATAAGGATATGAAAGGAATTCATGCTATTTTATTTACTTTCCATATTTACATATATGTTCAACCAATTAGACAACCTTAGAGAATACCTCAACACTCAAAGAAATAACAAAGACCGAGGTAGAAAAACTACTTCAAGCAAAATTCATTTACCCAATTTATGATAATTAGTGGGTGTTTCCTTTGATCATTGTTCCCAATAAGAATGGAAAATGGAGAATGTGTGTTGATTATAGGGAGTTAAATAAGGCCACTAAGAAATACTAACTCCCCATGGATACCATATATGACTAGGTTTTAGATAATTTGGTTGAGAAAAAGTACTTCTCATTTTTGGATGGATGTAGTAGATACATCCAAACTTCTCATTTTTGGATGGATGTAGTAGATACATCCAAATCTAGGTGGTTCAGGAGGATAAAGATAAGACTACCTTTACTTGCTCATGCGTTACTTTCGTGTATAGATTCCTTCCATTTGGTCTATGTAATGCTCCAACTAATTTTCAAAGGGTTGTTATGGTTATTTTTGTTGAATTAGAAAATAAATGCATGGAGGTCTACATGGATGATTTCTCTATCCATGGAGATAATTTTGATGAATCACTCCAAAAATTAGAAAAATTCTCAATATATTATGAAAAACATCATCCTTCTTTGAGCCATGAGAAGTGCTTTTATGATGGTTGAACATGGTACCATCCTTAGACATCATGTATCTACAAAAGGAAGAAAAAATGACACAAACAAGATTAAGGTAATCCAATAGTTTCCTATACCAAAAACCAAACTAATGTAGGGATATTTTTAGGCCAGGTGAGATATTACATAAGATTCATAAAGTATTTTAGTAAAATAGTTGTTCCCATGTTCTCTATCTTGACTAAAGATACTAATTTTTTTTGGACAACTCACTATCAAAAATCATTTAAAACAATAAAGGATAAATTGACAACCCCAAATGATGCTTCAGATGAATCCATAGGGGCAATCTTGGGATGAAAATAGGGACTAGGTATGTATGTAATTTACTACATTAGTAAGTATATCACCCCAACAAAGAGAAATTACATCACAAGGGACAAGGAATTTTTGGTTGTGATTTATGACATTAATAAATTTAAACAGTAAATCACTAGGTATAAAGTTTTGTACACACCAACCATGTAGCCATCAAACACCTAATGAATAAACCAATTGTCAGTGCAAGAATAATTAGATGGTTACTCTTGTTGTAAGAATTTCATGTTACTATTATTGATAACCCTAGGAAGTTTAACTTAGTTGCTAATTTTATATCTAGTTTATATACAATTTATTCCGACAAGTTTGTAGAAGATGGATTTCTAGATGAAAACTTATTTTTTGTATCTACCAACACTCCATGGTTTGTTAGAATAGCTAATTTCTTGGCCATGGGATTGTTCCCATCAAATTTTACTTTAAAAAAGAAAAGAAAAGGTTCTTAAAAGAAAGTATGTCTTACAAATGGTTGAATTAAAATTTATTAAAATGTGTACCTAATTTTGTGTTGTGAATGTGTGAGAATAGATGAGATATTTGACATATTAAGAGCTTGTCATGATGAACCTATAGGACTACTCCTCCCAAATAATAATCCAAAAACTCTTAGGAGTTGGATACTATTAGTCCTCTCTTCATAAGGATGTTAAAAGACATGTAAGGCGGTGCAATCAATGCAAGAGAATGGATCAACCTAAACTTTCCTAACAAGGTGTCCCTTCACCCTCAAATTATCCTTGAACCATTTGAGCAATGGGGCCTAGATTTTTTTGATCTTATAGGAATTAAAATAGGATAAATGAGCTCTTGACTCAATAAAATTAGATCATGGTAAATACTATCCTTCTATGATGGTGAACGATACAAACTAGTTGTGACCTTCAAGTGTAGGAATATTTTATTTTTATATTTTTGACACATTGGAATGCTAGTAATTATGATAATAGAATTTTCATACCCTTATCACACTTTTGTGTTTGGATTTAGCCCCTTTCTCAAGTGTCTTTTTATACTATTTTGACCCATTTTTTGCTATCTTATGTCACCCTAGCCATTTCCCAATGTTCTATCTTTCCTAACCCCTATTGTATGTCCATCCAATTTTTATTTTTATTTTTTCTTGGTCATATTTGTCCCATCCTTCATGATACCTCACCTTCTTCTTGGCCACTTTTTTTAAGCAATTCAATTTAATAATTTAATGATAACCTATTAATCAAACCTAGAACCCTAAACACCTTTGAACACCTAATGCTTTTATTCAAATATGTTTTATCACACTTAGATCCATTAAACAAGGGTAGGAAACCTAATCATGATCCTCTCCTAGGAAATTAGGATTTTTTAGGGTTTCGATCAATGCCTACCACTTTGTAAATAAGGGTGAAAAGGAATTTTGATTTTTGCTCCTTTGTCAATGCGATCACCCCATTCTAAGCATGTAACTTTATGTGAACACTCTATACATTATTTATGTATTCCTAAATAACGATTGTTTCTTTCCAGCCAAAGGTTCTAGATGAAAATGGAAGGGTTGACTTCCTAGATGCAAGAAAACATAGGGTTTGAATATAAAGCAGGCTAACTTAGGAAATGTTTTAGAATAGAGTTATGGAGAGGACTCACCCAATCAAGCTTCCTCAATAGCCAAGACCAACACTAATGAGAAAAGTTACAATCGATGAGAAGGTGATAAGTGGATTCATATGCCTTTCCACACATGACACATGAAAATAAAGGAACTATACCCAATCTGTCAAGCCTCGTGCTAATGAAAATTTTATCTTTTAGAGCAATCCATGCAAAAGCACCTACTTTGGGAAGTACATCAGAGCGCCAACAAAGCTTGAAAGGCCAGGGGATTGGGTTATTTGAATTAATTAGAGAATTGCACCCATCTTTAACATTATAACTACTTGATTTGGCTTTGATCCATTCACAACATATTGTTAGTAAGTGCAACAACCAATAAATAGTAAATAATTTTTAATTTTTTACTTTGCATTATAATAAATTATATGATGTTTTGTTGGGAATTAGTTGTATTGTTGGAAGAGGGTTACGACAATGGAATAATAAACCCATTGAGCGAGACATGATTTAAAGGATGAGGGTTGACATCAAGAAAGTAACGAAGGTATGAAATCTAGGAAGGTGGTACATCATAGATTTCAAAGTGGAAAAGAACAAAGTAGGAACAAACAACTAGGAAGGTTTATAAGGGACTAAAAGAAGATTGATTAAGAGTGAATGGGATGAAAGAAGAGAAATCTATAAGAAATAATAGGGCATAATAATGTTGGGTTCACCAAAATGTATCTTAAATTTAGACCTACTTGTATGGATAAATGATTTTTCACCAAATTACAATATATATTCATCTAGATTTTTACTTTCCTTCATTCATTATATTTATAAAAATAAATTATGCTAGAAATAATCTAGACAAGTATATATATGTTTGATCCCAAAGAAACTAGCTATTAGAAAATAAGAAAAAGTGCAACCGTAGTTTGATGGTTGGAGTAGAAAAAAGCTAACAAAAATGTTAAAAAATTAAAACAACAATATGCAAATAACCTAGAGCACATTCTTGATAAAAAAAATTCACAATGTAGTGGGTACTATTACAATGTGGTCACAATTATACCATCACAATAATCACCTCATATAGGAAAGAAAAAAGTGAATAGGAATAGGAGAAATGAGATCTTGGCTCAATAAAATTAGATCTTGGCTCAATAAAACTAGTTGTGACCTTTGAGTGTAAGAACTTTTAATTTGCATAATTTTGATACATTGGTATGCTAGGCATTGTGATAATAGAATTTGCATACCCTTATCACACTTTTGTGTCCATTTAGCCCCTTTCCCAAATGTTTTTTTGGGTACTATTTGACCAATTTTTTCTATCCTATGTCACCCCTAGCCATTTCCCAATGTTCGACCTTTCCTAATGCCTATTGTGTATGCATCCAATTTTTAATTTTTAGTTTTTTTTTAATTTCTTGGTCATAGTTGTCCCATCCTTCATGATACCTCACCCTCATCTTGGCCACCTTTTTTTAAGTAATTCAATTTAATAATATAACGAGAACCTATCCATCAAATCTAGAACCCTAAACACCTTTGACCACCTAGAAAAAATTATTCAAATCCATCATTAAAAATGGGTAGGAAACCTCATCATGATCCTCTTCTAGGAAATTAGGATTTCTAGGGTTTGGATCAATGCCTACCACAAGTTGCAAATAAGGGTGAAAAATTAAGAGTTCTCCAATCAAGCTAAAAAATTCATAAATAATTCATTTTATTATGAAACATATGGTATACTATGTTTTTATCTTGATATGCCTCCAAAAATTACTTTTATAAGGCCTCCAAAGTCTCATCTTTACACAAGTTATGTGAGTTGAGAACTATCAAATAGGTATACTTGTTAGATCAATGCATATTTTCAATTTTTTTTGATAAGTTTACATTTTCAATTGTTTTTGATGCATGCCCTTTTCCAATTGTTGTTCCAAGTAAGATAGCTATATAATATAATCTTAGTGAAGTGGTAACTAGCAATCATACCTTAAGGACATGCCAATAGAGACTCATAAGGTAGGACAATTGCTAATTAATTTGATTGAGTGGTAATTTATATTAGTAGTAGGGGGGAAAGTATTTAGAAAGTAAAAGAGGGGAAGAAAGTGTAGCCGTAGTTTGATGGTTGGAGTAGAAAAAGGCTAACAAAAATGTTATAAAAATAAAACAACAATATGCAAGTAATCTAGAGCACATTCTTGACAAAAATTTGCACAATGTAGTGGGGACTACTACAATTTGGTCACAATTATACCATCACAATAGTCACCTCATATAGGAACGAAAAAAGTGAATAGGAATAGGAGAAATGACCTCTTGGCTCAATAAAATTAGATCATGGTAGATATTATCCTTCTATGATGATGAAAGGTACAAACTAGTTGTGACCTTTGAGTGTAGGAACTTTTAATTTTCATAGTTTTGACATATTAGTATGCTAGTCATTGTGATAATAGAATTTGCATACCCTTATCACACTTTTGTGTCCACTTAGCCCATTTCCCAAGTGTTTTTTTGGGTACAATTAGAAGTAGATATATAAATAAGATTTGGAAATGAAATTTGATTATCCAAGTGTATCAAAATATCCTACACACCCATTTTTGAACCATATCATTCACAAGTTAGAAGTAGATATATAATTTACACCTTGATTTCATGAATATAGATTTTCATAATTAGATTTAAGTTTTGATGAACCCCTGAACTAAAACTTAGATGACTTGAAAGGCGAACTTGAAACTAAAATTAACCTGGTCAAGAAAATCGTGTTTGGATTGTTTACAACTGATTCTTAGAGAGGATGCAAATGCATAGTCTGCTTTTTTATGATGGATGATGGCATCGATGCATTCCTATAGTGAAATGTAGTCTTCCCAATAATTAATGTAGTTTCCTCGCTTTTATTGAGAATGCGATGGAGTAACAGAAGCTCGGCAATCGAGGCTATCTGTAAATTTCAATACCAGATCAACCCTGTGCGTGTAAATTTGCAATCGTCTGTCTCCTCGCCAAGCGAGCCGTGCAATGGAATGGAAGGACGGACTGGTGTTGCCTGCGCTACGGTCTACTTACTCCCACATGCTTTGTACGAGGACATTTAAGACACTTTATATACGGTAGTGTACGCCTTTACTAGTATCTCTTCGGAGACATCCGATAAAATTGGAACGATACAGGGAAGATTAGCATGGCCCCCTGCGCAAGGATGACACGCATAAATCGAGAAATGGTCCAAATTTTTTTAATACCCCTTCCTTTAGCTTTAGCATGGCCCCTGCGCAAGGATGACACGCATAAATCGAGAAATGGTCCAAATTTTTTTAATACCCCTTCCTTTCATTTGATTTTTTAAACATATATAGTACATCAAATAGATTTTTTTTTATTCTATAAGAGTTTAAATTAGTTTCATAAATATGAGAGCATACATTCAAGATATTTGTGGTTCATTATTGATATGCAATGGATATGTCAATAATAATTAATTTTATTGAGTTTATTTTTTTAGCATATAGTTGAGCAATTTGTGAGGTCAATTGCAAGGTCATTAAGAAAGTGATATTTCACTGAGTCTCTATCTCTTTCCCTTTATATCCCTTGTCTTTATTTCACTCTCCTCCTCTATCTCAAAATCTTTATTCATCTTTCTCTATCAATCTCCCTCTATATATATCTATCTCTCCCTCTCTATTTCTCTCTCTCCTCCTCTCCTTATTAATCTCCCTATATCTCTCTTGATCTCTCCATCTCTCTACCTCTCCACATATTTGTATCTCCCTCTCTCTATTTCTCATCCATCTATCTCTCCTATATGTGAGAGAGTGTGTGGAAGAGAGATAGAGAGAGATGAAGAGAGGAGGATATAGGAAGAGAGAAGAAGAGAGGGGGAGAGAGAGAGAGAGACAAAGGGATAGAGAGAGGGAGGGAGAGTGAGGTAGAGATATACCTCTCCCTCTTCCCCCCCTTCCTCTATATATATTCCTCTCTCTTTTCTCTATCTCTATTGGTTCTATGTTGCATGATAAAAGTTATATAAGTTGTACATATTATTAATATATCAAAGATGTTTATTGCATAGTTAATTGAATAAGCATTGACATTGGCGGTACTCTTATATTACAAGGTTTTTAATGACAATTTGTCATCTTATTTCGAATATGTTGCCTCAACAATTAGAACTCTACAAAATTCATAAAAATGTAATATATCTGTGGTGAAAATAATTTCACCACATAAATAAATCTTGCCTAACTAAATAAATACAATCATTAAGTATACAATAAGTTTTAAAAAAATTAAAAATTAAATGCAAGAGTTAGGGGTACTCAGTTTGAGAATTGGTGATAAAATATCACTAATGTCATGTTGAATATGTTCACAGTTATCTGGAAAATTGGTGTCTTTGGTCCAATTATTACTATATCAAATGTGTCTATTACATAGTTAATCAAATATGCATTGACATTGGTGGTTCTCCTATATTATAAGAGTTTGAATGGCAATTCACTATCTTATTTAGAATATGTTGCTTTAGCAACTAGAAGCTCTATGAAATTGCATAAAAGTGTTAAATATCAAGGACACCAAGTACATCTTAAATACAACAATCCTTAAGAAAAATAATACTTGAACCCAAAATTGAAAGATGTGTAGAGTCCTCCACTGCAATCTCTGAAGTTTTGTAATCTAAAAATATCATAAGAATGTGTCATGCGATGGGAAGCTTTGAAGTCAAGTATCCATCTAGTCATTGAAGATAAGGCCCATGTAGAAACAACATGACCTTTGCCTGTATTGGTGGAAGAAAACTTAGATGAGAAAATATTATGTTGTGGCATGGCTTCCTCTAAAGCCTCTAGTCTCTTCCAACATTTGGTGATGTGATGGCCCTCTCTACCATAAAAGCTACAAGGTTCTCTTAATTTATTATTTGTCTTAAAGGAAGACTCACCAAACTTAGAAGATTTATCATGCTTAGGAGGATCAAATTTTTTTACTTCTAATTTTTTGTAGAGGAACTCTCACTACCTAATAAAGTATCTATCTTAGGATTTTGTTTCTTCTTTTGTTTCCCCTTAGATGACTATGCTACCAAAGCGTAGTTTTTCAAACTAGAAAGAACATATGATTGAACTAACTTTTCCTATTACTATGTCAAGCAATAAAAAAAAAACATTCAAGATAGGCATGTTAAAAGAAACACCCAATTCATCCATAGTAGAATGATATGTAGAAGAGAAGACATAAAATTGCCCTCAAAGATTAGACATTATTAGGAAAATATATTATTTGTCAATTCTATCATTTCCAAGACCCTAAAAAAGTGACCTAAGTGACTTGAGTTTCACCAAATAATCATCAATAGAGGATAAGGGATTAGGTACAAGTGTGATTGATTATGCCTCAATATGAAGATCTCAAAACTCAATAATGGTACAAAAAATATCTTTACATTTTCCCACATTGTCATGTCCCCTTTTTAATTAATTTATTCTAGAAGGGATATTATCCCAGTCTAAATATTTTCCTTGGGATAAGGTATGGAAATTGGGAAATAGTCAATATCTAAAATTGATTATTTGGGCCTAAACCATTTATTATTTCTTATTTTTGATAAAAGGGGTCGAATAATTAACTTAATATTATTATTTTGGATTATTTACCCAAAGGTGTGGGATTTATTACTAGGAGGTTTATAACCTCCATGTTTAGGTGGAAATCAATTACTATCAAATCCTTTGACAATTTTTATGACACCTTGCATGTGGGGAGTTATTGTTTAATTTTGGTCAAGAATCTTGCAAAATTCATAGTGGTGAGCATTTTTTGAGAAAAATTGATGAAAATATTATTATTTTATTTATTATTCTAAAATTTATGTATTTGGGTTTGGTCCTCTATTTATTTGTAGGCTAAGACGTGCATTTCAACACCTTTTTCTATTTGATCTTCATAATTTTTTATTTTATGAACATTATGTTATGTGTAGACAAAAAACCATAGAGGATTGTGGCTTGTGTATGAAAAGACATGAGTTTCAGAAGTTAAAGGATGAAAAAATTTTGATTCAGGAGGGCATTCTCATCTACCCTCTCTCTCTCTCTCACTCACTCACTCCCTCTATCTCTCTCTCCTCTACCCTTAACCTTAAACCCTCTACCCTCTACCATTAACCCTATACCCTCTATGTCTCTCGCATTCCCTCTCTCTCTCTCTCTCTCTCACTCTATCTCTCTCTCTCTCCTCTACCCTTAACCTTAAACCCCACTCCTCTACCATTAACCCTATACCCTCTATGTCTCTCGCACTCCCTCTCTCTCTCTCTCTCTCTCTCTCTCTCTCTCTCTCTCTCAAGTCTCTCCCTCCTACCCCCTCTCCCTCTCTTAGGTCTCTCTCTCTCAATCACTCCCTCTATCTCTCTCCCCTCTACCCTTAATCCTAAACCCATAAACCCTCCACCCTCTACCCTCTCTCTATCTCT
>VDFB02047230.1:191428325-191577517 GCA_007258455.2 Sequoia sempervirens | reverse complement strand
AAATCTTTTCGTTACAATACATTTTGAATTTTTTTCCAAATCAGATATCAGATTTTATCCGATATCAGATTTATGGGCTCTTGAAAAACCCCAAGTGGGTCGTTTTTGGCATCCCAATGGACCCTACATTCTGTTTGTAGGCTTTGTAGGCGATAAAAACATGATTTCAGATAGGAAGAGACAAAGATCAACTTTTTGGAGCATCTTCTACTCAAATTTGTCATAAGCAATCATTTCTTTAGCATCTTTTTGGAGGTATAATGGGGAGCAGCAATCATCAGAAGCAAAAACGTAAGAGAAAGCTTACAAAAGAATAAATTGAAGGATATAGACAAAGAGATAGAGAAATTCATAGGAAGAGAAGACCAGGTATGTCAAATATTGGTGAACCTTAGCCCTTTGGTCTTTCAAGTGAAGAGGAAATTGAATATGTTCAAGGTGAAAATGTTCAACATGATATTGAATTTGGGAATGAAAATGTTGAAATTGATATTGAAAATGTTCAAGGTGAAAATGTTGGAATTGAAGATGTTGAACATGATATTGAGATTGGGAATGAAATTATTGAAGTTGATATTGAAAATGTTCAAGGTGAAAATGTTGGAATTGAAGATGTTGAACATAATATTGAACCAAGTGAAACTTATGTTTCACCAAATTGCATGAGAAATGAAGAACCTTGTGTGGAAGAAAGTGTGGATGCTAAAATCTGCAATATGGTTAGTTTAAAACACCATTTTAACATCCCTATGAAATAATGAAACACATCAATCATGCAATAAAAATGGAACAATAGAAACTAAAGAATGCATATGAAAGACATGATCCAACTCTATCTCATAGTGGATTGGTGTCACATGAGCTAGTGACCCTTTCCCAATCCTTGATCAATAAGCTTAAGATGATGAAATTGCTATAGATGATGGAGATGATGGACAAGATCTAATCTCAAATGAAGAGAGTGACCTTGCAAGATTGTGGAGATTGTGAAGGATTTGCTCAAAGATGAAGCTTGTATTTAAAGATTTTCAAAATGCCAAGTGTTGAAAATGGACCAATGTGGGATCAAAAACAAGCCAATGATAGGAGGACACTTGTCATCATGTGATTAGTTGATGCATGTGCAAGATTTGGGAAGAGTGCCCATGAGAGGGAAAATTTGAATTCAAATTTTCCAATAAATGTCGAGAGGGGACAAGGAAAAACAGCAATAAATGCCATGTTTGACTTGTCATGTCAGGGAAAATGAGGTTTAATAAATCAATAAACTGGATTTATTGTGCAAGTGGCTAGATCTAGATAATGCAAGTGGGATGATTAGCCTTAGATTAGATTAGATTAATTTAATGATGATTATGCTGGATTTAATGCCGACAATCGATTTGACTTTTTTGGACTTTGATAATTGATTTATTTAAATCAGAAAATGATGGAAAATGTATGATTTGGATTTGATTTTAAATAAAGTCCTCGATTTATTGGATGAATGGGACATGATTATGCATGATGTAAATTTTGACATGTCTACATTTTGGCTCCCTTCAAGCAATGTACTTGTTATGCTGGTTCAAAAGAATAAATTTTCCACCTAAATTAAAAAATTCATGGATGGATGCCCCAAATGAAAGAAGCAATAATCGGGTACATTGCCCCCTCGAGAGATCGAGCGAAAAGATTCGATTTGAGGGTCGATCTCGCGATAAAGAGGTTTAAAATGGGTGGTTATGGATGACGATGCAAAGATGATTTCAAGATGCTTAGAATAACAAATCTATATTATTCTAAACAACTTAAATGATGATATGATATGAGATGGATGAGATTGATAATGTGATATGCTGTGATTATGCAACGGATGATTTATGAAATGCTTATACTAACAGATCTATATTATGATGATGATTATGCAATGCATGTGAAATGATCGATGTTTCCTATGATGTATGATATGACTGATATGTGATATGCTGACTATTTGTAGATGCAGGATGGATGCATGATGGATGCATGACGGATGCATGATGTTATTGCGGGAATGAGATGATGACAAGAGGATCCAACAAGTCCATGATTGGTCGAGACTTTATTAGAGATGAGACGGCGATAGATGATGATGATGATAAATGATGATGATTTGCTTATCAAGGATTGGGATTTTCAAAGGGTCATCACTTACTTTATTTTTGATAACACGCCTAAGCAATTTCCATGCATCAAGGTATAAAGGGACCAGATGGCGCTTGTACTTAGTGTGATGGATCTTTGGACTGGCTGCAAACGTATAGGAGTATTCTTGTTCACACTTGACATAATGGAAACCTTAGGGCGCACCTAACAAAGCAAGTATCAGCCAAGTTATTACAAGAGTTATCCAACAAGAAACAAAAGGATAATGATTGTTGGCCCCATTCCTATCTCTAAATCCTTCGCTCGATATCATCGAGAGGTCCTTGAACGAAGCAAGTAATAAGATAAATCAAAAGAAAAGATCATACACAAACAAGCCAATGTTCTTCATACCTCTAGCCAAAGGGATTTGTTTTGATAGGATAAGAATCCAAGGTGATATCCATAAATGATGCCCATTACCTGAACGAGATATATCCTAGGACATGCATTGTAGCTGTGATGATGATGGTTTGATGTTGATTGATAGGCTATCGATATAAGGTTGATTGACATGTTTGAAAATGATCAAGACTTTGATTTTGTTTTAGAGGTTTGTTTGCTTGATTTTACCAGGACAGCTTCTGATTTTGCCGACTACTATGATTGCTCTCAAGCCATGCTGCCAAAGGACGAAGGCATGACCTATTTATTATGAATGATGTTTATTGTGGGTGAAAGTGAGATGAGACTGATGGATTTTTTCAAATATTTGGATGTTTTTGGAGTTTTTTTAAATGTTTTGACGCTTTTTTTGGTATTTTTGATGTTTTTCAAATGTTTTGGGGTTTTCTGAGATTTTAGAAATGTTTTGATTTTTTATTTTTTGAATGTTTTTGGATTTTGTTGTTTTGAGTGTTTTTGGATTTTTCACATGATTTTGACGATTTGGATATGGATGTGTAATGATATCAGTGCTCTGTTTGGGATTTTGTTGAAAACCAAGTTAAGGTTGATTGATCAAATCGATGGATTGATGATGATGATAACATTGTTGAGGATACACAACAATGCAAGGGCTGGATTGATCAGGATTGATAATGATAACATTGTCAAGGATACATGACAATGCAAGGATAGTGTTAAGCAACACAAGGATATCTTGAGATGATGATTTTTTGATTGGATTTGATTGATCATGATTGATGAAGCTTGGTTTCGAACAAAAGATGTTTGGATGATTTGATGTGACGTTTGACGTGCAGCTTAGATGCGACTGATAGTGATTGTTTGGATTGATGTTCAATGAAAGATGAAGCTTGATAAGGACTGTTTTCATCAAAATATGCCATGGGCTAGTGATTCGGATTTTTTCGCTCACAAGTGGTGGACCAATATGATTTCATGTTTTCTAATGTTTGGATCGCCACATAAGCTGGAGGATATAGACCAAGGTTTATTTTCGAAGCAAGATGGATATATCTGCCCCCAATGTCTAGCAATGTATGGAATGCGATGGACGGATGCTCAGATAAGTGTATGGATGGATGGATATGGTAAGCATGCAAAGTATGCCAAGGATTTATCTTGCGATAAGATAAGGTGCTTAGATAAAGGAATGCGCATTTGGATAATGCTTCATGGCTCAGATAATGCTGCATAGGATAGGATTTAATGAAAACAGCCCATGTTAAGATGTTCACCGTAAGCAAGCGTAAAGCGTGCCCCAAAATTTCATCAAGATAACTTGGACTATGGATCATGAAGATGGATGAAAATGGATTAGATAAATGGTTCATGGATGAAATGGATTTATTATGGATAAGATGGATGGAATGCTCGATTTATTATGGATGGGATGAGATGCTTTCATCTGAACCGGCGCACGTAGATGCTCGATTCTACACATGACGCCTATTTGCCAGGTTTTCATCATAGTACTTGCCCAAAGTGCCGCCCATGCGGTTTTCACTAGAGGACGATTTTTTTCTTTACTATTTTCAATCCTTTTTCTGATTTTTTTGGATTTTTTGCTTTTTTGATTTTTTTGATTTTTTATGAAAGATTCATACTGAACCACCTGGTGGTGCTGACGTAGATGCTTCTGTCATAATGTGCCATCGATATCCTGCTTGAAGAAGCTGCTTTGCTAAGATACATGCACTTGAATGCAGCTTTTGGGATTCTTGATCTGCTTCGTTGATACCGGAGTTGACTTTGTCTTTGTGCGCACATCGTGATAGATTGCCTTCTGAATCCTTATGATGAAGGGTTGTTGCCAATACATGGTCAATGTAAGAATTGGCTATTATGCGTGGTGGCGTGGATGGAGTGCATTTAGGGGTAAGAGATGGATTGGTTGACAGTTTGGAACCTTTGACTCTCCAAACTTGGGAAGATGAGCATTGATGGGTGGATACGGAAGTGTGCGTGGAATTAGGACCAACTGCTTGATATACTTTGTACGTTGCTTGAAAAGCCTGCTTTTGATTTTGCGGACATCTTTGATGGATACTTTTCCCTCTTTTAGTTTGCCCCACAGTTTCTTTGACTGATGGAGTTTGATAGGGATGATCTTTCTTTGTATTCTTTGGTATCCATTTGTATTTGATTTGTCCATTATACTTCTCAGCTTCTTTTGCTTTGATAACATTTTTTGTACTTTGATTCAAAAATTTTCTTCGAAGTTGGTCCCAATTCATGGATGGGGTGATGGGTGGATGAAGATTCATGATGTGGTTGGTTGTAGTATTGACACTAGCTTCATCATAAGGACTCTTCATGCTCCCTATGTTGATGTTTGCTTGAGACGAAGTTGCCCCCAGTATTGTGGAAGTAGTACCTTCATGCTTTGATTCTGCCTGTTCTGAAATGTCTTGTTCAGTAAGCATGCTCTGATAAATGACCCTTGTAGATGATGTTATTTCGATTGGATGCTCTGCTAACTCTGAAATATCTTGTTCTATCTGATTTTCTTCCTTGAGTGGATAATGTTCGATATCTTTATTCATGATGTCCTCAATCTGAATTTGGGATATATTCGATCCTGATGTTGACAACTCCATTTGATTGTAGGAGTTAAGAATCTTCTCTTTTTGTGTAACAAAATCTTGTTCTAGATGAAGATCATCTACGTGTCCATCCATAGAAAGCATCTCATGGGTAGATGGAGGAGTATGTGCTACATTGATATGATCATCTTGCATGGATAAGAGAGTGTTCATTAGATTATTGTAGTATCTTGAAGATACAAATTCTTGATCTTGATTAATTTCGGAGTTGCTTTCAACATGCTTTAGATCAAGTTCCTGACATGGATCAGTTCCAAAGGATGAATTGCTTATAAATGGTTCTTGGATGTCGACATTAGGCATGGTCAAGTTCAAGGTTCCTTCAACATCTGTAACCATGCGGTCAAAGGGGATCAACATGTTTTGGAAGGGACCATTGCTAGACCTTGGTGAAAGATTTTGATCATGCTTTGGAATAAATTCTTGAGATATGTCCTCTAGCTCATAAGGCAATGTAGAGACATTTTCAACATGATCATAGGTGAACTGATCGTGCATTATGTCAATAGGATCAAATAACCCTAACACTCCTTGAAAGAGATCACTAAAAAGTGGCTCTTGATGTATGGTGAGTTGATCATCGGATTGTGTAGATACATCCTCAATGTGCTCCTCGATGGAGAGGTTTTGATCATTGTTTTCGACAATTGTGGTGGAGAGCTTGTGAATGTCTTTGACCATAGAGTCAAGTGATGTTGATATTTCTTGAATTGGCTCATTGTCGAGTTTTGTTGGTGGATTTTGATCGTGATTCAAGATTGACTCTTGACATATGTCGATTTGATCATTTGATGAAGTAAATGTGTGCTCAATGATGGATTGATCTTGATCCTTGTTTTCAATAGTTGTCATCTTTTGTGTTTGTGCTCGTGTTGGTTGGGTAGCTTGAGAGGATTGTTTCACTTGTTGAGCTTGTGTTTCTTGTTGCATGGCTAGATATTGTTGGTATCCCTTTTGAAAAGCAGTTTGTAATGTCGCGTCGTATTGGATTGATGTGGTGGAAATTGGTGGTGGTGGGGGTGGTGGTGGATTTAGAATCATGTTGGATGTAGTGACAAGTGTTTGAGATACGCTCGGAGCGATCATGGTAGTGAGGGGTTGAGATGTGATGGCTGTGATAGTGGTGTTTGGAATGATTGTAGGGATAGTGATGGTTGGAATGAACGAGGTGATAGGTCCTTGGGAGACTTTATTTCGATTTGGGATCAATGTTGTTGTTTGATTAGATACCATTTGTTGGTGCGATGTCGATGGTATATTCGAAGGATTTGACGTGATGGTTTGATTGATGTTAGGTGGATTGATTTGGATGGCGTGATTGGTGTTAGGTAAAGGGGGAAGCCCTAAACCAAGGAATGATGTAGGTAATGGTGGTGGAGATTTCCCTTGGCGCAATGCCTCAACTATTTTGGAAAGTTCCGCAATTTGATCTCGCCAAATTTGTTCTTGATTTTGATCTTGACTCAATTGAGATAGTTGATTTGGCTTGTGTTCAAGTAGTTTTGGCATGCATGCTTTTTGTTTTTGAATGGGATCATGGACAAATGGATTTTGGATGACGTTTTGATTTGGGATGATGTTCAGATTTGGCATGATAGGATGAACATTGTTGGTATTGGGAATCATTTTTCCAAAGTTTTCCGAGTTAGGATTCATGTTTCAAAAACTTGCACTTGGTACATCCACATTTGGTTTGTAGGGATTTGGTGAAATGATGTTGCTCGTTTGAAGACTCATGCATTGATTATTCGATTGGTGGATTTGTAGGTTTGGACTTGGATCTATCATTGGGAAATGTGTTCCAAACTTTGACATGGGTATACTCACACTTGTTGTACCATTGATATTTGTCGAAGGCAATGATCCTATGCATGGATTTTGATAATTGATAGGAAATGAAAGGCTTTGAGGATTCAATTGATTTAGATTACTCAAGATGTATGGATCAAGTGTATATTCCATGTTCCTCTTGTGTTTTGACTTTATTGCGAAAGTGACCTCTAAGATTCTTAGGACCAATGATGAGATGGAGGATGAAATGTGTAAATGATGTGAGTGTTGAACGTTTAGGAAATTTGAATCAATGCTAGACTTAGGGCTTGATTTTGATTGTTTGATGTGGATGATGAACTTGTAAACCCTAAGATGTTGGATGTTATCTTAGGATGAACTTGTTCAAAGAGGTGATAATTTAACTAAGTGTGCGTGGAAGGATTCATCCAAACACACCTAACTAACAAATGATTTTGATTTGGTTTGGAAATGTACCCAAGTCTAGGTAATGATGCTTTCAAAGCTCTAAAGTTTGTTTGTGGGATGATGTTGATAAATGTTTGAGGTGGATGAAGTGTTTTGATTTTGATCCTAAGAGACTTAGAGAGACTTTGTTTACTAGGCCAAGGTATTGAAGAACACACTTTTCTCTAAGAGCAATCAAAAGACCAATATGACCAATAGATAACAAGCACATGTGTGGGGTCCAATTTGTTATCTTTGCTTAATGGCTTTATTTTACCAAAAACACTCTCTTGATTAAAGTTTCAAACTAAGATGTCCAATGTCTTAATTTCCTCAAACCCCACAAGATATTTTATGTGGAAATTCAATGAACTTAAGGCAAGGGTTTTCCTATTGTTTACTCAAGAAGACAAATTGAGGTATAATCCAATGCTTAGGAACCTCTACGAACGTGAATCCGCAGGGAAAGCAATAACATATGGATTGAGTCAAT
This sequence comes from Sequoia sempervirens, assembly GCA_007258455.2. NCBI lineage: Eukaryota > Viridiplantae > Streptophyta > Pinopsida > Cupressales > Cupressaceae > Sequoia > Sequoia sempervirens. The sequence goes on along the minus strand of VDFB02047230.1, from coordinate 191,569,609 downwards.
GATATTTGTTTTAAAGAGGGTTTGAAATTTTGAGAATCATGTTGAATGTTTGTTTGCAAAATGTTTTCGAATACACACCGTGTTTTCAAACAAAGAATAATACAAGCCCTATGGATGTGATAGACAATGTTTGTTGAGTCCCACTTGACAAGTCCAGCTACCTACTTTTAGCGGATGGTTAGATGCTTGACCCCACCGCCTCCACGCACTCACTTATACGGGGCAGCCAAGCACCAACACCCATGAAACTCCCATGGCATGCTTTCCATCTCTACTAAAAGCCGTAAAATTGTGGGGCGGCTTCAGAACGACCGTTCTTGCACCAACAAACAGATTAAGGATTTTGGCAAATTCTAACACATAGGTTCTAGTAAGGACTTTCCGTTCGTAGGAGTTGACCCAACGCGGGCAAGAGTCCCCTTTCGGATCCATCTTGTCCGAGCCAACCGCGTGATTATGGCGTTTAACCAAAATCCTCTTATATATCCCTGGAAATACTCTTGGCTTTAGAGTGTTACCGGTTGAGTCGTCATTGGGTGAGTACTTTTTCCCCAAGGCAGACCCTCTAAGATAAACAAAAGCGAGCAAAGACACAATCCGTAACTCGATCGATCTTTGATGGCACAAAGAAAGAGAATGTACGCGAAAATGCCCCTACTCACACTCGCACAAGATGTTCAAATTTTAAGCCCAAATTGAAGTGTTTCAAAGCAATAAAATGTATTTTGAGTGTTTCTCTTGCACCCTAGATCGCACGAAGCGCAAGGGGAGAGGATACGTACTCAAAAGACAATCACACAAATCAAACACTTGTTCGTTTTACACCCTTCAAAGCAATTGTGAATTCGTTTTAAGCACCAAATGAAATGTAAGGATTGCTTGTTCAATTTTTAACCCAAAACGAAATCTAGTAAGTGTGTCCTAAGATTCATTTTAAGCCCTTTGCAATGAAGATGAAATTGTTCGTTTTTAGCCCCAATTGAAAACTAATGTTCTAAAACGAAAAGGAAAACAATTTCGTGTAGTGTTGATTAAACACTTAAAGTGTTAAAAAAAACACATTGTGTTTTCAAAGAAAAAAATCTTCCCCTCCTTTCGTTTTCGTTTTCGTTTTGTGAAGTAGTTTTGATCAAACATTTATAGTGTTAAAAAACACATTGTGTTTTCAAACAAAAAATCCTCCTTCTTTCGTTTTTTTGTTTGATAGCCTTCTCTTTCGCCTTGCACCTTTGTTCGCTTTTGTACCTTGTTCACTTTTGTTTTGTTGGCTTTTGTACCTATAAAATAAAAAGATAGATTGTGAGGATTTAAATTATTTAATTAAAATCATTATCCTTAAACAATAAATTGATCTTATTTGAAAAAAGAAAAAGACCAATGATTTTAACAAATAAATGACTCTACAAAAAGTATTCTTGCTTCCCACATTCTTTTCACAATATCAAAGCCTTCAACTAACATATTTAGTCACATGTCAAAAGGTATGTCAAAAGATACAAGACAAAATATCAAACCGAAGGATCTCATAAAGCAAAATATCATTTACTTTTCACAGATCATCAAGTAGAAAATCAAGTTTAAAACTTTGAGAAATATCACTCTAAGGAGGCCAATCAATTCTAAGACTTTAAATGCATTGACTCTGTAGTCCCGTACTTGATCTGCACTATAAAAAAGAGTTAATCATTGATTTGAAAAATGGATACATTTACTAGATCAAATCTTGATGCATTTAATCGACACTCAAATCCACACACATTTCCCAATCAAATAGATTAAAAAAAATGACTCTGTCTTACGAATGATGGTGCACCTGCAAAGATTTTAAGTCAAAAGTCAGATACTGTGGTGACCACTTAGGAATGCGTTGGAATGTTGGCGTAATTTACTCTTTTCAAGGTGAATCTTGGTCCTCCCAAAGATTAAACTTGGTGACTACAGGAAGCTTGAAATAGGACGCTCCTCTTGTCTGCCCCTTTTTTACGCATTCAATACGTTAACCAATCATCAATATTGAAACAACTTCTTTGTCAAAAGTATGCTTTCAACTGCCCAGTATGTTGTCTCGTAGCCCTTCCCAACACGTCAAGTCAAGAAACAGCAAGTGGAACGGTGGATAGAATGCATTATTGAATAAAGAAATGCAATTAGTAGGCGTAAAGCCGTATTCTGCAATCCTACTCGCAGACTTTCTGCACTTAATGATTCTAAACGACGCAACCTTAATTCAGAAAAAGACTTATGATTCATCTCCCCAGAATGTCGCTGCTCAATACAGATTTGTGCAACTTTAATGGTTTCAATTTTCTTTTCTGTTGTCGCTGCTTGGTACAGATTAGCACAATGTCCTTCACCTACACAGGCAATGGCAACGTGGGAGAACTTCGTCCTCCTTCCAAGAACGCTATAGAAACCAGAGATAAGTAGGAAGAAGATGACTAGTCAGAGGAAGATTTAGCGTTGAAACATCAGTCAGGGACATATGTCTAAAGACTTCAGAAGACTGCTCCGGAAAGCATGAGTGACAGTCTACAGCTAGCAACTCTTGGTAGGTATTCATTCATCAACTACAGGAAAATGTAGAAGCATAGACAAGGCGCGTGAACTGTTTGACAGAAGAATGTGAAAGCATAAACAAGGCGCAAAGTATTTGACAGAATGCCTGGAAGAAGCGCAGACAAGGCACTTGAACTATTTGACAGAAAGCCTTAAAGAATGTGGTATCCAGCTACCGCCTAGAAATATGGTCAACCCAATAATGCTGCAGGAATCGCACTCAGTACAGACACCAAACAACATTAGCTCATCATACAGAAAAAGCAAGAAAGCGTAACACTTTTGAAGGCGTATTCAAGGCTGGTCATTAAGACTGGTGAATGCTTTATTCGAGGACTGAGTGCTTTATTAGAATAACAGGAGGTGACATAATGGCATTGAGATTGGTAGACCTTTAAGCTTGCATAACAAAGAACCACATTCATGAAATTGTGCCCTCGCACCCAGCTTATAACGTAGATGTACGCCAAACACCATGAATGAGCAACAGCTGTAGTATGTATGTATCACTTAAATTAAAGAGTGTTCTCCAGAAACTTCTCTCTCACTACTGTCGCCTTCCCCTTCTCACATTAAAGACGAAATCAATATACTAAAAAAAAATAATGTTGTTAAAGCGTTCAAAAGATAAAGTAAAATGCAAGTAGAAGTAGTGGCAATATCAGTAGTAGAAGTAGTCGACAACATCAGTAGCAGTTAATGCAACCCAAAATGAGTGAAGACCAACATCACTGCAACGACTTCTACTTGCAGATCTATCTTTCATTTCTCAAATTTTGTGAGTCGTAGCCTTGTCATGATGTCAAACTCAATACTTCTAAAGCTTTGAATGGACGTGATAAATAAAACATGACCAGAGACTTCAATGCTTTAATCGATGTCTGTTGCTACGGTGGTCTCTAGGTCCTTCCAGCGTTTGAAACAGGTATGGACATAAATATGGACGCCATCACAATATGTTTTTCAAAAGCCATGCATCAGTTGAAGGGGAGATCAACGAATGATTTATGTTATGACTGTTGCCAGCGTCTTTCTTGTTACACCAAAACGATTGCTCTAGAATAGAGTATGGACATAGAAGTATATAGAGGAAGGCATGTGGCCCATATGGTACAACGCCATAATGAAATGTTGACTCTTGATTTGCAGTGATAACGATAGAGGCACAACAAGGATTTCTTAATAAGGCTTTCAGTAACACTCCAGAAACGCAACTAACAGACGTAAGCTAAATTACATAGCCTCTGTGAGTAGCCTGCCACCTACGGAAAATGAAAGCTTTGAAACAAGGCCTGTACAGATGGATTCAAAAACAAATACGTAGGAAACTCTCAAGCAGGTAGTATTAGCAGGCGTAAAGTTAGTGACCATAATGTCTTTCAAAAGACTTTAAATACATTTGATGATCATACACCGAAGATGCAAGAAAATTTACATTCAAAGATTGAAGATACTTGAGAATAAGCTATCTAAATTCAAGAAAAGGGGTAAGATAACCAAGCACAACGTTTAAAGCAAAACCAACAAAGTGATGAAGCAGTAAAACGAAGGCCCTCCTTCTAGCGCCATTTTGTGGATGCTAAAATCTGCAATATGGTTAGTTTAAAACACCATTTTAACATCCCTATGAAATAATGAAACACATCAATCATGCAATAAAAATGGAACAATAGAAACTAAAGAATGCATATGAAAGACATGATCCAACTCTATCTCATAGTGGATTGGTGTCACATGTGCTAGTGACCCTTTCCCAATCCTTGATCAATAAGCTTAAGATGATGAAATTGCTATAGATGATGGAGATGATGGACAAGATCTAATCTCAAATGAAGAGAGTGACCTTGCAAGATTGTGGAGGATTTGCTCAAAGATGAAGCCCCTATTTAAATATTTTCAAAATGATAAGTATTGAAGAGGGACCAATGTGGGATCAAAAACAAGCCAATGAGTTGAGGACACTTGTCATCATGTGATTAGTTGATGTGTGTGCAAGATTTGGGAAGAGTGCCCAAGAGGGGGAAAATTTGAATTCAAATTTTGCCATAAATGCTGAGAGGGGGACAAGGAAAAACAGCAATAAATGCCATGTTTGACTTGTCATGTTGAGGGAAAATGAGGTTTTAATAAATCAATAAAATTGATTTATTGTGCAAGTGGCTAGATCTAGATAATGCAAGTGGGATGTGATTAGCCTTAGATTAGGATTAGATTAATTTAATGATGATTATGCTGATTTAATGCTGATTAACTGATTTGACTTTTTGGACTTTGATAATTGATTTATTTAAATCAGAAAATGATGGAAAATGTATGATTTGGATTTGATTTAAATAAAGTCCTGATTTATTGGATGAATGGAATATGATTATGCATGATGTAAATTTGACATGTCTACAGAAAGACATATTCTTAATTCAAGACCTTCAAGAACCCCTAAATGGTTACTTGAAATTGATGAGAACATTATACAAAAAATTGAATGTAAGAGGTCAACACAAACCGTTCGGTTCTGGGCTACATAACTTTTCAACCAATATTTTAGCAATAAGACATTGACTGAGCAATTCCAACTTTTTGTACAATTGCTAAAGATACAAAAGATGAGACCTTAGCTAGCCAAATTGAATATTTGTGTGAACAAGAAGACCGAAAAAAATTCTATTATTGTCAAAAATATTTTTAACGCTCTCAATTCTATTGGAAAAAATAACAAGGAAAAAGATAAGAGAGTTGCTCAGAGAGTCATTACAACTGCCCTAGTAAACCATCAATTGAAAAGGGCTCGCTTTATGAAACAAACTTGTATTGATTTTTGTTGAAAAATGAGGTGTTTTCTTAGCTTAATGCTCTATAAAACTTTAATATTGTCGATCTAAATAATATTTTTCCTTTGTTACATATTCTTTGTGGGTGATTATCTTGATTAATCCATTTTACTATTTATAGAATGTAGACATAAGTTGATAGAAGTAGACAGGATATTAGAAAAATTACACAAGATGTACCGTGGAGAAACCCTTTCAGGAAAAAAATCCACCAAGAATTATTCTATTATTCAATTTTCTGAAGTAGATTACAATAGCTCCAATTCTTGCTTGAGAATGCTTCTTCTACCTTCACCAAAACTTCTTCACAACTTGCAATAAAATTGATAATAACTCTCTTCAACTTGCTTGAGATAAATAGGCTTTAATCAAATTTGTATACTCAACATGAGTTACAATTACAATGCTCAAGCCCTATACCTAAAAGGTACACCTATCTCATGCAAATAGGGTTATGTTGTGAAGAACAATGTCAAATCCTCATCTTCATGCATTTGGGCATCCCAAACTGAAGTAGCAACTCAACCTCTATTCTATAAATATCTTCAAGGCTTCATCCTCAAAGTAGGCACCCAAAAGAGGTCCCACTTAACTGAGCCTTCAAAAATATCTCAACATGTAAAGGAGGTAATTCCAAGAAGACAACTTGGGTGCCCAAGTTGGGTCCAAGTCATTTCTTGTTAACTGAAACATTACTCAACACCATTCATGCAAGAATGGTCATCTCTTGTTAATTGGAGGCAGTCCTTGTTATCTATCATGCAACTCAAGTCATTAGCCATGCATTCCAAGTTAACTAAAGTCAACTAGAATTCAACTAAAAATAACTAAAGATAACTAAACCATAATTGAACTGAACTGAACGAACTGATTCTAAACTGAACTTAACTAAACTGAACTGATCTGAACTGAACTAAACTAAACTTCATGCATACAAACATCAAACCCTAACTCCTAGGATCTTTACATGTATTCATAAGTGTTATCTATTACTTTGAATAGTTAACTGAACTCAAGGTGAGTGTCACCTACCATGTGGGCGCCCCATGTGCCCCTATTATTTAAGAACTCACAATGGACACCCTCACATGTTCCTAACATTTAGAATTAATTACAAATGTCAATTAACATGATTATTTCATCAAATATTAATCTCATCCTAATCATAGTGTTGTTGAACACATTCCAAGGACATAGGAGATACATGAAATAAATAATGTTTAGGATTTCAATTAAATGGCATCCTATTTCCAACAATTCTAACATAAATCATAAAACTTTGGATAGAGCACTTGCAAGAAGAAAAAGAATAGATGATCCTCTTCAAAATGATATATGGGCTTTTTCTAGGAGGCTTCCACATGTTGATAAGAATATAATCGATGATGTAAAGTAGGTAATTCAAAAATTTTGGCATGATAACTCTAGAGTATCACCCAATGTAAAGGATGTTTTAAGGTTAAGAATTAGCAATCGAGACTGTACACTGCATCCTAAAAATTTCTTGGAATCAAGCCAAATAATGTTGTTCAAAAAATTTATTGAAACACATCCAAATATGAAAATCTCACAAAGGACTTTTGAAGGCTTGAAGCCATTTTATTATGTGCCTCTTAGAATTTGTAGTACTTTTTTTTGCAAATACCATGTGGAGTTTTCAATGTACTATGAACTATTATGCTATATCTGTTCTACTTTTCATACTAATGAAATGTTGCAGGAGTGTGGTGCAATGCATCTTTCGAAATCATCAAGGGACTTGCTAGATCTATTTTTATGTTCTAGAGATGATGGTTGCCTTTTCTATAGAAATGATTGTTTAAATGCGAAGTGCTCACAATGTGGTGGCTTGTCAAATTTTGTTCAAAGTTTTCATGAGGGTTTCGAACATGAATTTGGAAAGAAGCTTGTTGAGAAAAAGAGATATGAGATAGTCAAATATACTTTGCAGAGTGGAGGTGAAGGTTCTAGATGCGAGTTGGTTATAAAAGAATGCAATGTTGATGATTTTATTTTAGATTTTAAGGAAAATCTTTTCTGCAAGTATTCAATGCATAGCCATAGGTCTCAGTGGTTGGATCAACAATTCAAGATGTGTAAGGACTCTTTTTCGATTAGCACTATTATATCAGTGGTTGATTTTGTAGAAAACTACACATTGCAACCACAAAATGAGGTACAATCTCAGTATTACAATTCCATTTAAATTGCTATTTTTGTCCACATAACATATAGACATGCACCTGATAGTACAAAAGAGGATCGAAAGATAATCAGAGAGTATCATTTTTTATATGAGTGATGATAGATCTCACTCATTCGAGTATGTCCAACATTGTTTCAAGATTTTTTTTTAGTTCTTGCAGGAGCATGATATAGTAGTGGGCTGACATCTCATTCGGTCAGATAACTGCACAAGTCAATTCAAGAATGCTTGTATGTTTTATTGGTTGAGTAGAATGCATGTAGAGAGGGTTGTACCTCATATTTGGAGTTTTTTTTAAGCTGGGCATGGGAAAGGGGAGCATGGTGGAGTAGGTGCATGTGTAAAGAGAGCTCTAGTTAAGGAGCAATTGAATATTTTAGGAGAAAAATCTAGTGATGCACGTTCTATTGTTGATTGGTGTAGTTCAACATTGTCACAAGGAGGGACACTTGATTCAATAGTGCATAGATTCTTTTGGTTGGTTGAGGAGGGTACAATGGGAGACAAATTGGATTGTCATACAATCAAAGATTCTTCAAAGATGCATTCATTTCGAAGCTCAGATGCAAGCACATGGACCATTTGGACACGAGAGTTGGCTTGTTTTTTTCAGAGTTGTATTCAGTGCGAGTGGGATCAATGTGATTTGAGTGAGTGGGTGGATACATGGGTTCCATAGTATCTAACTCATTTATCTCAAACAATATCCATGACAAATGACACAATGCAAAGTTCAATTGATTATGGTTGTCTTTCAGATCTACTACAACCTAGACATATTTTTGTCGTTGTTGCACTATAGGGGAATGAAGAGATTAGACTATTGGTTGGCTTGATGTGTGCAAGTAAAGCATAAGCTAACACTGTGATAGGTCGAATGTGAGTATTAGAAAATGAGAAGCAAGTAAAAGAGTGCAAATAAACACCAAAACAACCTACACCTCAAGATTAGCCTAAGTTGGAATCAACACAAGATAAAAGCAACAAATGGAACCTTATACCTTGTGTCGAATCGATCTTTTGGTTGGCCCTTCGATCTTTGGTGCGTATGCTCCTTGGATGGCAAGTAGATGCAAGATGTGAAGTGTGAGATGCAAGATAGTTGGACAAAATGGATGCAAATGGCTAAGTGTAGATTGAGAAACAAAACTACAAGAGTTTGGCTAGCAAAATGATCTCTCCCTAAAATGAGAGAAAAGAGGGGGTATTTATAAGAATTTTGAGAATTCCTAAGGGAAATGGATGGCCAAGATTGAGCCACCAAAGATCAAGATGTAGGGCCAAGGTGAGTTGAGAACTCACAAGCCCTCACATCTTGACATGTGGCTTGTGATATAGCCCTAAAAGGTGAAATGGACATGAGGTGGAAGGAGAAGTACATGACATGGAGGGGGGTACAAAGTACCTTGCGATTGGACAAGATCTCCTCATAAAGGAGGTCCTTGTCCCCATGTGGGTGAGAGGACGTGTGAGGAATTAAAAATTCCTCAAATATTCTCATGGGGAGATGGGAAAAAATAAAGAATAAGTAGAGGACATGTGGGAAGAAGTGAAGGAATTAAAAATTCCTTTTGGGTGCCTTGAGGGATTAAAATGTGAATTAAAAATTCACATAGGGAAGTGGAGTGCCTTGCCCAAAAGGAGAAAGCCTTTAATAAGGTTGACTTAAGTACACATGCCATAAGTGGGAGGAGGATTAGGTTAGGCTAACTAAATGATTAAGGTTGTGCAAGTACTTAGTTAGATGGACTAATGACTCATTAGGAGCAAGTGGGAGATTATGGAGGATGTGACCCTAATGATGATTAAGGGTATGCACATGCTAACCCTAGTTAATTAGAAGAAGATGAAGTAATTAAGATGGATTAGAGACGAACTTGCAAAAGTTGGAGGATGTGACCATGAGAGAGAAAAGAGGAATTAAAAAATAAATTTTAATTCCAAAAGGGGAATTTGACTAAATTAAATAAAATGGTAAATTTATTTAATTTAGAGGAGGAAAAGGGGTAAAGTATTTATTAAATTAAATACTTTAGGACCCTTATGTAAGATGCAAGGTACTAATTAAATAAATGGTTTAATTAATATTGACAGAGGGGATGAGCAATTGGATGAATAAGGAGACGCGTTTGATCATATGGAAGTGATCAAAATTAGATGTCTACAAACACAACCAATGGAAGATGATGATGGCTTTGTGTACCCTACAGGTTTAGTTGTGGTTGTAGGAACTTGGTTGCAGACATACATGATTAGAAAGAATGGCATACCTACATTTGAAGACTACGAGAAACACAAAACCATTCTCATGTATTCGCACCTTGTTTTAGCAACAAATGTTAAGTTGTTGAAGCATCACGCCAAACTAAAGAAAAAACAACTATGGACACTTAGTAATGTTGATCATGAAGCAATATTGGATACTCTTAAGCAAAGAGATGACCCTTTAGGAACACTTGAATAGCATATTCAAGAATGGAAGGTACAATGCTTAGGTTCATTATGCTTAAGCTCATTAGTGTTCTTTATTTAATACTGATATTTTGTATACTCTTGTAATGCAGGTGTCTTCAATATTGATATTTTGTATAATCTTACAATGCAGGTGTCTTTAATACTGATATTTTGTATACTCTTGCAATGCTTTTTCATGAGAATTCTCCTCATTTAATGATTGCAACATGACTGTCCTAAGAAGGTAATATTTACTTTGTCAATGTGATTCACTTCATTGTGTGAAAGGGGACCATACCTAATTAGAATAATATAGATTGGTTATTCTAAGCATCTTTTATAGTTTGCATTACCAATTCATCATCATTCAGGTTGTTTAGAATAATATAGATTTGTTAGTCTAAGCATCTTTTCTATTGTGACAATATAGATTTCTCATTTGAAGTATATTGCAATATTCTTGGCACGATTGATCATGGACCTGCTACAACAATAGCCAGCTCTAATCCTTTGGGAAAGGTATGTAATAGATTACAATAATATATATTTGTTATATTAAGCATCTTCTATAGTTTGCATTGTCATTTCATCATCAATTAGGTCATTTAGAATAATATAGATTGGTTATTCTAAGCATATTTTAAAGTTTGCATTACCAAATCATTATCATTCAGGTTGTTTAGAATAATATAGATTTCTTAGTCTAAGCATATTTTCTATTGTGACAATATATATTTCTCATTTGAAGTATATTGCCATATTCCTGGCACAATTGATCATGGACCTGTTGCAACAATAGCTAGTTCTGATCCTTTGGGAGAGGTATGCGACATATTACAATAATATAGATTTGTTATTGTAAGTGTTTTTTATAGTTTTCATTACCATTTCATCATCAATTAGGTCATTTAGAATAATATAGATTGGTTATTCTAAGCATCTTTTATAGTTTGCATTACTAATTCATCATCATTTATGTTGTTTATAATAATATAGATTTGTTAGTCTAAGCATCTTTTCTATTGTGACAATATAGATTTCTCATTTGAAGTATATTACGATATTCCTGACATGATTGATCATAGACTTGCTGCAACAATAGCCAGCTCTGATCCTTTGGGAGAGGTATGCGACAGATTACAATAATATAGATTTGTTATTGTAAGCATCTTTTATAGTTTGCATTACCATTTCATCATCAATTAGATCATTTAAAATAATCTAGATTTGTTATTCTAAGCATATTTTCTATTGTATGTAGTTTAATTGCTACCTTGATGGTTTGTACAAGTTCTTGTCACTCCAAAACGTCAACATGCTACTCTTGTGGAAGACTGTGCCGACCGCAAAGGCAATGCGTGTTTTATTTCCTTCCCCTACTGGGAAATGACTATGTATTAGGGTCGTTTGTTGTATTCCTATGTGGCATTTTGTAAATCCTATATTTGATAGCAATTATTGAATGATAATATCATGCATATTGTGTACACTTTACGTGTATTCAAGTGTATACTTTACAACTTATGTGTATACTTTGTCATTTATGAGTATTCCAATATATACTTTACGACCTAGATGTTTTAATGTGCATACTTTGTATTCATGTGTGTAGTTCATGACATAAGTGTATTTGAGTATTCTAATGTATAATTTATGACCTACTTGTTTTAATGAGTATACTTTGTATTTCACTTACTAACGAGGAACAAAATGAACCCTAAACCCCTTTGCACTTTTACATCACATCCATCTGACCCTTTTTCCTCAATTAAAACCTTGTCACCACGAGAAAATGCCTATGAGATAGCAAAAACTGAGAGAGGTTATTGTAGAGGGTCCCAACACGATCTCACAGCCTTAGAAAAAGTGTCTGTAAGCATCACAGTTTCCAAGAAATAACCCTTCAAAGATTGTTTCCTTTTAACACTTTGGACTCTTAAGGGAAATCATCGGTCCAATGTAGCTTAGAGTAATTCAGAGTATTTGGGTACAAAATAGGACCATCCATAGCATAAATATATCCATAGGGATGTCTTGTAATAGTTCGTTTGGTCTACGAGTTGTAGAACGAAAGTTGCACCACTTTGCAAATTTACACTACTTGCATTTGACAACTTTTTCCTCAATTGAAAACTCATCACCACGGGAAAATTCCTTCATGATAGAAAAAACCAAGAGAGGTTATTGTAGAGGGTCCCAACACGATCTCATAGCCTCATACAGATAGTCTGTAAGCGTCACGGTTTTTGAGAAATAGCCCTTCAACGATTTCTACCTTTTAGCACTTTAGACTCTTAAAGGAAATCGTAGGTCCAATGTAGCTCAGAGTGATTCAGCGTATTTGGGTGAAAAAGAGGACCATCCCTAGTGTAAACATACCCATCCAGATGTGTTGGAATATTTTTTTTGGTCGTACGAGTTGTAGAACAAAAGTTGCACCACTTTGCAACTTTACATTGCTTACATTTGATTTTTTTTTCCTTAGCTGAAAACTTGTCACCACAAGAAAATGCCTTTGAGATAGAAAAAACCAAGAGAATTTATTGTAGAGGGTCCCAACATGATCCCCTAGCCTTAGACGAAGAGTCTATAAGCATCACGGTTTTTGAGAAATAACCCTTCAAAGATTATTGTCTTTTAGCACTTTGGACTCTTAAGGGAAATCATTGGTCCAATGTAGCTCAAAGAGATTTGGTGTATTTGGGTGCAAAAGAGGACCATCCCTAGCATAAACATACCCATCTAGATGTGTCATAATAGTCTAGTTGGTCATATGAGTTGTAGAACGAAAGTTGCACCACTTTGCAACTTTACACTGCTTGCATTTGACAATTTTTTCCTCAACTGAAAAATCGTCACCACAGGAAAACGCCTCTGAGATAGCAAAAACCGAGATAGATTATTGTAGAGAATCACAACACAATCTTGTAGCCTCAGAAAAATATTTTGTAAGCATCACGGTTTCTGAGAAATAGCCCTTCAAAGATTGTCATCTTTTAGCACTTTAGACTCTTAAGGGAAATCGCTAGTCCAATGTAGCCCCCATGCTTCCAACAAACTGGGCACCCATCGCTACCCGCATTAGTCACTTACTGGGGGTTCTTCCCTCCTCCACTCAAGCAATCGGGCCGACAACACCAGAGCCCGGGGGTAATATTACCGACCGCCGAACAGACCAGAGCCCGGGGGTAATCTGACCGACCAAGATAACCTCCAAAAGCTCAAGCCAAGGGCTGACAAGACCAGAGTCGGGCGCTACCCGGGTTGTTCTTGCGGAGCACTTCCCTTTCAGCCTATCCTAGATACGTTTAAGTAGCTCCGTTATCACTGATGCTCGCATGCTCCCTGAGTCACCTAAGTGCCCTAGACCGTGATTCCCGATCGCGACCGACCGTAGATCACACCCGGGCAAAGCCGTCGCCTTCCCCTCCAGCGACACGACATCGTTCGGAGTGATTCAGCGCATTTGGGTGAAAAAGAGGATGTTCCCTAGCATAAACATACCCATTCAAATGTGTTGGAACAGTTTGTTTGGTCATACGATTTGTAGAACGAAAGTTGCACCACTTTGCAACTTTACACTGCTTGCATTTGATAACTTTTTCTTCAACTGAAAACTTGTCACCACGAGAAAACGTCTCTAAGATAGAAAAAAAGGAGAGAGGGTATTGTAGAGGGGCTCAACATGATCTCATAGCCTCAAAAAAAAAGTTTGTAGGAATCACAGTTTCCAAGTAACAACCTGTCAAAGATTGCTGCCCTTTTGCACTTTGGACTCTTAAGAGATTTTGCCGGTTGAACGTAGCTCAGACTGCTTTGGCCTGTTTGGGTGTGAAAGGGGACCATACCTAACCTAAAATTACCCATCCATACATGTTGGAATATTCGGTTTGGTCGTATGAGTTCCATAACAAAAGTTGTAGAAAAAAACAACTTCCAGGCTGTTAGTGGTATAATTACTGTAACTTATTCAAATCTCCAAAAAAATTGACCAAACCAAAGGAATTTGAAAGATAAATCAATTATCTAACCATACCACAAATGTGAAAATCATAATAAGGTCATACAAACCATACAAAATCAAAAGAACAACACTGGATGTTGGAAAAACAAAGAATTCTTCTTCCTCAAAGATGCAAACTCTTATTTTCAACTTCTCCAAACCTGAGGTCATGTTTACAAGATTTATTTATGTCCTTACAAGTAGTTTTTCAACATCTATCCAAACTCCAACTAACTTTTAACAACATTTCAAAAAGTTGTTATTACAATTGAAAAATTGTCATTAACAACATTGACAACATTTGACAATTTTTTACATCTTTTACCCAAATGACCAACAAACTTCCAAAATGAATCCAAATGATAATTAATGGTATAAAATGACCTTATTAACATGAAACAACATAAAACAAGACAAAACTCAAACTTTTACTCTTGGAGGCATGATAGGCCTGTGGGTGCTCTTGCACCAAAACATGATAATTATCATTAGTCTACTTTTTAAGAAATGCTACATGAAACAAAACATGAATTTGTGAGAGAAGGAGAAGAAAATAGTAATATTTTCTATGGAATATAAAGGATATATGATATTTTTTTAATTTCAATATGTAATAATAATCCAATATGAAATATGTAGTGTCAGACAATGACATTTGTGTATTTAAACTTTAAAGTTAAAATGTTAAATTTTACCATTGTTCTTGTCTTCAAAGTTGTTTAAACTATATAATATAACCATAATATAACTAAGCAATATATGATATAATTTAACCATTATTCATTATTTTTATTGTGAACTATATAATATAACCATTATTTTTTATGCTATTGTACATTGATATTTAACCATTGCTCAAGATTAAATTTTTGAAAAGTTTAAACATGCACATGAGGAACAAATTATTTCAATTCTCAACTTCTATATATCAGATTATCCAATAATCAAGTGTATGTCCATATACAAAAATGAGATCAACGCCAACTCAAACAAAGTTTTACAAAATGTGGCATATGCCATCTCGATATCTATTCAAAATATACATGCCAAAATGTCCATCTCATCCTAAACTACTAGTGGATCATCAAAATGGAGCCTCTTTGAAGCACTCATTGGCTTTGAAAGTACTTGTACAAGAAAAATTCAAACCACAATTGAGATTAGTTATATTATATAATATAAAATCGAATAATTAACATCAAAATCAATATACATTGAATTATAATTGAACTATAAAATTAAAATCTTGATTACCTTGTGTTTACGTCTCTTCAAACGGTCAGGAGTCCTAGAATATGCCCCTCTCAAAGAATCAATCAAACCAACTTTTGCAATGTCAATCTATATATGTGAATAAAAACATAAAATTGATACAAGTTAGCATACAATTGTCGATAATAGGAACATATTTACCAAACACAAAATAAAATAAACACATACCTCTTTAGGCATCTCTTTTTTTTATCTCCTTCAGGTGTTTTGACAACTCCTTGATCTGGTGGATATTTTCAGTGGAAATTGAATTATCTCCATTCTCTCCAGAATCTACACCATCAAAAATATATCGGCATCCTGATTCCAACGTAACTCGAACGGAGCGAAAAGGAGTCCGTTTGTGCAAGTTATGGCCAGTCAAACCTTGGGTCAAACTAGGATCAGGGGGCGTCCAGGAAGCCAAAAAAATGGCATCATCAAAATTTGTTGAAGTTGGCATCATCGTGAAGAGCTCATCACAAGCTTTCAAATGCAACTCGTTTCGTCGAAATCCAACATCGTATGCTCAAGATACAGCTGGTCAAAGCTCTCAGTTGACTTGGTGACTAGAAGGTACAATGATGACATTAGTGTCTGTACAAGATGACGTCAATAGTTTGTACAAATCCAAGGTGGACCAATCGGGAGCTAACACGTGGCAGTCTGTACAGTTCGTACATATCGACCTGGCACGATGATGCGGCAGGTGACGTTAGCCTAGTCGGCAAATCATGTGTAGACACATGTCATTTGTACATCCAATCAGCATCGACGTGGTAGGTATAGTTGGCATCAGAGTCATCGCATAGTCAGCTAACACATTAGATTCACTAGGCAATGATATATCACCACGTGGCACCCTCCTGGTGTGGCACGTGGCCTCTCCCTCCTTCGTCGGCGTTGGTTGTGTTTGTTAGCAAAAAACATTTTAACCGCCCGCGTGGGACTCGAACTCCCAACCTATGGTTCACAAGATTTCCGGCTGGCCGGTAGACCAAATCGTCGGTCGTTACTTTGAATGAGGATCGGTTTGTTTTGTTATTTGTTTATTTAGAAGTTTGTTTTAAAAATGGTCGGCGGGGGTTTTGAACCCTGCATCGGCCGAGAATTAAAAGACTTTCTCCCCGCTAAGCCACCGAATGGATTTTAAGTATATGAAGGCATCGGTTTGATTTGTTGACTGTTTCAAACTGAATGCCCAAAAATTAAAGAAAATACTCCCCTAATTTAGAAATAACACAAACAATAATCCTTTTAAAGGATTAAATGAAAACCTTCTCAACCATAATAGCTCGAATAATGCTAAGTTGAAGGGCTTAATTTATATTATGGGATTTTTAAATGATTTTTATGTGTATAAGGGGGTTATGTCAAAGATTTTTATGTAATTTGGAGAGATAAGGTAGATTTGTAAAATCAATTGGTTAGTAACCAATTTGAGCCATTTTTTTGTATTTAAAGGGGTGAAAGGGAGAGAGTTAGGCTAAGGGTGATTTGAAGTGTTTTTGGAGGAGAATTTTGGCTAGGTGTTTTGTCTAAGCGTTTTGGAAGGAATTTCTGGTGAAGCGAGAGGAGGCTATTCTGGAGATTTTATTCTTCATTCCTGCACTTCGAAAAGTGGCATTGTGCAGATAGGGGTGATTTTGTAACTCACTGTACACTCTTTTCTTGGAGATTAATCGGACCGGTCTTACTCCATTGGAGCAGACCCGGAGACGTAGTCACATTGTGGCGAACTCCGTAATCAAACTCTGTTTGCATCTCTCTCTTTCTTTCTCTCACTTTCTTTCATTCTGCTGTTATCACCTTGTCATTTTAATTATTGTAATGATTTCCATGAGTTAATTTTGTTTTAAGTAACTTGGAATAATCATTGTAAAAGTTAAGCATTCAATTCTGCAATCTAGTCTAGATCCTATACAGATCAAGTTGGTTTCAGAGCTCAGTTGACTATTATTGCAGTTGTTTTCTTGAATGCTAACAAGATCCAGGATTCAGAAGGGCGAAGGCAAGCTCGAAGACTATACTCCTGAGATCAGGAAGCGAAGAACTTTTCTGAAGATGTCTGTTTCTGGAATGGAGGTTCCTAAAGAAATCGATGAGAAGGAATTTTGAAGAGCATTCCTTGAGATGAAGGCTAAGGTGGACATTCTTTTTCAAGAGAGACAAGAGCGGAAAGAACGTGAAGAAGGTTCGTTGAAGCAAGATGATCATGAAGACAAGAAAGGGAAGCATCATGGAGATGGCGACAAGCAACTTGATCCTCCCCCTTCTCCTTCTCCTCCCTGTTCTCCTTCTTCTCCATCTTCTCCTCATTCTACTTCTTTTAATCCTTTCAAGAGTGGATATAAGCCTAAAATTAAATTGGATGTAAAATTTGATTTACCAAAGTATTGTGGTGAACTTAATGCTGAAAAATTGGATGATTGGATTCAGCAAGTAGAAGTCTATTGTAGAGTCCAAAACCTATTAGATGATGTTGATAGGATCCAATTAGCTACTCTTCAGTTAGGAGGTACAACTTTAACTTGGTGGGAGAGTAAGACTAAGGCAGAAATTTCACATGGTAGAGTCAGTTTAACTTGGGCAGAGTTTGTTAATGCTCTTAAGAAGCAATTTTATCCCCTAGGACATATGCAACAGTTAATGATGGACTGGCAAATGTTTAGGCAAGGGAAAGGTCAAATCGTCCAAGAGTACACCCATGAATTTAGGAAAAGGGCTATTGCTTTGAATGTTCCTTTGTACACCCAAGACACTTTGTTGAAGTACATAGGAGGTCTGCATTCCTACCTTAGGCATTCTATTTTGGTTTTGAACCCTTGTAATTTGGATGAAGTGTCTATTCAAGCTACACACTTAGAGTCAAGGGGTAAATGATCTTTTATTGATAAGTTTGATAATGATGTAAAGAAATCTTCTAAGGTTGCAGAGATAGGGAAAGGAAAGAAGACAGCTATAGTTAAGAAGGATGAGAAACTTTCTTGCACTCATTGTGATAGGAAGGGTCATGATGAAGAACATTGTTGGCAGTTGCATCCTGAATTGAAGCCTACGTGGGCTCATAGACAGAACCAAAAATAGAAAGGTAAGGAGAAAGCCACAAATGTTGTTTTGGATCTTGGTTCAGATTCAGATGATGAGACTAAGATAACAGCTATGGGATTGAAAGGTAAAGCTCCTATTTCCAGTGTTTTTGTTCATAGTTGTGCTTCTTCTTCTAAAGTTAATGATTTCTCTGAAGATGTGAAAAGGAATGAGCTATTTCATTTAAGGGTTGTTGCTAAGAACAGTAAAATTGATGCACTCATAGATAGTGGTTCTCAAGTTAATTTGATTTCTGAAAGTGTTGTAAGAAACTTGGGATTAAAAACTACACAACATAAGAAACCTTATCCACTAGGTTGGATTTGTGAAAATGATAAGCTACAAGTAACAAGACAATGCACCTTAAGATTCACAATCAATAGTAAATTTGTGGATGAAGTACAGTTTGATGTGGTTCCACTGGATATATGTGGGATAGTGCTTGGTAGCCCTTATTTATATGACAGAAAAGCAATTTTCTATAGGGAAAAGAATCATTATCACTTGTTTAAAGATGGCATTCAGTATATTGTACATTCTCACAGGATTAAGACTGATCATTCTTTTGCAAACACAGGGCAGTTAAAGAGGGTAATTAATGCAAGTAAAGAGTTAACCCTTATGTCTGTCAGTACAGGTGGTTCTAAACTTGAACTTGGAGTAGCTAACCAGGGTCATATGTTGCAGGATGCACCCACAGTACAACATGAGGGAATGATGATTGAAAGCATTGATGGTTCCTTGGGTAAAAATGTTTTTGTTGTGAAGGATCGTTGTGTTGTTGATTTATTCTCTTTCATTTCTGCATTGATGTTCAGCTTGATGCTAGTCAATTTTTGTTGGTTAGTGGCTACGACAATTGATGTAGATGCTTATGGAAGTGATAGAATAATGTTTATGTTCAACAATGTTGTTGCAGTCTTCATTGTGCTTGTGAGTCAAGTATACAGATGTACAGAGGATATAGGACAAGTGGGGAGGCCAAGTCCTCACTTAAATTGTCAGAGTAAATGTCACTTTTGGAGGTCCAAAAGGTCTTTAGTGGGGAGGCCTGATCCGGTGGATATTTTCAGTGGAAATTGAATTGTCTCCATTCTCTCTAGAATCTACACCATCAAAAAGATATCGGCATCCTGATTCCAACGCAACTCGAACAGAGCGAAAAGAAGTCTATTTGTGCAAGTTATGGCCAGTCAACCTTGGGTCAAACTAGGATCAAGGGGCGTCCAGGAAGCGAAAAAAATGGCATCATCAAAAATTTTCAAAGTTGGCATCATCGCAAAGATCTCGTCGCAAGCTTTCCAACTCAACTCGTTTCGTCGAAATCCGACATCGTATGCTCAAGATACAACTGGTCAAAGCTCTCAGTTGACTTGGTGACTAGAAGGTACAATGATGACGTCAGCATCTGTACAAGATGATGTCAACAGTTTGTACAAATCCAAGGTGGACCAATCAGGAGTTAACACGTGGCAGTCTGTGCATGTCGACGTGGCATGATGATGCGGCAGGTGGCGTCAGCCTAGTCGGTGAATCATGTGTAGACACGTGTCATTCGTACATCCAATCAGCATTGACGTGGCAGGTACGGTTGGCATCAGAGTCATCGCACAGTCAGCTGACACATCGGATTCATCGGGCAATGATATCTCACCGCGTGGCACCCTCCTGGTGCGGCACGTGGCCTCTCCCTCCTTCGTCGACGTTGGTTGTGTTTGTTAGCAAAAAATGTTTTAACCGCCCGCATGGGACTCGAACTCCCAACCTATGGTTCGCAAGATTTCCGGCTGGCCGGTAGACCAAATCGTCGGTTGTTACTTTGAATGAGGAGTGATTTGTTTTGTTATTTGTTTATTTAGAAGTTTGTTTTAAAAATGGTCGGCGGGGATTTTGAACCCTGCACCGGCCGAGAATTAAAAGACTTTCTCCCCACTAAGCCACCAAATGGCTTTTAAATATATGAAGGCATCGGTTTGATTTGTTGACTGTTTCAAACCGAATGCCCAAAAATTAAATAAAATACTCCCCTAATTTAGAAATAACACAAACAATAATCCTTTTAAAGGATTAAATGAAAACCTTCTCAACCATAATAGCCCGAATAATGCTAAGTTGAAGGGCTTAATTTATATTATGGGATTTTTAAATGATTTTTATGTGTATATGGGGGTTATGTCAAAGATTTTTATGTAATTTGGAGAGATAAGGTAGATTTGTAAAATCAATTGGTTAGTAACCAATTTGAGCCATTTTTTTGTATTTAAAGGGGTGAAAGGGAGAGAGTTAGGCTAAGGGTGATTTGAAGTGTTTTTGGAGGAGAATTTTGGCTAGGTGTTTTGTCTAAGCGTTTTGGAAGGAATTTTTGGTGAAGCGAGAGGAGGCTATTATGGAGATTTTATTCTTCATTCTTGCACTTCGAAAAGTGGCGTTGTGTAGATAGGGGTGATTTTGTAACTCACTGTACACTCTTTTCTTGGAGTTTAATCAGATCGGTCTTACTCCATTGGAGCAGACCCGGAGACATAGTCACATTGTGGCGAACTTCGTAATCAAACTCTGTTTGCATCTCTCTCTTTCTTTCTCTCACTTTCTTTCATTCTGCTGTTATCACCTTGTCATTTTAATTATTGTAATTATTTCCATGAGTTAATTTTGTTTTAATTAACTTGGAATAATCATTGTAAAAGTTAAGCATTCAATTCTGCAATCTAGTCTAGATCCTATACAGATCACTCCTTGAGGTGTTCCAACACCTACTCCTTCAGGCATTGTGACACTTGTCAACAAGGATGTGTAGCTCATAATTGCCTGTACATAAAAATGACAAGTATATGAAACTACTAATCTATGTCGATGTATGTATAATCACTATAAAATCTTAAAAATCTTAATTCAATTGAATTTGAGTTCAATTACCTTTCCCTTATCTACCATTGCGCCTCCAGAGTTTGGATAGCACTGCAACTCACTTGCACCAGGTGTTTCCTACAAGAAAAAAATAAGATAAAATTATAAGTTAATATATAATTTCATTAATGACAATTCAAATGACAAACAAGTATATAATAAAAAAATGTAAATGAGTGAGTGTGAAAATATATACTGCGTGCATGTTGAGGCCAAATGAAATAGCCATGAGGGTGCTATCAGTAACCTGTAAAAGATCCTCCTCAGACATCAACTGTTAAATAGACCATATAAATAAATATTAGTACTTGATACTATCTCTTATTAAAATTCATTTAAAAACAAATGCAAGTTATGAAATTACAACTTAAATCTTACCTGTGTAACTATTCCAACATCCCCCTCTCTAGCAGGGGAGGAATCTACAGGGTGTGCTCCAATCCCCTGCGTCTGATCTCCTATATTGTCAACATCATGGAGGTCATAATCAGAAGTGTCCAAGGGATGCTTAGTAGGTTGTACAAGAGGCCAAGCATATCTGGTGGCACATAGTGCAAGTATGTGGTACACAAATATGTGGACCCGAGGAGGATGATGCAGCAACACTCAATCCATCACCAACATCACCAGCGTGTGGCTGAGCTACTCTAGCAGTATGGGAAACCAAAAGATCACTCAAAGAGTGAATAGCCAAAATAGTCTATGTGGCTACATCCTCGATAATATCTAGATGATGTACTGGAGGTGGATGAGGAAGGGGAGGAAGGGGAACATATGGGCTCTAGACTACTCTAACTGCCCTTGGTCTATCCTAGGGCATACCTCCACTAACGCCCTAGATGGGTTTAATGTCAAAGTAATTGACATGATTCCCTAACACAAACTCAACGTATAATTTTTTAATAAAGTAAAATGGTACATCAATATTGTTGTTGGGTGGTTTATCAAAAACCATCCACCAACGATCCCAAAAGTTATCTACAATGTCCTTATTCATGCACAATTTTATAGAAAGTTTTGATTTATTAACATTAACTGGCAGACTGGTGTAGGGGTTAACAAATAAAGAGGCTATTTGGGCTTTTGTTATTTCAATATCTTTCACCTCTTTGTAAGATAATCCATCGGAGTAATATTCCCTCCTGGTTTCTCACCATGAAAGAATGTAATTATGTTGGGTGGAGAGGGTTTCTATATTTTTAATTATTTCTTTCAATGTGTTTGTCATATGGGATAATCGAGGGATTGTCTTATAAACATCACAAATGCCCCTCAATTGCTCCAATTTTTCACCAATTAACTGCTCAATTGATGGGCACGTAGGTGGTGGAGAGTTTGGAATTTGTGGGTTTTGATTCTCACCCATAATACCTGATTGAAGTTGAAAACTAATTAATCTAATTGAAATTACACAATATAAATGAAATTATTGTAAAAAACCCTAGTTCTTAATAAAAATCTATAAAAAACTAGTTAAAATTATACAAAACTAAATACAAAAATTGATTAAAAAAACCAAAAACTTACCTTACAAATCGGATATCAGGAAAAATTTGTTATCGGATACGCCCTCGTCGTCACTGTCTGAGACATTGTCACTGCAGGTTTAAAATGACCTATGGCGACTACTTTTTGGGTATATATTACCCGACACAAATTGGATATCCGATACAAATCAGATAGATTTGTATTACTTTGGGCATTGCTACGGAGCAATGTACTGACACCCAACCCAAAAAAAAAGTCAACTCGAGATTTTCGCATTTTTTGGTGAATGCAAAACGCTACTTTTTTCATATCACCACTTTTTGGCCCATCATGATCCTGCACATACCCATCACTACATAAGAAGACAAAGACATGACAAGGAAAAAATAAAATTGTCTAAGGAAGAGATCAAGGAGAAGGAGCTAAATGAATTATTCCTAAAGGAGGAAGAAAAGATAGAACTAGAGCCACAACCAACTCCAAAAGAGGAAAAGGAACCCACATTGTATTTTCCAAGTAAATATTCCTTAATAAATATTTTAGTTTCATCTAATAATCTATCACATGAAGAAAATATTTGTTGTAATGAGGTAAATGAGAAATAAACTTTGCATATGGAAGATAAATATTCTAAAATGGAATAAAATGTTCCAATAATTTATAATGGTGTCCAAGAAACACCTATTGATATTTTATGCATTGAAAATAAAGATCCAATGCTATGTGAGGATGGTCTACAAGAAAACCATATTCATGAAGGATGATTTAGATGAATCTTTTTCTATTAATGAATTTTATTTTTAGAATGACAATGTTGCTACAAATATTTCAAGTGTGTCCAAATCATCAACACATGGTAAAAGTGTTGATTTTTTTATTATTATAATTTAAGCAATAAAGATGAAAATAGTAGAGAAGAGTTATTACATCGATTTGGTCCCATATCATTACATAGGTTTTATCATCATGAGAAGCATTTAACATTGATGAAAAGATGATGGGTACAAAGTGGAAGGGAAATCATTTCTCTCAACTTCAAAATGTCTCATGGATGATGTTGTGGGATCCTCATATTTTAGCCAAATCCAACATATACGTTGCATGTAAAAATTATTTGACAATAGAAAATGTTTTATTAACTTCTAATGATTGCATGTGTCTAAAAAATAGTGATGAAGTCAAGGAAGGAAGGGCTTTAATTAATGCATGTGAGGATTTCAAGATGAAGGAACATGCACTATCCTTTGTACTTTGAAAGGGTGGGCCATTGATTGATTTTTTTAGTAGAATTGTGGATGTACATGTATTTGAAGAAAATATTTTGAGTTGCAAGGCTAAATGTGTTGATGGTATTTTCACAATTCCCACCTCAACAAGAGAGGATGATCTCATTATTGATAGCCAAATGTATCAAAATAATGATCATATTTTATATTTTTTTATTTTTCTTATGTCACTACAAAATTCTAGTCATTATGGAAAGCATGTTAAAGGGGTGATACAATAAGGGATACAACTTGCAACATAGGGCATGCAAAATATTTGATTAAAGTTCAAGATTACTTTTGTAAATGGAATCTAAGTAATATTTTGAGAATTAAAATGAGTGGAGGCATTGATATCATTATTGAGTTTACCATCACATGTATTTTGATTGAAAGGAAATTTATGAGGAATCATACAGGGTTTGTTGTACATTCTAACCCTATTGTAAAGGACCAATACTCACAATTCATAGACCATTCCTTGGAGCTAAGCCCAACAATTGAAGACAATTTCAAGTAATTGTCAAATAAAGATAAACATAACAATATATCATGGGAAAATGGTAAGAAAAATGGATATAATTTTTATTTAGTAAAGCAAGATATGGTATTTCTAGAATCAATTTACCATCAAATTAGTGTCTACAAGGAACATGTGCACAAGAAATATTTTAAAATGTTTGTGGGTTGCATTGAGTTTTTGGTCATATCATTTGTTGCACTAGTAGAACTTTATAAAGAGGAGTTCCAAGATGACCTTATTGAGAAGCATGCAAATGAAAAAGGTACCTTACTGGATATTAATGTTGGTTTCCAACTTGATAATTTTTTAGATCAAAAAATTATGATAAGAAATAATTTTAGATGTCTTTAGATGTGAAGTTTGGAGTAACAATGTAATTATCAAAATGTTGGGTGCATTAGAAAATGTTTATGACATGGTGATTTGTGGCAAGAAAAATGGTTGTCTTCTATACAAGGACAAGGGAATGTACAAGATAAAACAATAGAAAATATTTCTTTCTATACACGTATTGATTCAATTACTAGCATTGCTAAATTACCAATCAACATTAACATGATATTTGTTGGTGTAAATAGGTGTTTTACCTATCTAGGTTCTATTTACATATTAAGTCCATTGAGGTCCTAGTTGCTTTTTTTAGAAGTCTTAGTTGTCTACATAAGATCTTATCATATCTTATCTTGTTAGATTTTATTTAATGCTTGTGTCCTAGGTCGTTTAATATTGGCTCATGTCATTTAATTATGACATAGTCATTTAATGTTGGTACATCATCACACCTTGCTTATATAAGCAAGGTAGCATATGTACTTTGTTACAAAAAAAATGATCAACAATCTTGCATCCATAATCATAGCATGATATTGAAACATAGAAAAATGAGGGCTATTATATGACCCTATTCTTCACTATTTTATTCAAGAAATGAGATCCGAATCATGAAGTAACTATCAACCCAAGAAGGTGAGTCAAATCAAGGTTTGAATCTTGCAACTTCTCCTTTATACAAAGACGAGGGTGTGAGCCAAAAAACACTTTGGGGAGAAGAATTTAAACTAGCAAAATAACTCTAATCCTAGGTCTACAAAGTGTAATGAAGAGATCTATCACAAAATAGAAGGAAATAGTGAATTTTTGGAAAAATTGAGAGTACTAAATGTTGTGCCAGTAACAAGGTCTGGTTTCAGGAAGGACACATCTTGTATAAGACCATTGATTTGAATGATTTGATTTATTTGACAAATGACTGATTTGACTGATTTGACAAATGACTAATTTGAATTGGAGACTTGTTGGCTTGCTTGTCTTGTTAAATCAGGATTTGTGTTTGAAGTTTAGATGATTACGTCACGTCTGAGTTGATAGTGTCCGATTTATTTTGACTGACCCAACGAACCCTAAAAGACTGACCTAGGGGGCCTCGAGGGCTCATCAACAGATGGCCTTGCCTACGTAGCAATGCACAAAGACCTTGTAGTTCGACATGACCCTTGACTTTGTTTCAATAACAAAGGACCAAATCATGATTTTATTTGACAACACCTACAGACTAACCTAATGCCTCAAGGGCACATCGACAGATGGCCTTGCCTATGTCTAGTTGTAGAGGCAACGTAGTTCGACAACGACAAACACTGACATGATTGAATTTGACTCTATTTTTGGGATTTTTTGAAAGTTATCTGAATTTTTTTGGGTTTTGACATGTTTTCAATTTTTTTGGATTTTTGAAGTTTTATGATTTTTTTGTCTTTTTGTCGTTTTAATTTTTTGTTTTTGTGGATATTTGATTTTGTTTTTTGAAATATTTTGATTTTTGTCCTTTGATGTTTTGTTTTTTATTCTTTGAGGTGTTTTGTTTTTTTGTCTTTTCGTGTGTTTTGATTTTTTTGGAAGCTTTGTCGTTTTATGATTTTGTTGTGTTTTTGAAATGTTTTTATTTTTTTTGTCTTTAATTTTGAAATATTTTGATTTTTTTGTCTTTTTGAAATATTTTGATTTCTAATGACCAATGTAGAATCCAATGAAGCCCGATGTAAGGAAATTTCCCCCAACCAGGTATAAGATGAACCGATAGGGATGGGATGGGACAGGGGTTTATTATGGATGGAAGATGCAAGAGAAAGGACCAAGATGTCAACCGCTTGGAAATCATGCAAGAGATGACAAGACCTGATGATGGATGTCAAATGGGAGATGACGAAAGGTAAAGGCATTATTATCAATGAGATGGAAGACCAGACAAAGTGATAGTAGATGACGAAGCAAAGACTGACTACACATGGTGCCTATTTGCCAGGGTTTCACCATGGTACTTATCCAAAGCGCCACTAACGTGGTTTTCACTATCAGACGAAATTTTTCTCTTTACTATTTTATTTTTGTTTTTGTATTTTTTCAAGACTTTTTCTCATTTTTTTTGTATTTTTTTAGGACTTTTTCTCAAATTTTTTTTTTTTAGGACTTTTTCTCTTTTGTTTTGTATTTTTTTAGGACTTTTTCCTAGCTTGCTAAAGCTAGGTATAGAACTTGCATAGGTGCAAGCTATTGGTGGGCTCATACAAAGGTTACCCTTTAGGCGCGGACAACTAATAAGCGTCAGAACCAAAGGATGCTATTATGACATATGGACCCAGCCAATTAGGCTCAAATTTGTCAGGTTTCTCATGTTCTGCTTGATTTTTCAGATTCTACATCAACACTAAGTCGCTAATGTCAAAATGTCTGACTAAAACCCTTTTGTTGTAACTATGGAAAAGGCGATTCTGGTATGCTTGTAGATGTGTCAAGGCATTTTTCTGCATTCATCAAGCAACTCTAATTCATGGAATTGGGATATACGGTACTCCTCATCATCAATGAGCCCTTTCATGGAGACCCATAGGGAGGGGACTTTGACCTCTATAGGAAGGATAGCCTCAGTACCGAAGACTAGGGCGAATGGAGTGGCGCTAGTGGGTGTGTGAATGCTCGTACGATACACCCATAGCCTAGCAGGGTTAAGCTAAATGCGTCAATCATGACCAACATCATTCACAATATTTTTAAGAATTCTAATTATGGTCTTATTGGATGCCTCAACTTGGTCGTTACCTTGCGGGTATTATGGTGTGGAAAAGCGATGTTGGATATGGAACTTCTCACATAACTCATGGACATCCTAATTTTTGAAGGGACAACCATTGTCAGTGATGATGGATTGTGGGACACCATACCAACATATGATGTAATTGAGGATGAACTTGGATATTTGTTTATTGGTTATGTATGTCAGGGGAATAACTTCAATCCATTTCGTGAAATATTTAGTCATAGTGATAATGAATTTGTGGCCATTAGATTAAGTGGGATGGATTTTTCCTATGAGGTCGAGTCCCCATTGGGCGAAGGGCCATGGTGAAGTGATTAGTTGTAGTTATTGTGCAGGTGTGTGGATGAGGTTGCTATGTATCTGGCATTGTCGACATTTCTTCACAACTTGTGATAGGCATCTTGCTCCATTGTAGGCCAATAATATCCCATTCGCATGATCTTTTTAGCTAGATTCAAACCACTAGAATGTGCTCTGCACATACCTTTGTGTACTTCATGTAAGGTATTTTGTGCTTCATTAGTGTCAAGACATCTGGGTAAGGTATTGTCTAGGCCATGTCTATATAGGGTGTCACCGATGATGACATAACAAGCAACTTTATGAAGGACCTACGCTGGTTGTTGGATAGGTCAAGGGATAATGTATGGGAATGCAAATATTCATGAATGGTATGTTACCATGGGGAATTGGGACCCACAAGTTCACACACCATCTCAGATTCAGGGACATCAAAGGTAGGGACCAATAACTATTCAACTAAGAACTCGTATTGCAACATATTATTGGGAATGTCCAAGAGAGATCCAATGGTGGCCATGGCGTCAACTACTTTTTTCTGAATCCGTGGGATTTGAAAAAAAAGTGATTTCCAAAAAATACAGTTTAAATTGTCAACCATTAGTTTGATAGTGATTCTCTTAATCTTCCTAAGGCTCCCTCTTATAAAGCGGTAGCCCATACTTATAATACTAGTAGGAATAAACAAAATGTTAATCAACCTATTTCTTTACCACCTTCTCAATCAAGCCTTCCTCAAAAACCTAAACCTACAACTAAAGCTCACCTGATGATTATGATCTTGTCGAGCAACTCCTTGTTACTCTAGCCAAGATCTCATTGTGGGACTTGCTTCATTTTGCTCTGGTTTATCAAGATATGCTTCAAGAAGACTTAAAAAATATCCACCTACCTTCTTTTGCTAGGCCAACAGATGTTAATGTGTTGATAGCACATATTCGTGCGGATTCATCGAATATTACATTCTATCCACAAAAAATCTCGCCTTCGAAAGTATAGAAGCAAGCAGAACGTCTAAGGATTATAGTCAACATTAATAATATTGACATTAGACGTACTCTCATTGACGTCGATTCTGTTAGCTCTCAAAAACGCAGATGAAATGCCTCAAGAGATTGCCAATCTCTTGATACATTTTAGGGTAACAAATAAGGCCAAATGATTTGAACCTTCTTCTCTTCAGGTGCTGTCAGATCTAGGCAGGTATACCTGTGTGAATGAGGCAGACTTAAAACTATATGACTTGATTGAATTCATGGATCTATTACGATGGCACAAAGTGAATAGATGAAAGCTTGCTGATTACTCCTACTCCTAGTATTGAATTTGAGATGTGAATTTTTTTGAATAAAGATTTTATACAATTCTAAGATGTGAATGGTCTGATCAGTGCCTACTTCTATTGGGCTAATGGAGTCAAGATTTGTGTAATGTGTGACTTGCTTAATGGCTATAATTCAAATTGCTTGGCACTTGTGACTGTTTACAACTTGTGTAAACGTGCAAAAGTGTAATTTTTAAGTTCTTCTTAATGATCCAAATGTCATTTTCCAAATTACTGTGATTAATCAAAAGGATTTAATCATGTCTTGCAGGAACCAGTTAATTGAACCACACAAGAACATCAAGTGTGCTTTGATAAATTGAAGAATATCCTTGATATTTCAATTTAAATAATTAGGAAATGACAACCTTGGAGACAACCAGATAATGATTTCAATAAATTCGACAAACAATTGACACCATAATTGGGTCACCAGATAAATATATTCTTCTCCATTATATAATTTTAAAAGATTTTACAATACATATCATGATGTTTTGTTTCGACAACTGTTCAAACTACCAACTATCTAACCTACTACTTATTTCTCCTAAATCTCATGATTTTACTGTACATATATACAATACACATTTTAGGGTTATGACCCTTCATTTGTTCCAATGCAACTTTTCAACATTCTTTCGCGAAAATAAAATATTTAATTAATTGCCATTTTGGAAAATTAAATATTTTAGTTAATCTTCATCATCTTGGAAAAATAATCAATTAACCTTCCATAGATGAAATAATTGACTTTAACTCCTCTGTCGTGAAAATTAATTTTAATGATGATTATAATCTTCCCTTGCTAGCAACTTTCACACACTTTTACTCGCAAGCATTTTCACCATATTTAAATAAATCCACTTTTACTTCTTTGGTGAAAATATTTTATGTGGCAATTACTCTGTGCTTTTTCACCTGATGAAATAAAATACTTCTGGGTAAAAGCAATTATCCAATCCATAGTTTTTCCTTTTCTTGATATCTCATATTTTGCTCCTTGTAAAATATTTTCTAATTGTGCCTTTATCATTTTTACTTCCCATAGTATTTTTATTTAACACTCTTACCTCAAATCTTGCAAATGAATTAAATCTCCCACTCTGTATTGCATTTTATCAAATGCAATATTCCAATAATGTGTTTTTCTCGTGTCTTAGATAATCAGAGTGACTTGAGGAGATTTTATTTCTTCCATCGATTGTATAATGTCTCCCCAATGAAACTTTCATTAGCATGACAAACACACTCGGCATGACTTCAAAATTTCACTCTAATCATCATTCTCTTGCCGATGCATTTTAGGGTTTCAACATTTGATCTCTCACGCGAATGTCTCTTCCAAATGGAATAGAATAGAACCATGAACATACTTGCAGACCATCATTGTTCTGAATACTTGAATTAGCTTGCTTGTAATTGATCTAAAAGATACCAACAAACTCCAATCCAATACAATCTAAGAGAGAAGGTGATTTTAGCTTAATGGGGATCTCCAAAATGTGATTCTATATAGTGGCAGTGATGCCCCTGGCCGCATGAGAGTACTCTCCAATAATAGTTGTCAGATCTGTGAAGGTGAATTTGGTTCTTGTGGATACAAACCATAATTGCTCATATATCAATCCTTGCAGCCTTTCTTGTAATCATCCTCGACATCATTAGCCAGTGAAGCTGTTGGACCAACAAATAAGAATAGCCACGGTTTTCCAATTTAATTCGCAGTAAACAGTTTCATTTAAATACTTCTCCATTTCTAGCTTGCCTTCCATCGATTCCAGTGACATCAACTGAATTATTGTCACCAAAATATCCTTCAAATTCTATGTTTGAAAGTGATGGATCCTTTCATGTTTGCAGAAACAATTGATAGTTCCAGTCGTGGAGTTCCATATTAGCTTAATATTGGCATACTTCATCCCATAAAATGAAATTTCTTTGAAGAGTTTCCTGCGAATACTTCATGCCTTTTGTCTTTTGCTTTTCATCCGCATTGCTTGCCCCTATTGGAACTTCAACAATCATTTTGTGCATAATATGCAACCATTATGCTCAATTTTTACGCGCCTTGGCTATGCTTCCACCTTTTGAATACATGTTTTCTATTCGTGTTTTATTGTTTGAAATATTCCCTCAATTAAAAGGAAAAAAATTCTTTAATGTAATTGGCCTCTCGTTGTAGAACTCTGCATTCTTTATTCCCTCTTTTGATGTGTATAAAACAATGGAAATACTTTCCAAATTCAATGCTTATAGATTTCATGTATGATTGCGAGCATATATCACAGAGTAATGGCATTTAAAATGTTATCTTGCTGAAGGAGAAATTTGAACACCTCCTTCCTAATGTGCCCTTTTAGGGATTTGTAAGGATGTATAAATTTGTTTCAATTCTTTGTATAACTTTATGGTGCATCAATTTCATCATATGTTCTTAAAGTAGGCATCCGGGTGAGTAGCCAATCTGTGGTGCAAGATGATAATGGTATTCTGGGAGAGCTTATACAACCCTAAACAATCAAATTCATCATATTTTGGAATGCATTGAAGTGGGTATTCCTCAAAAATTTATCTTTCTGACCTTCTGAATAGTGGTGAAAATAATTCAAGTAGCCTTCAAAATCATTGTGGAAGACTGATCAAACGATTTCCAAGAGTAATGAAACTGCACTAGCGTGTTGTGCTATGATAGGGGAGTATGCCTATAAAATGGTTTGGAATGAACTTATTGGGATTAAAAGCTGTTAACAATCAAAGTTGCCCATTCAACCATTTTTACAACTGTTTAAACTAAACTAAAACTTGTCATTTTTCCCTTTTGGAAAAATATTAAATGTGATTTTGAGAGGCTGTAAATTGGAGGATTGGCTCCTTTAGGTCACATGAACATGTAGGCAAATTGGTTTTTCATAAATCCTTTTCCTTCGAAAAATATTAAAAATCAAACTTGATCACTTTGTAGCTGTTCTGAAAATGCAATCCTAAAACTGTGCAAAATCAGTTTGAAACTGATTTTGCAAAAATACTAAATGACTAGATGGATACTTGACTTCAAAGCTTCCCATCGCATGACACATTCTTATGATATTTTTAGATTACAAAACTTCAGAGATTGCAGTGGAGGACTCTACACATCTTTCAATTTTGGGTTCAAGTATTATTTTTCTTAAGGATTGTTGTATTTAAGATGTACTTGGTGTCCTTGATATTTAACACTTTTATGCAATTTCATAGAGCTTCTAGTTGCTAAAGCAACATATTCTAAATAAGATAGTGAATTGCCATTCAAACTCTTATAATATAGGAGAACCACCAATGTCAATGCATATTTGATTAACTATGTAATAGACACATTTGATATAGTAATAATTGGACCAAAGACACCAATTTTCCAGATAACTGTGAACATATTCAACATGACATTAGTGATATTTTATCACCAATTCTCAAACTGAGTACCCCTAACTCTTGCATTTAATTTTTTATTTTTTTAAAACTTATTGTATACTTAATGATTGTATTTATTTAGTTAGGCAAGATTTATTTATGTGGTGAAATTATTTTCACCACAGATATATTACATTTTTATGAATTTTGTAGAGTTCTAATTGTTGAGGCAACATATTCGAAATAAGATGACAAATTGTCATTAAAAACCTTGTAATATAAGAGTACCGCCAATGTCAATGCTTATTCGATTAACTATGCAATAAACATCTTTGATATATTAATAATATGTACAACTTATATAACTTTTATCGTGCAACATAGAACCAATAGAGATAGAGAAAAGAGAGAGGAATATATATAGAGGAAGGGGGGGAAGAGGGAGAGGTATATCTCTACCTCACTCTCCCTCCCTCTCTCTATCCCTTTGTCTCTCTCTCTCTCTCCCCCTCTCTTCTTCTCTCTTCCTATATCCTCCTCTCTTCATCTCTCTCTATCTCTCTTCCACACACTCTCTCACATATAGGAGAGATAGATGGATGAGAAATAGAGAGAGGGAGATACAAATATGTGGAGAGGTAGAGAGATGGAGAGATCAAGAGAGATATAGGGAGATTAATAAGGAGAGGAGGAGAGAGAGAAATAGAGAGGGAGAGATAGATATATATAGAGGGAGATTGATAGAGAAAGATGAATAAAGATTTTGAGATAGAGGAGGAGAGTGAAATAAAGACAAGGGATATAAAGGGAAAGAGATAGAGACTCAGTGAAATATCACTTTCTTAATGACCTTGCAATTGACCTCACAAATTGCTCAACTATATGCTAAAAAAATAAACTCAATAAAATTAATTATTATTGACATATCCATTGCATATCAATAATGAACCACAAATATCTTGAATGTATGCTCTCATATTTATGAAACTAATTTAAACTCTTATAGAATAAAAAAAAATCTATTTGATGTACTATACATGTTTAAAAAATCAAATGAAAGGAAGGGGTATTAAAAAAATTTGGACCATTTCTCGATTTATGCGTGTCATCCTTGCGCAGGGGCCATGCTAATCTTCTCTGTATCGTTCCAATTTTATCGGATGTCTCCGAAGAGATACTAGTAAAGGCGTACACTACCGTATATAAAGTGTCTTAAATGTCCTCGTACAAAGCATGTGGGAGTAAGTAGACCGTAGCGCAGGCAACACCAGTCCGTCCTTCCATTCCATTGCACGGCTCGCTTGGCGAGGAGACAGACGATTGCAAATTTACACGCACAGGGTTGATCTGGTATTGAAATTTACAGATAGCCTCGATTGCCGAGCTTCTGTTACTCCATCGCATTCTCAATAAAAGCGAGGAAACTACATTAATTATTGGGAAGACTACATTTCACTATAGGAATGCATCGATGCCATCATCCATCATAAAAAAGCAGACTATGCATTTGCATCCTCTCTAAGAATCAGTTGTAAACAATCCAAACACGATTTTCTTGACCAGGTTAATTTTAGTTTCAAGTTCGCCTTTCAAGTCATCTAAGTTTTAGTTCAGGGGTTCATCAAAACTTAAATCTAATTATGAAAATCTATATTCATGAAATCAAGGTGTAAATTATATATCTACTTCTAACTTGTGAATGATATGGTTCAAAAATGGGTGTGTAGGATATTTTGATACACTTGGATAATCAAATTTCATTTCCAAATCTTATTTATATATCTACTTCTAATTGTACCCAAAAAAACACTTGGGAAATGGGCTAAGTGGACACAAAAGTGTGATAAGGGTATGCAAATTCTATTATCACAATGACTAGCATACTAATATGTCAAAACTATGAAAATTAAAAGTTCCTACACTCAAAGGTCACAACTAGTTTGTACCTTTCATCATCATAGAAGGATAATATCTACCATGATCTAATTTTATTGAGCCAAGAGGTCATTTCTCCTATTCCTATTCACTTTTTTCGTTCCTATATGAGGTGACTATTGTGATGGTATAATTGTGACCAAATTGTAGTAGTCCCCACTACATTGTGCAAATTTTTGTCAAGAATGTGCTCTAGATTACTTGCATATTGTTGTTTTATTTTTATAACATTTTTGTTAGCCTTTTTCTACTCCAACCATCAAACTACGGCTACACTTTCTTCCCCTCTTTTACTTTCTAAATACTTTCCCCCCTACTACTAATATAAATTACCACTCAATCAAATTAATTAGCAATTGTCCTACCTTATGAGTCTCTATTGGCATGTCCTTAAGGTATGATTGCTAGTTACCACTTCACTAAGATTATATTATATAGCTATCTTACTTGGAACAACAATTGGAAAAGGGCATGCATCAAAAACAATTGAAAATGTAAACTTATCAAAAAAAATTGAAAATATGCATTGATCTAACAAGTATACCTATTTGATAGTTCTCAACTCACATAACTTGTGTAAAGATGAGACTTTGGAGGCCTTATAAAAGTAATTTTTGGAGGCATATCAAGATAAAAACATAGTATACCATATGTTTCATAATAAAATGAATTATTTATGAATTTTTTAGCTTGATTGGAGAACTCTTAATTTTTCACCCTTATTTGCAACTTGTGGTAGGCATTGATCCAAACCCTAGAAATCCTAATTTCCTAGAAGAGGATCATGATGAGGTTTCCTACCCATTTTTAATGATGGATTTGAATAATTTTTTCTAGGTGGTCAAAGGTGTTTAGGGTTCTAGATTTGATGGATAGGTTCTCGTTATATTATTAAATTGAATTACTTAAAAAAAGGTGGCCAAGATGAGGGTGAGGTATCATGAAGGATGGGACAACTATGACCAAGAAATTAAAAAAAAACTAAAAATTAAAAATTGGATGCATACACAATAGGCATTAGGAAAGGTCGAACATTGGGAAATGGCTAGGGGTGACATAGGATAGAAAAAATTGGTCAAATAGTACCCAAAAAAACATTTGGGAAAGGGGCTAAATGGACACAAAAGTGTGATAAGGGTATGCAAATTATATTATCACAATGCCTAGCATACCAATGTATCAAAATTATGCAAATTAAAAGTTCTTACACTCAAAGGTCACAACTAGTTTTATTGAGCCAAGATCTAATTTTATTGAGCCAAGATCTCATTTCTCCTATTCCTATTCACTTTTTTCTTTCCTATATGAGGTGATTATTGTGATGGTATAATTGTGACCACATTGTAATAGTACCCACTACATTGTGAATTTTTTTTATCAAGAATGTGCTCTAGGTTATTTGCATATTGTTGTTTTAATTTTTTAACATTTTTGTTAGCTTTTTTCTACTCCAACCATCAAACTACGGTTGCACTTTTTCTTATTTTCTAATGGCTAGTTTCTTTGGGATAAAACATATATATATGATACTTGTCTATACTATTTCTAGCATAATTTATTTTTATAAATATAATGAATGAAGGAAAGTAAAAATTTAGATGAATATATATTGTAATTTGGTGAAAAATCATTTATCCATACAAGTAGCTCTAAATTTAAGATACATTTTGGTTAACCCAACATTATTATGCCCTATTATTTCTTATAGATTTCTCTTCTTTCATCCCATTCACTCTTAATCAATCTTCTTTTAGTCCCTTATAAACCTCCCTAGTTGTTTGTTCCTACTTTGTTCTTCTTTTCCACTTTGAAATCTATGATGTACCACCTTCCTAGATTTCATACCTTCATTACTTTCCTGATGTCAACCCTCATCCTTTAAATCATGTCTCGCTCAATGGGTTTATTATTCCATTGTTGTATCCCTCTTCCAACAATACAACTAATTCCCAAAAAAACATCATATAATTTATTATAATGCAAAGCAAAAAATCAAAAAAAAAAATATTTACTATTTATTGGTTGTTACACTTACAATAACAATACATTGTGAATGGATCAAATCCAAATCAGGCAATTATAATGTTAAAGATGGGTACAATTCTCTAATTGATTCAAATAACCCAAGCCCTTGGCCTTTCAAGCTTTGTTGGGGCTCTAATGTACTTCCCAAAGCAGGTGCTTTTGCATGGATTGCTCTAAAAGTTAAAATTTTGACTAGCACAAGGCCTGACAGATTGGGTATAGTTCCTTTATTTCCATGTGTCATGTTTGGAAAGGCATATGAATCCACTGATCACCTTCTCATCAATTGTAACTTTGCTCATCAGTGCTGGTCTTGGCTATTGAGGAAGCTTGGTTGGGTGAGCCCTCTCTAGAACTCTATTCTAAAACATTTCCTAAGTTGGTCTTCTTTATATTCAAACCCTGTGTTTTCTTGCATCTAGGAAGTCAACCCTTCCATTGTCATCTAGAACCTTTGGCTGGAAAGAAACAATCGTTATTCAGGAATACATAAATAATGTATAGAGTGTTCACATAAAGTTACACACTTAGAATGGGGTATCACATTGACAAAGGAGCAAAAAACAAAATTCCTTTTCACCCTTATTTACAAAGTGCTAGGCATTGATCCAAACCCTAAAAATCCTAATTTCCTAGGAGAGGATCATGATTAGGTTTCTTGCCTTGTTTAATGGATCTAAGTGTGATAAAACAGATTTGAATAAAAAAAATTAGGTGTTCAAAGGTGTTTAGGGTTCTAGGTTTGATTGATAGGTTCTCATTAAATTATTAAATTGAATTGCTTAAAAAAAGTGGCCAAGAAGAGGGTGAGGTATCATGAAGGACGGGACAAATATGACCAAGAAAAAATTAAAATTAAAATTGGATGGACACATAATAGGGGTTAGGAAAGATAGAACATTGGGAAATGGCTAGGGTGACATAAGATAGCAAAAAATGGGTCAAAATAGTATAAAAAAACACTTGAGAAAGGGGCTAAATCCAAACACAAAAGTGTGATAAGGGTATGAAAATTCTATTATCACAATTACTAGCATTCCAATGTGTCAAAAATATAAAAATAAAATATTCCTACACTCGAAGGTCACAACTAGTTTGTATCGTTCACCGTCATAGAAGGATAGTTTTTACCATGATCTAATTTTATTTAGTCAAGAGCTCATTTATCCTATTTTAATTCCTATAGGATCAAAAAAATATAGACCCATTGCTCAAATGGTTCAAGGATAATTTGAGGGTGAAGGGACACCTTGTTAGGAAATTTTAGGTTGATCCATTCTCTTGCATTGATCGAACCACCTTACATGTATTTTAACATCCTTATGAAGAGAGGACCAATAGTATCCAACTCCTAAGAGTTTTTGGATTATTCTTTCGGAGGAGTAGTCCTATAGGTTCATCATGACAAGCTCTTAATATGTCAAATATCTCATCTATTCTCACACACATTCACAACAAAAAATTAGGTACACATTTTAATAAAATTTAATTCAACCATTTGTAAGACATACTTTCTTTTAACAACCTTTTCTTTTCTTTTTGAAGTAAAATTTGATGGGAACAATCCTGTGGCCAATAAATCAGCTATTTCAACAAACCATGGAGTGTTGGTAGAAACAAAAAATAAGTTTTCATCGAGAAATCCTTCTTCTACAAACTTGTCAGAATAAATTGTATATAAACTAGATATAAAATTAGCAACTAAGTTAAACTTCCTAGGGTTATCAATAATAGTAACATGAAATTCTTACAACAAGAGTAACCATCTAATTATTCTTGCACTGACAATTGGTTTATTCATTAGGTGTTTGATGGCTACATGGTTGGTGTGTACAAAACTTTATACCCAGTGACGTAGTGTTTAAATTTATTAATGTCATAAATCACAACCAAAAATTCCTTGTCCCTTGTGATGTAGTTTCTCTTTGTTTGGGTGATATAATTACTAATGTAGTAAATTACACATACCCACTCCTCATTTTCATCCCAAGATTTCCCCTATGGATTCATTTGAAGCATCATTTGGGGTTTCAATTTATCCTTTATTGTTTTAAATGATTTTTGATAGTCAGTTATCCAAAACAATTTAGTATCTTTAGTCAAGATAAAGAACATGGGAGCAACTATTTTACTAAAATACTTTATGAATCTTATGCAATATCTCACCTGGCCTAAAAATCTCCCTACATTAGTTTGGTTTTTGGTATAGGAAACTATTGGATTACCTTAATCTTGTTTGTGTCCTTTTCTATTTCTTTTGTAGATACATGATGTCTAAGGATGGTACCATGTTCAACCATCATAAAAGCACTTCTCATGGCTCAAAGATGGATGATGTTTTTCATAATATATTGAGAATTTTTCTAAGTTTTGAAGTGATTCATCAAAATTATCTCCATGGATAGAGAAATCATCCATGTAGACCTCCATGCATTTATTTTCTAATTCAACAAAATAACCATAACAACCCTTTGACAAGCAATTGGAGCATTATATAGACCAAATGGAATGAATCTATACACGGAAGTAACCCATGAGCAAGTAAAGGTAGTCTTATCTTGATCCTCTAGAGCCACCTAGATTTGGATGTATCTACTAAATCCATCCAAAAATAAGTACTTTTTCTCAACCAAATTATCTGAAACCTAGTTATATATGGTGTCCGTGGGGAATTATTCTTTCTTAGTGGCTTTATTTAACTCCCTATAATCAACACACATTCTCCATTTTCCATTCTTATTAGGAACAATGATCAAAGGAAACACCCACTAATTATCATAAATTGGGTAAATGAATCTTGCTTGGAGTAGTTTTTCTACCTCGGTCTTTGTTATTTCTTTGAGTGTTGAGGTATTCTCTAAGGTTGTCTAATTGGTTGAACATATATGTAAATATGGAAAGTAAAAAAAATAGGATGAATTCCTTTCATATCCTTATACTCTGAAGCAATTTTTTTGGTGGTTCAAATTAGAACATTAATGAGTTTTGTTTCTTCTTCCTTTGCCAACCACCTGTTGATATTTAGGGTTTTTCTTGGAAGGACCATGATTTGTTTAGTACTATGATGAATGGAATAAATTGTCTTATATTCACTTATTACTGTATTAAGATGGCAAGAGAGTGAAACATATGAAATGTAGAAAAATCCTTATAAAATGTCTCACCATAGGGCATAATATTTGCTAAGGGATAGTAGGGTGCTACTAAAAATTCTCTCTTGGAATCTTGAGAAAATTCCAATATGTTGCCTCATATGTTCACGTGAGTTATGTCCTCCTATGTGTTAAAGTTTGCATATTCTTCTAAGTCTCCCAAACATTGTGTGATAGTTATCATGATAAGGGAGGCAATATTTTATGTATTATCTACTTCATCAAACCATACTTTCCCTAAACATTTTAGGGAAGATTTAGTTGGGGGTAGAGAGATATCTTTCTTATATGCCAGTGCCATTAGATATGAACATGTTGCCTATTCTACAATCAATTGAGGTTCGGTAGTTTCTAGCCATGGTCTTCTTAGGATAAAGGGGTAGGCATTCTTCTGGTTCCTTGGTCCCATTATTAAAAATTTGATAAGAAATTCTCACGACACTACTATGATGGGCATATATGTAAGTATTCCTTTTGGAATTTTCATAGACTGGTTGGCGAGTTACAAAACTGTGGAGATGGAATAAACACCTGTAAGAGCTAGTTTTCTTAACAAATGGACTATCATGACATTAATTTATACTCCTAAATTGACCAATATATTTTGTATTCCAATCCCTATGATGAAAATTCTAATTAATAGATCAATAGGGTCACCATATTTGGCATCAAGCATTTCTTTGACTACCAGATTGATCAATTTCCCTTTTATTTGGATGGTTTTGGGGGAGTTCTTCCTTCTTCTTTGGTCTTAACACAAGTTTGTATGATTAATTGGTTACGATCTAGAATATCCCTAATGACTCAAAGGAGAGGGATTTCAATGTTTAATCATCAAATTTCTTGAAGTAATTCAAATTCAATAAGAGGTTATTTCTTCATAGACATGACTTGTTTTTGAGTAATAGTCTTGTTGTCCCTGATTGACTTGCAAAAATGAGAGATAACCCATCAAAATTTTGACATTTTTAGGCCTCAAGGCACGTATTACAAGGTACAAAGGTTGGGCATTTTAAGTGTTGGGCCTATAGTCCTTTTGGCTAACATTTTTCATTCACTCTCGTCCATTTTTGTGAAATTCTGAGTCATTTTTGGTGTATTTTTGGTCAATTTCGGGTTTTTGGGGCATCACTGCAAGTAGGGGTTTTGGTTTCTTATTACAAGTTAGTAATAGGAACTTTTTACCTCTATGGAAAGTGATAATGTTTTTAAAAAAACTTCATTTTAAGTCAGTAATAGGAACTTTTTGTTTTAATTACAAGTTATAGGAACTTTTTGTGTAACTTACAGGTGTAGGAACTTTTAGCTCACTTTACAAGTTACTTTTTAAAAATTTACTTGCAACATGTTATAAAAAAGTCTAATTTCACTTAAGTAACTTGTTATGAGCTCCAAAAGTTCTGATTTGAGTCTTTTATCATAAAATTCACTTGCAATGAGTTCTCTCAAGTTTACTTGTTATTGTCTTTTTAAAACTCAATTTTGTAAGGGAGTTGATTTATTACTTGCTTTGAGTGGTCAAAAACCCGACGCCATTGTTGGATAGGGCAGTTTGAGTTTGAGTTTGCATTTGTTAGAAATGTCTTTTGTTGCAAAATGCCATATCCATTTCAAATTCCATTCATTCATTTTCATTCCATCTTCATTTCAAAGGCGTTTTTCATATTCACATCATTCAAAACACGTTTCATTCAAAATGCCATTCATTTCACGATAAAAACGTTCTTTGCTGGAATGTTATTCATTCCTTTCAAAAACACCTTTCTTTT
Organism: Sequoia sempervirens; assembly: GCA_007258455.2. Lineage (NCBI taxonomy): Eukaryota > Viridiplantae > Streptophyta > Pinopsida > Cupressales > Cupressaceae > Sequoia > Sequoia sempervirens. The sequence continues at coordinate 191,528,049 of VDFB02047230.1, read as the reverse complement.
TCAATGCTTTTCATCCATTAAAATGCCCTTTGCTGAAACACGATTTTAGCTATCTCTCATTCAAACATTTTTTTTGTATCAAATGCCTTTCATTGCTAAAAAATGCCTTCATGATTCTCCATTTCATTTCACCTTCACATTCACGTTTCTCCATGATCTCATTGCCATTTTCTGCAAAAGAAAAAAAAAAAAGATGCCCTTGGTTGCAAGTCAGGATTTTATCAACCAACTGCAAGTAGGAAGTTTTGGTTAAGACTGCAAGTAGAAGTTTCAAAGATAAACTTGGAATGACCTCTCATTTATCCTACCTTTCACCTTGCACTTAGTTGCTTGCAATATGTTCCAAAAATCCCAATTACACACTTTACTTGCAGTCAACCTTCCAAAACCCGAAATTGAGCTTTGGCCTCACTTTTGCAGCCCCTTTGAATCATTCTCGTTAGTCCGTTTGCACACATGACCCACCAAATCCATAATATAAGGCATGGGCCTTATTTTTCAAATAAATTTCAAGGCTAGAGACTGATACAAAGAAAGAACAACAACATGACGAAGCCACACAAGGAGTTGAATAAGTAACATGATTGAGCATAAAATGCTTTCAAGACAAAGATGGAAGAATGTTTTCCAAAAAGCAGCATGAAGATCCAATCAAGGATGATGAAGTTCAAGTCATGTCTTCAAACACTTTGAATAGTTTCAATTGTGTATTTGTAATTTAGTTTTGACAAATTAAATGTAAAATGGGAAAATGTAATTGCATATGATCATATCACTTGCAAAGTTGTAACTTGTAATTGCATGTAATAACATTACAAGTCAAATTATAATAGGACTTGTAATGTTGAATAAGTCATATGCAATTAGTTAGTGGTTGAGAGAATTTCTCAAGTTAGTTGGGATCCTCCCACCTTTTTCTCAAGCTTCTCTCCTATAAATACTTGAGGGGGTCTATTGTAATTTCTATCTTTTGGCAATGCAACAAAACTTTGCTAGTTTGTATGTGCACTTTAAGACTTTGAGCTTAGATGTAAATCAGATTATAGTCAATTAAAAGAGGCAAATTGCTTTCAAAATTTGTGTTGATTCAAGGTGTTATGTGACGACATTTTTTGCATATTGATTGTGAGTTTTTTGGTGTTATACAAGAGGGATTCAAGCTCAATTTTGTAGACTTTGAACTACTTATTGCATTTGGAGTTTTAGATTAGTTTTTCAGATTTGATACTGTAGACTTTGAGTTGATTGTCACGTTTGAAGCTATTGTAGAACGCTCAAGCAAAGGGAGTAACTTGCAGACTTTGTGTTGCTTTTGTTTTATATGTTTGTGCATTAAAAGTGCTTCATGTAGTTATATTTTGAGCTGCTATATACTATACTTGGTTACCAGAAAATCATCTAAAAAGGTTGATAGGAGAGTAAGTTGTCAAAGACTTTGTGCTTTCAATTTGTTTTCCTGTCCTGAAGGAACAACAAAGGACTTTGTGCCTTTATGAAAACTTTGCTTCTTTATTTGTTTAACTTCATTAATTAGTTATGCATTCAGCTGTGATTCTTTTCTAAAATAAGAGAAAAGAATAAGTGTCTAATCTGAAAAAAAGAGAACAAGACAAAGTATCACCCAGATTTATAATAGATTTGTAGTTAGAGTTTATTTATGAATTGTTAAAATAGAAAGCAAAGGGGTAGCCTTCCCTTTGAAAATAGGAGATTTTATCTCACACACTGTGGGTGAAACCACAATTTTTCATATCCTCAAGGTATACAAAATTTTCAACCAACAAGTCTATTTAATTCAATTAGGGAATGGCGCCATGCTCAGAGTGTTTGTAGAATCTCCAAAGTTTTTTGAGATTTATTTGTGAGGCATTTTTGTGTGGTATTAATCTCTTCGTGAGATTGTTGTTTAGAATATTTTTTTAATTCTTTTTCATTAATGATTTCAACAATTGTGGGAGGAGATGGTCTTGGTAGAGATTTTCTTGATTGCAATTGTAAGTTTTTAGATGAATAGAATTTACTCCAACTATGTTTTCCTGCTCATCCAGATAGATTGTTGCATCTTATTTATTATTTTTTGGATTGGTTATTTGTTGAGTAGGAAGTAGTGATTGATTAATTAGTTCTATGTGTGATTCCCTTGACATATTGGTTGGGCCAGATTATAGGGGTTGTTGTTGATTTATGGAACATATTTATTGACCTGGTAATGGTTGGTTATAGTTCTAGAGGGGCATCCACTATTATTGCATGTGTTACACCCCAATTGTGTAGTTACTATTTACTATTACTACATAGGGTAAATATGAATGTAATGTGAATTCTGGAGATGAATAAATTGTGCTTGTACCTTGTTATCAATATGAATGTTATCTCATTTGATGTTATCTCAGTTGATGTTATTCGTGGGGAAATACTGCATAGATGTGAATGGATGGTTATTGAATTATTATTCTAACTCTTGGAGATGTTTTATGTATGCTACATATGTTGTGAACAATTAATTGTCATGTGCATGTGTTAGTGGATGTAGGTATATGTTCCATTCCTCCAGGCGGAGGGGAAGTATCACTCAAGAGAAGATCTTGGTTGGGTAATTAGTAAAAGTAAAATGTCTGAGCATATACACACCCCACATTAGAATGATTGAGTTGAGTCAGTTTGTGGGTAGTTGGTAAGTCATCCTTAGCTGATATGCCTGCATTTGAGAGTCTTGTTTACTATTGCATGCATTATTGGGTGATGTTTATCTATTGATATTTTGAGATCTTTCTTGTACTATTACGATTATATTAACAAGTGGGATGTACGTGGAAGTATGTATGTATATATATATATATATGCACATACATGTCAATGGGATCTAGCAACATGTATAGGCACATGTATAGATGTACCACATGTAAACACTTATCAATATGATGGTGATTGTGAATGGATGTATGTGAATCAAATGTAAACATATATATATATATATATAGATATACCTACATATACGTGTACATAGAGGCATATACATTTATACATATATATATGCATACATTCAATATAATGTGTTTATTATATATATATATATATATATATATATATATATATATATATATATATATATATATATATATATATATATATTGTCTTCTGTACTCTTTATATATATGTATGTTTACATCATTGGTTTTATGATATATATATATGTAAATATATATTAACAATTATATGATTACATATATATATAAATACATGAAGGTATTTGAATATATATATAGATATATATATATATATATATATATATATATATATATATATATATATATATATATATATATATATGTATATAATATAATATATTATATATATAATAATATATATTTAGCATATTATATATGTCAATAGAAATTGACTATCATTTGTTTGAATAGAAGCCGATTTATAAAGGTTGATAATAGTCGATAGTGACTATGAAATTGGAAGTCAATAATAGTCGATATGACTATGAAGCCATATGAAGTTGGTTATTACTATTTTTTGTGAACTGATTATCACTCAAGTGACACGTGATATAAGACATTGTATTGCATTTGTTATTTGTTGGCTTGTGTCGATATTAATGCTTTGACTTGGTCAACGCCTTTGGCAAGATCAAACTTGACTTTGTCAACCATAGTAAATGCTTTGGTCGAATCATCCTATATGCAAATCGATGGGTGTTTGCTGTTAAGAAATGAAAGTTGACTATTTCTATTAGCAATGAAACCACACCAAACAAGAAGGAAGAGGGATAGATTTGGCGATGTATATTGTTTGTGATAATTCAAATTAAGCATATGCAGATTGAATAATTCTTGAATTTGTTGTCAATGTTGCAAGCCAATTTGTAGGTGTTTTCGCTGAGTATGAGCTTAGAGAGTCGCCACCTTTTTGCTAAGTTTCATGTGTTGCTTTGTATGGAGCTTTTCATCCTTTTACATGCCTAAACTATAGGCCATGAGATTGCTAGGTTGCTCTATAAATAGCCGAACTATATCATTAGTGAGGACACATTCTTTTCCAAGAGGTTACACATCTTTTGCAGTTCATTATTTATGTCTTATTCCCAGCCAAACTTGTCTTATTTTGTGAGTGATAAATAGTGAGTGTTATATTGTGTTGAGAGGAAACATTGTAGTTTGAGAGGAGTAAGCTATCAACTTGTGAGACATAGTTATTTGTGACATTCTTGAGAAGTTGATTATCAAGCTAACTATTGTTGGAGAGGGCTACATTTTTGTCATTAATTTGGATAAGCGATGATAGACATGAGGATCTTTTCTTCTTTTTTATTTACTTTGAAATGATATGTTTTCCATGATTGCTTGAAATGTCTTTTCTAGTGTGTGAATTAGATGTATTAGATTGTCTTTGAAAAGGAAATTGAAGCTTTTATGATGTTTTTATGTTGTGCTTGTAAGTACTCTATAATAGGGGTTTCGTGTATATCATAGATATTATATACTAGGCATGATTGAATACAAGAGGCACTTGAGATAGACTTAGCTAAGCTATTGATTTAACTAGGAAAGCTTGTGTTACTCCTAGGATAGTTAATCTAGTATGGTAGGGAGCTTGTGTACTTACTTGTTAAGTAGGTTTATTCCACGTAGATTAAAATGGTGATAGGTTAATCTAGGGTGACAAAATATCCATTGAAGGACAATACCTATGCATAATTTAAGATAGCCCTAAGTCAAATCAGCCCTGAGTAGTGTATGTGATAGATGACTCTCAGTAGGAATACTGAATGTAACACTTTGGCCAAAGTAGTGTAATGTTTGAGACTCCACTATGGATTGTGTGACTACCGAGACTACACTATTAGTTCACCATGATCCAATATTAGATGCTAGTTCAAGATTGTGGGATTACAAGTTCTAGTTATGTAGGACATAAAACTATGCTCAATTGGTTGTCATTATTAGTTACTCTACCAATCTCTTCATCAAAGGGAAGGGTCGTCTATCAAATGATAGATGTGTAGGGGATTGTATTAAGAGTCAGTGGTAGGCAGAAAAGCGCTTGAGTGATGCTTCTCCTCCACAGTAGGTGACATAAGAACCAAGATTTGAAAGGAAGGATCTTGGACCGTCTTACAACTATTTGTTCTAAAGCTCTTTGAGCTATGTGTGTAAATGTATGCATTCTTGTATTGATGTAACTTATGATTCATTTTGATAAAATGGAAATCCATGTTGTATTATGTAATGCATCTTGTTCAATAAAGAAAATAATTTTTTTTATTGCAATGGCTTGTTACTTAGTTAATTTACTCATAAGGTGTAAATTTAGAAATTTTTACTTCATTAACGGTTGGTATGTTACAACATGTTTTATGGTATATATAAAGAAAACCGGCGAGGTGAATATTGGTTAGGCCATGAATTATTTGACCATTATTGATTTGGCCAATCTTGTGGTCCCCATTGAGGAGGGTTTGGAGGTCCACTCCATTGTGCACACCATTGGTTAGCCTCTCAATCGTAGGGCCTCTATAAGGATCCTAATTCAGGTATTGGTTATATGGGAAGTTACCACTTTGCTTCTACCTTATGTAGTTCAATTATTCTTTGAATTGAGCATTATAATCTATTTATGGCTAGGAGTTAATTAAAACAAGTAGTACAATGTATTTTTTGTTGCATATTTGAAAAATCTTATTTTTATCTAAAGGACCTCTATTTTTACATCTTGGACAACATATGGACAATAATTTAGTTGTTATTTTGTTTGTTTTAATTCCATCTAAAGTAGTGTTTAACTAAAAATATATATATATCTTGAGATTTACAAATTCTTCCATGATTTTTCCTATGTCATTCTATCCTTTTAATGATATTGTTGTTATAATTTCATCCCATGTCCTAGAATAATTTCTACAAAGCTCCTCAATTATCTCCATATCCAAGTTTGTTTATGTTCCGTTATCCTATTAGGTATAATACTTTCTTTGAATCTTTGTGCAATCCTCTCAAGAATAAGGCTTTAGCTATACTTTATTCTACAAGATTGTCATATCTCTAGAGGGAAAATTTAAACATGTTTATATAGTCTAATAGGATTTCATATTCTTTTTGTTTGTTTTTAATGAGTTCTTCCCTGCAATCATTTATCTTGTATAATCTTGGTACTTGTTAAGAAATACAATTCTCATGCATGGATGGAATTCAAATTCAACCACATAAACCATCTCATGGAGGAATCCTTCAATGTGCAATGGAATAATTTTAACTTTTGGATATCTAAACCATAGTTGTATGTTTTGTAGAGTACCTTAAACTTAAACATAAACTAATATGGATCTTCAAAAGGAATTCCTCTAAAGGTTGAAAGTATTGAAGGATAAATATTCTTCACGAGAGTATTTTTGTCAAGATCAATGACTATAGGATAGGAAAAGGCTCTCCATACAATTCTATTTGGATGGTAATTATTTTTTTTTTCATGGTAATTGGGTTAGGTTGGCTCCCTTGATGAGTTGAGATTTTTAGGATTTTAGTCTGAGTTTCCTCTAGCTCTCCCTGCAAACTAGTGGTTCATTGGATATATTGTGAGATTATGTGATTTTGAGGGGATGTAGGAATGCCTAAGATTTGTAATATTTTTAAGGTATAAAATGAGTAGTTTTCCTAATAAAAAAATACTCTATTATTTGTTACTCTTTTTTCCTCTAAAATATTTTTGGGGTTTTTATTTACTAAATTGACCTTATGAGTCTCTTTCCCTAACCATGTAGATGTTGTTTTAATACCAATATTAAGAACTACCAACCAATTTATCTACTAACATTAGTCCCCAAAAATGACACCAAAAATGATAAGGATTGTTGTATACCTTATATTTGAATAGAGTTATGTGTCTAATTGTCAAATATAGGGCATTTCCATGACTATTTGTAGCAAACTTCCAACTAGTAATTCTCCTAACAAACTTCATATTAAACATGCATGCCACTCCTAGTTACTTGAAAGGAAATGTACTATTTGTAATTGACTAAATTTATATCCATCCCCTCTAACTATTGTTGAAATAACTTAATCTAATGAAATCATAGATTACAACATGAAATAACTATTGTTGAAAATAACTTAATATAATGAAACCATAGATTACAATAGTAAATAGCTATTGTTGAAAAATAACTCAATCCAATGAAATCACTATTAGAATGAGAAATGACTATTGATAAAAATAACTTAATCTAATGAAATCACATATTAAATAGGAAATTATATTTTGAATAAAGAATCTAACACTTCAGAAATACATGTCCCTATTTGTTGGTTGGAGTGGGCCCTTGCTCTACCTTTAGAGAAACCAATCAAATTTTAGTAATCAACAAATAGATCCTTCCTTTTATTTCATAACTTGAATAAAAAATAAATTCTTACTTTCAAAAAAAACAAAGTTTTGGTCTTCTTTCTTTCTTACAACAAAAAAATATCTTTTACCTATGCCACAGTTCTATATATATTAACTACTTTCTCATTGATATATATAACTATTGTTATTACATTGTAAATAAGAGTCTCTACAAAAATAAAGAATCTATTAGTTCAATCTAATGATTATACATTTTCTAACTATAAGGTAAACCATGCAATGCTTTCAAGAGAGACATTCAATGGTGTTGATTATGTAGATATTTACAATGAACTACATCTTTAGGAGTTATCTGTAGTTGAGAAAAGTGAGAGTTGGATTTAGTGTAGAAGAGGTGATGTGGAATAAAATATGGAAAGGTGTCTCTAAAACATTTGCATGAAACTATTACTTAGTGTTTCCCCCTTCCTTATTGGATCCGTTAATTCAAGAATGAATAATAGTTGGTTCATTTTACAAAAATCTTAGACTGCACATTGGTAGGTCAAAAGAATCTTTTGTAGCCTTTCAGATCATCTTCAAAGCCTTGTTATGATAAAAAAAAAATATACTCTTTGCATAGCCAAATGTTAGTTGAAGCCTACTACCTAAAATTCTTTATCTTATAAATTAATTTCAGCATTACACTTATATCTTAACATAATTAAGCAATATTCCTCAATAATATATGCACAAATCTAGGGTGAAGTGTGGTTTAGGCAAGGAAATGAAGGTAATTTATAAAATTGAATTATTCTTAGAGCTCATTATGCACAAATCACATAATGCCACTTATCATCTTCACATTCTCTCATAGATGAGAATCAACCTTAACCCTCCATATCATGAGATATAATGTCATCCATGTATCCAACTTATCTAGAATTATAAATTAAACCATCCCCAAGTCATTTTAAAGGAAGAAAATTGGGTTCAACAAGATTATATTATAAAATTGGATACCCACACTCTACTTCAACCATCAACCATCATTTTTAGTACATCATTTGGGTCATCAAAGCTTTGTATTGTAAAATATTTCATGCTTTTATTAATATTTTTATTCCTTTTGCTCTAATTTGAGGTGCATACTTGGTAGAAGGTAGGATCCATATTTTATGCTTGTTTGGACTATTATTTTATCCTATATTTTAGTGTTCATAGTCATCAATATCATCGAGTATCAAAGAACATACAAGATGATATAAAAACCTACAAATTAAACCATTGCACATAACAACTCTCTCACCTCTAGTATTTGTAGTCGGGTAAACCCATAAAATTGGTTTACAATTCCATTGAGGAAGGAAAAATGCATTGCTCTCTCCAAATTATCCACATCATAAAGAAATAGATTAAAGTGCCTCCATATTATTAAAAAAATAATAAAGTACAATAACAATAAATGACCACAACGTAATGATTACAATAGCTCCATGTAAACCTTAACTCTAATGTCATGTGAACATGAACCTCTAAAAAGAAACAACAAACCATCAAGAGAGAAAATATGCAAGTGATAGCCATGTAACATGTCCTTCTACCAACACATCTATCCTGTAAATTAAGATCTCCTTCCTAATTCCCTAAATAAAAAAGCCTCATCAACACTCAACCATTCAACCCCAAGGTTAAACATACAATATATCTCAACAAACTAACTAGGATATAATCCTCTCAAATTAAAATAAAATCAAACAAACATTCCCATAACAAAGAAATATGCTCAAAGAAACTAACCATCTCCTTTTCTCTTCAAAATACGTAGAACTAAAAATACATAAACATAAGGAGATAAAAAATGATAAGAACACATCTAATCCTCAAATAATTCCTTAGAACTAACATTCATAGTTCAATACTCACACACACACATGAAGATAAGACACAAATACATAATATATATGAAAAGTAGGTGGGCAATGCCTATTAGAATATTCACACTGAGATGACCGAGAGTGGGGAATGATGTAACATGCCAATTGTTCCACACAATAATTTTTTTATGTTTTAGCCTCAAGTGAATAAACTATGCATGCCTACACATAGCAATAAAATTGTTCTTATATTTTAAAGAAAATATGCACATCTTAAATAACATATATTCCAAACTTTTCACTTTGCATTATAATTGAATATTTACAAACTTCCCAAAACAATGGTTTATATAATCTCAAGATAACATTTCATTCATTACAAACTTCCATAGAAATGGATAAAAGAATACATAGTTCCCTTGAGCTTCATTATCAATAGTTGTGAATGGTCCAAGAAGTCCCCCTCAAATCTCAGTTGCCAACTGGTCAGGAGAAATATCACTAAAGCGCTTTTCCACCAACCACAGACTTACAATGGTCCCCTGCACATCTACCACATATGGTAAGATGGCCCTACCCTTCGATGAAGATATTGGTAAGATAACCAATTTAAAATTTCCTTCTCGAGCTTAGTGTTGTGTCCTACATAGCTAAAACTAACATACTGTAGCTACAAGCTACATGTATGAATAACCCTGTCTAATATGCTCAACTGGATCACAGTGAACTGACAGTGTAATCAGTAGCACTTACACTACTTTGGCCAAAGAATTCTTATAAAAGAAGTCATCTATTTCACACATTTTCCCTAGCTCGATTTGGATTTTGACCATTCATAAACTATGCATAGGTTATCCCCTCCATTAGATTGTTTGACATTCAACCCCAAGAATAACCTATATAATCATCTTATGTTCATTATGACTCTTTTCCTAGGTTCATACAAAGTAACAAAACATCTCTATCTTTTTACTTCACAATTTATGCATTAGTTAAATAAGCTCTATCTTATCGTAGAGTAGAATATTAATATAACACCTTCTCCTTATGATGGAGTATGTACAAACAATCAAGTAATATGACTCCTTAAACAAGATTCATTATGAATCCTTCCAATATTAAGAAGACAAAACACTTCATGATAAATAATGAAAACATATTTTTAACATAGCATTCAAAGACACTCAATCTTTCAAAACATAAAAGAATGATAAAGTAGAAATCAACATGCATGTAAGTGCAAAGTTCCAATCGAACAAACCAATCTCCTAGCTTAGCCTTTTCCCAAAATCAGCTTGTAGCTCAACAATTACCACTTCTATACTCAAAATCTCTCTATCCAAATCTCACTAACTTAGAAATGTAGATAATATTGACTCAAAAAATAAACAACAAGAGTGCAAATATGCGTCCCCTTTTGAGGTAGAAAGCGCCTCTATTTATATAGAATTATGAGCAATTGCAGGCTACAAACTAGCTATCAAAGATGACACTTCTCAATCCAAAAGGTTCGACTCAACCAAAGAATAAAAAGGTGGCAACTAAAATCATTGTACAAAGAACACATACTTAGCCAAATTTCACAATAAGGAATGAGTCACTTCACTCAATGGACAATAAGAATCTTAATAAAAATGCAAGGTTAATGTATGTACAAGTTGACTTACTTAGGCCAACTTCCTATTTGACTCTTTCTTACATTCAATTTGCTTCATATACTAAAATTCATATTTGCAGATTTAGACTTCTATTTGGTTTGCATTGTTCTCAGTTTGGCGCCACCAAAACATCACACACCCTATGATATTGGGTTGCTATTATGTTCGAAGACTAAGTCAAAGTTTATTTATTCACTTCAGATTATTATTTCCTTCTTATCAATTGACTTTGTCAAGCATTCATAAACACATGTTAACTTGGCTTACTTCCCATGCACATATACAACACTATATATATTTGTTTTCACAACATGTAAATCACTTATAGTTTATGTGTAGCTTTCATAGTCTATGTGCAGCCTTTATGCGCTATCATTTTTAATACCATGTGCTTAGTATAATACACATACTATACACTTAATATCTTATGTGATTTATGTAATAATTAGCGCTTAACAATCATTATATTATGTATATATAATATATACATACATATATATTATAATTTATAATATGCTTATATATATCAATTCATAAATTCATTAAATGTATCATTCGATATTTGAATGTATAAACTTATATTTTATATTCCGAAAAGTAATATCACATGTGTATATATACATATACATAGATGTATACATATATTAATATTCTTGTATGTACGTTTCCATTACGTCGATACATACGTGCATATTAATATATATGCATATGCATATGTTATATATATCATTGCTTCTACAATCAAACACATATATTTGCAATCACATCAGTTCACACACACACACACATGTCACCTTGTCCCTTTCGATACTCCCATGCATATAGATAATCCGTCCATGAGCATGCATAAATATGTCTATCTGTGTATACTCATGTACGTATTTACTCATGTGTATGAGTTTATCGTTGACATGTACACATATACATATATATACATTTTATGTATATACCTCATCGATTAAATATACACATAAGAAAGAACTCACACTTATCAAAGAAACTCAAACACTTAACCCAAATCAAGAACGTTCACAACCAATACTTCTTTTAATTCATGCACAAACAAGACTAAAGTAACTTACCATTTCACGAAACCATTGACTCGACTCAACCAAACTAAATGTGAGTGTGTGTAAGCTCAGTTAGGTCTTATTATGGGTTACTAGATCAAGTTCTTCTCCTAAGTGATATTTCCCCTCTCTTATGGAGGATTGGTCCTTGTGCCTACATTCAACTTAGCACATTGCAATAGTAGTTAGATGTTCATGAAAACAATAATTCACATCATATGTATTTCATTATTAGAATCAACATCAAATTGAGTCAATCATTTATTTGTTATATTTCCAATTATACATATAAACAAAGTACAAATACATATAATTCTAACAAGATTACAATCACATTCTCATATTCAAGTATTTCAACCAACATAGTAATAGTAAATAAGTAAATGCACAACAGGGTGTAACAAATGAGATTGCTCCTCCTAGGATACATCGATCCATAATGACTCTCCATAAATAATATCCTCAATAGGTCCATATTGAACTCATGTCTAACTCCAAGTGTAGGCTACTAGGTCTTCCTACTAAAACATCATCAAGAGTAAATGTCTCAACACATGATCTCTAAGAACAATATATCTCTAGATTCACCCAAATTTGACACAAGTGTATAATTGATCAATAATGCTACCTAAATTATAATTGCAACATCACAATAACTATAAACTCACAAGGAAAAATGATGAAAACTCATTTAATATATTACCATAAATCACCATTAAAGCTCCAATGCATAATTAGGAAATCATTATGATGACATGATCTACATATCCTCAAAATAAAATCATATGTCTCTAATGAACATAGTTTCTCCCAAGAGCACCTATATCATGCCAATACTCTAATTGATAATAAAGAGTTCACCATGTCACAATAATATCCATCCTCTAAACCATGGATCATTTATCAAACTAAAAAATCATAATTGATACCTCAACCAAAGATTATAAGGGTCCTCCTTGGTAGCAAGATGTTAATATCTCCAAACCACAAGAAGATGAGCATCTCCTCTCAATATAAGATGTCAATGAATTTTCATTGCAAACAAGAGGTAGAATCGAAGAGCTTCTCATGACATCGACAAATAATACAAAGTATCATCTATCACTAAGTGATGAAGCCATGTTTCCACCAAAGCCCCCATTGAATTGTGATACCCAGCAAGACATGGCATCATGATTGTTGGGAAAATGTGTCTCAACCTTGCAATTATATAAATGTTATAGTTGATAGGATATATATATTTTCTAGTTACACCGATAGGTGTAATATACACTGGTATCAAGAGGGAGAGTGGGATGTGTGTAAATAATTTTTTGTTTACTTTTTCAAGAAACTACTAAAATGGATGTCATACATTAGATAAATGATACATTGTAAATATCGACCATTAATTATTAGGTTTTAGATCTAATGGTGGATATTTTGTTGTCCTGTCTTGCCCTAGAATGTAACTCTATTTTATGAGGGCATTGTATTATGACTGTGGTAGAGAGAGATGGTGATGTATTATGAGAGTCTGATAGTAGTCGTCTTGTCTCTTGATCTCTGAGTGGTGATTCTCCTGTGAGAAGCTTGCTTTGCAAGTATATTGTATCTTTGTGATTTATTGAATAATATATTGGGAGACTTTTGGAGTGTGGGGTTTTTCTCCCGAAAGGGTTTTCCCCACGAGGTGCTACCACAATAATGTGTCTCACTTTTGGGATGTGCTGATTTTTTCCTAAAATCACTATTTTTAGAAAAACTAATGATTTAAATCTTGAGAGGATCCATCTAAAGGATTTTAATTGAAGAGGGATAGATAAGACCCCTCTAGTATTAAATAATACCCACAATGGAGTCTCCTTCGCACCTATCAAAATGCTATCAAAAAACCACTTTTTCTTTACATTTTGATGATTAAATAATGCCATTAAAAAATATTTTGCAAGATTTTAGCCCTTGAAATGAGCTTTCCAACAAGTATAGTTTGATATATTTTCATGTTATCATGCATTTAATTTTTAATTTTTACAAAGCATAGGTTTTTCTCTGAACATCAAGCTCTTTGTTGTGTAGAGGTGGAAAAATAGTAAACCATTGTAAATTTTTTTCAAAAAATACCCTTTCCCTAGGTATTGATGTCCTTGTTTCACCCAAAAAAAAAAAATTGATATATACACAACAAGTTAGGTTGTACGACACACACATATGTTCAAATCATAGTTACAATGGATTCAAAAATTAATTTTAAAAAATATATGCAACAAAAAATTATGAAAAATATCCTTTCCCTAGATATTGATGTTGAGAATCTATATTTCAAAAATTAGAATTCAATCCTTTATAGAAAAAAGTTATGTTGTATGACAAAAACATTACTTTATGAAAATTTTGTTTTCTATTTAAAAGTAGTTATTAAAGGAGATATTGAAAGGTTCATTATTTATTTCAAAAAATTGAAAGAAAAAAAAATTTAGAATCTACACACAAATTTCCACAAATCACTAGTTCACATCATTTTCAAATTCTTAATGGTTTAGTTGCTATAGATCTCATAAGATAAAGATTTAGTTAAAAATATTGATGTAAATGTCCATCTTGGGAAAAAAGTGAGACACAGTATTGTGATTTCACCCCTCGTAAATCGCTGTGTCATGGTATGCATGATATTTATGTTTATTTCTATTCAAGTTTTTGTAACTGTTAAATATATATAAAAGTTTTGCATTATTCCCCTCTCAAGATTAGTGTAGGAAGTTGTTCCGCTACCTTAGCTTCCTTACAAGTGGTATCCGAGTTTGATCACCTTTGGTTTCAATTGTGGGTTGTTGGGTTTTTTGGACTAATCTAGGTTTGAGTGGGAGCTTGTGTAGAAGATACTTTGTGATCTTGTTGTAGGAATTTTTAGATGGAAAGTTCATTAGGGAGAATAGAGGTGGAGAAATTTTCTTGAAATAATTTTGAAATTTGGAAGCTAAAGTTGGAGGATCTGTTGATAGATCTACTTGATGAGAATGTTTCAAGGCCTGCAAATCCTACTTAGGCTGCTTAATATGATGTTATGGACTGTAAAGCCAAGGGTCTAATCAAATTGTGCTTGGAAGACTATTTTAATTAATGTCCATGAGGAGACCTCTATACAAAAACTATGGAAGAAGCTTGGTGAGACGTATCAGGCCAAATCTTTAGTGAACAAGATTTTCTTAAGGACGAAGTTATATTGGACTTGAGAATGGAAGAGGGTGGATGAATCACAGACCACTTGGAAGCATTCAATATGCTAGTGGCTCAATTGGCATATGTTGGTGTCAAAGTGGACGAGGAGGAGAAATGCCAAATCTTGCTTTGTTTTTTGCCTGATTCGTGGGATTCTCTTGTTATGGCTATTGGGAGTACTTCTATTACATTAAATACTAAAGATGTGGTGGGTTCTTTTCTTCCTAAAGAGATGAGGAGGAAGGTATATGTCACTGCCAAGGAGGCCCTAATGTTCATGGAAGACCTAAGGAAAAAGGCAAGAAGAATGAGAAGCGTGATAAATCCAAGTCTAGGGGGAGATGTAAATCTCCTGGAAAGTCCAAAAATATTTGTTGGAACTGTGCTAATCCTGGACATGTTTGTAAGGAATGCAAAGAAGAAAAGAAGAAGAACAAGAAGAAATTTGATTCTGATTCTGAGTCCAAGAAGGAAGATGGTGACGCAATGATTACATCTTTGGAAACTTGTGCAAGTAATGATGCATGGTTAATTGACTCAGGTGCATCATTCCATATGACCTTTAATAGAGATTGGTTTTCTAAATATGAAGAATTTGATGGAGGTAAGGTGTACTTGGGCGATGATTCTCATTTAGACATTGCTGGCCATGGTAAAGTTAAAATCAGGTTTCCTAATGGTGGAATAAAAAGGATTAATGGTGTGTTGCATATCCTTGGATTAGCACAAAATTTGTTATTTGTAAGAAAACTAATAGATGCGAGTGTGCAGGTAGTATTTTCTAATGCAAGATGCAAGATGGTTAGAGGTGCTATGGTGATCACTAGAGGTGTCAAATATGGTACATTGTATAAGCTTGATGCATGCACTATTAAGTGCAATTGTACTTATGTGAAAAACAAGTTTGTGGAAGAAGTGAGGTTTTCACCTTCAAAAAATGGTCATGGATTTTGGTTACCCAAGGGTGCTCTTTTGTTTGAAACAAAGAACTGCCTGCAGAGAAAACTATGTTATGGTACCAGAGACTTGGCCACATTGGAGAAAAGGATCTAAGGAGCTTGAAAAATAAAAACCTTTGTTGAAGGTTTGTCTGATTGTAATCTTGAATTCGATTTCTGTGAGCATGGCATTTATGGAAAATAAAATTGCACTCAATTTTACTTGAGTTCTCATAAATCTTGTGGTGTGTTGGATCTTATTCATTTTTATGTGTTTGGTCCTATAGATGTTCCTTCAATTTCTAAATCCACATATTATGTTTCATTTATTGATGACTATAGTAGGACATGGGTATATTTTCTAAAGAGTAAATATGAGGTTTTCAATTGATTTAAAGAATTTAAAGCAATGGTTGAGTTACAAACTGGAAATAAAAAAAAATGTTTGATGACTACTAATGGTGGTGAATTTTTCTCTAATGATTTTGATAGATTATGTAAAGATTGTAGTATTCATAGACAGAAGACAACTCCGTATTGTCCACAACAAAATGGAGTTGCAAAAAGAATGAACATGATACTAATGGAGAAGGCTAGAAATATGTTAAGTGGTGTTGGCCCAAAACAAAGGTTTTGGGTTGAAGTTGTTGCCACTACCTGCTACCTGATTAATAGGTCTCCTACACCAGCTCTTATTGATAAGACACATATAGAGGCATGGTTAGGTCACAAGCCTTCATTAAGACATCTTAGAGTTTTTGGTTGCGAGGCATATGCACATGTGCCAAAGGAGAAGCAAACAAATTTGGAGATCAAGGCTGTGAAATGTATCTAAACAACGGATATAATTATGGTGCAAAAGGATACAAGCTTTGGGAACCTGTTGCACATAAAAGGTAACATATAGTAGAAGTGTTAGTTTTAGAGAAACTAAGCCTTCTTGTATTACATTGCATCTAGAAAAAAGTAATTAGGAAGATGTGGTTCAATTTCCTTCTACACCTGAGAAAGTTGAATCGAGGGCCAAGGATAGACAAGAAATTGAAAGGTCATCTAGCTTTGGATTTTCAAAAGAGGAGGAAGAACCTCCAACTCAACTTGTTTGTAGGTCTACAAGGAATAGACAACCACCTAAAAGGTATACACCTGATGATTGGAGATGTATTTTTACTTTGAATACTAACATGGATGAACCCAAATTTGTAGAAGAGGCACTAGGTATGAATGATACAAAATCCTGGAAGATTGCTATGGATGAAGAAATGAGATCTTTGAAAAAGAATGATACATGGGATCCTATACCATTGCCTAAAGGACAAAAACCTGTTGGTTGCAAATGGGTGTTCAAGAAAAAAATTGGTTCAGATGGAGGTATTGAGAAGTACAAAGCAAGGTTGGCTGCGAAAGGTTACCCTCAAGTTGAGGGTGTTGATTATGGTGAGATAATCTCTCCTGTTGCAAAAATGACATCCATTAGATTTTTGCTTTTTATTGCTGTTGCTTATGATTTATGAGTTGAGAAAATGGATGTGAAAACTATTTTCCTTCATGGTGATTTGGAGGAGGATATTTATATGACATGGCTAGAGCACTTCGTGGTGAAAGGTAAAAGTAAATTGGTTTGCAAATTGAAGAAATATTTGTATGGCTTAAAACAAAGTCTTAGGATGTGGTACCAAAAATTTGATACATATGTGTTGAGTTTGGGATTTGAGCATTCTAAATTATATCATTGTGTTTATTATAAAACTGATGGTGATCATTTCCTGTTTATTGCATTATATGTTGATGATATGTTATTTATTGGCAAAGGGAAAGGTATGATTTCAAAACTAAAATCTCAAATTATAGGTAAATTTGAAATGAAAGATCTTGGTGCAGCTAGGCACATTCTCAGGATGTAAATTAAAAGAGATAGAGTGAATAGAAAGCTATGGCTTGGCCAAAGTAAGTATGACAATTCAATTTTACAGAGATTTAACATGTAGGATTGTAGACCATTGTGTGTTCCCCTTTCTGTTAGAATAAATTTATCTGTTTCAGATTGTCCAACATCTCCATTAGAGATGGAAGACATGACCAAAATGCCTTACCAGAGTGCAGTTGGAAGTTTGATGTATGCTATAGTTTGTACTAGACTAGAATTTGCCCAAGCAGTGGGAGTTCTTTCCAGATATATGTCTAATCCTTGTAGAGTTCATTAGGATGTAGTTAAAAGGGTTTTCAGATATTTGTGTGGTACGCTAGATTATTGCTTATGTTATCATAGTAATGTGACTGAAGATGAGGTTTCCCTTGATATTTATGGTTATGTGGATTCAGATTGGGCAAGTGATATTGATAGCAGATGATCCACCAGTGATTATGTGTTTACATTATTCGGTGGTGCAATCAGTTGGACGAGTAAGCGACAGGTTGTGGTTGCTTTGGCCACTACTGAAGCAAGACATGGCATCTTGATAACCATATCCTAATTTAAGATCACCCACGGTTCTTGCACTATAAAAACACTTAATTACAATGCCAATTGTTGTAAAGGATGGATAAGAACAACAATATTTAAACCAAAAGGATAAACCACCACTTGCAATCTAGGTATCAATCCATCACCACCATGTATCCACATAAATTTCAGCCAAAATTATATGAATACAAGAACCTCTATGAAATCCTAATGACTACCTAATGTACCAATATCAAAATCCCATTGAATCTCACATGTTTGTACCATAGTCAACAATCATAGGTCCCAAAACATAATTGTCTAAAGTAACACCATCTCTTTGCCTCATAGTGACAACATCTATTTTGTATCAAGTAACACCATCTATTTTGTATCAACACTAAAAGGTCAATAGGAATAGATGAAACACATTGAAGTTGTCTAGGAAACTTGTATGTATATATAGCCTACAAAATTACACAACTCATAGATCTTATAATTTAATCTATATGTTTAACATTACATCAATAACCACGTCAACTAGAGATAGAAAAATATAAATATGTAGATTATCCATCACTCAAACACCATATCACCTCTAGATTTGATTTTTTGCAAATATAGAAAGTACCATAGTCAAGGAACCTAAAAAGTAACTCTATATAAATTTAAGTGAATAGATCACATATCAACACTTCCAAACTTGATCTATTTTGAAGTACTAAAAAAAAACTCTCCATTGCCTATAAGAAGTCCAAAATTAGATATTACATGGGCATAATATATGACTTGTCATTAATGAAAACATAAATAACTTCCAATGAACATTTTATATCTAGAAAACCATTGATATCAATGTGTAACACTTAAAAAATAAATTTTATTTGACTATAAGGATGCAAAAATATGATTCTTTAGGTGAAAGTTATGTGTCTTGAAAAAATTCTCTATTAGATAAAATTAAAAATGCACCTCTACATTATTTTGGCGGTTGCGCGGTGCACTAAAGTGACAATTATAGATCACTCCACTTATTGAGGCTCAACCCTTAGCGGCTCAATGTGACTTGGGGTGCAAACCCCATTTGACCAAGGATTCAACCTAAAGTCCCTAGTCCTTGTGCTAATGTCACCCATATGTAGGAGGACAACCATTTTTTTTTGCTAACTATACCTTTAGTTGATGCAAGGGAATCTCAAAGAATATGTCAAAAAAAATTTGTCAACTATTAGAGCATATCTACAACTATGTATGAATAGTACAACTGTTTGGATTTTTATAATTGTACAAACATAAAAGAAAAGATTCCTTCATGTCTCCACAAATGGCTTAATTTTTTCTCAAAAGGGTATTGAGTTTTATATAAATCTATAGATTTTTTGGTCTTTTGGACTCAATGGTGTAGTCTTCTTTTCAAGGACCCCCTAAATCAACTCAACACCCTAGATTTACAACACCTCACATATGCAAGACAATTAAAATCTTGAAATGCCTTCATTATTTTTTTACAAGATAATGGATTCAACTATGCACAACATTCGCCTAACACCAAGGGTTAACAACTAGGAAGATATTTCCTCTTACAACTAACAACCAAGTGTTGATACCAAATGAAAGAAAATATGTAGCAATATAAACCATTTCCACATACCCCTCATGAGAGAAAAATATGCACAAAAGTATTCAAAAGAAGAATGAATATATTACAAGATAGCAATAGGTGTACCCTGGGAAAACCATTTCAAGGGAGAAAACCACCCTCCAAAAGCACCACATATTTAATCTATTATCCCAAAAATAATATTATAATACACTTACAGAGTCTCCATGCAACCTTCTAGAGAATCAAGCACCCTAGTTACATTTTTTCACATGGAAAAGCTAATGAGAACCATGTAGCCATACATCCCAATCCATGCTTACACATATGCAACCTATAAGAGATGCTTTATCAAGCTTAGTTGACAAGCCAAATGTTTAACAAACCAACCTCAACAACTACTTATATTTTACTTTTATCTAGAATAAGATTTATATAAAACAACTAAATGGTATTACATAACCATGTGCCTCAAAACCATGAGTTCACTAAACCATGACCCTAAATCAAATTTTGGCACTAAGTTTTCCTAATATTAAATATTTTCCCTATGTGATGTATCCACATTAAATACTTATCCCAATATTATATATAACATACAAGTGTCCTTAAGAATGCCTAACCCATGTGGTATCCACATCTCTAAGATACACCACAATTAAATATTTATTTTACATTATTAATATTTTTGTTTTTATTTTTATTGTGCAAGGTGTACAACACACCTTTCCCAATAGTTGCATGGTAGGAAATTTATGATGATGAAGGGAAGGAGATGAGAAAAAATGTAGAGAATCTTTAAGAGATGGCTAGACAAGTTGTTGAAGATGGAGGATCTTCAAAAGCTAATATGCAATTGTTTGTAGGCAATATGCACAAGCTACAACATAGGAAATAAAAAGGCAATTATTGTCATACCAATTAGTTTTTGTGGCATTTAAGATAAATTATTTGTTTATCATAAGATGTAATGGGTGGGTGGTAATAATTTTGATCATTATGCCCATTTCTCAAAGTGGTGGGGAATGATGCTACACTCCCTTTATATTAGATTTATCTTCTGTTGCAAATATCAATTTAATTTTTTAACCATTTAAAGCTACCAAAAGTACCACCTATAAACACCAACAACACCTTTCAAATTTTTGAATTATTTTAATATTTTTATAGTGTAGGCACTTGCTAGTACATACAATCTCTTCATTGCCTATAAAATACATCTATGAAATCATAGCATGTTATGCCTCATGTGCCTTCCTACTTTGGCGACTTCACTCATCTTCTTAAATTATTCACTTTCTATTTTTTCTTGACATTTATTCAAATTGTTTGATTTTAAAACATCCAAATCATGTTCAAATATTTCACAAGTGATAAATTTTCTTATAAAAAATCTTGACAAATTCCATAAAGCCAAATATCAACATACCCACTCCACATCTAAATAATATAAATCAAAGCTCCTTGTCATTATGTACTTGTAATTTTTTACATCTAATTAGGCCATATTTTTTATGAATCAATATTTGCGAGGTCACATTTGATTTATTATTTATTCAAATTTCACAGTTCTTTAATTTAGTCATTTCATGTTATTATGTCAATCATGATACAAACATAGTATACTTTTTAGAGAGGTCTTGTACACAAGGTGTTCCATCTTTCTATACTCTACTTAAACATCACACTCTTCAATTGTCAAATAATCAATAGCAATTTTACACTTCATTCCTACCAAAAAGTGGTAGTTAATGAAGTCTATTTTTTTTCTAAATATTGAATGAACTAACATTCACTCAATGAGCTCAATTTATTGAATAATGTGAAGGTGTAGTTTCATTCCTAAGAACATGGGGTCTATGTACATCATCATATATAAGAGTAAAATTTGAGCCATTTTAGGTATTTTAAATTATATTTTAATTAGAATTAGTTTTTTGCTACTTTAGAATAAGGATTGTATTTGTTTCTACGAGGAATTATGCTTACGTAATTGAGTGTATTAGAAAGGTTAACATTCAAACCTAGAACCTTCTTGTGGCTAGCAAGATTTTCCACTAATAAGTCACTTGTTTAGTCCTAATAAATTTAAGATGGGATACAATTTCAACTATGATACATGGTTTTTAATTCCAATTATTTTATATTGTTTTGCAATAAAATTTATTTATTCTATTAAAATAAAATAGGTCACTTGACTAGTAAAATATATGCAATAAAATTTATTTCACTAATTTCTATCTTATAAATAATTAATTTTAATAAATTATATATATTTTGTACCATTTTTCATATAATTAAAGATTTGATTGTGGTAAAACTATCTTCAATTTTTTTTTATTATAATAATTTTTTTTATCAATGTATCCATTGAACATATAGATCCAATCTCTAGTACGCCTCTTTAAAGTACAAGTAATAATAAATTAGAAGTTAAAAGAATCATATTTCCATAGTCATTATATTCAATTGGGTGAGATTTATTTTGTATCTTTAATAAACATTTCAAATCACACTCTATGATCCATTATCATAATATACAAGAAAATTATAAGAAAAAAATAGATGTTTATGAGTCCAAGACAAATTTCAAAAAGGGAGAGGAAAGAAGACTGCATGAGATTCAAAGTTTATATTTTAAAAATTAATACATGCTGTAAAAAAAATAAATAAAAAAAATATAAATCTTAAATGTAATATCTTATTATTATAAAATGTTTAAGAGATATAAAAATCCATAATTATATAATTATACAAAGTAAATGACAAACAGAAAATCACATTGAACAAAACGAATCTCACGGAGTAAATTAAAGAAATTTCATTTCAATCGTTAACTCTTGCTATAAAATTCATACTACTTAATTGTGAAGTCTCCTAAAGTTTCTTTTTAACGACATCTAAAATTCTTTTAGATAGCCTAACTATTCCTTTGCTTAGGCGGAAGACCCTCGAATCCTCTACAAACAGTGGGGACATATCACTACATATACACGCATAGCTACACCTGTATTTCGAAATTGCTCCTGGAATTTACAGAGAGAGAGGAACAATGGCGGTGAATCCCCAGTTGTTCCAGAATGGCATGCCTGTTCCCTTTACAAACGAAATGTTCGTGCTTGCTCGAGAAGCCGTGGATTTTGAAGTAGACAAGATCCCCGAGTACTTTCTTAACTCATTTCTTATTCAGAATTTTGTTGTAGTAGATAATTCTGTGTAGCAGATATTTTATTAGGTCAAGGGCAAATACCCAGAATATGTTTAAT
Source organism: Sequoia sempervirens (assembly GCA_007258455.2). NCBI lineage: Eukaryota > Viridiplantae > Streptophyta > Pinopsida > Cupressales > Cupressaceae > Sequoia > Sequoia sempervirens. The sequence goes on along the minus strand of VDFB02047230.1, from coordinate 191,504,667 downwards.
ATATCTGGAGTTAACCATGAAAGATAATTCATGGGTTGTTGATTGGTAATATATGATTTGATGTTGGACAGTAATTTCTTTTGGGTCATCCTCAGATGATCCAATTGGCTTGCGATTGTAATTTAACATTGTGGTCACTTAGGGTAACCTGAAATGAGCCAATTGGCTTTCCGTTGTCTGGCAATTTCTGTATATACATTAATTTAATATGTTTCGACATACGAACTAATATTTATTGATCGAAATCTCGGTATAATGGTAGATGCTAGTCGGGGGAATCGTAGCGCTGACGTTCATGGGCAACCTAATTTTCAATCCCACTGGTCATGTTCATGTAATCATGCAGTGGTTGTTCTCTTCGATTTTCAAAATACTTTATCGAGAATAAATATCATGCAAGATAGGTAAAACTGTGTTGGGGTCTGCTTGCTGCATTGGTTTGTAAAGGTCCGTAGGGCAAGGGTGGTCTCTAGGTATGACATAATGTATCGTTTCTTAATTTTGCAGTTAGACTTTAGAACATGGCATGGACATAGGGTTTTCTCAGTTTTACATTATTAGATAAGCCATTTGTCATGAACTTGAATGTTCCACATGGCAATTATTCCATCAGGCGATGCACACAGGGGTGAAGAGGTTAAGAATTGACAGTATTGTCATTGCTTGGGCATTCACCTGATAACGGGGACTTCTGAGGAAGTTACCTATACTAGTACTATTATGGCTCAAGCATTTTTAAACATAGATTTTTCTCATATGATTCTGCTTAGCTTGTTTCCAGTTTGCAAAATAAGAGAAAGTACTGTACCTTATGAACGATTTCATTTATTATAATTCCCTAGCTCTTTCATTAAAACACCTTAATAAAAAAATCAAGGAAAGATGGTTGTGGATATGATATTAGCATAGGTGGTATCCAACCTGTATGCTTTATCCCTTTGGTTGGCAGGTAGCTATACGTATCTATGTTATAAAAAATCTTGCTGACTGAGAACTAAATGAAATCAGGGCTGGATAGAGAAAAGGGGGATTTAAGGTTTCAGGGATAGGAAATGTTATATTTTTAAATACTGATGAAATAACTTAGTAAGTTACATTAATCACGAACACCAAATAAATTACAACTTATATAACTTCCTACAAGGACGAAGATATATCTTATTCAGGTTTGTAGTGGCAAATAAATAAGAAAAAACATTTGTTCACAAAGGACAACTACCTTAATTTTTGCATGCTTTCTGTTTCACCAGATGGTATGCTTCAGTTGGAATTTAAAATATGAAATGTACAGTAGAAATTCTGTAAAATATTCCCCGCAGGAGACTAATTGAGCAGATGCCTATCTCTGTGGAGAGCCCAGTATGACAGATCAAAAGAGTGAAGGCATAATTACTGTGAACATATGTTGAACTGGTTGTCAGGTTAATGTTTTATTAATGTGCTTTTATGCCAATTTTCTCAGCCTTTTGGTGCAGGCCAGAAAATGGTCCAGTAATGCTGGGTTCTTAAGACATGGGGTTCAGAACGTGATGGCCTCTGGCCATTCTATTTCTTGTAACTTTGATACCTGTGTATTAGTCCTGGCCTCTAATTTTGTCAAAGTCTTCAGATTTACAGGTGGTAGCAATCACCACACGTCACATGGATTGTTTCTCTGAAGACAATATGAAGTTCAATACCTGGAACTTCAACCCAACTGATTTTTTGCAATTTATGTTTTCATTTTAGTCAATTAAAATATAAGTTATGTGTGCAGTGATTTGAGTATGCCAGCATGGCAAAAAAATTGGGCTTGAGTACATCTGAGTATACAGCAAAAAATCTGGGGTTGGACAGATTTGTACAAAACACACACATATATCATGATAATTGAGTTTGACTAGTTGACATCAACTCTTGAGTAGTATTTTATGGTTGTTTTGTTTGTTCTATTCATGTTATGTGGTTATCTGAATTGATTCCTATTTTTAGACTTGTATATCTTGCATGCATATATATGTGTATAATTACATGCATATATATGTTATGTCTATATATATCTTGCATGTAAATATGTGTGTATATGTCTATATATATACATATACATATACACACACATACATATTGCATATATACATGCAATATATATGCACACAATATGCATACGCATAAGCCAAAAAATAGTAACTAAGTTCAGAAAACTGCATATGTGCATAGAATAAATAAAATGACAATAAAATATACTCAAGAGTTGATTTCAATTTGTCAAACTTGAATGTCATGTCGATATTCCACTTTGTTGATAAATGATAGCTTAGGTCAGATATAAACGATGATTGCTATAAGCATCATCATCTTTTATATAAGATCAATTGCTCTTCATATTTAATATTTCTAAAATAAGTAAAATTGAATTTTATAATGCATGTATAAAATCGAATTTAAATAAATGATGTTCAAAATACACATTGAATAAAATTCAGAATTCATATAATATATATCTGCCATGTGTGAGGGGGTATATGTGTTAATTATGTTTAACTGAATGATAATCGGTTGTAAAGGAAACCCGCACGCCCAAAGGGACACGTCCCTTGAGCGGACGTGTCTCCACGTGTGGAGACACGTCCTCTCAAGAGATGCATCCCTTGGGGGTGGGTCTCCTTACATACAAAAAGGAGTTCCACTCTTGATATGCAAACATCGAAATTTATTAATGTTCTGCAATCAGTACATTCAGCATTAAGAGAAGAAATCTGAAAATCGTCTTTGACTTAGAATTTCTCACACAGAATTTCAGACCTTAGTTTATTCTTAGATTTCTAGGATCCTATTTGATAAAGATTTGATTACATTTACATGGTATCAGAGCCACGTTGTGTGAATCCAAATCAAATCTAAATATCAAATTGCTCAAGAAAATTCGTATTTTCTAGAATCGAATTCACATCACATTCTTTATAATGTCAAGTGTGATAAAATTTGAAGATCGTCTTGCAGGAGCAGACAATTTTACATCATGGAAAGTTAGAATCATGATGATCCTTAAAGAGAATAAGCTAGACTCACTTGTGAGAGAAAATATGAAGGAGCCAGAGTTTGAACCTGAGAAAACTCAATGGATGGAAAACAATGAAAAGGCCATGAAAATCCTAGTAGATGCAGTTAGGGATCATATAGTGCCCATCCTAGCAAAACATGAAACTGCATACCATATGTACAAATCTCTTGAGAGTACTTATGAGATCAACAACACCTGCAGGACTCTTGCATTAAAAAGGCAAATCAACAATGCTCAAATAAACAAAGGAGAGTCCATTAATGCATACTTCATGAGGATTATTGAACTAAGGGATCAATTATCCACAATTGGATATCAGATTGAAAGCAAAGAATTAACCCTAATTGCACTAGGAGGCCTACCAAACTCATGGGAGTCGTTTGTTCAAGGAGTAAGTGCAAGATCTAAACTCCCTAAGTTTGACAGGCTAAGAACTGACTGCCTTCAAGAAGAAACCAGACTCTCCACAAAAGAAAATAAACAAAAGAACATAGATGAAGACATTCATGTACTCAACTCAACGTCTAATAAAATGAGTAAGAAAAACTCCTTCAAGAGAGGATCTTTTAAAAGAAAGAGAAATTCCAATGGAAAGGGATCTTATAAGAAGAAAGATATCTCTCAAGTACAATGCTTTAGATGTGATCAATATGGTCACTATGCAATGAAGTGCCCTGATAGGACTAAACAACAAGCATCCTTTGCTAAAGTAGGAAAGTCAAATTCAGATCATGAATCTGAGAACTTTGTGTTCTATACAGCCTTATCCAGTCAAGTATCCAACAACACCCACAACTGGGTAATTGATAGTGGTTCCTCTAGACATATCACAGGGTTCAGAGAACACTTAGATACTATGACCGAAAGGTCTGATGAAGAAGTAACCATTGGGGATGATTCTGCACACCCAGTAAAAGGGGTTGGAACTTGTTCCATCAAGTTGAAATCTGGGCTTTCTCTACAACTCACTGGAGTCTTATTTGTACCTGGAATAAAGAGGAATCTTATATCCATCTCTACCCTTGAAGACAATGGTTATAGAGTTACCTTTATGGATGGGAAAGTTCTAGCATGGCCTAAGAACTCAACAATCAAGAAAGCCCAAATCATAGGTGTGAGACAAGGGTACCTTTACAAACTATGCACTGAAGTTAAACAAGCCCTTACCCTTGACACCTTTGATTCAAATGAGATTTGGCATAGAAGATTAGGACACCTTCATTTCCGTGCCCTACCTTCTGTAGAAAAACTTGTAACAGGCTTACCTAAGTTAAAACCATCTCATGAAGGAACTTGCAAAGGTTGTGCCTTAGGAAAGAATACAAAGGGGTCCTTTCCCAATAGTTTGAGCAAAACCCTAAATGTGTTAGAATTGGTTCACTCAGACTTATGTGGACCCATGTCTGTACCCTCTAAAGCAGGATTTCTATACTATGTCATATTTGTAGATGACTTCTCTAGGAAAACCTGGATCTATTTCCTTAAGTGTAAAGAGTCAATAGAAATCCTCAAAAGGTTCAAAGAGTTTAAAGCCCTCACTGAAAACTTCTCCGGAAAGAAAATAAAAACCTTAAGGACAGACAATGGGAAAGAATACACCTCTGAAATTTTTAAAGAATTCTGCATGAGTGCTGGAATTAAGAGGGAGTTAACAGTTGCCTACAACCCTCAACAGAATGGGGTTGCTGAAAGAAAAAATAGAACCATTGTAGAATCTGCTAAGGCAATGTTGCTGGACCAAAACATTGAAACCTCTTTCTGGGCAGAACCCTCTAGGACTGCTATCTATATTCAGAATAGATGTCCTCATTCACATCTCGATAACAAAACTCCTGAAGAAGCCTTTACCGGTTTAAAACCTGACATTAGTCATTTTAGGATTTTTGGCTGTCCTGTCTATATTCATGTGCCCAAAGAGAAGAGATTCAAACTAGAACCTTCTGGAAAGAAGGGAGTATTTGTGGGTTATAGTGAAACCTCCAAAGCCTACAGGATATTCATACCCCGGTAGAAACAAATTGAATTGAGCAGAGATGTCATCTTTGAAGAAGACATTGCATTAAAGAGGGCAAGAAGTTCTAGTGAGATAGAAACCTATTCCCCTAGAGTACTTGAAATGGAACCTGCTCCTGAGATTCAGAGGGAGCATCTTGAGGAAATACCACATGAACTTCCTTCTACTTCAAATGAGAATACAAATGACAACAACAGAAAGAGACCACTTTGGCCAGGAAGATGATCAAAGAAGCCAAGGATCATACAACACCCAAAGGAACGTTCAGGGAGAGTAAAAGACCCAAACGTTTCTCTAGCTATGTTGCTCTAATGAACACATCATAAACTCATAACCTGTCAATGTTACAGAAGCTTTCCGACATCAAGCATGGAAGGATGCAATGACAGAGGAATATCAGTCTATTCTAAAGAATGATGTATGGGATGTAGTGCCTAGACCAAAAGAGAAATCTGTTGTCTCTTCCAAATGGCTCTTCAAAATCAAGCATGCTGTTGATGGCAGTATAGAAAAACATAAAGCACGTTTTGTGGCAAGAGATTTTTCTCAAAAGGAAGGCATTGATTATGAAGAAACATTTGCACCTGTTGCCCGTTACACATCAGTGAGAGCAGTGTTAGCCATTGCAGCAGCTAAAGGCTGGAAGATCCATCAAATGGATGTGAAAACTGCCTTCTTGAATGGAACCATTGAAGAGGAAGTCTATTTGGAACAACCTGAAGGTTTTGTGATATATAAACCTGACTCACATGTATGCAAACTAAAGAAAGCCCTCTATGGACTTAAAAAGGCTCCCAGGGTCTGGTATGAAATAATTGACAGCTATCTCTTGGGATTAGGATTTTCCAAGAATGATGCTGACTCCAATCTCTACTTCAAGGTAATCAAAGGTGATATGCTAATAATTATTTTATATGTTGATGACCTGTTGATAACAGGAGAAGATCACCTCATTACTCAAGGGAAGCAAGATCTAATTTCTGAATTTGACATGAAAGACTTGGGCATTTTACACTACTTCCTAGGTTTAGAAGTATGCAGAAATCAGAGGGTATTATACTAAACCAAGGGAAGTACACTATTGATATTCTGAAGAGATTTGGAATGTTGGACTGTAGACCAATGTCTACACCTATGGAAACCAACCTTCACAAATTGAAAGAAGTAGCAGCAGAATCCAAGTGTGCAGATCCAACCCTTTACAGACAGATGATTGGATCCTTGATGTATCTGGTTAACACTAGACCTGATATTTGTTATGCAGTAAATGTTCTCAGCCAGTTCATGTGTGAACCAAAGGAAATTCACTTAATGGCTGTGAAACATATTTTGAGATATCTTCAAGGCACTATTGGATATGGTCTTCTTTACAAGAATGATCAACTAGATCTACATGGGTACTCTGATTTAGATTGGGCTGGAAGTGTAATCGATCAGAAAAGCACATCAGGGTGTTGCTTTAGTTTAGGATCGGCTATGATCTCCTGGATTTGCAGAAAACAATCTTCAGTTGCACAGAGCTCAACGGAAGCTGAATACATTGCAGCCTCAATGGGAGCAAGAGAAGCAGTTTGGCTTCGTAAATTGCTTGTGGGACTCTTTGGTGAGCCCTTGAATCCTACAATTATTCATTGTGATAATTAGAGTTGCATCAAACTCTGTAAATCCTGCCTTCATGATAGATCTAAGCACATTGAGATCCCCTATCATTATGTAAGAGATATGGTGGAAAGGAAAGTGATTCAGCTTGGAGTATATCATAAATGATCAAATTGCAGACATTCTCACCAAGACTAATCAAGGTAGAGCACTTCAGGAAGAAACTTGGTATGGTTGAAATGTAATTTGTTATTTATGTTTGAAATACAAATTGTTTATAAATTGTACTAATATATAAAGATGTTTAATGTGTAAACTCTTTTGTCATGTGTGTGACTCCATGACCTTATGGGCCTACTCCCCTGTGTACATTATTGAAAGGTGACGATCTTTCTAATAATGAGCACTTGTATTTGACATTGTAAAGTGACGACTCTACAATGATAAACTATCATGATAGATATCATGTGACTTGATATCTGTGGACATGTCATGGTAGTATCTCTTGGACACTTTGATGGATATCATGGGACTTGATATCATCTGAAGATCATTGTGATCCTTAAGAGATAATCATGGTGGATATTTATATCCGTGGATATGCCATGAATTATGGTAGACATCATGTGACTTGATGTCAGTGCACATACCATAATGAAGATGTGTTATGAAGAATGTCATGTGACTTTGCAACATTGAGAAAACATATCATATCTTCGATATCATGTGTGAAGGTGATATCTCCACTTATTTTGATTTGAAATATCTTCCCTAGCTAAGAGGGAGTGTTGATGAATGATAGCTTAGGTCAGATATAAACGATGATTTCTATAAGCATCATCATCGTTTATATAAGATCAATTGCTCTTCATATTTAATATTTCTAAAATAAGTAAAATCGAATTTTATAATGCATGTATAAAATCGAATTTAAATAAATGATGTTCAAAATACACATTGAATAAAATTCAGAATTCATATAATATATATCCGCAATGTGTGAGGGGGTATATGTGTTAAGTATGTTTAAGCGAATGATAATCGGTTGTAAAGGAAACCCGCGCGCCCAAAGGGACACGAACTCCCAAGAGACGAAATCTGAAAATCGTCTTTGACTTAGAATTTCTCACACAGAATTTCAGACCTTAGTTTATTCTTAGATTTCTAGGATCCTATTTGATAAAGATTTGATTACATTTACACACTTCTATGCTTACTTAAAATATGTGATCTTAATTAGATGTCTTCAACATCATGAGCAAGCATCTTGGCCATCACTATTAGGAAATGGATTTCTTTTGCAGACAAATGCAATTTCAACTTGGGAGTTCAAGCAAGTGTTGCAAGCCTGGTGTACCTTCCTTGGTACTCTCAATGACCATGCAGCCATAATCAAATGAAGTATATATATATATATTTATATGTTGCATGCACATATATATATATGTGTGTGTGTGTGTGTGTGTGTATAATTACATGCATATATATGTATATATGTCTATACATATCTTGCATGTAAATATGTGTGTATATGTCTATGTATATACATATACATATACACACGCATACATATTGCATATATATATGCAATATATATGCACACAATATGAATAGTGCATGAGCCAAAAAATAGTAACTAAGTTCAGAAAACTGCATATGTGCATAGAATAAATAAATGACAATAGAATATACTCGAGTTGATTTCAATTTGTCAAACTTGAATGTTATGTAGATATTCCACTTCTATGCTTACTTAAAATATGTGATCTTAATTAGACGTCTTCAACATCATGAACAAGCATCTTGGCCATCACTATCAGGAAATGGGTTTCTTTTGCAGACAAATGCAATTTCAGCTTGGGAGTTCAAGCAAGTGTTGTAAGCCTGGTGTACCTTCCTTGGTATTCTCAATGATCATGCAGTTCTAATCAAATATATATATATATATATGTTGCATGCACATATATGTATGTATTTATATGTTTATATATACACACACATATATACATATTGCATGAATACACATGTTTATTGTATGTATACATATATGCATGCAATATGTATATATATGTGTATATGTATGTGTGTGTGTGTATATCATAGTTCCATAGAGTTTCAAAATGGGAGGACAAGTTTTGGAGATGGGGCAACTAAGGGCCTAAGTAATAGGGGATATACATATTGCACTATTGCCCCCCTATTACTTAAGCCCTTTGTCACCCCATTTCCAAAACTTGTCCTCCCATTTTGAAACTCTATGGAACTATGATATACACACACACACACACACATATATAAATATATATACATATTGCATGCATATATGTATACATACAATAAACATGTGTATTCTTGCAATATGCATATATATGTGTGTGTATATATAATATACATATATACATATATTTATGTATTTATATGTTTATATATACACACATATATATACATATTGCATGAATACACATGTGTGTATATATAAACATATAAATACATAAAATGAATACACATGTTTATTGTATGTATACATATATGCATGCAATATGTATATATATGTGTATATGTGTGTGTGTGTATCATTATTCATAGTATATACATATATTTATGTATTTATATATCTATACACACACACACACACATTTATTGTATGACCATGTATACATATATGCATGTAATATGTATATATGTGTATATGTATGTTTGCGTGTGTATCATAATTCCATAGAGTTTCAAAATGGGAGGACAAATTTTGGAGATGGGGTGACCATATATATATAAACATATATACACACATGTATATATAAACATATAAATACATAAATATATGATACACACACACACACACACATATATACACATGTGTGTGTGTATGAGATGAGGTGACTATATATATATATAGTCGCCCCATCTCCAAAACTTGACCTCCCATTTTGGAACTCTATGGAACTATGATACACACACATACATATACACATATATATATACATATTGCATGCATATATGTATACATACAATACACATATGTATTCATGCAATATGTATATATATGTGTGTGTGTATATAAATACATATATTTATATACACACACACATATATATACATATTGCATGAATACATATGTGTATTGTATGTATACATATATGCATGCAATATGTATATATATATGTATATGTATGTGTATGTGTATCATAGTATATATATATATTTATGTATTTATATGTTTATATATACACACATATATATATACATATTGCATGAATACACATGTTTATTGTATGTATACATATATGCATGCAATATATATATATATGTGTGTGTGTGTGTGTGTGTGTGATAGTTCCATAGAGTTTCAAAATGGGAGGACAAGTTTTGGATATGGGGTGACTATATATATATACATATACACACACATGTATATATATGTGTGTGTGTGTATATTTAAATATATAAATACATAAATATATGTATATACACACACACACACATATATACATATATTTATGTATTTATATGTTTATATATATGTGTATATGTATACACACACACACACACATATATACATATATTTATGTATTTATATGTTTATATATATGTGTATATGTATACACACACACACACATATATATACATATATTTATGTATTTATATGTTTATATATATGTGTATATGTATATATATACACACACACACACATATATAAATACATATATTTATGTATTTATATGTTTATACACACACACACACACATATATACATATATTTATGTATTTACATGTTTATATATATGTTTATATGTATGTGTGTGTGTATCATAGTTCCATAGAGCTTCAAAATGGGAGGACAAGTTTTGGAGGTGGGGCGACTAAGGGCCTAAGTAATAGGGGGACAATAGTGCAAATATAATATAGTACTTTGAAAAATTACTAATTGGTTATAAAAAATGTATAAGAAATAGTAATTGAAATTGTAAACTACCTAATAGTATAAGTAAACACAATGTGTTGAACAATGATAATGACAGATATTAATATATTATTATATTCAAAATGTCAATATGATGATTACATCTAAAATTGAAATACAATTGGCCAATGGCCTAATGTCTCAAATCATTCCCAAAGTCCATGCTTAACTCCTCATCACTAGAATTGTTGGGCTCATCAAGTTGAAGCTCCTCCAAACCAATACAAACCAACCCTATTTGTGCCACATCATCATCATCATCAATTTATGTTGGCTCCTTTGGCTCTACATCTCATTGGGTTGTTGGACTCTCCTTGTACATAAGTGTGTTGTGGTCAATTAGATGCAAGGCTCTATGTACAACAACAAACTTCTCCAGAGTGGATGAAGCTATAAGTAGACTAGTTCTTCTAAGCAATAGAATAACTAGAAATGTCAGACAATAGACGAATGGCTAGTGTTGTTGTCAAAGAATGTGGCCCATGCATAGTCCACCACAATATTGGGTCTTCTTGTGCCATAGTCTCTCAATCCAACTTGGCCTCTTTTGGATAGCTTTCATGGACCCCGTCTTCACCTCAACATGTTGCATAGGGGTAACTCAAATAGGCTTCAATAACATCTCTTAGCATTTAAGGGCTCTAAACAATAAACAACCCTAAGGAAGCAAGGGCTCTTTGAACATGTGACCATAATGTTGAGGAGTGGATGATGCCTGATGTTCCTCCACCCATCCATGACTATTGTGCATCCACTAGTGATTCAAGCAGCCTTCATTTGTTTCATTGGAATTAATGCAATCCTAGATTCGGTAGCCCAAAATAGACAATGAATCCAAGCAACTTTAATACACAAATTTAGGTATAGTGCAACAACAACTTATAGGAATGACAACAAAATTGCATAAATAAATAAGAACATGCATTTCAGTAATGAAATTTTGAACTTCATATTTGACACAGCTCTTAGGTATGCAAAGATTAATGATTGGAGTTGACAGTCCTTTGAAAAGATAGCTTTGGCTGAGCTCTTCAATGAGATCCCTATATATCTTCTTTCTTTTGAATCTTTTGCTTCATTTCTCATTGTTCAGCAAGCTGTAGGAATATATAGGCAAAAATATAGCCACCATAGCCTAGGTCACCTAGTCAAGCAATGCCAAATTTGGCATAAACATGTGGTGTTAGAATGTTTAGTATTAAGATCATTGCCCAACAGGTGGAATGCACTAGGAATAGAAGGTTGTGCCTAGGAAAAGTAACTGACCAATCAAAGTAATGATTGCTTGTCAGCTAGTGATGGGAACAGTTGACAGTAACTGCCAACACAAAGGAATAAAGCTGCCATAAAAGAATGGCTGGGCCATGAATAACATGCCTCTATAACTATGTCCAACAAGGAGGTTACAACCACTACCATAGGGAACAATAAATGAAACATGATGTGAGTCGCCATCCTCAATTAGGAATTGTTGTCAGAAGACCCCTCTCCACAATTAGGATTCTCAATTGGGTTGCAGTAGGCAAAAATTACCATGCTTGGAGGTCTAGTAGAGAATGATGTTGCAAATAGCCAATAGGTGTTAAATGTACATTAAGATGAACCAAGTGTAGTCAAAGTAATTGTCCTTAAAGTCTTGAATCTAGATTCTACAGGAGTTAGGATATTGCGCCCAATAGGAAAAGCCCAACTATGAGAAATGCTACTATAGGGTTGATCCATGATTATGTACAAGGAAATTGACTTATAAGGCCCAACACCCTTATTATTAGATATCAAGGCTGGCTATCCATGGTTGATATCCTTATATTTAAGCTAAATCAAATTATGGTATTCTGCTGAAAGCAGGCTAGCTGCATCTCAACTGAGCAAATTTTTAAATTCAGGAGGACTATGTTTAGTTAACAATGCAGTGAATTTTCTGATCTATTGATACTCATTTTTTTTTGCTAATTTATCAACCTGTTATTAATGACATAGAATCTTTCTTAAACTTAGGATCCCTGTGCAAAATTTGTAAATTTGAGGGCGACTACTTTGAGTCAATATTGCACTGAATTCACTGATTTATTGGTACTTTATTTTTTCTTATTTCTTAACCTGTTATCTATGAAATGGAATCCTTCTAATCTTGTCCTTCAAATACATGGATTCCTAAATTTTTTTTTTTTTCTTCATTATTGTCATAACCAGCATTCACAGGCATGCTCTCTTTATCAGGAAAGTTGGATTGACGGTTATGTGGCTTGTGGGCTGTAATATTGATATCATTGCCGCGTAGCTTCTTGCTGGATTAAATTCTCTGATCTTCTTTCACTCTGCAATAAATGTTAATATCCTGGAGGCTGGAAATATGCAAATTTCTACCAGTTAGAATACTTGGGGTCTTGTTCTTTGAAAATAATCAACTTGTAGAGGAGAGAATAAAGAATATGCATGGCATGCCTATGATATGTGCATTGCATGTTTGATTTAGCTTGGAAAATGCATCAAAATGTACCGTGTAACTGCATTTGGTGGAAACTGGTTTAGTGAGCAAGGACCTTTAGCCTTCTCACAGTGCTAAATTTGGAGACAAATGTATATATTACTTTTCTTCTTATATATTCAAGTGTTCCAGATGCCCAGAAGTAAGGTCTTATGGCCTGGACAAGTAAATCTGAAAGATTCTCCTTTAGTACCCCACAAACCATTAAGTCCATTGGTATTTTGGATTCTGATGCAAAATAAAATGCGATAAACCATCTCAGTAGGTTTGCCTAAAGCTCTGGTCCATTATAGTTACAAAGTTGTGATATTTCTAGATCAATAAATAATCTGGAACTATTAAATATGACAGACAGATATCATAATGGGTTGGAAAATAAGTCTCATTATTGGACTATATTTAGATTACACTCCTTGATTTAAAATGAAACTCATAGCTTGGTTCTGCATATAAATATTCAGCATATAATAATAAGAATCACAGCATTAAGAAGATGCTGTTTTTATTCATATGATTGTATGGCTCAGAAAACAGTACTTACAAATTGATCCTACTGCTTAGCTTTATGTTAATTTAAGTGTTTCAAACGTTGTTCTAGAAAGGTGTGGGTGTGGTTATTTCGTGAGTTCTTTTTGTGATTTGTTATTGATTAAATGCTTTACGAAAAAATCACTATCTTTTACTTCAGCTGAAGCAGTTGGAGTTGTTTACTAAATTTCTATTTCAATGTTTTTGAACAGAGCTCCTGGTGGTAAAGTTTATACAAAAGGGACAATATATTTGTCAAATGTTCGAATGGTGTTTGTTGCATATAAGCCTGTTGGGGCCTTTGTGGCTTTTGACATACCCCTGGTACTGTTATAAACTTCAATTATGAATGACTTATCATGCTAACATGTTCTTTGTCTTGGCTTTATTTTTTAGATAGCAGTGGATATCTGTTCTCTTCTTTGTTTACCATTTTTCATCTAGCTCTAGCACGCTTATTATTTTCAGAGCAGTATTGGATATATGCTAGCAGTGGTGCTCATTATTCCTAAATTTGCCTTATAATATTGTCGTATTTCGAAAAGATTTTTTCTTTCTTTCTTGAATTCCTAACTGCATAAATTTCTAGCCATTTTCATTTTAGACCATTCCATGATGTAGAGCACAGCCACAGTTTTTTTTTTGGTTGATAGGCAAGATGCTGCAAAGTGAGCAGCTCCCAATAAAAATGCAATTGAAAAACATCCCTCAACCAAAAGTCTTTCTTGATTGCTATTGAATCAAATAAACAAAAGACCTCCTTTCAACTCCTTCGACCTCTCCATCTGCTGCAGGGATAGCAAGTTTGAGTGATGGGCCATGTAGCTCCTATGCTTGTCAAAGTTACAAAGCATAATCATTTGTTGATCAGCTGAAAACACTCCCTTAAAGGTACATTCTCCTTCATCGCTGCTCTTTTGAAGACCTTCGCTCCCTGCCCTTTGCCCGCCCCACCGTCCTCCCCTCCCCCCAACAATATCTATGGGGCTGCTTGGTGGTCATGGTTGGAGATGGACACAAATGCAAGTTCTTGCTAGGAACTGTTAACATACTTGTTGGACACTAGCTTCCTACACATTTTCCTTCCCAATACATCCCCAATCGTCATTAGAAACTCCTCTACAATGACATTATCATGGACATGCCTACCTTCAAACAACTTCAAACCCATGATTGCCTTGACAACATCTTCTGCTTGGGGAACAGTAAGAATAAAAAGATGCTCAATTTGCATTGAAATATCCTGCTCCAAACACCCATATTGCTCTCCAACAATGGAGAATCTGTTTGCCATCTTTGTAGCTGCTACAAACATGGTTTGCTAAAGAATCCTTACCAAAACGAAAAAATTACTTTGTAAGATGCAACAAGATTTTTGTATTGATCAATGTATCTCTAAATAATATCTTGGGATATCCACTTGCACAAGTGTGTCACCTCTCTTCACTCAATCATGCTTTGCCAACCATCTCGAGTTCTATGATTCAAACATTAGACACCTTTATCTCCTTTTGGAGTAATCCTCCATTTGTTATGAAATGGTACAAATCACATCAATTCTCTTGCTTAATTTCCAATTTATTGATCTTGATTTTAGAGCATTTACACAAACCATGGAATCACCTTCTATGTTGATGGAGCTGAATTCCTTTTCCTCACACATTTTCAATCTCTCAAGTAAAGCTTCCATTTCGGCTTCATTGTTGGAACTTGGAGGGAGTATTTCTGAGACCACCCAGATGAGGTATCTCACTTCATTCCTAATAATGCATCTTGCAGTAGAGATCCTGGGATTACCTTGTGAGGCCCCCATCGATTTAATTTCAATCTTCCTCTCGGATGGGCCAAAGCACAACCATAGTTGTAGATATGCAAAAGACCATGAATGCCTTGAATCAACTTCCCTTTACGATAAAGATCCAATTGTGTATTTTCATTTTTATAGAGAAGGACTATACATTTACCACATTTTGTTTTCTAAGAGTTTAGCAATATGTTAATAGCGAGGCTTATTATGCTAACATTTATTATTAAATATTTGAGTAGGCCATTAACATTCAACCAATAACTTAAAATGGTTTAGATGCAAACAAAATTTACACAACTTTTCTTGAGAAAAGTAATTTTCATTCATATTTATATCTTTTTTAAGATATTCTTTATTTTCTAGGAAATCTCTATTGTTTAGGAACTTACGATATGTTTATATCTATAGGTAATATGTTAATATCTATAATTAGAGATTTGTGGCTTCCATAGCACATAATTATAATTATTAGACTTTTAGAAAATTAAAAAACAGTGCATGTGTAAGCAAAAACTTACACAATTTTAGCACATTGTCCAGATAAAGTCATAATATTATCTAGTGTATAAACATTTGAGACAAGAACATGTCACAATTTTATGTTACCCCAGTTGGAGTCTTCAAAATCCTTTCATTAATCATATGAGTTGATTCTTATTTACAAAGGGAGTACCGTGTACTTTTTCTTTTGATATGTAAAATGAAGGTTTACCCCAAGATGAAAAAATTACTTTTTTTGAGATTTCTTTTTAACTCTAGCCATCACCACCTCTGAAATTGCCACTTCTAATCTTAAGAATACTGACTCAATGGGAATTTTTTTTCTTCGTAAAACTCTTCTATTCCTTTCTTCCCATAGGTGCTGGATAAGAAATTATTGACATGTCACCCAAAGCACAAGAAAAGAGCCTTTAGTTTCAATAGAGGCTAGCTTTTAAAAAGTTCAAGCAAGGTCTTTGGGTGATCCCTAGATCTGTTAGGTTGGGCAAACAGCTGCAACATATCTAAGGATAGAAACTTTCTAAACGTTATCCAATTTCATTGGAGGGTGCAAACAAAGAAGTCACTATTCCTAAAAAGAAAGCTTCTCTCTCCCAATTGTTGTACTTTTGTTGGAAATAGTTCTGCTGTAATATAAAGCTAATTTTTTGGCTTCAAACCCATCTTATAAAGGCTGTCTTCTCTTTTGACAAGGTGCCACTTATCACAATTGCACCCAAATCCCTTGAGTTGCGAATAGAAGTGGAAGAGTAATGAAAAGGGAAACCACTTACCATTTTCTTTTTGGCAATTATACGAATTGAAAAAGCAACCTTTTGCATGGGGAGGGTTGCGTGGAAAGAAGCTTCCTTGTTTGCATAATGCACACTTGCAAAAAATGTGGATGAAACCTTCCAAAATTGGAAAAAGAAAATGCCCTTCATAATTTTGTAAAAATCAAGGATGAATCCTTCCAAAGTTGAACAAAGAAAATTTTTGCCATAAAGGAATTATAGCTATGTTTTTTCTTACTCCATGAGTTGTCGAAGAGATGCAAAGCCTAGGTTTAGATCAATTGTCTAGTTGTCATCGAGGAAGTTGCTTAACATTGGTTCCTGTTGGTGTATGTTTTATCGTCCACCGAAAACACAGAATAAAATGTCGAAAGACACTCTATCCTTTCTTGAACAAAGTCACCGCGTATGCTAAGATTGTGAGAAGATCATATGGCGACTCCAAGGTTTCTTTCATTAGGTCATGACATGTGGATAAGCTCAATGGGTGTTGTGGTATGCTGGTAATACACAAAGGGAATTACGTTAAGGAATTTCTCACAAGTTCGGGACTTAGACGAATTTATCATTAAAGGCTTTTTCGATTGGGACTGTCAGTTTGGATCTCAAAAAAAGTGCAAAAAAGATAAGGGTTTAGAGGATCTAATCTACGCCTAGGAATTCAAGAGACAGCGGAGATCAGGTGAAATGAGTAACCATGCTTTGTTTCGCCTCCTTGGGACAACTACACAAAGTGGGTGCAATCTTCAAAGGGTGTGATTATAATTTTCATGCCTTGAATAAGACCGAAGTTAAGCATCCACAATCACAAGCTCAAGCTAACTTTGTGCATCGAATGAAAATCATCCATCCAAAGAAAGTATGAGCAATATTTCACCATTTAATCTATACGATCAAATCTTGCATCCACTTAACAACATTTAAAGAAAATTCTATTTTAATTGTAATCTAATTCTAATCTATATGGTTGAAGAAGTTATGCAACCTTGCACACTACTTGACAATAAAAGTGATTCAAAGCAAATCATGCATAAGAGCTTTTATTATCGGAAATAGCATAACGCAACAATTTCATATACTGTCTCCACACTTTACAAATGAGGGACGAGCTCAATTCATAGGCTCCCCAATTACAATTCAATGGCCAAGATTGATTTAGGATCAACGACCAAGATTAAAATAAAACCCTAATTAGGGTTGGTCACAACTAACTCCTTTCTCGACCAATAAGAAAATTACATTCAGGGACACTTGTCCTTTTGCTAAATATAAACCAACAATAAAATAGAAAGTTGTTGCATGTTGATTTGGAACAATTTCATTGGTTGGAAGATGATGAGGCGCCACCTCAGCGTGCTGGATGTCGTCCTTGGTCACTTTGGTCCTGTTCCATGTTCTTGCCTTAGAATATTTTCCTTGTTGATGACTCTGTCCTTTGTGCTTGTTTCTTCCTAGCTTTGATCTTGGATCTCCTTTGAGATTTTGATTCCTCCTGTTTGAATTGGATTGGTGTTATTCCTTTGGATTTCCCTTTTGAATTATCCAATTTGTGTCAAGAAATTGTCTAAGTATGAAAATTTGTTTGGAACACTCTTCTTGTCACCATTTGATTCTGATTGGAAGCTTGTTTTTTAATTCTTCAAGAGATGAAATCCCTCAAGAAGATGCCCTGATTGCTTCAACAGGTCTGGGATCGTAGATGAAATCCCTTCAAGATGTTCGAATATTCTTTCAAGTGCCTTGAATTTGGAGAAGAATGCCTTTGTGCTTTTGCTGCAATGGGGGAAATTGGAATTTTCTTTGTGAAGTATTTCCCATACTTAGCCAAATTTTGGCTATTCAAGTTCATTTTGTAACACCTTCATGTGGACCATTTAACACTTAGCCAAGATTTTGGCCATCTCCATGCTCGAATGAACTTTGCCTGTGGATTTGTCTTCAATTTTGAATTTGGCTTGTGCTATGTAGGGCGGATTCCATCCTTGGTCAAGGATTTTATTCATTTCCTCTTTACTTTTCCTCTTTATTCTTCTTCATTCTTCCCAACACTTCGTCAATTTTCTGAATTTCCCTCCCCAAGGTATCAACACTTAGCCAATTTTCTTATCCTCTCCTTGGGCGAACTTTATCAATACTTAGACATTTTTCCTTCTTAGGCCATGTCGAACTTCATGATTGTTTGGACATGTCTTACTTTGGGCAAAGTCGGACTTTGTCATGCTTTGGACATTCCATTTTTTAGCAAAGTTGGACATTTTCTTGCTTGTGCCATTCCATCTTCAAGTGGGCCGGACTTTGTGAAGGCATTGCCAAGGATAGGCGGACTTTCTTGTTACCTTGCCATCTTCCTTTTAAGCTTAGGCTGACTTGGAAGCCTCTTTGCCAAGGGGTGGCAGACTTCTTGATGTTCTATCCATTCCTCATCTTCTTAATGGCGGACTTCATAAACTTCTTGGACATTGCACACTTGAGGGAAGTCGGACTTCATGAGGGTTTTCCCATGCTTCTTTGATGCCTAGGCGGACTTCAAGAAAGTTTTGACATTCTCTTCAAGGGCGGACTTTCTTATGTGCTAGACATTTCCATCATCTTCCAGGCAGACTTCATATTCTCCATGCCATATTATCTTTTAGGCGGACTTGCTTCAGCCTTAGATACTTAAACCAAAATTTTCAAGTCTTGCTCATACTTAGCCAAAAATAATTTCTTCTCTTGGCTGGGCGGACTTCATCCACTTCATGCCATTCTCATCTCCCCTTTAGGCACTTCATGCCTTAGAAATTTTCCATCATGCTTGAGGGCGGACTTTGGACTGTCTTGGACATTTCTCTAGGCGGACTTTGCACTTGTCTTGGACATCCATCCTTGGTCGCCATGAATTTCATGCTTGCCTCTTCTTGATTTTTCTAGATTTTTCATTGCTTTTCTTGATTTTTTTATTGATTTTTTGATTTTTTGGCATTTGGTGGCCTGATTTTGATTCTTAAAATGGAAATGTTGACTCCATGACTAGGGTTGACTTTCTAAAAATAGAAAAAGCAAAATCCCTAAAAAATAGGGGTCCCAAATTGGTCCAAAAATGCCAAAAATGAAAAAAGCAAAAAAGCAAAAATCCCTAAAAAACAGGAAGTGTTAGAATTGACTCAAAGCACAAGCGATCCTCGTCTTCTGGACCTTCTGAGCACTTCTATGACATTTAGGCACTGATTCGGGCTTGAATTTCCAACTTGGCTTGGATGACACTTCAAAACTTTAACTCCTCATCGTAAAAGAAACATGGTGATTAGCAGTTGCGATGCCAAAGCAAAAAGCAAAAACAGGGGTTCCCCATTTGCAATGGGGCGATGTGTGAAAAGGTCACAACAGTTCCAAACTAAGGTTGACGAGCTAGTCTTAGTTCTTAATGAAAGACAAAGCATCCATCGAAAGCCTTTTGAGCTTCCAATTAGAAAATTTTATCAAACTTCATTGCTTCCACAAAAAGTTGTGAATTTTCTTCTATCATGAGATGTTGACTTTGGAAACACATTGCCAAGTCTAGGCTTGAGGGTATGCCTTCTTTTTTGCCACATTGTTTGAATTGAAGCTAGTAGTTAGAGAGCCAAATCTAATGGTTACTCCTCTTGCATCTTTAATTATAGCTCCTGCCCAATAAATACTTGGGTTGTTTTGGATGCTCTCAAAGTTTAACTTTGCTTGATCTTCAAGGGGTTTAACCCATATTTCCTTCTTATCCTTTTGTTTAACTTTAGACTTTGTCAGGTCAAACATTGTTTTTAGTTTGGGCTGGTTTTTTAGGATCTCAAGATCATTCAAATTGCTTTTTTTGTTCTTAGCAATTGGTATTGTTGTTGAGACATAATATTTGAACAATTGATCATAAATCTAGATCTAATCCAAAGAATTCCCATTAGAATTAAATACTTTTTTGTTTCTTTCCAATCAACTCTTTAAGGATTGCTTATGGCAAGGGACAAATCTATGTTTCCATTTGCTTTGACATTATAGAACTAGGGACCTAGGGAGTGTTGAAGGAAGAGAAAAATGTATCCCTAAATTCTTGAGCAAATGGACATTGTAGGATTAGGTGATCAACCTCCTTTTCATTTTCAAGGCACAAAGAACAATTGTTGGGACACAAAAATCCTCTTTTGGTTAATTGATGCCAAGTCAAATTTTACCTTGTGTGGTCAAGATTTTGATAGCCAAAACTTTTGGTAGGGACCTAGGAGAGGGTTTCCCTTAATAGTTCTTAAGAAATTGATGTATACTTTTCAGTGTGTAGATCCCACTCCCTTGCCTAACCCAAGCTAGAAGATCCCCTTCCTTGCTTCCATTGAGTTTGATGCTTTGTAGTAGAGTGTGAACATAATTTTCAGCTACAACATATTGATTACCATTGCTAGTTATGCTTTTCCAAGCTCTTGTAAGGCCCTAGGTTCCCCTCTTGGAAAAAGGGCGATTCCATACCCAAATATCTTTCTAGAAATCCACAGTTTTAACATTTTTGATAATTGAGAAAACTTGCTTTTGAAACAAATCTCTAGCCCTTTCATACTTTCCCATACAACCAAACCGATAGGGAGCTCTCTTAAGGAGAGGAATGAGCATGGGTGTCTTCCCTCAGGATATTTATCCTTGAGAATCTCAATCCAAGCCTTTGGACTATATTGTATGATGAGCCAAATGAGCTTAGCCAGAAGAACCTTGTTCAAAATATTTTCAGAGTTGTCCCATCTTAGGGTGTTCTAGTCACATCTCAAATTTGAAGGGAACTCTTTGTAGAAAGTGGTCTTGTTCAATACCAAAAAAGATGGGCTAAGGGTTTGAACCCATTTCAGTCAACACTTTCAAATTGACTGAATGAAGGATTATCCAACCAAAATGTGGATATGATGTAGTCATGGATGGAGGATCCAATGAAGGATTATCTAACCATTCAATGAAATAAAACATCACACAATTGCACAACAAAACTGAAATGAAACAATAAAACAATTAGGGAGAATGAGCAGGAACGGGAGTAGAGGAGCTAGTTTCAAATCCGAAGGTGATGAGGGAGATGGAGAGGCAAATTCAGAGGATGCAGATTATTTTTCTTGGGTTGGTGCTGTTGAGGTTGAGCTGCTTTTGAAGCTTCTTGAGGCTTGGTTGTTGGGTTCTTGTCTAGTTTCCTCAAAGGCTCTTAGGTTCATGCCTGTTGTGGAGGTGCTTGTCCTTTGCCGCGATTGCCTTCGCTTGCTTGGTGTGGTGGTGGAGGCCATCAAAATCCTGGCCATGGTGCCGTGGTTCATCATGGAGTTTGGGATCACTGTTGCAGACATCTTTGGCAGTAATTTTGTTGGCCGTGATTTTGGGCTCTGTGTGGTGGAGCAAAACATGCTGCACGATTCCTCCATTTCATCCAGGTTTTTATTGCTGGGGAACTCCAAGGTTTGGTTTTCTTCCAAGTCTTTGGTGGCATTATCTTTGGAGGGTGTTGTCGCAGATCTTTACATGGCGCTCTCGCTTTTTGCCCTTAAGGGCTTCTCCCCGATGGAAGGTTCTCTCTCCTTTGCCTCTGTAGTTGAGGCATGTCTCGGGATCTTCTCTAGAAGTGATAGATTGGAGCAGTTAGTCCACTGTCTGCAGATCAGGATCATGGAGGCTGTTGTTTTGTTGCAGGACTGTTTTTTGGGGGGCTTCTCTATGACCATGCTGACTATACTAGAGACTTCTGGGATAGGCTTCCTTAAGGGAGCTTTTGCTGCCCTTTCACCTAGTTTTTTGTTGTTGGTTTGGTTCTTGGCGGGCTTTCTCAAGACTGTGCTGGTTGACCCAAAGGCTTCTGGTCTTGAGAAGACTGTTCTTGTGGGTGATGATGGGGTTCCGTCTACCCAAGTTTTTGGTTACCTTTAGAGGGCTTCTGCTGCTCTTACCCCAGCTTCCCCACTCGATTCTCCTATTGAGGTGGAGACTTCTTCTATTGAGGTGGAGACTGTTCTCGCGGGTGAGGTTAAGGTTTTTTTCTTCTTCAGATTGCTTCTTCTCCTGCTTCTCCTATTGAGGTGGAGACATCTTCTATTGAGGTGGAGATTGTTTTTGCTGGAGAGGTTGGCTGTTGCTGCAAGGGGACTTTTGCTACCCTTCTATCAGATTTTTTTCCTTTTTTCCAATTGAGGTGGAGATTAAGGATGGTGATGGGATCTTGTATTTGCATCAAAAGGTAGTGATTGAAAAGTTTTTATTTAGTTGAAGGCTCACACTTGTAGGTTTTCTTGGCTTAGGTTTGCTGTTTTTTCCAAGCAGGTTTGTTTTGTGGCTGCGGCCTTAGTTTTGTAGCAGTTGGATTTCCTTTGTTTAGTTTCATTTAGATTGCTGTTGTTTAGCTGCTGGTTGGCTATGTTCTCTCTCTAGGCGGCATTCTGCATTAAGGTTTCAGGTCCCTTCAAAACCTATTTTTACCAATCTTTGAAATCCAACTTGAATCTTCTTTAGGCCTGCCTTTCCATTTCACTGAATACTCCTCATATTGTTTGTTTTGATTGCTCTTATTGATCTTATTGTCCAAAATCTCCTCAATCTTTTCTTCAATCAAAGGTAGTGATTGAAAAGTTTTTATTTAGTTGAAGGCTCACGCTTGTAGGTTTTCTTGGCTTAGGTTTGCTGTTTTTCCAAGCAGGTTTGTTTTGTGGCTGTGGCCTTAGGTTTGTAGCAGTTGGATTTCCTTTGTTTAGTTTCATTTAGATTGCTGCTGTTTAGCTGCTGGTTGGCTATGTTCTCTCTCTAGGCGGCATTCTGCATTAGGGTTTCAGGTCCCTTCAAAACCTATTTTTACCAATCTTTGAAATCCAACTTGAATCTTCTTTAGGCCTGCCTTTCCATTTCACTGAATACTCCTCATATTGTTTGTTTTGAATGCTCTTATCGATCTTATTGTCCAAAATCTCCTCAATCTCTTCTTTTGGCTATTGCAGTATTTGCTACTTCCACTATAACTCTATGTTGTCATCCCCACATTCTCCTTCATGATACTAATACAAATCTCCAACTGCAAACTCCTATCATCTTTTCTCATTAGCCTTCTCTCTATATTTGCCATTCGTCTTCTCCAACTAGCCCTTTATTGCCACACACACTTCCATCATATGCTCCACAAAGTTTACTACTTCTACATTGCTCCTTTTCTATTCTCAATTAGTCCCATCCTTTGTGTGATTTCAATTGGATAACTTCTTGTTGGAAGTAGATCCTTGTGATGACCGATTCTTCTTTTTGATGGTAACTCTTTTGGCATTTTTCTTGATATGAGGCTCCTATATTCTCTTGACAGCCTTGAAATCTCCTTTTGTGGTTCACCTTGACATTTGTGGTGGTGTTTAGTACACCTGTGGTGCCACATGTCCTTGAAATCAATGCAAAACATTCATCCCCTAAACAAATTTGGATGCTCTTGCAAAACTTTTCTTTTGTTTGTTTCAATGGAATCATATTGTGTCTTTTGCCATTCTTTGTTATAGTATAAGTATTAGCTCTCCAATGTTGTATAGTACTCATATTGAATTGCCATGGCCTCCCCAATAATAAATTATTAAATGGTGCACATCCATTGACATTATATCACACAAAACTTCATCATAATATGAAACTATCTAGAAGTTGAGCAAACATTGTTATTTTGCCAATACTTTATTTGCCTTTTGCAACCAAGCTATTTTGTATGGTCTAGGGTGTTCTAACCTCAACTTTAATTTATCAACCATTTCTTTAGACTCTCAATTATTAATTTTACCACTGTAAATAATCACTTCAACGCTTGCCTGAAACAATTTTGGGCTAAAAATTGCTTAAATTAACAAAGGAGATGATTACAATATATAGAGGAGGTAGATCACTGTAGACATTTAAGATGTTTAGCTACCTCACCTACTAACTACTGTAGCAACAGTAGTATTGACCATTAATACAAGTAGAATATAATATTCTAATACCCTCCCTTAATGGTCAATTGTCTAACTAGCCTACAGAAAACACTCTGCAGGTCGATTGGTCACAAATTCTTCAGAACACTCTGCTGCTGTTGAGACCCTCCCTGGATCTGTAGAATGTTGATGACCAAGAGTACAAAAAACCGTCTAGAAAATAACAGAGAAGGCTGCCCCATCTTTAGAAAGCTCTGCAACAAGAGACAAGAGCCGGCCACGAACTCTGCCACTGAGATGAGTCTGCCACCAACCCTCCCAGTAACTGCAAAACTTCAGACCAGAAAACGTCCAACATGATGTTCGAGAACAGAGCTGTCCCCCCCTGAAACCAGAGACACGCAGAGAATAGTTGCCACGATTTTGAGGAAAAATCGGCAAACCATCGAAACTTTTGCAGAGGAGCATGACGCTCGAGAACAGACTGTAAGAAGCTAGTTGTGCAGATGTTCGCCCCAACAACGTGAGGTGCGACCAAAACAGACTGCAACAAACCACGATTTTTGAGGAAAAAATCGCCAAACCCAAGATTACAAATCATCGTTTTTTCGGAAAAAATGGTAAAAACTAGAGAGGAATCCCACGCATTTTGTGAATAAAAGAAACCCAAAAAGTAGCTGGCACGAAATCCGAAACACGGATCAGCATACAAAACATTGTTTTTAAGGAAAAACGGTAAAACCCTTTAAAAACCAGAGAGCCCTCCCGTACAATAGAAACCCTGACTAGGGTAAACAGGAACTGACCCTTAATTTTTGAGGAGAAAATTATAAACCTGTATAGATTTATTTTATTTTATTTTATTTTTTTGTAATAATAAGGGAAAAAATATTTAAAAAACCCAACAAAGAAATCTCACGCAACACTGCGAATTACAGAAGCCCAGAAACAGGTAGCCATCGATTGTCGGCTGAAAAAAAGAGGGTTGGGAACCCTAGCCGCCATAACATATCTGCACAGAAATCGAGGCACAGAAAATGAAGCACCCAAAAAAATCGGATGACAACCCATTTGAGATCTCGCAAAAACCCATCAGGAATCTGCAGTCAGAAATTTTTTTCGACTTGAAACTGAGGCACAGAAAACGAGGTACCCAGAAAATTTGAAGACCGACCCAGTTGAGATCTCAGAAAACCCAGAAGGAATCTGCAAGCAAAATAATTTTTCGACTTTATCTGAGGGTTCAAAACCCTAGCCGAAAATCGCAAAAGCCCTAGGCGGCCATTGAAGACCAGAAAAATTGCAGAAAATAGCTCGAATCTGCACGAAATCATGGCAAACAGAGGGCAGAACCCTAGGCGTCTTTGTTGCAGACAAATCCGACCAAGTTTGAGCACATAAAACACCAGAAATCGCGCCAAGAAGCACACAAAAATGCGTCCATAAGAAATATGAAAAACACGTTCAGATTTCTGTGAAATATGTGTTTAGATTTTAAAAACGCAGACGGCGGCGGCAGCCAGAGGCTCGACGAAGTAGCTCGGGCTGCGATGGAGCAGAAAGAGCTCGGTCGTGGAGGAGGCGGGAGATGGAGTAAACATCGAGCCAGGAACACAACGACGAAGACGTAGGAGCTCGACGAACACAGACGGACGGAGAGGAGAGATGGGTCTGTGGAGAAACCAACAGGGACCCGAGCTGGCTGCAAAGTCAAACCCGTGGGCTAGAATGGGAGGCTTCTTCGAGCGGGGGTTGACGAAAAAGAACACAGGCAGAGCCCGAGAGACAGCACGTGACAACAGCGACAGAGAAAGAAGAGGCCTTAAAGAGCCAAAAGATGAAAAATGCAAACAGGAACCCTCGATCTAGACTCACAAAAATCTCACGTAATAAATCACAAATTACAGATTTAAAAATGCCCTCTCAAAATCCTGAGCCCTCCCATAAGGGAGGCTCAGACTTGCTCTGATACCATGAAACAATTTTGGGCTAAAAATTGCTTAAATTAACAAAGGAGATGATTACAATATATAGAGGAGGTAGATCACTGTAGACATTTAGGATGTCTAGCTACCTCACCTACTAACTACTGTAGCAACAGTAGTATTGACCATTAATAGAAGTAGAATATAATATTCTAACGCTTAAATTAACAAAGGAGATGATTACAATATATAGAGGAGGTAGATCACTGTAGACATTTAAGATGTCTAGCTACCTCACCTACTAACTACTGTAGCAACCGTAGTATTGACCATTAATACAAGTAGAATATAATATTCTAACATTGCCTCTTGACATGCATATTGTTCTAAACATATTTCTCCTTTATGTTGGCTCTTTTTCATCCTCATACTTCAACAAAGCTCTTCTAGTGACAAGGGATTTTTTGTTCTTTAGTTCATTTTTAGAAATGTATGATCCATCAATCTCCACATCAACATGTACAACATTCCCTCTTCCTTCTGGTTTCTTGGTTGGAATTTTATATCCTTGGTGGCATTCAAATGCACGATATCCTTCCTCCCTGCACTTGAAACAGGTTCCTTTAAAAGATCTTCTCCATCATATCTTTTTTTGCCTCTTTGGTAACCATCATTTTTTTCATTTGTGGTATGAATTTTTGTCATCCCTCCCTTTGTGGAAAGAACTACTGTTTTCTTTGTTATTGTGGTGAGAACTACTGCGTTCTCCTTGATTGTGGTATGGACTACGTCCCTTAAAATCTTCCACATATGGTCTCTTGTTGCTGCATTGTGACTCATCCCTTCAGAATCTTATTTCCTTTTCTCCTTGTTGGTTCTACCTATCCTCAATTCTTCTGTTCAATTTCTTTTTTGGGGTTAGGATCAACTGATATGTTTCCTCCACTATTTGGATATTCCACATACTCAGCTTTTCCTGAATTGATTTTCTCAAACCATTAATGTATCTTGCCACTTTCTTTGCTCCCCCATCATGATGTCCTGGTCAGATTGAAAGCCTGTAGTATTCTTCAATATAGTCTTTTATAGTCATATCTCTTTGCCTCAAATTGTGTAGCTCCATCAATAGTTCTAGATGATAATTTGTAGGAATGAACTTAGATTTTAGCTTCAACTTTCTATCCCATTTTCCAATGCTGGCTTTACCCTTCTTATATCTTTCCAATTGAATTTCTTTCCACCAAATGGTAGCATGACCCTTCAACTTAGTCATAGCAAATTTTACCCCATATGGATCGACAATAGCTTCATATTCAATATGTTCTTCTAAATCTGTTATTCAATGATCAATCTATCAATTCCTTAGGATTCAATCTACCTGGATAATTAGGGATATCTTCTCTAGTCTTCTTACCAATGCTTTATATGGCCTTCAACATCCTGTCTTTCTTGCTTCCATTTTGCCTAGCAGGGCTAGCTTCTTGTTCTTCATCACTCTCATTAGCTCTAGGGGTAGGGTTTCTTCTATGGTCTTCCTCAAAAGCATCCAAATGGATCTTTATTGCCCTCATCATCTCAAACGTCTCCTCCATTCGTTAAACAATATCAACAACACATTGAAGTCTTTGTGGAGGCATCTCTCCCTAGGATTTGGTGCAAACTGCCTCAAGTTGACGATTGGTCTACAATCACTCTTTGCAACTGCCTTTGAATCAGTGCTCTGTTGTCAAGTTTCTTGTAGACTGCCTCAATTTGGCAATCTATTAACAAGTAGAACCTTTAGGATACCAACCCTTATGCTTTGTTACCACTTGATGCAGTCACAATGGAGGATCTAATGAAGAATTATTCAACCATGCAGTGAAATGAAACAACACACAATTAAATATAAAAACTCATTGAAACAATGAAACAACAATGTGAACTTTATTAATTCTCAGTCACGAATGAGTTACAATCTGCCGCAATGTGCTTCAAGCCTTCAACATGCTAGCTCTTAGCCATTTGATTATAAATGGGCGAATTATAGAATTCAAATGATATTACAATACAAATGCTCAAACTTGACTTCCAAGTCAAATTTTCCATTTGACTACTTTCAAATGATTGCGAGTGATGTTTATATGGTAGCTCCTAGCCTGAGGAATGATCTCAATTGGTTGCAAGGTGGTGCAGAATTCTATGCCTTGTGAAACATGTAGATGAATCTTTTGGAATGAATGTGGTAATGATGGATCAATGAATATCGACGTGGTTCATACCATGAGTTCTCCTAGGTCTAGAGTACCTTGTAATGTGTTCCTTTGTTGTTGCAAACGTCGAAAAGGTGTCACAAGCCTCAAACTGTAAAACTGTTTGTTATTCTATTATGGCTGGTAATAGATCAAAATTTCATATATGCCTTTGTGATGATCATAATCTCCCAAGGTTTGGATATAATGTTCTAGGCACATTGTAGAGTGCATGTCCCAAAACATGAGAGGAATTGAGCAAATGTGGTGAAATGTTGTAGGATTTGTAATGACTAACAGATGATTGAAATGATAGTGAAATCCTGCAAACAAAACAAGTAAAAGAAAATATTTTTGGGCGATTCAAGATTGCTCTTACCTCTTGGAATGCTCTTACATTAGGATAGCAAGAATCTTCCAGCCTTACCATGATATTAGCAGTACTGTTCCTTATATTATTCTAGGTGAACCGACCTTTCCTGAGTTTGACACACACAAAAGATCAAACCCTATTTTGAGTTGAAGGTTCCACCTTATTTCTCAAAGTGATCAATCCTTGCATTAAAATTCCTAGCTACAATTCAATTTTGATACTCATAAGAAGTGGGCATTAATTGGTTTGGGCCCAAATGTACCCTTTTTCCTGGTTGTCTTGTGGGTTGTAGACATTAATAAGACCAAAATTCTGACTAAGATGCTATTGGTTTGGAATGCTTGTGAGTGGTATGTGGATTGAATCTCCTGGACTGCAAGATCATAGGAATTCTAGAGGGCTCTTAGCCCACCTAATGCTTCATTAATCTTCCTAAAGAAGACCTACATATTCCAGAAGGACCATGTAAGCCAAGGGGTTAACTATTTGGTTTCTTGTAGAAGAAGAATGTCTGGCATGTATGTTCCCAAGAGCCTTTTGAGATTTCTTCTGTAGAGTAGGGCATTAAGGCCCTTAATATTCTATGAGATGGCCTTCATTATAAGATTCTAGATTTCTTGATGCTTGCCAAGATATCATCCAGTTGGGACTAGTTTCCTGCAGCTATATCTGCCATAGCAACATTTTGACTGAAATCATGTTCGAAAGATCTTCTCACTTTTGAAATATCAAAGTCCCCTTTTCTCTTGTCACTCCTTTTCTGATTCATTGCGGGGGGCTCCGCTGCCTTGGCCTGAGTTTGAATTTCCTCCTCTTTAGATATTATCAAAGTCATTCAAGCCTTGCATTCTAGGGTACAGGATCTTGTTCCATTCTGTTCTGAGTTTACTTTTCTTTTCTGTTCCCCATCTGAGGAGATATTCAGTTCTTATAGAAGTTTCTTTTGGACTTCTTTGAATCCATATTCTTCCAAGACCTTGTGATTCACTATGGCGTTGTTCCCTTATTTGAGTTGGGTTTTTGGAATAGATTCCTCCTTTGAATCTAATTCCATTGAAATATGCGTGCCTTTCTTTGCTTCTCTGTTATTGTCTTCTGTTACTCTTCAATTAGTGTTATTCCTCATGGTGTTTCTCTGCTTTGGCTTGGTGCAACCTTCTTCGTTTGCTTTGGCTCCTAGTTCTGATTTCTTTTGTATGTCCTCTGTTTGCCTTGATGGGCATTCTCTTATCAAATGACTATATTCATGGTAGGTTCTAATCTAAATGTGATGTTCCAGTAGTTGAGGTGTTGCTCTCATTATACTTGCCCAACTTTCAGAATGTCATTCTTCACCAGAGCTTTTGAGAGATCCAACTCTACACAGACCTGGCATAATTGGAAAGCCCTCTGCCATGGTAGGGTCATGAAGTGTTGATCACTTTGCCCAAGGAATTGGCAGTCATTTCAAAAACATATTTTGACCAGAACTCTTGGGGCAGAGCATAAATGTGGATCCAAACTGGGGTAGTGCATCGTATTTTCTCCATGGGCAAAAACCTAGATGTGTTGATTGCTTTGCCCAAGGAACTGGAAACAATATTAAAAACATATTTTGACCAGAATTCTTGGAGCAGAGCATACATACGGACCAAATTGGGGCCGTGTATGGTATTTTCTGTATGGGCAGAAACTGAGATGCCAATTTTTGATAAAACTGTTGGAAATGTTGTCATTGATGTCAAATATGAGAGGACAAATGTTGTCATTGATGTAAAAAGAAACGGATAGGATTATTGGCAAGACTATTATCCATGTGTAGCAGGTTGGTAGCAACAGATTTAGGCAGATCTTCAAGAAGGCATATGAAAGAATTTATGAGCAGATTTGTAAAGAATGAATAAGTAGTTTCAGACATGAACAAAATTAGGATGCAAATCTGAAGGTGAAGTCTCAAAATATGAAACAACAATCATTCTAAGGTAGCAGCAATTAAAGTTGGGTAATAAACAACAAAACAAATAAAAGTTAAAGTAGTGATTATGTGTTGATAGAAGGCAGCTTTTTAATAAAAAGACAAAATCAGTAGAGGACAATTTGGAGAAGAAGACAAAAGTGAATAAGTCAAAATCACTAGAGGACAATTTGGAGAAGAAGACAAAAGTGAATAAGACAAAATCAGTAGAGGACAAAATTTGTTAAGGGAAGGGCTGCAATTTGTTTGTGAAGGGCTTTTAGAAACAAAGAGACATATCCATCTACAAAAGGCATATCTATTGAAAAGGTATAAGAGGTAAATGATAGAAACATTTGTGGTGTGTGTGTAATGAATATTATATGAATAAGAGCAGATTGAGAAAGGGTTAAAGGGCAGAAATATGAAGTCCATTTGAGATTCATATTGATGAAGATATGCTGCCATATATGAAGGTCAAATGCAAATACATATATGACAAATATATATGAAATTTGAGAGTTGAATGTTAAGAAAGATAGTGCAGTTTTAAAGTGAATTTATAGATCAGATTTGTGAAGAGAGGATTGTGTGAAGGGTTGTGAGGTGTGTGGTGTGAGAGATATAGAAGAATATCATATACACCAAACAAATGAAAAGCAAATTTTAAAAAGATTATTTGCAGATTTGTTAATGAAAAGACATGATTGTTCAAGTGGTTGTATCCATTTCAAAGGGTTGCATCCATTTATAGAATCATTGAAGACATAAAGGCAAGTGGAGAAGTGTTGAGTATGTGTGAGAATGATTATGTGAAAAGAGGTGTAAAAGTATGTATTATTTGTGTGAGCTTTAAAGAGGCATCTTACATCACAAAGAGGAGATAAGTTGAGATAAAAGACAGATTTATGAAGATCATGTTGCAGATCTGAGTGAATGAGATTGTAGTCAGTTTCTGAGCATTGTATGAAGGAACTATAAGGAAAACTTATGTAGAACATAAGAGAAGACCTATGAAGCATATTGGAGAAGTCTTTTAAAAGAGATGAACAAGCAGACTTAAGAGAAATCTATGAGCAGACTTTGTGATGATTTTATGAGCAAATTTATTGAAGAATATATGACCAGATTTGAAGGAAAGTTATTGCCATATAAGTGATCAGATTTGTTAAAAAGTCTTGCATCATTCAAAGTCAGATTTGTGTGGCAAGTTTATGATCAACTTACAGCATATTCAAGAAAAGAATTGTAGCAAAAGGAAAGGAGTATATTTGCAGATTTCATGAAGGAATTGTGAAGCATAGTTTGGATCAGATTTGAAGAAAGAAATTGTGCATATGTTGGATCAGATTTGAAAGATAAATTCAAGAGGAAGAGTGTTTGAGCGGAATTGTCCATCATTCGTTGGAGAAGCAACATTGAAGGTGGAACATTATTCTTCAAATTATTAGTTTTGCTAAGTTTGTGCTTGGCAAGTGGGGTTAAAGCCTCTAGTAGGTTGGTGCCTACGAACATTAGGGGTTGGTGCTCCTTGTAGGTTGGTGCCTACATTCATTGTAAAAGTTTATATAATTCATAAAGTACATTATTTGTACCGTGGTTTTATCCTGAAAGGGTTTCCATGTAAAATCTTGGTGTCAACTTGTTCATATAAAGTATATCTTTGTGCTCTTCAAAAATGCCTCACATTTCTGAAGAAATCTTGTCTCTATCCGATTTATTTGTGAAGATAGCAATAAAGCATCACCTAGCACAAGATCTGATTTCATATTCTCCATTGGTTTGCCAGTTTTTCTTATCCCATGTGTGCAAGTTCTCCAAAGAAAACTGTGCTCTCAGAAATCTGCAGATGAGACCCCTAACATGCAGGGATGAGACGTTCTTTGTGAATTATCCTATATCCAGACTGCCCACTAAATTTTCGATCTGATTTCATATTCTCCATTGGGTTGCCAGTTTTTCTTATCCCATGTGTGCAAGTTTTCCAAAGAAAACTGTGCTCTCAGAAATCTGCAGATGAGACCCCTAACATGCAGGGATGAGACGTTCTTTGTGAATTATCCTATATCCAGACTGCCCACTAAATTTTCTTCCATGGCTGTGGTGAAATTGTTGCTCACAGTGTAGCTGTTGTAGATCTTCCTTTTTACAGCTGCAGTAATGGCTGCTGCTATCTCTTCCTCTGAGACAGAATATTTTGAATCAGCCAGTGCTTGATGGAAGGAAAAATCCTTTGGGTTGGCAGATTCCCCCCGATTGATCCCATTTGGGAAGAAACAGAAGCAAAGAAGCCAACTCTCACTTTATCTCAAGCAAGGGAGTATCTGTTTTTACAACTTTACAGTAATAAGTAGCATTATAATTGCTTGCAATCGCAGTGAATGTTTATATGATGAATCTAAACATGTGCATTGTCAAGTGTTTGAAACCAGCATCTTTGCCTTTCACATGCATTCTCATATGCTTTTCAGAAATAGTAAAATTTCTTTTTTCCTAAAAGTAGTATCATTCATGACACAGTTTATTTATTCTGATTTTCTGATGTTTTGGAGAGAATCTGATTTTATGATGTGAACAGACATAAATTATGATACTATTGTCATTTTGACCTATTTATAATTAGATATGTGTTATTATGTCTACAGCTTTACATCCATGGGGAGAAGTTTAATCAGCCAATATTTTTTTGCAACAATATCTCTGGAAAAGTGGACCCGGTAAGTGGGTTTGGATTGATTTATTATTCATTTAATAAGTTACTAGGGTAATATCAATGTTATGACATATAATAACCAAAATATTAAGAAAACACTGATGATAATTAATTATTCAAAATATTAAACGTGTCATGATATATATCATAGGTTTATATTATCTGTTTAAGAAAGGAAAATATTAATGTTCATAGACAAAGTCAAGAACTATGCAAACAATTATTATATTGCTTGTTGCTAAAAGCATCCAAATCAGCAATTGGTATCATTAGAACTAGATGCAGGAGTACTTGCAACATAACCTCTCCCACTTTTTCTGCTATGCAGTTCCTGTGTAGAAGTTTAGGGTAAGCTAGTTGTGTATATATTGTATCATTGTATTTTCTAATTTCCTTAACTTTCCCAATATAATTGTTATTTGATAGTTGGGTATGCTTGGTTGATCTATAATTGACATGGATATTCCCCTGCTCAAATTATTAATGCGGATTTAATTTCTTGTATGTTCACAAGTTCTTTGCTATTGATATAACACACTTGTTGCCTTCAATAACCCTATGTCTGTTATCTACATCATACATTTCATTTTTGCAATTCTACACATGCAATCTTAGATGCTACATAAATTGCATATCATGTTTCCATTCCTAACCATGGTTACTCCCATTAGACTTAATCTTACTCCCAATTGTTGTTCAGAACAAGCACTACACTTGTGCTTGTACATTGAATTTGTTTCCTAAGCTCCCTCAGATGTTCTGGGATAGAGAATTAGTTGCAATATATGAAAATGTGCAACACTTGAATCAAACACACTCACAAAAGAGAGATAGACATAAGAAGTTTACTTGGAGAAATCCAATATGGGAAAATTCTAGAAGAATGAGGCACTGCTACCCCGTCTCCACTATGGTCTCTGTAGTTTTACAAGCTTACCACCTTATTGAGGATTTCAAGTATATTGACATTCTCCATAGCATCCTAACATTTGCAAATGCTCTCTGCAATCTACTATGGATGACTGCATTCTCAGCAAACTTGATTACTATTCTCCATCTTGGTCGTGCAATCTTCACAATTCAGTCTTCATTGTTCACCATGTTTCTGAAAATGTCATTGAATGCCTTCTTTTGGCTTCCAATTACCTTCTCTCTAACTACTTGAGGTCCTGGGCAAATTTACAATTTGCTCTAGGCTCAAAGAAGAAGCTTTATAGACCAAAATGTATAAAAAAATGCTCTAGATTGCTTCCTATTCCTCTATGTTACATCAGGATGACGCTGCTTCTTTATGTAGGTGGTGGTAATGAAACCACTTCCTTGTGCAAGCCAAAATCATTGGTTACATAGTCACTTGTTTTTGGAAAAATGTTACTTTAAGCAATTAAAAAACAGCCCTAATGGCTAGGAAACCACTATTGACAGAAATGAGTCCACTACTTAGCTGTTTCACAATTCCTTCAACTTGTGGAGGCTATAAATTTTGCATATGGACTCAAAATTTGGCACCCTTTTCTTTTTGAAATGTGAATTTTCAAGATGAACTCAAATATATAATAATATTCCACTTTAGATCTCTCCCTTACACTATGTTTGCATCTAAAATGAACCTGCATTTAGGAAGCCTTAATAATAAATATGCTGTAAACATTTGCAACAGTTGATTAACTTAACTGACTTTGATGATGATCATGATTAAAGTTCAGATGACATTTTCCCTAATTTGAAGGCTTTTAGTCCCAGAAAAGTAATGAAAAGATAAGCATTCACTTTCCATACTTCTTGAATGGAACTTTATTCTTCATCAACTCTCTTAGAGTGTCAATGTTTCTGTCTTGGAGATTGCTGTTCCAATTAGTTGAAAGTAAGCAGCCGTCACATTGTTCTTAATTGGGGCATCCAAAGCCACAAATAAATAATAACTTGCTGGCTGTTTAATCTCTTCCCTGTAATATACAAAACTATATTGGTCTTATAGTATGTGACTCCAAATGTCTACCAGCTAACTCTCTTGCATCCTTGGGTATCTTGGTTCTTCTCTTAGCTTGCTTCTTGCACTCTCTGTGTGATCCATAAACTTCATGAACATTCCATTGAGGGATATATTAAAACAGATTTATTTCCAATACCTTGTTACTCGCAAGCTCTATGCTTATTTGAACAACTTCAAAGGCTTCAAACCTAGACTCAATTGCAAAAATCATGGTTGATTTTTATCACCTTACAATCCTTATGCAAGAGATAACATGGTCACTTACATCCCTTAATTCAGACTCTAAAGTATGCTACAACACACATGTGAGTATTTGGACTTTGTGGCTTGGGGTACAATCCTATCTTAGTGAAAACAAAATTAGAGAATATGTGAAGGAAAATGAAATCAGGTTAACCTAAACACATTCAAATGCATGAAAGACCTTAGCAAAAGAGTGCTACTTCTATTAAGTGAAAGAATGAATAGGATACAATGGATGTATGCAAATAGCAAGGCTGAGAATGAAGACTCCCACCCAAAATGGGTAAAGCACATCAAATTGTTTTGCCTAGACTTGTATATCTTTGGATTGTTCAATCTCAAGTGTGCAGATTCAAATGCCTTAATGTACAATATAGTTACATGATTGTTACAAGAAGAGAGTTACAGATTGGTTCATGTTCCATAACTATTTGGCCTTCCAACTACTAATTGTTGGGTTTCTGGCAATTGACCATTTAGAGTGTGTATTTGACATGTGTGTTGAGATCAAAAGTACATGGATGACTATTGTGTGCTATGTAAACTATGCCAAATCATGTGAAGGATTGCTGATGTTTGCATGGTAGTGCAAAGTGTTGCAAGTGCTTGTGCAAAATATTGGTAATACTTGTGCACGGTTCTTTGGAAGTTGTGTAGTTGCACTTAGGTCATGCGCCTTTTCTTGAGAAGCAGTGATCACTATTGCATCTAAGTGAGCTATGGAAACTAAACATGCAGTTACGAAAGATTGTACCATTAGCTTGATTTGCATACTACTTGCCTCAGCCACTTTGAATAGGTTGTGTGTACCTTGTTAGTGCGAGTGGTGTGTTTTGATATTAAACAACTAGGCACAAGTGCTCGAGATTGAAGTCTGAAGGATGTTGGGCTGATGTTGGCTCAAGAAGAGGTGATCCACATGCTCACTCACAATACACAACCTTGCATGCCAGCTTTAGTCACTTGCATCGCAGGTAACAACTTTGTGTGTAGCTTCTTGTTTCATGTGAAACCCACACAACTTCTTGCATCATGCATCACTCGTGCAGCACTAGGAACCATGTTGTGCAACTTCTTGCTTCATGTGCCCCCTGTGCCCCCTGTGTAGTATTAGGAACCATGTTGTGCAACCCAAAAGACATCTTATAGCTTTTGTGTAGCCTGTTGTATCATGCAACATTTGGGCAATGCCAAAGATCATGTTGTATAATTTCAAAAACTACTTTATCTGAGTTCTATACCACATCTACACCTACACACTCTAGCAGACGTAGGGCACACAATCTAGAACTTAATGTAGAATCTTGTGCAACTCCTAAGAATATTGTGCAATATTTCAGTTTGCGCAAACAACCATTTGGCACAACTTTGGAGCTCTTCCATGACAAGGCATTTCTTAACAAAATGCACAATGGGAAGCAC
Source organism: Sequoia sempervirens (assembly GCA_007258455.2). Taxonomy (NCBI): domain Eukaryota; kingdom Viridiplantae; phylum Streptophyta; class Pinopsida; order Cupressales; family Cupressaceae; genus Sequoia; species Sequoia sempervirens. Next base: position 191,467,223 of record VDFB02047230.1, on the reverse strand, counting down.
TTATCCAAATATTTAGCATGTTGGGGGCTACCCTTCAGAAAGAGCTTTAAACTACACAAGTATGTGGAGAATGCATTTGAAGAAGCTTTAAAAATAGTTTCAGGCCTTTACAATTTCAAGGGGAAATTATTTCAACTCAGCGATGTATTATGTGGGTCATGAGATGCCTTCATAGGCATGCAATTATTTTCCATTCATGTAAAGGATTAGAAGTGATTTAGATATAAAGGCACCTAAAATAAGTTTATGCTAAAGAGTTGAAAAAAGAAGAGATAATGAATGTTTGAAATATGGTAGATCCCATAAAAGAAGCTATTTTACAGGGAGCATTATTAATTTCACGTTTCAAATCAAGGAATTTGAAAAATGTCAATTTGGCCACATAAGATTCAAGGCAACATTAGAAGGGGATACGATATACTTAACTTCTTTCAAACCCCTTTTCAAGTGGTTATCAAGATGAACAAGAATTTTGTGTGTAAAAAGGTATTAAATTAGGATGAAGATACACAAACTTGCTTATCGCTTTACTTTTTAAGTGACAATTCAAGGAAATTCAAGGAAGGCAGTTGGTTGGGTACAAATGATGGTGATGTCACATAAAAAAGGTATCAAAATGGGCAGTTATAGTTAAAATTCTTCCACATTCATGGAGATGTTTGTTGCATGATTCATTGAAGTCTGGAAAATAATGGATAGAATGCATTCTAAATTTTACTTTTTAGATGCTCAAAATATTTTACTGGATGTGAATACACCTTTAGTATGAAATAACCTTCAACATATTCTTAATCCAGGGTTACATAAGGAAGCCCCCAACCAACATCCCTGGGACAGCAGGACAGTAGGGACATCACATGGCTGCCCCCTGCAGCAGGGGATGTGTCCCAGGGATGACATCCATAGGCTGAAGCATCCCTGAAACAGCTAGGGATTTACCTCAACTGTCTTGGGGACAATCAGACGTTCCTGATGGCTGTCAAAGGTTTTAAAAACAAAAATTAAAACACCTTAAAATTAAAAAAAAAAATTCAAAAGGAATGTGGATGGGCCCATGAGCCTCTCACATACTTGGGCCTTAGCAATCCTAAACACCCTTACACTTAAAGCCACCACATAAAACCATTTCTTGCCACTCTCATTTCATTTCTATCTTTTAGTTCTTGATTTCTTTCTCCATAGTTTTGCACTGATATTGACTTTATATTAAACAAAAAAATGTTCAATTGAATTGCACAGACAGAAGCCAGTTAGTAAATGGGGTTGGATAAGTTCTTTACTCAAATCTCTGATTGTAAAATCTATGCAGGTAATACCTGAGGATGCAAATAGAGCACTTTTCTCGACACATTCTTTCAAAATCCTTTTCAAGGAAGGTGGCTGTGGTACTTTTGTACCGTTATTTTTCAATCTGATCCGCTCTGTTAGACAGTACAATCAAATGTCAGTTTCTGCAGATGCAGCACATAGAGCTGATCCATTACAAGTTGGACAAAGTCCAGTTGATGAGATGATGAGATGCGCGTAAGTACACTTTGCATGTATTTTAGTTATATAATTTTGCTGTAATCAGGCAGGCTTTATGTATACCATTGTTAAATGCTTCAGGGTTTTTTTGCCAATTGGAAAACTTATTGTTAAAGAATTTGTTCTTTCTTACTTTTGGGATGAAATGGCTGGTGTAGATTCCGTTATAGATTTATAAAATTAAGGTCTAATTATCTCATCAGCATGCCCTCACTGTCATGAGAGCAATATGAGTATTTTGATACCAGTGCTTCCGAGGTTAAATCTCCCAAGGACTTCACATTCATCAATTCTTAGTTACACAATCAGGAGTGAAATAAGAAATGTTAAACAATCATGTGAAGTCAAAAGTGAATTATGCATTACTGTGACATAATTGTTGAAAAGCAAATGATTGCACTTCGTAACCATTTTCTGTTAAAGACTGTTCCATGGCATTTTGGGGATTGGGACAATAGGATGGCAGGGGACACATTTTGGGGACAGCAGTCCAAAGGCCATTTTTTGGGGATGGTGGGGAGATGATGATGAGAGAGAGAGAGAGAGAGAGATTTCTACAAGTGATGGAGTATAACAGAAGCAATATTTTAAATTTTTAAAGCTGTCATGTTATATTGCTTCTGTTATACTGCTGTCCATCACTTGTAGAAATCTCTCTCTCTCTCTCTCTCTCTCTCTCTCTCTCATGACTGTAGTATAACAGCAGTATATTGTATAACATAAATAATTTTTTTCATTTCAATATTATTATTCAAATTTTAAAGTTGAAAGTTTAAATTCAAAGTCTCAAATTTCAAAATACAACCATGCCTGAGCAGGGCTATCAATATCAAAAGAGCTATCTATGTGACTATTTGATTGAAGTTGTGGTTTGTTTGATGGAAGCCCGACCAATCTGAGTTGCTCCTCCTTGTCAATCTACCTAACATATTCAGGATCAACATCCCAATGTGCTATTGGAGTTGGTCTATACTAAGTAGTTTGCTGATCTTGAAGTCTCAAGGCACTATGAATTGCAACTAGCTTTTCTACTCTTTTTAACATGAGCTTGCTCCTCTTGATCGAGTAGACATAGGTGGATCCCTCTCTAAAACATAGGAACTAGCAAATTGTGAGAGTAGACAATTAGCAAGTTGTTTCAACTCTTGTGTGTCTTTTCCATGAAATTTCCTTCACCTAATGAGTTATTTTTTTTTGTGCAATAGTGGCCCTATCTGTCCTAACCTTTGGTTTATTGAATGTGGGACTCTAAAGATTGGAAAACTGGAGCCACTGCTCCCAAAGTATGCTTGCCTCTTCAGCATTATACATCATACAAAGTGCCTTCATAAACCTCTCCATTACCTCATTATCCTTGAAAGGAAGAATTTGGTCAGCTCTAGGTGTGTACCACTTGGGATAAAGAGTATGGTAGCCATATAAAGGTGGCTGTTCATTTTGTTCCATATTTTTGTGGCAGTAGGCTTGGTATGCTCTCATAGAATAGTAATCTAGAATTCTTTTCACAAATCACTTGCCTCCTTTGGTCAAGCATGCTAGCAAAAGTCTCATAAGTGTCTCCAAGGCTAGGAGAGTCTATATTGGCATACCTAATTCCCCCACACACGTGATATGATAAGCAAATATATCTGCAAACAACATTTAAAAATTATAAGGTATTAACAATATTAAAAATAAAGTAGAATCATATTAATAATTTTTTTTTACATAATATAGGACCACCAAGTGTCATCCACCTTTCTCTCACCATCTTCCCTTCTATTGTATGTGATTGAGCCCACTTTTTCCACTCTTCACAAACCACCATGGATTGTAGTGCATCCTGCACTTCCATCATCCTCTCCAGTAAAGTAAAATAGTAAGCGTATATAGTCTCAACTAGTTTGAGGAATTCTTTTATTGAATAAAATCAGAATATTGCAAGTGAAGTGTGATGGTTACATACAAACATTTGTATGTCTCTAGTTTCAACCACTATTGTCAATATATTTTTCCACTATCTTTCAAAGCATTGTTCAAAGGATGCACACATGGAGTCCAAAAAATATATTTGTAAGCGCTCTCAATCATCAAACCAGCTAACTTACGAACACTAGTTGAATCTATACAACTTGCACAGCATTCGAAGACCCAACCTCCTCTGCAGCCTCCTTCAAAAGGCCAAATTGGTAATTAATAATCAGTCCAATAATTGGTAATCAATAGCTTTAAAAAAGTACGAACCAATAAAACATGTAACAATAATATTAATAAGTGGCCGATGTCAAATATTAGTTGACCCATCTATGACAATGGAACAACCACTCCAAATCCATGGCTAGTCATCTCCATCAATATGTTCCAATAATATTAATAAGTGGCTGATGTCAAATATTAGTTGACCCATCCATGACAATGGAACAACCACTCTAAATCCATGGCTATCTCATCTCCATCAATATGTTCACCTTTGAATATTGTTTGTTTAGAAGGGAGGTGCACAATCTATATTCTCCAAGGGGAACATAAGAAGGTCCAATTGCCATTGCATCCATCAACATACTTTGGAAATAAGGAGTCTTTACCAAATGAAATGGGATGGCATGGGCATAAAAATCTTGGCCATTGAATCATTGGCTTGCTCATGTTTTTGTAAATTCAATAACCTTACCATTGTATTTTTCTCACTTGTAGTAGAAGTGGACTTCCTCCTCCCTCTACCATAACTCTCTCCGGCTGATATATTGGAATACTCATCAATAGATTGTAATGGTCTTGATGAATGTTTCTAAGTTGTTCTAGTAGTTTTTTCTTCGTTCTCCACAACCAACCTTGCCATTTTAACCCATTGTTTTAACATTATATCATCACAAGCTCTAATCCCATGCCCACTCTAACCCAATAAATGGTGTATAACCCTACTATAATCTGACGATAATCATTTTTACAAACACAGACAATGCTTGTTGCCACCTAAATCTCTACTCTTCTTAGTGTTTAAATTGGTGGCAAATTGCAGCAAGGGTTTTTTTGGTGTTGAAAGGGATTTCTGCAAAATTTTGAAGAGAGTATGAAGGGCATGCAAAACAGTCTTGTGGAGTTCCAATAGAACTTGTGATTGGATTTTTAAAAGAATGAGAACCTTCAACACTCCATTCAACTTCCATTCTATTTACTTCTTCATTGTTTGTGTCATTCAAAGTGTCATCATGAAATATCCCCCGTACATTTTTTTCCATTTTTTAGCACAAGAATTTCACCCGTTAACAATAGATAAATGAAAGATAACCAAACTGAAATGCAACCTTTCACTTTTTGATCACCCAGATCCCAGTGTGGGCAAGGTGAGAGCATATGGTGGAAAGGGGATCTCATTAACTGAACTGGAAAGCTGGAAATATAATGTATTGGCGGCAAGCTGACCAATATGGAATGAAAGTATTTAGGCAGCAAAGCCAGCCTCTTCCACTTTTTAGTGGGCTACAATGAAAGTAAAGTATTGAAAGTAAATGCTTAGGGGGCAAGCCAACCTCTTCTACTTTTCTGTAGGTACAAAGAGAAAGTAAAATACTGAAATGAAATGTTGAGGCGGCAAGCTAGCCTCTTCCACTTTTCAACAGGTACAATTGAAAGTAAAGTGCAGAAATAAGAAGAGCTGATCAATACTACTGAATCAGCGTTACAATATCATATTCAAATGCACTATAAAGGAGATATACATGTCAAATGAAAGCTGGATGTAAGCCAATAATCTCCAATGCAAATACAAGGATTTCTAATATGAAAATATGAAGATAAAGTAGAAATACCACGTTTGATATAGAATTGACAGCGGTCAGAAAATCAGACCAGCGATGCCCTAGCTCACCAAAATGCTCATAACTCACCAAATTCTCCTCTAGTTGACCTGAAACTAAAAGCAAAAGGTGCCAATATGCTAGGCGTCCCAAACACAATAGCAAATCCAACCCAAACAACACTCAATATTTTTGCACGCATCCCAATGCAACTTCAACAAGTACAATGGCCTCCTTGAGAAGGGCGACCTCGAGCAAAAATCAGGTTCTCCTTCAAATAATCTGCAACCTTGAGCAAATGGGCGTCCAAGGTAGAGGAATCATTAGAGATAATACCCAGAACGATAGCTAGACTCCTTAGAAAGTCATGATAATAAATGTGCGTCAGCCAAGCACAAATCAGCAACTCCAAATTGATGAAAACACACATCAAAATGTACTGAAATTGAAAACAACTAGTTACCAAACCAAATCAGAAGACATCGAATGAAGCCATCTGCAATGAAGCTCTGTTTGCAACCTCTGAATAAAGAAGCAGTCTCAATTCAGCTAGGTATTATCTCTCGTACGAAACTGAAGAAGGCTAGGAGGTATGCGTTCCTCGAAGCAAGGGTTTTGCAACAATTTTGGCAGCACTTTGTTATGATAAGCAATGGATGATCAAATGTGAAGACAAGGCCCTGTATATCAATCCAGAAGTTTCAAATCGCTTTTCCCTCCAAAAGGGACGCCCAAAAGAGAGATTAAAATATTTACTTTAATTCATATTTGACCAACTTGACTTGGGCGCCCAAATGACTTAAGTATTTTTCAACTTTATAAAAATTCACTTGATTTATCACTTTGGACGCCTAGAGAGGAAAATGCCACTCAAAAAACAACTTGAAGTTATCACTCTAGGTGTTGGGGTCCAAAAATGCATAATATAAAATCACGTAAGTCATTAACTTGCCAAAACAAGCTCCATGAATGCTGGAGACCAAACTGCAACTTTTGCCCTACCAAAAATAGACATTGCATACTGGAATGCTAAATTGTTGCTAAAAATAGCATTGCCAAAAAGTAACACTTAACTATAAATAGCATACTGCTAAAAATAGTAAGTGACTCCAAACTCAGTTAGAGCACAAACTGAGAAGCCGTTGTAACTTACAAAAAATAGTAAGTCTGGAAAAGACCCAAAAACCCTTTTGCCAAACTCCTGCATGCAACCCCTGATTGAAATGCATGTCACACCCTTGATTGAAATGCATCTCACATCCCCTTGAAGCTCTCTGAAAACCCAGAAAGACCCAAAAGATAAATTGCCAAACTCCTGCATGCAACCCTTGAAAACTCATAATGAACCTCCTAGAGAATCGGAAACCCTAATTCTGCCTCTGACTAGCCTACGAGCCTCCGAAAATAGGGTAAGGGCTAAAAATGGGGACATTACACATCACTGCTGCTAATGCTCTTTTTTACAACAAAGATGTTTCAGAGTTTGTGGTGTTGTTGAACTTTGAAACTTTTTAAGTTTCTGTGTGACAGCAAACTGAAAAAAATAAAAAATAAAAATTACAAATTCTCTCTAACAGGCTTACACCCCAACTATTATGTATAAATTAAACCCTCTCCCCCCCAAAAAAAGAAACAGTCAAATTATAAATACCTTAATGACTGAACTAGTAACTGTGAACATTGAAGATTACAAATCGAACTAAATCTTCTTAGAATCTAACTAAACTAAATCTTTCAATGATAGTACCTCTTGAGTCTGAAACTGGCAGCAGGGCTTTAAAATATCCACAGGGATCCTCCAACAGTAGCAGCAATGTAAACAAACTTGCAAAGTGAAATGAAAATCAAATTATTAATAATAGGTTTTCAGTTTTTTTATTTAGAGTTGAATAAGGGGCGTGGGAGGGTTTGTGGGACCCCCAAGCCCTGCTTAAAACCATTATTTTTTTCATTTTTGCTAGCCAACCAATTTAAAAAAAAAATCTGGCCATCCCTAGGATGGTCGATGGATGTCTCTGACATTCCCAGCCACCTCGGGGATGACCAAACATCCCCTAGATGTTTCCTTCTATTACATCAATTCCAAAACGTTTCAGGAGTTGAGGAATTTTTGGGTATGGCCAGGGGATGTCCCCTGAAACTCCAATAGGGACAGGGACAGGGGTTTGACGGCAGGGAAGGTGTCCCTGTGCAATGCAGGCTAGAGTTTTATATTCAGAGATACTGGCAACACCTGTGATTGGTCAGCTAGTAACAGTCAAAAACACCAAGCAATCAAAATTCATAACCTTCAATGCTATATCAAAAATTCAGAGGCGGACTATAGTCTTTCAACATGCCAGAATATCCAACATTCTCTTTTACACATGTATTTCATAATGCCACCAAGTGAAATCAAAACACCAAAAACTAAAATGGTAACTTCCTCAATTCAAAATTTGAAACAGACACTGAATACTGAACAGAAAAACAATGGAGTGCTCGTGTTGTTCTTTGTGAACAGAATGAATTCTATCTTTATGTATATAACCATATTTCATCTACACCATGTCAAATTAAACAAGTTTGCATTAATTTTGATGCTATTAAACATAGAGTAGTGTAATGACAAAAAAATAATAAAAGCAACCGATCTATGGAAAATTGCATGTGAGCTTACAATTTCAGACACAGAAAATTGCATTGCAATAGCTTTTGCTTTGGCTTCCTGGATCACTCTGACAAGGTTGACAAGCTCACCCCAGCCTGCCATAGAGGGAAGCAAAAAACAAAGAATAATGATTTTTTAAAGCAGCAAGTGCCAGTAGGCAAATCTATATATCGATAGATGAAGCTATTTTATTTTTCATCTCTAGAAGTTTAATTCTTATTTGCTGTATACTATTTTTTCGACACATGCTGCTTTAGAGAACTGGTACATGATGTCTATCTTGCCATTTGATTGTTTATTTCTCGAACCCAAGAATGAGATCTTTTTGCTTGGCACATTCTTAGCTACCTACATCCAGATTTCTGTCACGGCGTATTTTGAATTCATTGAAAATTACTATAACCTAGCATGTCTTTTGCTAAAATTTCGGGAAAGTCAAAATAGCACATAGAGTTTCTAAATTCGGGACTACTTCCTGCCCACATATTTTGAGATCTTGTTACCTTTTTAAAGTCTCAAAAGGGAACATGAAAAATATTCCTCTTGGCTTGTCCACTCCTAACTAGCAAATATCCTTATCTTGCAGTTATGTGGATCCAAATGATCCTACCAGGATCTTCTTACAGCAGCCAGAACCAGAATCACAACTGAGGCGGCGCTCATACTACTCACAGACAGCAGAAAATTCCATTTGAACAGCTGTGTAAGTCTGAATATTAAGAAACGTGCAGACATGGTGGGTTAAGGTTAATACTGCCTCAGCATCAGCAAATTAAATAGTGATATTTCATTTATAGTTTATTCAAAAAATAAATTTTACTTTGTTTGAAAGCAAAGCCAAACTGTGTATATTGTCGCTATGAGTGTAATCTTCTTGTGTATATCAATGTGGACATTGTGGAGAGACGTATATTTTCTTTCTGATATGCTTTGTCACAAAATACTAGTTATAATTTTTATGCGTGATGTTAATATATGATGTTGTGCAAGCCTATTTAAAACAAAATAACGCTATGGTTTAGAGTTTTATGGAAGGCAATTTAGGCCCCATATTGTCATTACCATTTTCTGTGTGATGATCCTCTAATGGAATGTTGATTTTGGAGATTGCACAGATATATGTGATATTTGGGGAGTGAATTTTATTGGAGTTGCCTTCATGGGATGTTTGTTTCTAGTGTAAAATTGAAAATTTTGACATGATTTTTGAATTTACTCATTTAAATAAAAGAAGAAGTTCAATTAGTAACTAAAAAGGTTATTCACGCAACACTAAGGTCCAGGATTTCAACAGAACCAAAATTTTGAAGCTCATTTAGTATTCAATCGCTGCAGCTTGTTTCTGTTTCCATGATCACAAGTAAAGTCCCTTGGTCATATTCACCTCACTGGATGCATGTTTATAAAATGTTTTTGTAGCTTAATAAAGTGCTGGATTTTTTCACTTTGCGCTTGTGTTGCACTTGAAAATGAAGCTTGGAATATTTCATGAATGTTCATTCCATATATTGATGAGTAGCAAGTATTTTCTGAAGTGTGTCAAGTTATGATATTAATCTAAGGATTCAAGTCCATAGTTGTTGAACCATTCATCATGGATTCAACTTGGTTCATGAGTGCTAAGTGGACATTTCATCATGGAGCCCCTTTAGCTCATCAATTGATAAGTAACATGTATTTTTTTATAGTATTTCAAGTTATGCTATTAATATCAAGATTCAATTGTGTAGTTTTTGAGTGAAACTCACTAATCTATATTTCATGTGTAATGGTTCACACGAACCCATCTCTCATTGGAATGAATGTTCCACTTAACACTCATTGCATCTAGGCGATGCATAGGGGTGAAACATTCAGACTTCTAGAGAGGTCACCCATCCTTTTGTTATTCTTGATTCAAGTGTGCTTAACCATGGAGTTCTTATCAAGGTCAAACCCACTTAAGCTTGCTACCCTATTTGCAAAAACCTTCAACAAGTGTTGTGCCTTATGAACCATTCATCACAGAGTCCTTGTAGCTCATCAATTGATAAGTAGTCAAATTTTTCGCAACTTGTCAAGTTATGATATTAATATCAAGATTCAATTGTTTAGTTTTTAAGTCAAACTCATTGACCTATATTTCATGAGTGACGGTTTGCATTAACCCATCTCTCATGAGAATGAAGGATCCACTTGGCTCTAATTGCATCTAGGTGATGCTCATAAGGTGAAGAAACAAGACTTCCCAAGGGGCCAACCATCCTAATACTATTGCGAGCTCACTTAACTTGCTATCCCATTTGCAAAACCTTAACAAGTGTCGTGCCTTATGGACCATTCGTCATGGATCCCCTTTAGCTCATTAATTGATAAGTAGCAAATATTTTCCATAGTGTGTCAAGTTGTGATATTAATATTAGGATTCAACTCCGTAGTTTTTGAGTCAAAACTCATTAACTCATATTTTATGAGTGGTGGTTCGCACAAGCCCATCTCTCACGGGAATGAATGGTCCACTTAGCACTCATACCATCTAGGTATGCTTAGACGTCGTGAAGCATTGAGACTTGTCAGGAGTTACCCATTAGAGTACTACTCTAACTCAAGTGTGTTTAACTATGAAGTTTCCTCCAAGGTCAAGCCCACTTAGCTCGCTACCCCATTTGCAAAACCTTTTACAAGTGTTGTGCCTGATGAAGCATTCATCATGGAACCATTTTAGCTCATCAATTGATAAGTAGCAAGTATTTTTTGTAGTGTCAAGTTATGCTATTAATAACATGATTCAATTGCATAGTTTTTGAGTTAAATTCATTCTCATATTTCATGAATAGTGGTTCACACGACCTTGGGTTAGCAAGCTAATTAGACTTGACATTGGGCAAAATTCCATGGTTAAGCATGCTTGAGTCATAGTATTGGGATGGGTGACATCCTATTGAGTCTTGATGCTTAACACTACGAGAATCACCTAGATGCAATGGGTGCTAAGTGGACCATTCATTCCCATTTGAGATGGGTTTGTGCAAACCACTACTCATAAATATTGGTCAATAAGTTACTATAAAATTATGCAATTGAATCATAATATTAATATCACAACTTCATATATTGTTTTAAAGGATATTTTATGCTACTATATGTGTTTTCTTTTGCACTTGAAACCAAAACTCGATTGTCTTAGAAAAACCCCATATTTTGGGTATGTTAGCACCCCAATTTGATGTCTTATCTTTGCTTTATTTTTCTTTTATGTTGTGCATTTGACCTTACCCACCCTTTGTTTAAAATCAATTTGAGAAATCTTCTATTGAAAAAGTAGCTCGGAAGATTGTTTTCTAGCCTGGAACCGTGTCACCCAAGTTGGAGCGGTTATGGATAAGTTTCTTGATTTTTTCCTTTTGATTTTCTGCACACTTGCCAATGTGGCAATTTTCTTTTAGAAACAACTTTGTTTTTTTCTGAAGTCAAACATTGCTTTATTCCATTGTATGTGAATGAGAGGTTATAAAAGAAATTGATGTGTGTGTTGGAGAGTAGAGAAATTGAAGGTTTTTTGCAGGGAATGACACAAGAGAAAGGGAGATTGGAGTGAACAAAAGGAGGAGTTGAGACATTATCCAAGATTGCAGTATTGCTATGGGTTTGGTAGATTTAACCGAGGACAATTCTCAGAATCGGTTTATGCCAAGTTTTGGCAGTTATTGTAAAGTTCTTTTCTGTAGTAATAAAATATCTCTTTGAATGCTGGTTTTTCCCTAGAGTCAGGGGTTTTCCAGGGTAAATCACTATGTCAAAGTGATTGGTTTTCTCTAATTTTTGTTGTTTTCAATATTTTTTGTGAATGGTGTTGTGCATGCTTCAATTCTTTGTATCAGTCATTTGATTTTTGTTATTCAAATTTTTGAGTTTAAACAATAGTGAATTTATTGCTAGGTTTCACAACACCAATAGAGATGTATTTTTCACATGGTATTAGAGCTAATACTCTGAAAGAGAAAACTAGGGCTCAATCACACAGGTGCAAGTTTTAATTTTCTTTTTGTGTTCTGGGAGGTTTAAGTTCAAGGGTTTCAGTAATGGTAGCAACTGGACTAAGAGATTCAGACAAACTTGAGGGGGCTTCAAACTTTGGTGTGTGGAAAGCAAGAAGTCTTCTATTACTGAAGGATAATGGTATGAAGGAATACACAACCACTACTGTTTTTATTTTGAAAAATGCTACGCTACTAGCGACCTACCAGAGAGAAGATGCCAAAGCTAGATGCATCATTATGGATGGGGTCAAGGATCACCTTGTTCCTCATATTGCAAAATTAAACACCTGCAACAAGATGTATGATGCCATACTCAAGTTATACTAGAGTTCAAATTTGAATAGGCAACTGATTCTTAGGGATAAACTGAGAATTGCCAGAATGAACAAAGGGGAGAGTGTAGTTGACTACCTTACTAGGATTATAACAGTAAAAGATGAGCTGGTAACTGTCGGGATAGCAATACCAGATGATGAGGTTGTCAGGATTGCATTGGCAGGATTCACAAAAGAATGGGACATCTTTGTAAAAGTTGTATCCGGACGACAAGATATTCTTGATTGGGATCGTTTGTGGACTGATTCCACTTAGGAGTTACAAATAAGTTATGTTAATGGAGGCAACAACAGTAGTCGTAAGGGTGACGTAGAGAATGTTGCTCTTGCCAGCAAAATCAAAGCCAAGAAAGGCTCAAGCAGTGGGTCTACCTCTAAAGGGGACAAGAAGAAAAAGAAAGCTCTAAGCGAAATTAAACGTTATGGTTGTGATCATCTAGAACATTATGTTAGTCAATGTCCGAATTAGAAGAAAGGAGACAAGAAGCAGACATCAGCTTCAATGGATGTTGATGAGCTATCCTTTAGACTAGAAAAAGAGTTTGGTCTTGTAACTTGCTTATCTAGCTTGAGCACTACAAGTCTCTGGTATATTGATAGTGGCGCATCATGCCATATGACGGGAGTTAGAGAACACTTCTCGAACTACAAAGCAGAAGAGATAGACTTCCAGATAAAAATGGGAAACAAGTCCACTTGCACTCTAGTTGGGAGAGGGACTGTTTCATTTCAGAGGGAGTCAAGTAGTGATATTAAGATCACAAATGTATTGCATGTGCCATGGATGTGCATGAATATGATTTCAGTATCTGCCCTTGAAGACAAAGCGTACAACATACTCTTTCGAGGACAAAAGATGTATTTAAAACACAAGGATTGGAAGAAGGTGAAGCAAATTGGGGTTAGAAGTGACAATTTATACAAGTTGCAGTTTGAAACTACTAGTGAGCAGTGACAACAACAAAGAAATAGGAGAGTTATGGCATAGGTGGATGAGACATTTACACCATGGGGCATTGAAATTGCTCAGAGAAACCGTAATAGGAATTCCAGAGTTGAGTGCAACACATAGTGACATGTGTAAAGGATGTGCACTCGGGAAATTTTCAAAGGAAGCCTTTCCTAGAAGTGATAGTAGAAGCAAAGGTGTTCTTGATTTGATACATTCTAATATTTGTGGTCCCATGTCTACTCATTCTTTGAGGGGTTATGAGTATTACGTAGCCTTCATTGATGATTTCTCCAGGAAGACTTGGATATATTTCTTGAAGGCCAAAGATGAGGTCTTCAGTCGCTTCCAAGAATTCAAAGCTCTTGTGGAGAATATGACAGGCAGGAAGATCAAGGTTCTTCAGACAGACAATGGGGGTGAGTATAAAAGCAAAGCCTTCCAGGGGTTGTGCACCAGAGAAGGAATCAAGAGAGAGTCGATTGTTCCCTACAACCCACAACAAAACGGGGTTGTTGAGTGTAAGAATAGAGCAATTGTTGAAGCAGCTAGGGCCATGCTATTTGATCAGGATTTGCCTAAGTATCTTTGGGCAGAAGATTGCAACACAACAGTCTATATTCATAATAGAGTACCTCATAAGATTTTGGGGAAAATGACACCAGAAGAAGCCTTTATGGGGAAGAAGCTTGAGGTCGGGCATTTTAGGATCTTTGGCAGTATAGCATACTATCATATACCATCAAAGAAACAAATTGAGTTAGATTCGACTGCAAAGAAAGGTTTCTTTGTTGGATACATCAAAACCTCCAAGGCATACATGATCTTTATTCCAGGGACAAGGAGGATCATAGTGAGATGTGATGTGAAGTTTCTAGAGGAGAAAGCCTTCAAAAAATCTCAAGATTTGCTAGTAGTTGAGCAGAGTCAGCAGATTGAAGCTCCAAAAGTGGATCAAGAGTCTCAGGTACATGACACTGTGACAAGAACGAATGTAGATACAGGTTCCTTGGGTGAGTCGAGTCCACAGGATCTGGAGTAGTAGAATAAGGAACATCAAGTTCCACCTATTGTTGTATCTCCTACCGGTGGGAGAAGGACTAGTCGAGTGGAAACTTAGATTGTGTGAGACGCTCAGGGGTTTATGGGAGCTCCTAGAATGAGTGGCAGGGAGAGGAGACCACTAGTTAAATATTTTGATTGTGGCATTAATAAGCGAGCTCATTGACAATGAGCCTTCAAGTTATCAGAATGCTGCATAACAGCAGGTTTGGCAGGATGCCATGGTGCAATACAACTCCATCATGAAGAACGATGTCTAGGGGGTAGTGCCAAGGCCTATAGATAGGGCAGTGATTGGTTCTCTCTGGATCTATAAGATCAAGCATGCTGCAGATGGTAGCATAGAGAATACAAAGCCAAGTTTTTGGCCAAGGGGTTCTCTCAGAAGGAGGGAATCGATTATGACGAGACATTCGCTCCAATGGCCAAATATACCTCCATATGAGCTGTGATCTCATTAGCAACACAAATGGGATGGTAGATCCATCAGATGGATGTCAAGACGACATTCCTAAATGGAATTATAGAGGAGGTGTATATTGAACAACCAGAAGGTTTTGTGGCACATGGGAGTGACTCATGTTTGTAGGTTAAAGAAAGCACTATACGAACTTAAGCAAACACCTAGAGTGTGGTATGAGCGCATAGACAGTTACTTGCAGAGCATGGGATTTGTGAAGAGTGAGGCAAACTCCAACCTTTACTATCTCATGGTGGGAGGTGAACCACTCATTCTAGTTTTGTATGTGGATGATTTATTTATGACTGGTTCACTGAGGCTCATAGGGGATTGCAAGAGGGACCTAGAAGCAGAGTTCGAGATGAAGGATTTGGAGTTGATGCACTATTTTCTAGGACTAGAGGTGTGGCAGACAAAGGGAGAGATTTTCCTTAGTCAAGGGAAATATGCTATGGAAATCTTGAAGCGATTCAAAATGCTAGACTGTAGACCCATGTCTACACCGATGGTTATAAATTGGCGGAAGATCAATGCATCAAAGCAGTAGGCAATAGACCCCACCTTGTATAGACAACTTATTGGGTCATTGATGTATCTGGTCAATACAAGACTAGACATTTGCTTTGCAGTCAACTCTCTTAGTTCATGGTCGAATCAAAGAGAGTATTTTGGACAATAGCAAAGCATGTGCTGAGGTATCTACGTGTACAATTGAGTATGGGTTGAGATATACTTGAGGTGATGGTGTCAGGTTGATTGGTTACACTGATATAGACTGGGCAGGTAATGCAGTGGACAAGAAAAGCACTTCGAGTTGTTGTTCCAACATGGGATTAGGGGTTGTCTCTTGGTACAATAGGAAGCAAAAGTCTGTTGTATTAAGCTCTGCGGAAGCAGAGTACATGGCAGTGAGCATGGCAACATGTGAGGCCATATGGCTTCAGAAGCTATTAGTGGCACTGTTTGGTCAGGAGCTAGAATTGACCATCATTCACTATGATAATCAGAGTTGCATAAAACTTTCTGAGAATCCTGTGTTTCATGATAGGTCAAAGCATATTGACATTAGATAGCACTTTATCAGGGATTGTGTATAGCGTGGATTAGCTTGACTACAATATATATCTACAGATGAGCAAGTTGCAGACATCTTAACAGAGGCCTTGATGAAAAGCAAATTTGTCTTCTTTAGGGACAAGTTAGGTGTAGTAGAGAACACCTTCTTCGCTAAGAGGGAGTGTTGAAAAAGTAGCTCGAAAGATTGTTTTCCAGCTTGGAACCATGTCACCCAGGCTGGACCAGTTATGGATAAGTTTCTTGATTTTATTTTTTTTGATTTTCTGCACACTTGCCAGTTTGGCAATTTTCTTTTAGAAACAACTATTTTTTTCTAAAGTTAAACACTGCTTTATTCCACTGTAGGTGAATGAGAGGTTATAAAAGAAATTGATATGTGTGCTGGAGAGTAGACAGATTAAAGCTTTTTTGCAGGGAATGACACAAGAGAAAGGGAGATTGGAGTGAACAGAAGGAGTTGAGACATTATCCAGGATTGCAGTGTTGTTGTGGGTTTGGTAGATTTAACCTAGGACAATTCTCAGAATTAGTTTATGCCAAGTTCTGGCAGTTATTGTAAAGTTCCTCTTTTCTATAGTAATAAAATCTCTCTTTGAATGCTGGTTTTTCCCCAGAGTTGGGGCTTTTCCAGGGTAAATCACTGTCAAAGTGTGATTGGTTTTCTCTAATTTGAAATTTCTGTTGTGTTCAGTATTTTTTGTGAATGGTGTTGTGCATGCTTCAATTCTTTGTATCAGTCATTTGATTTCTGTTATTCAAATTTCTGAGTTTAAACAATAGTGAATTTATTGTTGGGTTTCACAACACCAATAGAGGAGTCATATTTTTCACATCTTCAATGGGTTCCCTAAATGTCAAAAGGTGTAAAGACCCAAAAAAAAATCCAAGTTTGGGCTTTTTGTAGTGTTTTCCTTGGTATTTCATGTGTTGTCAAAGTTTTGGACTTTTGGGTTGTCCATATCTGTATATTCTCCTTGTCGATCTTGATAGCCCACTTAGGTCCTTGCTAAATTTGTCCAATTGTCATTTTGTCGGTGTATTGAAATTTCTTATCCCTCAATACCATTCTCTTGCTAAAATTCATTTGCCCCTTTTAGGACTTTACTTCCTCATTTGTCCGTCCCTTAGTACTAGTTCCCATTCATGCCCTATCCTAACTCCCTAATCTTGACATCCTAAATCCTCTTCTTTGTTGGGGTGCCCTTTTTGACATTCCCCCATCTCATGTCTCCTTCAGCACGACTTCCTTATTAATCCGAACTCTTCGATCTTGACGCCTTGCTTCCTAACGCTGCTACAAGATATTACATACTCTCGTCTCAAGGTATTCATTAGCATGGAAGCCCAACACACATTGCAATGTGTTTCATCAGACTTTTGGAGTGGTACATGCTCCCTTCCAAGTCCAATGTGTTATGAAGGAAATGTGGTGTCTTTTGGAGTTTCAGAGTACTTCCTACTCCCATCCCAAGTATTGGAAAATGGTAAATTCCAATGATCTTCAAAAGCCCGATATGCTTAAGAGGAAATCATTGTACCTATCGAAGGTGTGAGAATATTAATGCCCGAGTCATCCAAAGGCCTAATAAAGTAAAGGGAAATGTTTCAAAGGCTGTAAAGGCCCGATGAATTTTGATAATTTTGAAAGGGCAATATTTTAATATCTACGCAAGTTGTAGGCGCCAAATGGAATGGGGTGCTTCTCCTCCACCCACTACACCTACTTGCCATTAGTGCAGGAGCTTTCTTAGCTACCTTGTGTACTCTAGCTACGACATTGAATTCTTTTGGTATATGTTTTGGAGGGAATTCATTTGGGTTGTTGATTTCAAATTGCTACAATGCCATTTTGAGGGCATGTGTCGAGTTGGACAAAAGATGTTTTGAGTCTCATTTAAAAGCGGTTGGATAATTGCAGTTGCAAAGCCAACAAGAAGAGAATATTGTAAGAAACCTTAGGGTTTCATTTTTCAGTATTGGGTAGGATTATTTTGAAGTTGATAACATATCTTGCATAAACCGCATAGTCTGTGTCCAACTAGTTATAAGCATTGATCTATAATTTGTTTCCTATCCTATCACCTCAACACATTTTAAACAAACTAAACATTATATACATTTTACTCGTGTTGTCTTTAAAGCTTCAATGTATAGGTGCATAATAGCAATACGAGTTGTTATATCCATATTTAAACACTTTATTTGGTAAGCCTTATTTGTTGTATAGAGGCGCATAGCCTTGTATTCTCTCACCAATGCATAGGTACTTTGTGACAAGTAGAATAGGGGTACACTATGTAGAGGGTATAGTTTGTAGCAAGTTGATTGTCCAATCTTTATAGTATCATATAATTCAACATCCTAGCGGAACTCGCCTTGGCCTTATAAAACCAAAAGTGAAGGAGGTTTTACCCACCTCAATAATTGGTCCTTAGTTGCCCAATTTGAATAGGTTTTGTGGTATTATTCCCAAGTTTGACACCTCTGGCTCTTGGGAGCCTATCCAACCTTAGGGATTTGGGATATAAAACTTTGTGCACCAACATGGTACATACAAGGTTGTGAATATTGAGATTTTACCTTTCAAAAGGTGGGGATGGTTCCTTCTATAATTGATGCAAGTATAGTTTGCTGCTCACAAATTCACAATGCAACATATCTCTACTGCAACAAATAATAATTCATAAAACCCAAGAAATGCAAACACAACTAAATAATTTTTTTATTACATTCAATCAACTTGAGACAAATACATAAATTGTTCAATACATCATGGATTCAAATCTACACAATAGGCTCTTCTTGTAGCTTCATTTCATTGCTCCAAAACTCTTCATACTTCACCTCCAAATCTCTGCACCTTTCTCTTGAACTCCATGCTGATCTATGTACGTTTTACTCCACTTTTTCTCCCATATGGTTGCTGATTTTTTGATCTTCTAAAACCTATCACTCTGTTTGTTGCTACTCCCTCATTTTTTCGAATCCTATAAAACGTTTTTTGGGTTTTGTGCACCTTCTTCTAAGCTTTCCAAAACATTTTAAAATTCTTAATTTCATTATGATATGAGTAAGTTATGACCGTTTTACCAAGACCGGGTCTCATAGTTACGACCTAGACAATCTTTTTTGTTTCCCCAAAAATAATAAAATGCTAGTCAAACCTCTAGAATACTCATTACTCCTTCCTAGCATGGATTTCTTTTTCTTGCCATGTGCATTTCAATGTGCAATTCAATTTTTTCCTCCTACTCTCCAACCCATTATCTCCACTCTCCCTTAACACCCTACATTTCAATCTTGCAATAAAATACATTTTCAAATTTCAAAGAGGAGTTACAGAGCATATTAATTGCCCACTCTAAGCTTGGGTGTGGGATTTTCCTTTTTGGAAAATTAACATTATTCGACATTTTTAAACAAATAGAAAAATGAATCAATTAAGCAATTTGATTTTCCCACAATCCGTCACCAAATTCTTCTATGCGGCAGGAGTTGAAAATTTCAACAATTTGAGCCTACAACCAAAAATCAAAATAAAACACAAGCATGAAATTTTAATTTTTTTTTGGTTGTGCAGGATTGCTTGGTACTCCTGGATTCTCCTGCATCAAACACCCGGGGTAGAAAGTTTGTGAGCATAGGCTCAAAAAAGTGGAGTTGAATGGTAGAACCATTCTTTTAGATTGCAAACAATTTGCAAAAAACTCCATCGTTGTCTAATGTGCACATGAAATGATTTCTTCTTCCTCTTTTTCTAGCACTTTGTTGGCACAAGCACCATCCTCCTTCCACAACTCCATTCACCACTCTTCTCTCCTCTCATGGATTCACATCCACCATGTATTTCCCTTCTCCACCAAATACACTCTACTCTCCTCTTCTCATTTGTGGGTTCAACCCCACCATAGACTGACCACTTCCACCAAATCTCACCTGTGGCATCCTCTATAGCTTCTACATATAAATATGCTACATCCACACACCAATCTACAACTACATAATCTCTCTTTCTATTTTCTTGCACTAAATCCTTTTGCAAATTCACATCAACTATTTCATCATACAATGTAGAAAAATCAAAATTTACCTCTTCATCAATCTGATGCTTCATGTCCACCAACATGTCTTCATTATACTCTTCCTTTGCTGCAACAACTTCTACCTCATCATCATCTGCTACAATTTTTTTCACTGGGTCTACACTTTCATTATTCTCAAGGTTCTCATTTGATCTAAACATCTCCTCTATCTTCATGATCTCCTCTACAAGCAATGAATCCTCCTCATCAGGTCCTCTATGAAACACAAGACTTTCACAAATCTTTATATTCTCATTCTTCTCACTATCATCTTTCTTCTTCTCACTTTTCTTCATCGATATCCTCTCATATTTGCCAATATTCTTCAATTTATCTATCCTCGTCTTGATCTTTCTCACTTCCTCTCAGATTATTTGTCTCATCTTCTCAAACTTTTCCTTTTCTACCTTCTCCCAATATTGTTCCCAAAACAATATTCTTGCGAGTCTCCTCACAACCCATCCCATCTTGTCTATTGCAATATCACCTCAAATCACATGCTTTGCATTTCCATGGCTTGTCCCTCTTAGCTCTCAATTGTTCAGGACTCCTCACACACCTGCAACAATTCTCTCAAGCTTTGAAACAACTTCAATCCTCACCCACAAATCCTGGCGTAAGTTGCCTCACATTCGATGCTCTGCTTATACACTCAAGATCACTGGCTCTGATACCATCTGATGCAAGTACAGTTTGCTGCTCACAAATTCACAATACAACATATCTCTACTGCAACAAATAATAATTTATAAAACCCAAGAAATGCAAACACAACTAAATATTTTTTTATTACATTCAATCAGCTTGAGACAAATACATAAATTGTTTAATACATCATGGATTCAAATCTACACAATAGGCTCTTCTTGTAGCTTCATTGCTCCAAAACTCTTCATACTTCCCCTCCAAATTTATGCACCTTTTTGTTGAACTCCATGCTGATCTTTGTACGTTTTACTCCACTTTTTCTCCCACATGGTTGCTGATTTTCTGATCTTCTAAAACCCGTCACACTCTTTCTTTCATTACTCCCTCATTTTTTCGAATCTTCTAAAATGTTTTCTGGGTTTTGTGCGACTCCTTCTCAGCTTTCCAAAACACTTTGAAATTCTTAATTTTGTTACAATATGAGGAAGTTATGGCCGTTTTTACCAAGACTGAATCTCATAGATACGACCTAGACAATATTTTCTTTTTCCCCAAAAATAATAAAATGTCAGTCAAACCTCCAAAATGCTCATTACTCCTTCCTGGCATGGATTTCCTTTTCTTGGCATGTGCATTTCAATGTGCAATTCAAATTTTTCTTCCCGCTCTCCAATCCACTATCTCCACTCTTCCTCAACACCCTGCATTTCAATCTTGCAATAAAATACAAATTCAAATTTCAAAGAGGAGTTACAGAGCACAATCATTGCCCACTCTAAGCTTGGGTGTGGGATTTTCCTTTTTGAAAAATTAACATCTTTTGACATTTTTAAACAATTAGAAAAATGAATCAATTAAGCAATTTGATTTTCCCACAATCCGTCACTAAATTCTTCTATGCTGGAGGAGTTGAAAATTTCAACAATTTGAGCCCACAACCAAAAATCAAAATAAAATACAAGCATAAAATTTTAAAATATTTTTGGTTGTCCAAGATTGCTTGGTACCCCTGGATGCTCCTGCATCAATAACAATGCCATATTAGGCGCTAGGGTTTCTCAGCTCTAAAAACTGGTATATAGTTTTTGATTGAATCCCTCATCATTAACTTCTATATATTTAAGTTTTTATACAACAATTGAAGGCCAAAAACATCAGTTCACAAGGCACTTGAATTTGGTATCTATTACTATCTTATTAAAGGAGAAAATAAATTGGTTGTTTGGACTATAAAAGTAAGTACCAGTAATCTTTAATAAATGGTTTTCTTACCATACATGGTTTAATATTAGTGTCTTTTCCCTTCTTTCTCTTAATGATTTCATTACACTTTGGTGAGCAATAATATGCTTTTAGCTCCCCATCTATATAAATTAATTAAAAAAATAAAATCTACCTAGACGACTCAGTGATTCTATCAATGTTAGTGTCCTCAAATTGATGCTCCATAGTTGTAGGGGGATGTTGGTGGGATGCATCTCCCTTACTAGAGGTAGGTATAGAGATATCTCCAAGCATAAGAGACATCTTGATCACATCTCTACTTGTCTCCCTTAGAAACACCCTAAAAATATGAAGTTGGCAGGGGGTGGAGCATTTCACAATTTATATAGTTGTGGTTGTTGAAGGATTCAAATCATATGTATTAAGATAACGATTCTTCAAGCAATGTTTGAATGCCCTTGTGAATAAGCCTACTATTTGTATGTCTCCCCTTGAATAGATTTGTTGTTTGTATTGTACAATGTAGATATTGTAATAAATAAACTATTGTTGCATCCAATGATGGCACTCTCACTCTCATTTGATGGGGATGGCATTTCAAATAACTCCTTGCTTGTTGCAATGGCCCATGGTAGTGGTTCTTTGGCATTAGGTGGGTTTGCTATGCATGTTTTGTGACATTTATCCCTCTCCGGTAGGGGATTCTCATGCTTGCCCTATTTCCAACCTTGGTGTTGGTGTTGTGCTCACATGTAAGGTTTGTTTGCCTCCTACAAGTTTGGTGTCAGAGGCTGATTGCAACCCTCTCCCTATTTCCTCTACTTTCACTCTCAATGGCACAACAAATCCTTCTATCACTAGTTGTAGGAGCTTTGCAAGTGTTGTAGGTGTTGGTATTGGTGCTACTCGCCCTTTGAAGGAGAAAATTTGTCCCATCCCTTGTGCCAAATCCTCCTTGGTGGTGGTTTGTGGCTAGGATGTTGTGGAGAACAAGGATTCATATCAATGTAGGTGTCTGGTGTGTAGATTCTAAAACCTTTGACCTTTGCTTGACCTTCACAATTGGGTGCTAGATTCTTGGAGGCTTCTTTTGGTGGGTAATATTGAGCTCTTCCCTTTTGCTAAAGGTTTCTTCATTGTTATTTTTGCCTCTTCTGAGGACAAAAATTTGGTGTCACATGTTAAGCTATGGTCTTGGGATGAGCACTCTCTCTCCATAAAGCCTTGGTCAACTTCCTTTAACCTTCTTGGTGATCCTCTAAATGTGCATCTAGTGTGGGTTAGGCTTCTAAATTCTCCCCTCCATTAGTCACCTGGCTACAATTGTCCTCTCTCAACACAAAGACATTGCTACTTGGAGGAAGAATGTTGACAAAGATCACTTGACTATTCATGCCCCTAATTCTCTGACAGTTGGCTCCTCTTAGGATGATGATGCTTCCTTAGCTTTTGGTGTGGCTCTGACATGCCCTTTGGACCCTATTGGGGAATCTACTACCATGATCTCACAACTTGCTTTGCCTTTAGCTTTGGATCAACTCTAGATTACTCATGTGATGGAAGGTTACCTTTCACCTTCTATAGCTCTTTCTTCCCTTGTTGATAGGTTATTTGTGGGGAAATCTCACCATCGCTTTCCCTTGCTTTGAGAATTTGGAAGATAATATCTCTTGAATTGTTGTTAGGAGGAAGAAATGTCTTCCTAAATCATTATCCCAAATTCATGCTACAATGTTGGGTCGGAGGCCAACTTGAACAAGGCTTGGTATTGTCTAAGTGGGACCGCAAGGGTCCCAGATCTTTCGATTGTTTGTAGTTGTTTTCAACAACTTCGCTATAATTGTACCTCACTCTTTTGGAGTGCTATTTTTCTATTTTTTTTGGCTTGCTTGGTACATGATTTGGCTTACCTTATGGCAACCTTTGTAAATGGTCATGGCCCTTGTTTTCCCACTTAATCTAATTAAAAACACACATATTGTAATCCCACTTAATCTAATTAAAAACACACATATTGTAATGCTAAAGTTTTAACACCATGCACAACAATGTACATGCATTCCAAGCTCTATAGAAGGCACTCTAGTCTCCTTGGAATGAATCAACACCCTAGATTTCTAGTAAATTGATAGGCTTAAGTATTTGTGAAGTTACACCTCTTGTCTATGCTAATAGAAAATGCATCTTGTATATTCCATATTTTAGGTTTATGTTTAAGATTTCATTTTATCGTCTTGTTTATATGGCATTTCTTTAATTTGATAGTAGTTTTTGATCAAACTCATTGACCTATATTTCTTGAGTAGTGGTTCATACACACCCATATCCAATGAGCATAAATGGGTCACTTAACACTCATTGCATCTAGGTGATGTTTATAGGGGTGAAGGAATTTTAAGGTTCCAATTCCATAATTTAAAGTTTTCATATTCATTTAATTAATTATATATAGTTTAAATTTTTAATATTTTTAATTTATTATTTTAATTTAAGTATAATTTATCAAATGAATACAATTATAATAAACTATACCTAATTTTATAATTACATATTTTAATTTTTAAATTTTTGTAAGTTTCTTATATAAGTTCATTCCATGGTAAATAGCTAAAAGGAAGAGACGAAGTTGTGCTACAAAAAGCATCTATTTTTGTATCGTACACATCATTCATTGTCTCATTTCGTCCAAAAACTACCAAATGTTTCTTACCCAAGAAACTATGGGCGTGATTTGCTAGATCTTGAAAAATCTCTTATTGAAACAAAATAATGTTTTTATAAGATACAAAATATCTTGAATATGTTTCCAATGCTGTGTTTTCAGATGTTTATCTTTTGCATAATAGATCGATTACCATTATTGGTATTCCACCAATATTTGTTCATGCAAATAAGATCTTTTGATTGCAAAGAAAGCATATATCTTTTGCCTTGTATTTATGATAATATGGATGTTTTTTTCTATTAGATTTTGGCAATCCTATACTTTCATCTAAATTGCTTTACCAAATTCAAATAATTCAAACTTTGAAATTCTTCTATATCTTCTAAAGAAGTTTGTGTTTTCTTAATTTTTTTTCTTTATAATATGTTTTAGGATGCTTATCTTTAACATAACAAATCAGCTACTATTATTGGTATTCCATCAATATTTGTCCAAACAATAAGATCTTTTGATTGCAAAGAAAATGTTTTATCTTTTGCCTTGTATTTATGATAATATAGACATTTTTTTTCATGAGACCTTTTTCATTTTGTAGTTCTTTACTATTTGGAAATCCTATACTTTCATCTAAATTGTTTACCAAATTCAAATGATTCAAGATTAGAAATTCTTCTTCTATATCTTCTAGAGAACTTCATTTTTTCTTAACTTTTTTTCTTTTGCTATCCATTGCTAATGTAGAAAAGGATTTCATTATCTCATTTAAATATAAATAAATTCTCTTAGTATCTTTAGTATACGAGAATAAATTGTTTTCACAATATTTTTCATAATTCCTATTATCGAGGTAAATATTCTTTATTTTTTGAAAGAACTTACACATAAAGTGTACTATAGAGTGGACCATCATGCATGTTATCATATATATTTTAATGTATTCTATTAAAATATTAGAACCAAAACAAAAATATCCTTCTCCTTTCAATAAACCATAATGTTTTTTTTAAAGACTAAATATGTTTCCATCAAATGAATCACCATATGTTTTTGTAGGCATAAGAAAATGTCTCTAAATTATTTCCTAGATAAAAATATTTTTTAATGTCTCCAATAATATATTAATGCAATTAGTTTTAAAATTTACTTCAAATGTTATTTAATTGGCTATTATGAAATCATTGTAGTGACTTATATTTAAAACTTGGACCACTTTAATTTTTTATTTAAATATTTTTCCAATCTCTTACTAAAACTCAAAATTTCCCTTTACATTTACACAATACACAAGATTCAACAAATAACCTAAATATTCTTTCACATTTGTACATTAACATTTAAACCTAAACTATAAAACATGATTTTTTGTATTAACATAGAACACCCAATCCACAAATCAGGTCCAAAAGATTATTAAACAAATTGTAGAGTTTTTCCCTATTACATGGGCCTATAAATAGTTTACAAAATGCTATAACAATAGCATATATAATAAGCAATATTTGTAATTGCACTAAACTTACACTTAATACCAATCATTGGTTCACAAAATGCATAAAACAATGTAGAATATCTATTATAATAAAAATGGTATGTATAAACATGATATTATGTTGCTACAATAGCTAATACCAATGGGAACATGAATGCTTACACCCATGACATTGGGATGGCATATAAACTCGATACCTATGAGATTTAGAACCATGAAATTTAAATACAAACTTTGGATGAGCTTGTCCTTCCAAATGGGGTTCATCCTTTTCCACACATGATCCATAAGGGTTTTCATTCTCTAATCATTAGCACATTGATGGGTCTTCATCCTCAAATCTAGGTGTTTGAACACAACTAAAAACAAGGTTTTTTATTTAAGGTTTATGTTTAGAAGATTGCATTATAATATTATGTTTAGACTATAAATCCTTAATACCTTTGAAAGGAATGTTGAAACTTGCATTGAATTCCAAGGTCTCATGATGAGTAAATAGGAGAGATCACCCATTGCTAATGCGTGTTATTTTCCTTTGAACTGCACTTCAAATCATGCCACATTCCCCTATACGTAGACAAGAAGTATGTGAAATTATTTTTGCAACTTGCAAATGTACTCTACATCAATGGGGAGAGATCTTGTAGGGTATGAAACCCTAACCATCACATTAATGGTAGCCAAGGCCACATCTTCATTTACAACATTAGAGCTACATGTGGATATGTAGGAAAACCTTCTAGAAGATGCATCATCCATGCAAACAGTAATGGTGGTTTGGTCATGTAAGGAGGTAGGTGAGTTGAAATGTGAAAATGGTAGGAGTGTTAGAGTTCATGAGTCAAAAATACTTAATGAATCTCACCATTAGTTGGAGATTGGATTTAGGAAGGAGAAAGCATGATGGTAAGGATGAGTCTGAAACTTTGACAAGGGAAAAGAGTCGAGTGCAAAAGAAAGGTATGACAAAATGGACAACTTTGATAACCCAACAAGAGAAGATAATGAATATGGGGGATGGATGTGAGGTATGCTTGGATGGATAAGTTTGACACTACAACAGACATAAAGGAAAAGTGGAGTTGGAAGGAAAGGCACGCCAAGATGGGGAAGTTTGAAATTTTGACGAGGACCAAGGATAGGTTGGAGTTAGACGAGAAATCATGTCTAGATGAGGAATTTTGAAACTCAAACGACTAAAAAATGCTTAGAAGGTTGGGCATGCCTTTAGAATTAGAGACTTTAGGGACCTTCATAGACATAGGGAGAAAGAAGAGGAAGAACACACACAAAATTGGATTGTGTGAGACGAGGAAGATAGGATATAGGCATTTTGGTCCATAACATAAGTTAATACAAAAGGGGGACATGACAAGTCCTCTCCACTCAAAATTGCTTGCCCTCAAGCAAAAAAATAAATCTTCCAAATTTATTGCTTCATCCCAAGTAACATCCTTTGTAGGTAGGTTCTTCCCATGTACCAAATGATCTGTGATGGCTTCACATCCCAAATATTCCAACCTTGTGACTATGATGACATTGATTGCCCTTATGAAAAACACTCCATAATTTATGAACACTAAATGAATGCAAAATTGGGCATCGAGTCATCCCACAA
Organism: Sequoia sempervirens; assembly: GCA_007258455.2. Lineage (NCBI taxonomy): Eukaryota > Viridiplantae > Streptophyta > Pinopsida > Cupressales > Cupressaceae > Sequoia > Sequoia sempervirens. The sequence continues at coordinate 191,439,642 of VDFB02047230.1, read as the reverse complement.
TAATGGGTCCCAAACTTGGGACATCCTAAGTTTTGTCTGAAATCACAATTTTTTTTAAATTAATGATTTAAGCCTTGAGAGGTTCCATTTAAAGGGTTTTAATTGAATAAGGTTAGATAAGACCCCTTTAGATCAAAACCCCTTGGATAGAACCTCTCTAGTGTTAAATCAAACCCACAATGGAGTCTCCTTCACACCTATCAAAATGCTAACAAAAAACCACTTTTTCTTTATCTTTTGAGGGATAAAATAAATTCATTTAGAAATTATGTTTTGTAAGTATGTATCCCTTATTATAATATTTCCAAAAAGTATTATTTTTGAAATTTTTTAATTTTATTATATATTTATATTTTATTTCTTATGAATGTAGATTTTTCACCAAACATCAAGGTATTTGTTTCACACACACGGGAATGCAGAGAAATAAAATTCTAAAAACCATGTGTGCACTAGCTATTGATGTCCTTGTTTCAAAAATAAAAATAAAAATTAATTTCAATACATACAAAACAAGTTATGTGTGACGACATACACCTATGCCCAAATTATAATCTTTGACCTAAAAAATTAATTAAAAGTGTGCAACAATTTTTTTTTAAAATATTCATGCTCTAAATATTGATGTTACAAATCTATATTTTAAAAATTGTAATTTGATTCTTTCCATATACAAATTTATGTGTAACGACATAAACACCATTTTTTAAAATGGTTGTTTACTGTAAAAAAAATAAGTTATTAAAAGTTACATTAAAAAATTCCAATTTTTTTCTTTTTTTTAAAGAAAATATATATTTAAAATCTAAACACAAATCCTCACAATTCACTAGTTCACATCATCTCCAAATTATTAATGGTTTAGTTGCTATAGGTTTCATAAATTGAAAATTTGGTCAAAAATATTGATTTCATTGTCCTACTTTGGCCAAAAAGTGGAACATAATATTGTGGGTTGAACCCATCGTGAACACATATTTTCATGCATGAAAACATTCAAAGGGTTAGATTTTGGGCCTATTGTAGCAATACTCACCCAAGTGCAACCATTTAATCCATGGAGATTTATGCTTTTAACCATGTTCTTCAAGGTTCCTACCACACTTTGATTCACGTTTTTTGTTAGCCCCATTACTAGTAGATGATAACTTGTGCTAGGAATGAGTTTAGTACTAGTCAAATGGGATAATCCCTACCAGGGGAAAATATTAATTATGTTGTATTTATCATTGGTAATAGTCCCAGGAAACTTGAGCATCCCAATCACTTGATAGAAAAGTAATTCTACCTCATGATGTACATTGAATTCAAGATGATTGGTAAAGGAACATGCATATTTTTTTTTTATCTCATTCATAAAAGCATAGTTGTAATCTTTACCATGTTCTTTGGGTAAACTCATGATGGGGTCCAGTGTTCACGTTCCAAATCTTGATAAGGAATAAATAGTGGCTACAACAAACTTACTAAAACGTCTTGTTCTCATTCATTATATTAGTAGGGAATGTTCACCCTACTGTGCTTGAGATCCTCATCCTAAAGAACCTCCATGATAATCTCCCACATAATTACAAATATTGTAGGATCTATAATATACCACCATGGGTGTATCATGCATTATTTTCAAGATCATTTGCTTCATCTTAGACCCATGTACTTGAAAGAATATTCTTATACATAATGTAACCACCTACTAACGCATTCAATTCATTATGCACATTCCATCTAAGATGTCAGCAATAGATGTATTCTTGTGTATTCCATTATGATATAATTTTTCCATTCACCAAAGTTGGCATAAACAAAACAAGGGGTGGGAATCATAGAGAAGGCATCAATAGGTGCATCTTTTTTCCCTTTCATGTATTCTCTTTTGAAAACAAGAACATGGGGTTTCCTAACCCATTCCAATCTTGGGAATTGACAATTCCCTATCCTCAATTATTCTAGTGGTGTAGTTCGCTTATGTTCCGCTACTGTGATATTATTACAAGTGAGAAACACTAAACTAGGGGATATCTTTCTATTCATATCAAAGAGTGGTTTATCAACAACCCAAAGGAAACTAGAAAATGATAAAAAATAATTCATGTTTTCCTATTTAAACTCTTCTTCATGTTGACCCAAATATTGCCAATTGTCCTTTGAAGTCATCATTTCAAATTCCCAATCAATTATGTCATTCTCAAGCCACTTTCTTTGTTAACTTTCAATTTCTTGTCCAAATATCTTTAGAGAAGACTAATTCTATATTGGAAGCTTCTAATATTCTTGGGAACTGTTCTAAATCAAAATCCTCTTGGATCTAATCAAGCTATTTAATTATTTGTTTAATTTCCTTAGCCCTTGCTTTATTTTCTTGCTTCTTGATATTCAATAGCTCTTCAGTAAGTAATCACTGTTAGAGTAAAGGTTTTAACTTAATTATGTTAATTAAGTTACCTATATTCCTCTCTTAAGATTTCACTTTAGTTTGCATATTGCAACATTTAATAATTATATTAATTATTAAATGTCTTCCTATTAGGGTTTCTTTAGGGTTGCACAATATCCTTTTATAAAAATTGATCATTGTATTTTATCTTACTCTCTGATTAATACATTTTTCATATTTCAGAGTTTCAAAACCCTCTCTTGCTTTTTTCTCTATACTCTTCCCTGTGATAGGTATCCCTTTGCATGTAGGTGTTCTTGGACTCTGACGTTGGATCTGACAACTTCTACATGGTATAAGAGCGGACCTGCTGCAGCTTGTTCTTGTTTTGAAGATTTTGGAGCTATGAGGGTTTGATCGGGCTTTCACAGGTTTTCAATTTTTTTTTGTGGATCTGGGGGTTTCCTAATTTTCTAGGCATTTTGAGCCAAAACAGACCTCGCCATTGAGTCCGCAGCGCCCAAAAACCTCTATTTTCATATAAAATTCGACCAGTTTAGCCACAGTTGCACCAGAAGGAAAAAAATTTGGCCCCAAGGTCGTACGACCCTAAGGCACGATTTATGAGGTGAAAAATTAAAAAAAAATAAAAAAATTAATTTTAAACTCCTTCATATTTGGAAGCTGCCGCCACCCTCCAGCCAAGCGGCCACCAGTAGAGGAGGCGGCCGCCAGCAATAGCTGCCGGGCCGCCACCTCCACCGGTCGGCCACCCAGTTGCTGCCTCCACCCAGCCACTGCCGACCGGCCACCGACCTGCCACCATAGCTCCGCCGCCGCACCACCGGCTGCCCAACCGCCGCCTGTGCACCACCGGAGCGCCACCAGGGAGCCACCAGGGCCCTTCTTCATTCCTTTTTTGACCTTTTTCACAAAATTGGACATATCTCGAGCGTCTTAGCTCGGATTTTCGAATGAAAATAGGCGTTGGAAAGCTGATTCCGATGCTGATCTTATGGTGAGGTTTGATCTCTTGATTTTTCTGTTTTGATGCCGTTTTCTTTTGTCAAAGCCAGAACTTATGTTTTTCACTCCTGGGGGCGTATCTTTTGCTTCCAAACTCCGTTTTGTGCAAACGAATAGGCGTTGGAAAGGTGTTGTAGTGATATTTCTAGATCTATAGTCTATTTCATCAAAAAATTTACCAGGTAAATTTTATTCAGCTTTGTATGTTTTTACTCTTTGCTCAATTACTTGGACATTCTGGCACCTACATGGGTTCTGTTTGCGTGCGATGGGTCATATTGATTTGATCTAAATGCAGTAAAGTTAAATTTATCTTTTTTTTCATTTGAAGAGTTATTATGGGTTTTTCTACTCACCCTTCAGTTGTTATTCTGGAACGGGGTAATTATGATTCATGGGCAAAGGGTATACTTACACATTGGAGGTGGCTTAATCTTTTGCCTTATTTGTATGATCTCATACATGAACCAGCCACTTCAGAGGGAAAATTAGCATGGGATATCATTAGAGATCACATAGTAGGACTTATATTGTCTAGTGTTGATTATGACACTGTGTTGGCTATATCGGACATTGATTGTCCTCACCCACTTTGGACACATCTTTGGGAGATCTATGGAGACCCCAATCTCTCTCCATTCCCAGAGGATCCTGCTTTAGATTGTCTCTTACCCCTTTCTTGGAGAGATAATACACCCTTTGATCATGATACTTTAGAGCAACTTGAGTATTTAGACACCCTTACATATTCTGATGGATCAGAGGCTTGTCTCCAGTTCCTACTCTTCAGACTGAGACTTCATCAACATCTCCTGTTGTTCCTAATTCAGTGCAACAGCGCATCATTGACCTTCCAAACATAACTCTGGACTCTTATCTTGCAGACATATCTTTCTTGTTTGTTGAGTCCTATATTGCAGATTTGGAGGATTATTTTGAGGACATTCATCTCCTCTACCTTGACAGTCAGGTTATCACTGTACGCCCACCATTATTAGTGCATTCAAAGGTTGCATTTCAGGATTCTCCACATCCGTTTGGATTTGACATCATTTGTTTTAGTTCAGACAGCGAGATTCTTCAACATCCTATCATGGCACACATCTTGAGACAGATTGGTTCATCACTCTTCATAGGGTTTCTTCGATATCGTCCTTTGGATTTGTTTCTTCCCAAGGGGAGGAATATCATTTTCCGCTTTAGGATCTCCTTTTGGATTCTACATCAGGCATCTACCATTGTGACAGGAGTTTCTTCATTGTGGGGGGCCCTTCTTCTCTCTTTCTATCTCTCCTATGGAGACCATTGTATATGTACTTATATGATAGAAGTTGTCTATGGGGGGTATCATGTAATCCACCTCCTATCCTTCTTTCATTAGTGAATTTCATTCCTTTCTTTTCTCTCTTTTGGAGTAGAGTTTTTCCCATGAGGTTTTCTCTATTTCTCCACTTTATAGAGATTTGGTTGTATTCGGGTACTTGATCAGGCCTAGTTGCCGGGACCCTTGTTTTTTTTCATGCATTGTAGTTACCTTTTCTTTCTTGCACATGTTTGTAGCTGCACTCTTGCTAATCTTAAGGGGGGGTGTTAGAGTAAAGGTTTTAACTTAATTATGTTAATTAAGTTACCTTTATTCCTCTCTTAAGATTTCACTTTAGTTTGCATATTGCGACATTTAATAATTATATTAATTATTAAATGTCTTCCTATTAGGGTTTCTTTAGGGTTGCACAATCTCCTTTTATAAGGATTGATTATTGTATTTTATCTTACTCTCTGATTAATACATTTTTCATATTTCAGAGTTTCAAAACCCTCTCTTGCTTTTTTCTCTATACTCTTCCCTGTGACAAGTATCCCTTTGCATGCAGGTGTTCTTGGACTCTAAAGTTGGATCTAACAACTTCTACAATCACTTCCAAGAGTGGTGTCAATTATCACTTCCACTCCTTGGAAAAGAGCTATTATATTCTCATACATGTATTTTTATATTCCTTGTTGACAATGGTGACCCTAATTTCTTGCAATGCTAATTTTTTATTAGCTTCATTACAACTAAAACTTTCTTGAAGTGAGAACTCATTAGATAAATCTGAAATATCAACAAAGGAATATTTACCTACAACATCCAAAGTGGATTTATTTTTCTCCTTTTCTCTCTAGTAGATTTTTCAAACTCCTCATTTGACATCATTTTATTTTTCTTTGAAATTTATGACTTAGCTCCCAAGGTTTGTTGCAAGAAAAGTAGAGTCTCTTTCTCCTCAACTCATTTTTGGTATCTTCATTTAATTTCTTTGTAACAACTAGAGGTGTGGTCTCTTTTTCTTTACAGTCTACTTTACCTTTGGCTTTGGATCAATTTTAGATTACTCATGTGGTGTAGGGTAACCTTTCACCTCATAATCCTAATGATCCTTCTTAACACATTATTGGGCTCTTTGAGGGGGAATACCCCTCCTCGCCCCCCACACCACATCTTCCTCATGCTCTAGGGACCTAGAGGATAATCTCTCTTGGACTATTGTTAGAGGAAGGAAGAAAGGCCTTCCTAAATATTTATTCCAAACGCATACTTGAGTGTTGGGTGAGAGGTCAATTAGAAAAAGGTTTGGTATTGTATAAGTGGGACCTTGGGGGTCCTAGCTTTATCCTTTGTTTGTAGTTATTTTTATTAATATATTTGACATCTATTTCTAGCTAGGTTGGTTTTGTCTTGTTTTTCCTTACGGTAGTTTTTGTAAAGGGTTGAGACCCTTGTTTTCTTGCTTATCTAATAAAAAACTAGAGGTGTAGTCCTCCAAATGGGGGCATGATTTATCTTCTTGTGTGATATTCCTTTGAATTGCTCCTATATAGTGTCTTTGATAATAATTTATATGTTAGAGTTGGTTGTGGCTCTACGTTTTGAATTCTCTTCATTCAGTAAGGACATTTTCTCTTTCCCATGTGCTTTAGCTAGGACTAGATTGTGCTTTCTTTTTGGATATTTTCTTGCACTTGTCTCCCCTTTGTTTTTATCAACTTTAGGAAACTTAGGAAGGAAAATTCTACATAATTTATGTGTGGAAAATATACCTTCAAATATTCTAGTAAATTTTGGTATCTTGTAAAGCATTTAGTAGTCTCTTCTTCTAATGATTTGATCAATTCCTTGAATTTTTTAAAAGGAATTTCTCTTCAAATATCTATAAAGAGTTCCATATGTATTGAAACTAGTCTAATAATCCATATTGAACTGTCAATAATATTTCATAGCCCCATGATTCTTAGGTTGACAAGAAAACCAACTCTAATACCACTATAATGCCCCAAATAGTATATTACTGTAATTAATTTTAAAAAACCTTCTTCAAATGGCATTTAATCAATTGCTATGATATCACAATTAGTGGCCTATATTTAAATCTTATCACAATTTAATTTTTTATTTAACTATATTTTTAATCTTTTATCAAAATAGAGAATTTTCCCTTTACATTTATGTAATACATCTGAACCCTAATATTATAGGTCAGCCAATCAAAAGAAATAAAAATATGACGTAGATTTGAGTAGTTGCTCAAACTAACATATGTAGACTTAAGTGTTCAAACAAAGAATATTTATGTTTAGATATTTCAGTAGGATTCGATAAATACCTTGATATTCCTTCACATTTATGAATTAACATTTAAAGCTAGATTACAAAACATGAATGTTTGCATTAACAAAGAATACCTTGTTTATAAATTGGGTCCAAAAGACTGTTAAACAAATCATAGAGTTTTTCCCTATTACACGGGTATAGAAATTGTTTACAAAATGTGGTAGCAACAAATAAAATGGCATAAAGAGTAGTCGAGATTACATTAAAATTAAAATGCTTAACCCACATTAATCAGGTTCACAAAATACATAAAACATTGTAGAATATCTATTGTATTGAAAAGGGTAATGTATAAATATTGCATTATGCTACTACAACTACTAGAAATTGGAACATGAATGCTTACACCCGTGACTATTGAGATGTGTGTAAACTTGATACCTATGAGATTTGCAATCATGAAGTTTAAATACAAACTTTCGATGAGCTCATCCTTTAGTTAAAGAGGTTTCATCCTCTACTGCACATGTTCTAGAAGGTTTTTCATCCTCTAATCATTAATAGATTTGTCAGTTTTTGTCATAGAATCCAAGCATTCAAACACAAGTGCTCAAGACCAGGTTTTCTAGTTAAGATTTCTATGTAGAATATTTATAATATTTTGTTCATACTCTACGTCCTTAATACCTCCAAAAGGAATGGTTGAAACCTACATTAAATGCCAATATTTCATGATTAGTATGTGGAAAAAAGTGCCCATAGCTAACAACATTGTTTTCCTTTGAATTGCACTTGAAATCGTGTCATGTGCCCCTATATGTACACAAGAAGTATGGGGAGATGTTCTATGTGACTTGCAAAATTATACTCTATAATAATGGGGAGAGATCCCATAGGGTTTGAAACCTTTAACTATTGCATTAATGGCAAGCAAGGTCATGTCTTCATTTACAACACTTGAGGTACACATGGATATATGTCCATATTATTAAAGGATTCTCTTATGCCCTCAAAGAAACCTTACAAAATATGTGTCACACATTTAAGCATTGATGAGGATTTGATCATGCATGGTGGTAGTTGAGGTGAATAGTGAAAAATGGCAAGAGTGACAAAGTTCGCAAGTTAAAGATACTTAATGACTGTTACCACTAGTTAAATATCAAAGATCAAGGAGGCACTATTGTAAGGACAATTCTGAAACTCTAACAAGGCAAGGTAAAATAATGAGATCTAAAGGAAAGGGATGATGGAATGGAAGACTTTGATAGCCCAACAAGAGAAGGGAATAAAAGAATGTGATGGATGTGAGGTATGTTTGGATGGATAAGTTTAATACTTTAACAGGCATAAAGGAAAAATGGATTTGGGAGAAAACACGTGTCAAGATGGGAAAGTTTGAAAGTCTAGTGGGGACCAAGGAGATATTGAACTTAGACAAGAAAGCATGCCTAGATGAGAAACTCCAAAATTTGATGACTAACACATAGAAGACTAAGCATGCCTTAAAACTCAAAAACTTTGAGGGCATTATATAGACATAGGGGAATGAAAAGAAAGAACACACATACCAAAATTGGATTGAGGGAGATGCAAAAGATAAGAAATAGGAATTTTCACCCATAACATAAATTCATACAAAAAGGGGACATAGCACAAATCCGCAATATGCCACTTCTCATCATATGAATAGAAAAATTATTCTTATATCTTAATTAATATCGTGTTCATCTGCCTTCATTGTCTTTATGGGGGTAATTATACTCTTAAAAAAAATCATTATTTTTAAAAAATTGTTTCCCTCTATTAGGATCAACAAAAAATTAGTGGAGATCTAAAATAATTATCCTAATTATGTAACTATTGGGAAAGGTGTCATAGACCTTGCATTCTAATGTTTGTATGTATTTATTATTTTTTAATTAGATGTGATCCCTCATGGAAAATGACACCCCTTTGGACTTGGTAATTACCGCCATCTATATGCTTTGTTATGATGTGTGTATAAGTGCAAGAATATATCTTGTCATGTAAGATGTGTAAGAGAATGTACGTCAATGTAAGTGATGTAAGATAATCTATGCACACGTAAGAGCATGTAAGAGGGGAGTTACATTGTTTAATTGACCTTTTTACCAACTTATAACACTTGTTATTATTGTCACCTGAAATTGCACCCTTATTGAACCTAGTTCAATATTTTAGAGGTGTTGGAAATATTTTCATTGATGTCAAAGGGAATTTAATGTCATAATGATTAAAAAATTGTAGAAGTGGGGACAATAAGTTATATATGACTATAACATGATAGAAATACATAATAAATGACTATAAAAGTGAGGACAACCAAAGATATATCATAGACTAAAATAAAGGAATGAAGTTAACTCATAAGATATATCAATCTGGTCTTTGGGACAGGGAAGGACAAAAAGCAGACCAAATCATAAATGCCATGGTGTCCTAGTGTTGAGAGGAAGCCAATTTGTATTTACTATAACATCAATGAGTCGATTTGTATTTATTGATGGAAGTGATGGAGTTTTTAATTAAGCCACCAATAATAATTAAGACATCGCAAGATAAAAACATGGTAATGATAATTAACAATCAAGAGACACCTCCCTTTACAAGGTAGTCCCTTTAAATGAAGTCACATTCATTCATGAAGTGGTGCGATGGGATATATAAGTAAGGAAAATTGAAAATAAAGATAGTAAATGATTTTCAATGTAATATCATTTGATTAATAATATGCAACAATTCATATATGGATTAAAAAGGAAATGATCATCTTTGTGTAGTGATTACTATATAAAAAAGGAGCATAAATTATTAATGAGAAACAAATAAGTATTGAAAGGAAACAATCACATATGGTTCTAAAAGTAGAGATTAATAAAGGCAATAATTGAAGATAAAAATCAACAATTATTTTTCAAATAATTATTGAAGATAACTAAAATACACATTCATTCAAATAGTTGTCTCCTTTCAAAGAGACACATCTCTTGGAAAATTGAAGTGGTATAAATAGAAGCTAAAGTAGGAAACAAAAGACAACAATTCCAATGAATATTATGTGAACAAAAAGCATATCCAAAGAAGAAAAATTAAGTGTAATTCAAATGTATATTAGAATATATCAAGTGAGTATTGATATTGTGAAGAGAAGAATTTTAATGATATATTTTTTTGAGTAAAAGAGCAGGTTGAAAAGTCAATTTGAGTAGATGGTAAGGCAAACAATTATGTGAAAATAATGCCATGATTATGATCAATTGTGTGAAAATAATTCTTGCATAGATTGGATTGGATTTGTGAGAGATATTGTGCATGATAGTGATCAAATTTGGAAGGAATATTGTGCATGACAATAATCAGATTTGTGAAAGAAGGTTATTGTGTGGATAGTGATCAAATTTGGAAGAAGGATATTGTGTGAGTTGTAATCAGATTTTGTGAAGAAGCATTTTGTGAAGAAGCATTTTACATCAACCATTAAAAGATTAAGAGGTTGGAGCCTCTTGTTGGGTTGGAGCCTCCAATAGGTTGGAGTCTATCAAATAGAGGTTGGAGCTTCTTTTTGGGTTGAAGTTCAGTTTGTGTGGGGGTTGGAGGCTATATTTTTTCAGGTGGATATTGGAGTCTCTAGTAGGTTGGAACCTACAAGAAGAAGATTAATCTAAACTACATGAGAAATAGTTTTTTGTGGTTTTTCTTGGAAGGGTTTCCATGTAAATTGTGTGTTCCCATTGTGTTCTTAATTTCTAGATCTGTGTGGTTGATGTGATTGATTGAGTTTGGAAAAGTAAAAGTTTGCATTATACTAATTCACCCACTCTTAGTATCATCATGTGCTCATCAAGGGGTACAATGGGAATGATCTTGAGCAAGTTTGGAGCCTCACTTACTTGAGATTTGAATTCTAGATCTAGGTTGGTTCCTTTTTAAGCTTAAGTACAAGTGCTGATCCAAATAAACTCAAATCAAAACTTATGCCTACTCCTACTCTAATTATTTATAGGAGCAAAGGGAGAAGCTAAGCAACAAAAATGGAAAGGTGGTTATACATCAAGACTTAATTGAGTTCTAACCTGGATTAAAAGCATAAGAAAATATTTATATTTGATAGAAAATCACACAACTTCTATTAAAACACTATTAAGAGGTAAAATGTAAAGAGCATACAATTGTAAGAAGGGTGAGATTTCTACACTCAACTTGAAATAGGTTGAAAGAGACTAAAAGCTATAGAATTCATTTCAAACTTAGAAAATACACAACATAACAACTATAGAAGGAGGCAAAATATTAGTTTGTAT
>VDFB02047230.1:191415854-191428225 GCA_007258455.2 Sequoia sempervirens | reverse complement strand
GGAACAACACTCCATCAAATACACAAAGCAAGTGTGAAGCAAGCCATTGCAGTGTGGGCTTGGGGTCTTGTGAGACCTCCCTTCATCACAATCGAGGCTGTGGTGATTGTTCCAAGTCCTCTTTCTCCTCCACTAGCTAGTGAGATCTTGGTGGAGGTGGTAACGTTTCGCTCCTCTCCTTTGTGATTTGTTTGAGTAGCTCTTTACTATTTTGTAGTGTTTATTAAAATCTCTACTTCCTTTACTTCTTTATCATATATTTCTATCTTATTGCTATTTGGTTGTCCATGGAGGTGAAAACACCAAAACAATGGTTTGACTAAAGTAGGCTCCTATACAACCCCAACAATTTTACCCTTCTTGTTTGTGTGCAGGTGAAAGTATGTGTGGAGCTAGTTGGAAAATTGTTGGAAAATATGCCTCAACTTGCTAGCTTGAACTGAGCTGTTAAAGACTTGGCATATTTCCCCTCTGTTGGTCTTCATTATCGGCCTATCACCTAAATCTTGAACCTTGGAACATATGTCGTGGGGTTCTAGAAGTTTTGAAACTAGGCAGCAGTGTGTTGGTCATGGGATCACTAACTTCTCTAACCCTAGAACCTTGTCACATAGTTCAAAATTTTCTTAACTTCTCAATTGGCTGATCTCCTTTAGTTTCATGGTGTTCGGGAATTTCCTAGCCTAATGTGGACGTTGTAAAGTTTTTGTTTTCTCCAATTGAGTGACAAGCCGATGGATGTGGGGACAACTTGGAGGTTGGGAATTAATATTTAAGTCTTTTTTGGGATACTTGTGGCGAATATTGTAGATTCCCATCTTGATTCTGCATAATTGCACAAGTGGTGTACGCATGTCTTGGTGGAGACCACAAGGAACAACTGAAATTTTGGTGCGATTGTCAAATGCAGTGTACAAGTGAGTTGATAATGAAAGGACTAACTTGTGGATACCTAATGTCTTTGGGCTTTCATTTATAAACTAATTACTATTAATATTCTGCATCAATGTGCAATAATGTCGATGGTTGAGATTCATGGTAGTTAAGCGAATCAAATCAGTTTGAATAGGAAATTCCTAGAAATCAAAGGGTCGAAGGTTGTATAGTAGAAAAATGGCAGACTAGTTGATGTTGTGTGTTGAGAGAGAAGGAAATAGTTTAATTGATCTTAGTTGAGTGTGCTATATGGTAGAAGAACATTGTAACAGTGCTACGATTGATTGTGATTGGCCGATTGCATAGCTATTGTGTAATATAGAGAACAAATACCTATGAAGAAGGGTTATGTAAATTTATTGTAATATCTTTTTACTGTGAATAAAGTGATCTTTCTTTGGTGGTGGGTTTTTCTCCCGAAAGGGTTTTCCCACATAAATTTGGTGTCCATTCTCTATTGGTATTATTACCTATTTTGTTCTTTCCTATTATGTATGAATCTTAATGTTCTGTAATTTGGAATTAAAAGTACTCCTACATTATTCCCCTATGAATTGACATTAGGAAAACATTTTTTTCACTAGAGTCTTTCCTTACAAGTAGTATCAAAGCTTGGCCAATTGTGTTATCCTTGTGGGTAGGTTGGGTTTATTTTGTGTCAATCCTATTTAGTGGGAATCTTGTAGAAGTATGGTAATTTAAATTGCATATTGTGATGGCATTGGCAAGCACATAAGGAAGGATTAAAATTGAGAAATTCAATGGCAACAATTCTAAGTTGTGGAAACTCAAAATGGAAGATCTATTGGTTGATTGTGATCTTTGGCTTGCTGTGTCTAGAATGAAATCCTCAGGCATGAATCAAGAAGATTGGGATCTCACAGATAGAAAAGAAAAAGGGTTGATAAGGCTCTGTTTAGTTGACTTGGTTGTCCTGAACATTCATGAAGAGAAGACTGCATCTTTGTTGTGGAAGAGGCTTGGAAATATTTATCAGGGTAAGTCCTTGGTGAATAAGTTGTTCTTAAGGAAGAAGTTGTACTCTTTGAAGATGGAGGAAGGGGAATTTGTGGCTTATCACCTGAATACTTTTAACACAATTATTGCTCAATTAACATCTATGAATGTGAAGATAGATGATGAGGATCACTGTATGCTCTTGTTGTGTTCTTTACCTGATTCTTAGGATCATTTAGTGATGGTGATTGGGAGCACGAAAACCACTTTCAAGATGGAAGATGTGGTTGCTTATTTTTTATCAGAAGAGATAAGAATAAAATTTTCTGAGATGGCGAAGGAGGTTGTTTCTATTAGTGCTAGATCAAAGGAGAAAGGAAAGAATAAGGATAAAAAATACAAATCAAAATCAAAGCTTCCTGGGAAGAAGTCCAAGGTGAAGTGCTGGAACTGTGGGCATCTTGGTCATGTTTGAAAGGATTGCAAAGAGGAGAAAAAGAAGAAGAAGTCTTTCGATATTGATTCTTCTTAGAGTGATGCAAGTGCCTTCATTGCAAGCTTGGAAACTCATGCATTAGATGATGTTTGGCTGATTGATTCTGGAACATCTTTCCACATGACATTATCATAGAGACTTTTTTACAAAGTATGAAAAATGCAATGGTGGAAAGGTTTATTTAGCAAGCAATTCATCTCTGGAAATTGTAGGTTGTGGAAGAGAACTAGAATTTAGTTTCCCGATGGAAGAATTAAGGGAATTGATGGTGTAATGCATATACAAGGTTTGGCTCAAAACTTACTTTATATAAGTAAGCTAAATGATGTTGGAGTACAAGTTTCATTCTCAAACAATGGCTGTAAAATGACTAGAGGCTTGATGGTGCTGGCTAGGGGTTCTTGAATAGGTACTTTGTATAAGCTGGACAAACTTGCTATTCAATGTAACACTGTCTTTGCAAAGTCATAGAAGCTTGTTCATGTAGAGAAGGAGACTAAAGTCCCTATAGGGGAAAATTGTTAGAAACCAAGATCTGATTGTAAACCAAAAAAATGACCTTCCACAGAAGAGAAAAATGAAATAGCAAGAGCTTTGCATAAAAACATGCAATTTGATATATTCGAAGTGACATTAATTACAAGAGATAATTTGCTTTATAAAAGAAAAGATGCAACAACCTAATCTTATCTTGAGCAACAAGATAGCTTGATAAGATAAAGATAAGATCCTATAACCTAGGAATTAAATAATGCCTAAGTAAACTTATGCAAGCGTAATTAAATATTAATTACACTAACACCCCCCCATAAGTGTAACTTAGGGAGAAGCAGATTATTATGCAAATATGAGTCCCAACAACAAGGCCTGATCAGGTACTTATGTACAAATGTAAAGAGAGAGAAAAACCAGTGGGAAACCCCCCTTTAGAGAAATGAATTGCTGTGAAGAAGCACTGGAAGAATTCTGATGAAGCAACACTGGAACCCCAAATCCAGCAAGCAAGGAAAGATAGTTCTGTTTGCAAGATACCAATTGGAATCACAAATGCAATAGCAAACCCAATGCCAAGGAATGCTGGAAACTCACATACTAGACAACCCTGGGATCTGTAAGCAACAGTAGATGAAAGATGAATGGACCCATAATGATGAAAAATCTAGAAGTTGTGTCTCAAAGCCAATGTTAAACTGAAACTAAAACTACCCATAGGACAAGTACCATCAAGATTCTAGAACATTAACCATAAAACCATGGCCTTCAAATGAGAAAGATCTGAACCAATGTGGATCAAGAACTATAAAATCCCAATGTGAAGTGTGAACCGAAGCAAACCAACAATGTGCCCAGCTAAGCAAGAAAGAAGCTAGAAGAAAACAAAAAATCAGATATAACTCATGCAAGTTGTCATCAAAACAAGATGAGATCAAAGTGCATGCACACTCTAATCAGATTATTATGCAAAGAAACCCCCCTTAATGGAACTTTATCTCAGTTCATTTATTACAATAACCCAATGATTGTAAAAGGAGAGAATGCAAAATATGCATAAACTATAGAGAAAATGAAAACCTAGTGCATGAAAACAAAAATGAGTGCATGCACAAACCAATGTTCACATCTACCTCCATGATGAAAAATATTCAAATTTGATTTCTAAAAAATCTGTTGATAATGAGTAGACAAAAACAGAAACCCAAAATTTTTTTGAAGCTGAAAATAAAACCCAGAAATCTTTTTTTGATCCAACAAGTAGAAAATGAAGAAATAAATTTTTTAAACCTTTTAGCTAGGAGAAAAAAATGATGCGCGATAGTTTTTGTGTAGTTGTTTTCTTCAGATCCATGAAAGAAATCAAAAAACTAAAAGATATCCAGATCGGATTTTGACCCTAGCTACAAAACCCAAAAAAATTTTTTCCTACAACTGAGTGGAAGCTGGATTTATGAAGCAAAACTAAAAATGGCTCCAATAAAAAATGACTTTCATCAAACCTCAATCTTTTCCAGTGCTCTAAATCCAATGGAGAAAATTAATTTGATCCAAAATGCTGCATAAATATAATCAAGGAATAAAACCCTCAAGGGACTCTGAACGAGCTCTGCAATGAAATCCTCTAAAAAAGTTGAGAAGGGGCTACAAATCGAGGCTCTGATACCATGTTAGAAACCAAGATCAGATTTGCAAACCAGAATAATCCTTCCACAGAAGAGAAAAACAAAAAAGCAAGAGCTATTGCAAAAAGATGTGCAACATTAATATTCAAGAATTCAATTAATTACAAGATATGATTTGCTTTATAAAAGCAAAGATGCCTAAACCTAATCTTAATTTGAGCAACAAGATAGCTCGATAAGATAAAGATGAAAGCCTAAAACTTAGGAATTAAATAAATCCTAAGTAAACTTATGCAAAGTGTAATAAAATATTAATTACACCAACAAACCGGAATCATGATAATGTGATAGCAGACGTGATGCCACAGAACACTCGAAAACTCACAAACTCGAACAACCCTGGAATCTATGAAGCAATAGGAGATGAGATGATGACATAATATAGAAACCGTGTATGTCGATGTCAATGCCAAACTGTGACTGAAACTCTTCCATGGGAAGGAGTACCAAAAAATAGACTATGGAACAATAACCATAAAACCATGGCCCTCAAACTGAGAAGAATTTGAACCAATGAGGATGAAGAAACATAATCTCCCAACTGAAGTGTGAATCAATGAATCTAACATGTGTCAAGTTATAGCAAAAAATGTGGTCAAAAGAAACTAGGAGACTAGATAACCCATGCAAGTTGCCATCAAAACAAGATGAATATGGAGATCGAAGTGAAAACTACACTTTAATCAGATTATTATGCAAGAAACCCCCATTGATGGAACTTTATCTCAGTTCATTTATTACAATAACGCAACGATTGTAAAAGGAGAGCATCCTAAATGCATGCATAAACTATAGAGAAAATGCAAACCTAGTGCATGAAAACAAAAATGAGTGCATGCACAAACCAATGTTCACATCTGCCTCCATAATGGAAAATCTTCAAATTTGATTTTTGAAAAATCTATTTAAAATGAGTAGACAAAAATAGAAACCCATAAATTTTTTGAAGCTAAAAATAAAACCCAGAAATTATTTTTTCATCCAAAAAGTAGAAGATGAAATAATTTTTTTAAACCTTTAGCCAAAAGAAAAAAATGACGCGCAACAGTTTTTGTGTAGCTGTTTTCTTCAGATTCGTGAAAGAAATCAAAAAATTGAAAGATACCCAGATCAGATTTCGACCCTGGCTACAAAACCTAGAAATAGTTTTTCCTACAACTAAGTGGAAGTTGGATTTATGAAGCAAAACTAAAAATGGCTCCAATAAAAAATGACTTTCATCAAACCTCAATCTTTTCCAGTGCTCTGAATCCAATGGAGAAACTCAATTTGATCCAAAACACTGCAAAAATATACTCAAGGAATAAATTCCTCGAGGGACTCCGAACGAGCTTTGCAATGAAATCCTCCAAAAAAACTGAGAAAGGGCTGCAAATCGAGGCTCTAATACCATGTTAGAAACCATGATCTGATTGCAAACCAAAAAATTGACCTTCCATAGAAGAGAAAAATGAAAAAGTAAGAGCTTTGCATAAAAACATGCAATTTGATATATTCGA
This sequence comes from Sequoia sempervirens, assembly GCA_007258455.2. Lineage (NCBI taxonomy): Eukaryota > Viridiplantae > Streptophyta > Pinopsida > Cupressales > Cupressaceae > Sequoia > Sequoia sempervirens. The sequence goes on along the minus strand of VDFB02047230.1, from coordinate 191,422,160 downwards.
AGTGACATTAATTACAAGAGATAATTTGCTTTATAAAAGCAAAGATGCAACAATCTAATCTTATCTTGAGCAACAAGATAGCTCGATAAGATAAAGATAAGATCCTATAACCTAGGAATTAAATAATGCCTAAGTAAACTTATGCAAGCGTAATTAAATATTAATTACACTAACAAAAATTCTTCGGAGGTTAAACTTCCAGCAAAGGAGACTATGCTCTGGCATCAAAGGCTTGGTCACATTGGTGAAAAAGGTTTAAAAGTCTTGAAAAATAACAACCTGGTTGAGGGGCTTGATGATTGTAATATTGAATTTGAATTATGTGAATATTGTATATGTGGTAAACATCATTGTGTTTCTTTTTACTGTAGTCATCACAAATCTTCTATTGTTTTGGATTATATTCAATCTAATGTTTTTGGTCCAGTAAATGTGATGAGGGTGCAACCCGAGACACATAAAATAACCCACAAACAAGAGAATAATTTTATTATTTAGAGAATGGAGCTTCTTAGATGCAGAGGATCTCAAATCCCCAAGTTCTACAACACATGCAAGCTACAGAAAGCTACAGAATAACCCTTTCGCAACATGCGAGCTTGTCCCCAAAAAGTTACCCAAAAAATATTAGAAACCCACCCATAAATAGAGCTCCTCTTTAGTTTGGGGCCAAAACAACATTAAAATTTGAGTTTAGGCAGTTTGGTGCCAAAAATTGCAACTTGAAGTTCAAATTTCAAAATAATATTTGTAATTGTATCTTCTAGAAAGTGCGCCAACTTCCTGGGGCCATAAATTTTGATATGGGGCTCCGATTCGTGAACCGTTTGAACCGTTGGAAAGCTCTTGAAGTCAAGAACGCACTCAAAATCTACACCAATTTCGGCAAGTTTCGGGGCCATTCCAGAAGCTCTAAGTGCCTCAAATCCAAATCGAAAGATTTTTAGGTGCAAATCTAAGAAACTAAAACTGCAATATCTTTCAACCTAGTAATAGAAAATAAAAACCGTAAATTGGGAATTTCATTATGACAAAAAGGGTATCCAAAAATGTAAAAACATTTGAAAAATGATAAACTTGAAATTTAACTATTTTTGGGTGATGCAAGATTGCCCTTACACCACTGGATGCTCCTACATCAGACACCCAGGGTAATTTTGAGAAGTGACCCCATCACATCTCAGATGGTTGAGGAAAACCCAACTGATCAACCGATGCCTTAGATAGCCAGGATGAATCTTCCACGGGCCTTCCTCTCCATTTCACCAGATATTCTTCATACTGCCTATTTCTGGTACTCCTTCCCACACGACTATCCAAGATTTCCTCAATCTCATCCTTTTCTGAAGTAGATGCTGGAATCCCACACTATTCCATCATTGGTACTTCCTTTGCGCCACCTTCGTGATACTCCATCAAATCTGAAATGTTGAACACAGGGGAAATGTTGAATCCATCTGGCAACTCTGCCTCATATGCATTCCCTGAATCATGCTTCTTCAAAATTTTATAGGGACCAAACTTCTTCATCTTCGATTTGTTATATGTTCCCACTAGAAACCTTTCTTTCCTCAAGTGGACCATCACTTCATCACCAATCTGAAACTCTTTATACCTCCGCTTCTGATCTGCCTTAGCCTTATACTGCATATTCATCTTGTTAATGTGTTCTCTTACCTTCTTATGTATATCCTTGACGTTTTCTGCAAAATCTTCGGCTTCAACACTTATTTTCTCCTCTTGGTCCATCTTCCTCAATTCTAGAGTTGTTCTGGGACTACCTCCATACACAATTTGGAATGGTGATCTACCAGTGCTTATGTTGACAGAATTGTTATAAGAGAATTCTGCCTGGGGTAAGATCAAGTCCCATCAATTGGGTTTATCTCCTACCAAACATCTCAGTAGGTTACCCAGACTCCTGTTAACAACCTTTGTTTTCCCATCTGTTTGTGGATGGTGTGCAGAACTGAACTTCAGCTCTGTCTTCAACTTCTTCCATAAGGTCCTCCAAAAGTACCCCACAAATTTAGTGTCACGATCTGAAACAATACTCTTTGGTAGACCATGTAGCCTCACCACCTCTTTGAAGAACAAGTAAGCAATGTGGACTGCATCATGGGTCTTCTGACATGGAATGAAATATCCCATCTTCGAAAACCTATCAACCACCACAAAGACTGAATCATTCCCTCATTGTGTCCTTGGTAAACCAAGAACAAAGTCCATACTTATATCCTCCCATGGCCTCTCTAGTACAGGTAAGGGCTGATATAAGCCTGTATTCTGGCTCACTATTTTAGCCATCTGACATACTCTGCATCTTTGTACAAACTTCTTCACATCCTGTGACGACTGAGGCCAATAATAATGCTCGCTGATAATGGCAATGGTCTTATCCTGACCAAAATGTCCCGCCATTCCTCCACTATGCTTCTCCTTTATCAAGTTCTCCCTCATAGAACTCCTCAGGATACACAATTGACTTCCCTTAAATAATATGCCATCCTGGATTATGAAATCCAGCCACCTTGTCCTGTCCACTGTAATAGGTTCCTTGCAGTTTTCCAAGCCTCTGCAAAATCAGGATCTTCTGCATACAGTGTCTTGAGTTCATTGAACCCAACCACTTCAATCTACATCTTTTTCATCAATGCATGCCTCCTACTTAAGGCATCTGCAACCCTATTTGACTTACCACTCCTATGTTTCAAAACAAAGGTATAACTCTGCAAAACTCCTACCCATTTCCATATGCTCATTTAATTTTACTCGACTATTTAGGTAATTGCAGAAGGCCTCGATGATCGCGATATAGAACAAATTCCTTCTCGCAACAAATAATTTCTCCATTTCTTTAATGCTTGAACTATTGCATAAAATTCTTCGATCATATACGTAATTACTTTCTCTTTGGCATCATTTAACTTTTCACTAAAATAGGAAATGGGCTTACCTTCTTGGCTCAACACTGCTCCAATGGCACAACCACTGGCATCAAAATCCACCTGAAACACCTTGTTGAAATCTGGGAGGGCTAAAACAGGTTGCTCTGTCACCTTTTGCTTCAACAGTTCAAAACTTTTTGCTGCTCCACTGCTCCACTTGAATTCTTTTCTATCCACTCTCATTGTTTCAGTCAGGGGTCCACATATACTACTGAAGTTTCTAATGAACTTCCTATAAAAACTAGCCAAACCATGCAAAGATCTCACCTTGGTAGCAGTTCTTGGGGTAGGCCATTCTAGAATAGCCTTCACCTTCTCTGGGTCCATCTTGAGACCTTTTAAGGAACAACAAATCCCAAGTACACTAACTCCCTCTTCACAAAACTGCACTTCTTCAGATTAATCAACAGTTTCTCTTCCCTTAACTTGTCAAAGGCTCTCCGAATATGCATCAGATGCTCATCCAATGTCTTACTGAAAATAAAAATATCATCTAAATACACAATAACAAAATTCCCTAGAAACTCTTTCAGTACCTCATTCATGAGCCGTATGAATGTGCTCGATGCATTGGTTAGCCCAAAAGGCATGACTAACCACTCTTACAGGCCCTCTTTGGTCTTGAAGGCAGTCTTCTATTCATCTCCCTCACGAATCCAGATCTGGTGATATCCGCTCTTTAGATCAATCTTTGTGAAGTACTGTGCTCCACTCAAATAGTCCACCAGGTCATCCATCCTTAGCAAGGGAAATCTGTACTTGATTGTTATCTTATTTATGGCTCTGGAGTCTGTACACATCCTCCACTCCCCATCCTTCTTCGGTGCTAGTACTGCAGGTACTGCACAGGCTTCTCATCAAACCCTTCCTCAACAAATCTTAGACATGCATTCCAGCTCCTCACATTCTGAGGTCATTTTGCCAAAACTACCTTAATGGCAAACTAGCTCCGGGGATCAAGTCAATCTGATGACTGATCTTCCTCATTGGTGGTAACCCCTCAGGTACGTTATCAGAAATAATCTCCTGAAACTCGTCCAATAGTCCAGAAACTTCTATTGGTACCTTCTCACTACCTTCCTTATCCATTCTAGGAATCAATGCATAACACATACGCTCATGCTTCATGCCTTCTAAAAATTTCCTTCCATCAACAAAACAAATTCTAGCACTACTGCATACCTTTTCTTCGTCCTTCTTCAGGCGTTTCAACTTATGGCAGATTCCATCCTTCATCAGAGAATAAGTGTTTGCATGGCCATCATGTACAACACGCCTATCAAACTGCCATGGCCTCCCCAACAACATGTGACATGCATCCATGGGGATGATATCATAGAGTACTTCATCATGATAGCTTCTGATCTTGAACTTCACCATGCACTACTCATTGACCAGAACTTTGTGGTCTTTCTACAACCAGGCAATCCGATATGGATGTGGATGCCTTTCCCTTTTCAGATTCAACTTCGTAACCATCTCTTCGGACACCAGATTATCAGTGCTGCCACTATCAATAATGACCTCACAACATTTGTATTCACACTTGCACCTTGTGCGAAACAAATTCTTCCTCTGTTCTGGCTCCTTCTCTTCAGTCACCAGGGCTCTTCTAACCACTAGGGCTTCTCCCCTTTCAGCATCATCTAAATGCTCGGATTGAGCCTCCTCATCTGCATGTGCAACCCTTCCACGACCTTCTGGCCTTATGTCCGTCATTCCTTGGTGTTGTGGACATTCATAGGCCCGATGCCCTTCTTCACCACAATGGAAACAAGTTCCTCTAAAACCACCACTTCCAGGTCCTGGCCCAGATCTTCCTCGTCCTCTACCCCTTTGATCACCACTATTTTGATCATGAGGGTGGTAGAAGTTATCATTCCTCTGACCTCGACTGGTACCCACATCTTCATTTTTCCTTTCATCCTCATTTCGGCTCCCAGAAGATCTTCCACTACCCCTTCCGCTTTGACCTCCTCAGCCTTTTTTCTTGCCGTCAAATCTTTTGTTGAGCTTCTCCTCAACTTTTAGAGAAAACTGGTATGCATCCTCAATGGTGGTCATTCTGACCAGGCTTAGCTCCTCTTGAATGCTCGGTCATAACCCATTAAGATAACGGGCTACCTTCTCCTTGTTGACCTCTGCATGGCCTATTCTGATGATCATCTTGTGAAAATATTCAGTGTATTCTTTCATAGATCTACTTCCTTGCTTCAGTCCTTGCAATTTCTTCAGCAGATCTAACTCGTAGTCCACTGGTATAAACTGCTTCTTTAGTTTCTCCACCATGCGATCCCAATTATTGATCTTTCCTTTTCCTCTTCGATTTCTCTCCAAAAGGACCTCTTTCCACCAAATATTGGCATGGCCCTTCAACTTCATTTTTACAAACTTAACCCGATCTGGGTCCTCTACTTCTTCATACTCTAAGTATTCTTCTAGCTCATTGATCCAGTCGATCAACTCTTCCCGGTTTAGACTTCCAGAATAACTGGAGACTTCTACTTTGGTCCTTTTCCGAATCTTTGAAATGGCCCTTATTAGCTGCATTTGGTCTTGATCAATTACTTCTTCTTCCTCTTCTACCTCTGAACCTTCTTCCTCTCCTTCATCCTCACTTTCCTCCCTTAGGTTTAACCCTCTTCTCAACTTCTCTTGTAACGCATCAACCTTTCTCTGGAGGGCTGCCAGTGCATCTCTTCCACCAGCATCTCTGCCACCTTGACCACCTCTGGCACCACCACATCTACTAGGAATCACTCTTGGAGGCATCTTTCTTGACCTCGACCCACAACCACGGTCTTGGTGTGAACTGCCTCACGATCGACGATCTGTCCACACGCTCAAGAAAAAACCCGCTCTGATACCACTTGATGAGGGTGCAACCTGAGACACATAAAATAATCCATAAACAAGAGAATAATTTTATTATTCAGAGAATGGAGCTTCTTACATGTAGAGGATCTCAAATCCCCAAGTTCTACAACACATGCAAGCTACAGAAAGCTACAAAATAACCCTTTCGCAACATGTGAGCTTGTCCCCAAAAGGTTACCCAAAAATATTAGAAACCCACCCATAAATAGAGCTCCTCTTTAATTTGGGTCCAAAACAACATTAAAATTTGAGTTTAGGCAGTTTGGTGCCAAAAATTACAACTTGAAGTTCAAATTTCAAAAGAATATTTGCAATTGTATCTTCTAGAAAGTGCGCCAACTTCCCGAGGCCATAACTTTTGATCCGGGGCTCCGATTCATGAACCGTTTGAACCGTTGGAAAAGTCTCGAAGTCAAGAACGTGCTCAAAATCTACACTAATTTTGGCAAGTTTTGGGGCCATTCTGAAAGCTCTAAGTGCC
>VDFB02047230.1:191128150-191415754 GCA_007258455.2 Sequoia sempervirens | reverse complement strand
CACAAACAAGAGAATAATTTTATTATTCAGAGAATGGAGCTTATTACATGCAGAGGATCTCAAATCCCCAAGTTCTACAACACATGCAAACTACAGAAAGCTATAGAATAACCCTTTCGCAACATGCGAGCTTGTCCCCAAAAAGTTACCCAAAAATATTAGAAACCTGCCCATAAATATAGCTTCTATTTAGTTTGGGGCCAAAACAACATTAAAATTTGAGTTTAGGCGGTTTGGTGCCAAAAATTACAACTTTAAGTTCAAGTTTCAAAAGAATATTTGCAATTGTATCTTCTAGAAAGTGCGCCAACTTCTCGGGGCCATAAATTTTGATTCGGGGCTCTTATTCGTGAACTGTTTGAACCATTGGAAAGGTATCAAAGTCAAGAACACGCTTGAAATATGCACCAATTTTGGCAAGTTTCAGGGCCATTCCATTCCGGAAGCTCTAAGTGCCTCAAATCCAACTCGGAAGATTTTTCAGGTGCAAATCTAGGAAACTAAAACTGCAATATCTTTCAACCCAGGAATAGAAAATAAAAACCGTAAATTCAGGATTTCATTATGATGAAAAGGGTATCCAAAAATGTAAAAAAATCTAAAAAATGATAAACTTTAAATTTAACTATTTTTGGGTGATGCAATATTGCCCTTACACCACTGGATGCTCCTGCATCAAAATGTTCCTTTGTTGTCAAATTCAAAAATTTATGTATCATTCATTGATGATTATTGGAGAAGGGAATTTGTATATTTTCTAAAAATGTAAATCAAAAGTGTTCAGTCAATTTAAAGAGTTCAAAAACTTGGTTGAAAATCAAACTGGTAAGAAAATCAAATGCTTGACGACTGATAACGGTGGTGAATTTTATTTTGCATATTTTGAAAGGTATTGCAAAGACCATGGAATTAAAAGGCATAAAACAACACCTTACACTTTGCAACAAAATGGAGTTGTTGAAAGGTTAAACATGATGTTGACAAAGAGAGCAAGAGGTATGTTGAGCAATGGTGGTCTTGAGTAGAAGTTCTAGGATGAGGCTGTGGCTACAACATGTTACTTTTTGAATCAGTCTCCTTCATCAACACTTGTTGACAAAACACCTATGGAAGCTTGGTTTGGTAAGAATCCCTCTCTGAGACAGATTCATGTCTTTGGTTGCAAAGCGTATGTTTATGTTCTAGATGTAAAAAGATCTAAATTGGAGAACAAAGTTGTTAAATGTATTTTTATTGGCTATGAAATTGGTGTGAAAGGATACAAGCTTTGGAATCCTATGACTGAAAAGGTTGTATACAATAGAAGTGTGATATTTTAGGAGCTAGAACTTTCTTCAGTGGATCTATAGTTAGGGATGAAAGAAAATAAAGAGGAAAATGATGTTGTTGAAATACCTCTAACTCTAGATAAAGAAGAACAACACATTGATAATGTACCTGAAACTAAGGAGAGTTCAAGTAGCTCCGAAATTTCTAAAGAAGAACCACAACCTCAGCCTTAGCCTGTGAGGAGGTCTATGCATAAGAAGAAATAACTTGATAGGTATGGGTTCTCTATGTTAGATTCTACTTGTGCCTATGATTTGATTACTAATACTGATGAGCCTAGGACCATTAAAGATGCAATTAGAAGACTGATTCAAACTCTTAGTTGGAAGCCATGAATGAAGAAATGGCATCATTAGAAAAGAATGTCACTTGGAGTTTGGTGCCCTTGTCTGAAGGTAGAAAAGTTGTTGGCTACAAATGGGTATTTAAAAAGAAAATAGGTCTGAATGGTAGTGTTGAAAAGTATAAAGCGAGGTTGGTTGTGAAGGGATATTCCCAGGTAGAGGGAATTGATTATGGAGAAATATTTTATATTTTCTCCTATAGCTAAGATGACATCTATCAGATTTCTTTTGTCACTTGCAACAACATATGAATTGGAGATTGAATAGATGGATGTGAAGACAACATTTCTTCATGGTGATCTTGAAGAAGAAATTTATATGTCCCAGCCTGAGCACTTTGTGGTAAAAGGTAAAGAAAATCTAGTTTGCAAGTTAAAAAAATCTCTATATGGTTTGAAACAGTCGCCTAGAATGTGGTACCAGAAATTTGACACATTTGTTTTGTCACTGGGTTTTGTAAGATAAAAAATAGATCATTGTGTGTACTTCAAAACTGAAAATGATCGGATTCTTATTATTGCACTCTATGTTGACGATATGTTGTTCATAGGGAATAGTAAGTCTATGATTTTTGATCTAAAATATCAGTTTTCTACAAAGTTCAAAATGAAAGATCTTGGTCCAGCTAGGTATATTCTAGGGATGGAAATAACCAGGGATAGGAAAAGCAAGAAGCTTTGGCTTAGCTAGAGAAAGTATATTAACACTATTCTAGAGAGATTTAGTATGATTGATTACAAGTAGCTAGTTGTTCTAGTTTTGTAGGGAATGAAGCTATCTATTGAAGATTATCCAAAATCTTCTTTTGAGATGGACATGACCATAGTGCCTTATGCAAGTGTAGTTGGCAGTTTAATGTATGTGATGGTCTGTACAAGACCAGACATTGCCCAAGCAATGGGAGTACTTAGTCATTTTATGGCAAATCTAGGCAGAACACATTGGGATGTTATAAGAAGAGTGTTTAGATATCTGAAGGGAACTTTAGAATACACTTTGTGTTATCATGGTAACTCATCTATATCATAGAGGACTCTTAGCATTCGTGGGTATGCGGATTTTGATTGGGCAGGGGACATTAACAATAGAAAATCCACCAGTGGATATATTTTCATGTTGAATGGTGGTGTAATTAGTTGGATGAGCAAGCGGTAGGCTGTAGTCACTTTGTCCACTATGGAGGTAGAATACATGGTAGCTATGCATGCCTATAAAGAAGTAGTTTGGTCAAAAAATTTGTGTTCTAACATTGGGTTTGATGCAGGGAAGATTACAATTTATTGTGACAATCAGAGTGTTATTTGTCTAGCGAAAAACCCTACTTTCCATGCTAGGATGAAACATATTGATGTGCAGTATCACTTTGTACGAGATATGGTGGAGGATGGAAAAGTCTGTTTAGAAAAAATAGATACTTTGGAAAATGTTGCAGATGCATTAATGAAACCAGTGAGCATAGACAAGTATAGGTGGTGTGCCAGTTTGATGGGCCTTTGGGCCTATGACCTTCATTAAGTTTGAGTTTGGAGGAAACTAATAAGTATTCATCAAGCGGGAGCTTGTTGGAAAATATGCCTCAAATTGCTAGCTTCAACATCTGATAAAGACTTGGCATATTTCCCCTTTGTTGGTCTTCATTATTGACCTATCACCCAAATCCTAAACCTTGGAACTTATGTCACAGCATTTTGGAAGTTTTGAAACTGGGTGACAGTGTGCTAGTCATGGGATTGCTGACTTCTCTAACTCTAGAACCTTGTCGCATAGTTCAAAAGTTTCTTAACTTCCCAATTGGCCAATCTCCTTCAGTGTCGTGGTCTTCGAGAATTTCCTAACGTACTATTTAGGTTGTAAAGTTATTGTTTTTTCCAATTGTGACAATCCGACAAATATGGGGATCACTTAGAGGTTGGGAATTAATATTTAAGTCTTTTTCAGGAGAAATGTTGCAAATATTGTAGATTCCCATCTTGATTCTTTGAAATTGCATAGATGATGTACATGTGTCTTGGTGGAGACCACAAGGAACAATTGACATTTTTGTGCGATAGTCAAATGCGATGTACAAGTGAGTTGATAATAAAAGGACTAACTCATGAATACCTAATGCCTTTGGGATTTTGTTTATAAACTAATGACTATTAATATTCTGCATCAATGTGGGATGATGTCGATGGTTGAGCTTCTTGGATTTTAAGCGAACTGAATTGGTTTGAGCAGGCAATTCCTGGAAATCGAAGGGTCGAAGGTTGTATAGCAGAAAAATAGTGGACCGGTTGATGTTGTGTGTTGAGAGAGAAGGAAATAATTTGATCTTGGTTGAATGTATTGTATGTTAGAAGAACATTGTAACAGTGCTACAATTGACTGTGGTTGGCCAATTGTATAGCTATTGTGTAATATCAAAGAAAAAATACCTATGAAGAAGGGTTCTATAACTTTATTATAATCTCTTTTTACTGTGAATAAAATGATCTTTATTTAGTGGTGGGTTTTTCTCCCAAAAGGGTTTTCCCACAAAAATTTGGTGTCCATTCTCTGTTGGTATTATTGTCTATTCTATTCTTTCCTATTATGTATGAATCTTAATGTTCTGTAATTTGGAATTAAAAGTACTCCTACATTATTCCCCTATGAATTGACATTAGGAAAGTGTTTTCCACACTAGAGTCTTTCCTTACAAGTGGTATCAAAGCCTGGCTAGTTGTGTTATCCTTGTGGGTAGGTTGGGTTTTTTTTGTGTCAATCCTGTTTAGTTGGAGTCTTGTAGAAGTCTGGTAATTTAAATTATAGATTGTGATGGCTTTGGCAAGTACATCAGGAAAGATTGAAATTGAGAAATTCAATGGTAGCAATTTTGAGTTGTGGAAACTCAAAATGGGAGATCTTTTGGTTGATCATGATCTTTGGCTTGCTGTGTCTGGAATGAAATCCTCAGGCATGAAGCAAGAATATTGGGATCTCACAGATAGAAAAGAAAAAGAGTTGATAAGACTCTGTTTAACAGAATCGGTTCTCCTAAATGTTCATGAAGAGAAGAATGCATCGTCTTTGTGGAAGAAGCTTGGAGATATTTATTAGGGTAATTCCTTGGTGAATAAGTTGTTCTTAAGGAAGAAGTTGTAGTCTTTGAAGATGGAGGAAGGGGCATGTGTGGCTGATCACCTAAATACTTTTAACATGATTATTGCTTAGTTAACATCTATGAGTGTGAAGATAGATGATGAGGATCACTATATGCTCTTGTTGTGTTCTTTGCTTGATTCTTGGGACCATTTAGTGATGGAAATTGGGAGCACAACAATGAATTTCAAGATGGAAGATGTGGTTGTTTATTTTTTTATTAGAAGAGATGAGAAGAAAATCTTCTGAGATGGTGAAGGAGGCTCTTGTTGTTCATGGTATATTGAAGGAGAAAGGAAAGGAGAAGGATAAAAAGTCCAAATCAAATTAAGAAGGGAGATCAAGATCTCCTAGAAAGAAGTGCAAGCTGAAGTGTTGGAACTATGGGAAGCCTGGTCATGTCCAAAAGGATTGCAAAGAGGAGAAAAAGAAGAAGAAGAACTCTTTCAAAAATGATTCTTCTCAGAGCGATGTAGATGCCTTCATTGTAGCCTTGGCAACTTAGGTATCAGATGATGTTTGGCTGATTGATTCTGAAGCATCTTTCCACATGACATTTCATAGAGACTGGTTACAAAGTATGAAAATATAATGGTGGAAAGCTATATTTAGTAAGTGATTCATCTTTGTAAATTATAGGCCATGGAAAAGTTAGAATTCAGTTTTCGAATGGAAGAATTAAGGGAATTGATGGCATAATGCATATACCAGGTCTGGCTTGGAACTTAGTTTTTTTAAGTATGCTAAATGATGTTCTAGTACAAGTCTCATTCTTAAGAAATGGATGTAAAATGACTAGAGGTTCGATGGTGCTAGCTAGGGGTTCCTAAATAGGTACTCTATATAAGCTGGATGCGCTTGTTGTTCAATGTAACAGTGTCTCTGCAAAGTCACAAAAGGCTATTCATGTAGAGGAGAGTTAAGTCCCTATAGTGACTATTGTGTTTCTAAGTGTTGTGAAGGTTTATGAGCATCACAACTGAGTCCACAAATTCTGGGTATATCATTAGGACAAGTATACAACACCTTCTTATGGAAAGTACGAAGGTATTGATTAGTCTCTCTACATGCCTTTTGTCCACTCCCATTGATAGTTTGGCTGCATAGGATCATTTATCAAGGAATGAGATGGGATTCATTGACTAAATTGATCACGTTCCCACTCCCCTTGCATCTCCTATGCCATCATTGGTGGATGAGCATGAGGCCATCCAAATTCCTACATAATACATTGCCACCCTTACTAAGGGATTAGGAAACTTAGAAAACAACTTGGAAAGAAACTCGAAGATGGCTAGAGTCACTCGGGTTGTTAGTGAATTAAAACATATGATGAGTAAAGATCAAACATGAATTGTATTTCTAACTAGCCTCCTTGGTCTTGCTAAAGCATGTACTCCTTCAAACAACCCTAGATTTGCACAAGGAGTCACTTTCAAAGAACATGAATGACAATTAGGAGTATCAATGCCTCCCATATCCATCTATATGATTGATGTAGTTCCTTCTATCAGTATCCCTTCCATTTTTAAACAAGCCAAAATTATCAAAGTTAATAGGGTCCCCTTGGGATTTAGCTTCACCCCTCTTGTCACTTGTAGTGGTGGAGGCTTTGGTGGGATGAGTGGTGGGGGCTTTGGTAGTGGTGGTGGATTCAATAGCAGAGGTGGTGCCAGTAGAGGTGGGTCTGATGGAGGTCACGGTAGTCATTCTGGGGAAGGCCCTACTTGTGGTAGTGGCTTTGGTGGTGGTTTTGGCAGAGGTCACCTTGGTGGTGGCTTTGGAGGAGGCCTTGGAGGTGAGTTTGGAGGAGGTCCCTCTAGTTCTGTATCTTATAATGACCCTATTCTAAACATTCTCCTTCAGAATATGGGTAATATATAGAGCTAGTTGGCAAGTATTCCCCAAGACTTTTCCCAGCCTATCTTCCAGCCCTTCTTTCGACATAGCCCATTGTCGGTTGCCATCTTGAGCACTCCTTTCCCTCAAGGAATGGAGATCCATAAATTTGAGAAGTATGGTGGTAAGGGAGATCCAAAGACACATGTGTCTGCCTTTAACACCCTTTGTGCTAACTTCTTCCATCACAATGCATTGATGGCTAAATTGTTTCCTCGATCTCTCAAGGATACAACATTCGAGTGGTACTGTTCCTTGAATGAAAACTCTATTTTTTCATTTGATCAATTGGTAAACCAATTCATTAGACAGTTCCAAGAAAACATCAGGCCAAAGATGACCTTTACAGATCTCATCCGATGTAAACAAGGAGATAATGAAAGGATCACTGATTTCATAGCATGTTAGATCAAGTGCTCCTTTCACAAATTTCATATTAGCTACCTGATTCTAACGTGCAAAAGGTATTCATAGAAAAATTACAAAGGCCTTGGCAAGAAAAGTTTTCCCTTATGAAATACCCTTCTTTTGTGCACTTGTGTGTAGCCTTATGAGAATACCAATAGATGGTTTCTTAGTTTTGGGGATCCTCCTCATGCTCCCATTTTGAGGGGAAGTCCATTGTATCAATCTCTGGGAAAGGTAAATCCATTGTGAATGTAGTAGCTATTGCTGATGACAATGAACTCAAACGCAACTGGAAGTTGACAAAGTTATCAAAATCTTATACTTTTGTATTACAAAAACTGTTGAAGGATAAAATCATAACTTTACCGACTCCTAATACTATTATAGTACCCTAGCCTAATTGGTATGATGGGAGCACCTATTGTCAGTACCATCATGTAAATGGACATGATATCAAATGCTGTATGTGGCTATGTCATGAAATACAAGACCACATTGAAGATGGTACCATTTGTCTCGATGTGAGTAAACCAAATGCTAACAAATTAGTGGAAAAAGCTAATAGTGAACTATAGATATACACAGATCCATTTCCGTCACACTCTACTAGCATGATTATTGATCCCACTGACTCTGTTACCTAACCCGAGGCCTATGTCAATATGGTCATGGTAACTTCCACTATTCCACCCGCACCCTGTTTGCTGGACATTACATTTAGATCATATGATTTACCTTTAAGAAACAAACCTTGACCTCTCTACATTCCCGCTTGTGTCAATGGTAACATTGTGACATGAGTCTTGATAGACCCTATGAGCTACATGAATATTATCACTGAGGAGACATTAGTATTGAATTTATTACAAAAGGAAAAATATGAACAAAATCTACCATCGGTACACACGATGGTATGTTCCTTAAACCTTATGGATCGATCAATTTGTCCATCTTGGTTGGACTTAGGGCTATCAAAATAGGCTTTGATGTTATCCTAGAGTTAGATATGTTCAAGTTGAAGCTAATCATACCCTGGCTCACCTTTATGAATGGAATCACCTCCGTTATTCACAAGTATTTAAAGATCTCCCATGAGGGTGTTGTGCACATAGTGCATGGCACTAGATACTAGCCCTTGGTGTCCCATGGTGGATATTTGTTGGATCAGTTTTGGCCCTCCCCAATCGATCTACTTCCTTCAAGAATAGACCTAATTTACAAGAATTATGTAAAGTACAAAGCTAGGGGAAAAGGGGAGCCAAAGCTAACTCTTCTCATGACAGAGCAATTAGTTACCTCCTCTTCTTGAGAAGAGAAGGAGAAGCCTGTACCAACTGCTCCCTCTTCCCAAAAAGGAAAGGAGAAGTACACACTGGCTCCCTCTCCTTCCCATAAAGGTAAAGAGAAGGCTACCTCCTCTTGGTCTACCTCGTCCTCTCCTCCTTCTTGGGAAGAGTATTGGATGATCCAGCCTGGTGGCTACCCACTGAGTCTGATGATTCCCCCTTGGTGTAGGCCCAAGCTCAGGATCACAGACCTCCCTAATGGATACCCCAGATTGTGGTATTATTTATATGGTAGAAATAAAGGTTCTCGTAGAGAATTCAACCCATGAGCCTCCTACCACCCCTACTCTTGAGGCAATGGGTGGAAAGAGGCCCGCTGTTGAGGCTCTTGATTTGACTCCTCTTGTCACTTCCCTACCCATTCCTCTTTCTCCCATGCAAGAACTTGTCCCTTCACCAGAAATGGCCATAATGGACATCCCCATGGTTGAGCAGGAACATTTTGTTCCATCACAAACTTTGGCCTCAAACTCCAAGAGCCATAGAAACCTCCTTGCACATGAATGTAAATGCCAGTGAAAGGATCTCTTGGCTGAGTAGGCCACCTTGTAGAGAAATGAGGAAGAAATGATCACCCTTGCTTTAGGACCTCCTATAGTGTCTCCTTCCTCCCTTCCTTATGGTTCCCTTCAATCTTGCTCCATACTGTTTCTAGCTCATTGCGAGTACGAATGTGCCTAATCCTAAATTGGTATAGGTGTTCATCACTCCTTTGGTGGAGCCACATTTGTTGATGTATACTCCAGATATCTAGCCTTTCCCAAAGCCCATGGATATGATTAATACTTTGGTTGTATCCACTGCAGTTCTTTCGTTCTCTTCCTCCATGCCTCTAGCCTCATCCATGGGGATTTCATCTCCTCTGATGAAATAGGAGATGAAGGATGGTCCCTCCAGCAATGAAGGGTGTAGGAGGAGCCTTCTCCACACTTTGGCCCTCCATTGACTTGTTCTATCCTAATAACAAAACCAGTCCCAACCTCCCCTGAGTTCGTCACCACACCCAAGACATTCAATGAGCTTAGCGGTGAACCTCAGGCACAACCTATGTCATCTGCTGAAATTAGGTATGGTGATCCTATTAGGTGCATGTTTAATTCTATAGATGAGGTCCCGGCCTTGTCAGTGATCTTCACAAAATCATTGACCTTAGCTCCACAAGAGCTCAGTGAAGAAGACCTTGCGAGGGATTCTTCCTTAGCCCTTGTTGTGGGAGGGCCATATGCTCCTCCTTCCCCTTATGAGGATTTAGATTGGGAAGTGGACAACCTCTTGGCTGATCAATGTTAGGAGGAGGTCCCTTTTTCTTGATCTTATGTGTGTGTGTGCATGTTTTGTGACATGTTCCCCCGTACTCGTGCCATGTGTGTCTAGATGACCCTCATCACCCTTGTTGGTGCTTGGATATAGGTATGGTTTTTGTGTCGTAGACCTTCTTCTATTTGTATCATCATTATTTTGTGTTTGTGCTTGATTTTTGCTAAAGTGGGGATCATGCAAAGTGTTGGGGGCATTTAGGCTCCCCTTACATGTTGACCCAATTTTTTATTTTACTTTGTCTTCTTGTGCATTCTTCTTGATCTGGTTGGGGATTGATGATCTTTTTCCTTGCACTATGGTTATCTAATATTTATATGAGCTTAGACAAATCTAACCCCATTAAACTAGATCCCCCTATGTCCTTTATTTTTATACACTCGTGTGCTTTAACTTTACCTTTTTCTTTAACACTTTCTTTATACACTCGTGTGACAATGTCTTTCTTTAACACTCTGATTTTCAAAAAATGAATTCATTGCCAATGAATCTTTTCTTGAAAGTCTTCACAAACTTTTCCTTAGAATTGCATTCTCAACTTGCAACCCTTACAGAATGTGTTTCCTTCATCATGGGTTCGTAAAGAAAGGACTTGAAGACCTTCCTCCAAATTGGGAACATCTTTGATCTTCCCCTCACGTGGGGGAATATCCTTCCTTCAAGAAGTCAACATCTTTCAAAAGGATTCCTTGATGACAGAACACTCTAAGAAAAGAACATCATCTTTCGAATTGTGTGTCCCTTGAGTGGACTCCCCTTTCTTCACGATGAGTTCCCAAGGGACCATCCTTTGAAAGTATTTACTTTGAATGGATTCCTTCATGTCTAGCCTGGGGCAGCCTAGCTAGACTTATTCACTTCCCCTTTTCACATCTAGATTGGGGGCAGCCCGACTAGACCCATCTCACATTTTTGTGTCTAGCTTGGGGGCAACCTAACTAGACCTCACCTTTCCAAAAATGCATCCATTGAGTGGACCCCTCTGGTTTTGAAGGGTTCCTGAGGGACCCCTTTGAAATACTTACAAATCATCGATGGTCCACATGACTATCCGCTTACTTGCCTAATTGACCACTTCTTGACTCTGTAGAGTCCACTTACTTGGGGTTTCCTCCATACTAGAGTTTTTGGGGGATACCTTCCTTACAGGTCAATGGGCCTGTAAGGAACTTACTTCATGGGGCTTACTTCATGAGAGAGATCTTGGGGGTTGCCTCCTTGTAGGTCCACAAGCCTGTACGATGCTTTGTTTTTCCAACTTCATAGTTCCAAGCAGCTATGAAGTCCTTTGCTTTCCCTACACCTTCAGGTTCAATAGATCATGGTCTACTTCCTCGATGATTTATGTATACATTTCTAAACTTTACCTCTTTCTTGATTTACTTTACTGAGCACTCATCAGTATTTGTGCTCACTAAAGTGGGGGGAAAATGTATAAGAGTGAATTTTCACCCCATGTGCAAATCCCCTTTTTTTCTTTATCCACCTTAGAAAACCAAGTTCAAAGGCTTAATTCCACCTAAGCCTACTACTTGCATCCCACTTGGTGCCTATTTTGAGCATTAGTGGAGGTGTTTCTATTGGGGATGCCCGCTCGGTGCACAAACATTCGTGTGACACGCTTACATCCCTGGTAGATTCCTATAGCTGAACTTGCAGAGGCATTACACTTCTCATTGGGAGTCAAGTTGTAATGCCCCCTTTGGCTGACTGACCTGAATATGGCCATTTTCTTCCTTCTTCCTTCAAATTCTCTCTTCATTCCTTCAAGGAAGGCTTCTTCACATCTTCTTCCAAGCATTGAGCTCACTCAACACACTCTTTTGCATCCACTTCAAGCTTCAAGAATTTTTTTTTCATTCCATAGCAGTAAAAGCTCCACTTCATCATGTCGATAGAGCAAGTTTGGGACCACAACATTGCAGAAAAGGCTCAAGTACTCTCATTTTATCCCCCAAGCAACCCTGAGTGCTTTGGGAGGAGGTGTTAAGTTTCCCTCTCCTCTCCTCTATCACTTGGTTGAGTAGCATAACACTATTTTGTAGTGCTTCTATGCTCTTTACTACATTATTTCCTTTACCTCATTTCCTTATTTTTCCATGGAGGTGGGAACACCTAAATGGGGGTTTGACTGAGGTAGACCCCTATGTAGCTACCCAATATTCTCCTCTCTTTCTATTTGTATGAGTATGTGCTTCTCGGGGGATCAGTTGGTGAATGAATTCCTTGGTGAGATCCCCCTTACTCTATTCACTCTTGTATATTTTCTTTATTTTCTTGACCTTATCTTTTAGACAATAGTCATCCTAGTCCTCGTCATTTAGGTTGGTTCCTCAACTCATCAGTCCAGTTTGAGACCACCTTGTCAACACATCATATTAGTCTTTATTTCACCCAAGGTCATTGATAATTAGATTAGTTGCTATACTTATCTTAGTTTTATTAGCAACCATATCTTAGGCTTACCAGAGGTTTTAGCCTTCATACTAGGTCATACTATTCCATCCCTTCATTCCACACTTTTCATACCTTAGTCATAGACTATTGTCACCTTGACTCTTAATCTAGGTATCATTATTAGGCATCCCTATATATTCAAAAACCCAAAAACATAGCTTAAGTTGCATACGTTAGGCATAGGTGCATACCTTCCATTTCATTTTCTTTACCTTAGAAATCATATCACATATCTTAGTCATACTCCACTTTTTGTCATACCATCCACCACCATGTCTTCCCTTCACCTTGATATGCTTGCTAATCATGTTGAATACCAATTAATCCACAATGGTCAAACCCAACAAGCCATATAATTCAAGAGACAATGGATTAATTCTCTATCTCAATCACCTAAAACCCATAGTCAACCACCGATCTATCCCTCTTATCAACAACTCATAAACTATAGTCCTCCATCTGTCTACCCTCATTATCAAGAGTCCCTTAGCACAATCCATGCCATTAATCTACAACAAACATTCATTAATCACCCTTATCCTAACCTTGACAAGGGAAACCAACCTTCCACTTGTCCATTCCAAGCCGCTACATCCTATCCTAGTTCTTCATCCACTAATTCATTCCAACACACTAAGTGTTGCACAATAGTGTGTCTCAGTTTTGGGATGTGCTAATTTTTTCCTAAAATCACTATTGCTAGAAAAATTAATGATTTAACCCTTGAGAGGCTTCATCTAAATGGTTTTAATATAAGAGGGATAGATAAGACCCCCTTAGATAAAACCCCATTGGATAGAACTCCTCTAGTATTAAATCATACCCACAATGGAGTCTCCTTCACCCATATCAAAATATTGCCAGAAAACCACTTTTTATTTACCTTTTGAGGGATTAAATAACGTCATTTAAAATTTATATTTTGCAAGATTGTAGCCCTCAAAACAAGATTTCCAATAGGTATAGATTTTATATATTTTCATTTTATCATGTATTTAATTTTCAATTTTTACTAAACATAGGTTTTTCTCTGAACATCAAGCTCTTTGTTATGCAGAGGTGGAAAAATAGTAAACCATTGTAAATTTTTTTTTAAAAATACCCTTTCCCTAGGTATTGATGTCCTTGCTTTAACCCAAGGAAGAAATTTGGATTTTGATATCTACACAAAAGTTAGGTTGTATGACACACATGTATGTCCAAATTATAGTTATAATGACTTCAAAAATTAATTTAAAAAAAAAAATTCAACAAAAAATTATGAAAAAATCCTTTCCCTAGATATTGATATTGACAATCTATATTTCAAAAATTAGAACTTATTCCTTTATAGAAAAAAAGTTATGTTGTACAACACAACCATTACTTTCTAAAAATATTGTTTTCTATTTAAAACTAATTATTAAAGGAGATGTTGAAAGATTCACGATTTATTTCAGAAAATTTGAAAAAAAAAATTCAAAATCTACACAAATTTTCATAAATCACTAGTTCACATCATCTTCAAATTATTAACATTTTAGCTACTATAGATCTCATAAGATGAAGATTTAGTTAAAAATATTGATGTAAATGTCCATCTTGGGAAAAAAGTGAGACACAGTATTGCGATTTCACCCCACTGCATCTCAATACACATTTAGTCATGAAAATTGTATCCTTGTCCAAATTCACATTTTGTTTCCTAAACTTGAGGATACATGTCAATAGGAAAACCCAAAGCATGACATCATAACTTCACCTTCATGTTGATATTGAAGTAGTCCATCCCATGATCCCATCCTTAAGTCCATTCAAGAAGTCCTAGATAATCATGGCATCCAAAATACACCTATCCTTGATCAAGATTATATTCTCAATCATGTCGTCCAAGATACTCCTATTTTTTTATCAAGATCCTACTCTTGATCAAGACATCCAAAACGGTACACTCATCAACCTTTATGCCATTCATGATCACAAATTTAAAGTCGATCTTATCCAAACTCCAAGCACATCCATTTCCCAAAATGAGACACTTGCCTCCATGGGACACATAGATGATCTTCCTCTAGAACAAGAGTCTTCTACTCTAGACATATTTGCAAATGATCAAGCTATAGCTGAATTCATTGGAATTTATGATAATGACCATAAGGAAGGTTTCTACATTGACTTAGAAGCACTGATATCTTTTGAAGAACTATTAGAATCCAATTTTTTTCATAAAATCAGACCAAAGATATCAATCAAAAATATATCCAACATGTCAATGAAGCTAAAATATCTTATCAACTAGGATCATCTATCTTTGTCAAAGAAGGCTTTCTTACAAATGAGAAAATACCGAGTAATGATGTCCACACACACAATGATGGGTTATCATCTTGTTTTCAAAATAAGAAATACCCCATTGCAAACAAAATTTGTTAGATCATGCAATATGAAGGAAAAGGACTAGGCCGACATGAGCAAGGCATTCGAGAACCCATACAGTTTTATGAAAATCCTAGACATTAAGTTCTTGGCTATTCTTCATTCAAAGAATCAAATAATGTTAGTGGTACCTCCTCAATATTGGGAGCAACTTTATTTGATACAAACATCAAAATGGGGTCTATGAGTAGTCCTTACCATAAGGTTGCTACCAACACTCCTTCTATCCACACCATAAACCATCATTCCAACATGAATAAACCTTCCATTTGGAACCAAAAAAAAGAAAATTATTACAAGCCTAAAGTTCAAAATCAAATGTCAAAGGATATTGAATCAAACAAAAATCCAAGTAAACAAAAGAAGTTAAAATGGATCCCAAAGAAAAATGGATCAAGCAAAGAAAATAGTTCAAAAGTAAAAGTCAATCAAAATGTGGAGCCATAAGAAAATAGTACCCCCACATATAATAAATGTCCGCCTCCTTCAAAAATGATCATCAAGCAAGGCATATAAAAGTGTTGGTTCCAAATGCTATCCCAATTAAAATTCCAAACTCCATCATCCAACATCCCAAGTTTGGAAAATAAAAAGTGATTCATCCAAACTTCCAAATAATCCTTCCACATCTACCATCAGCCATCATTCCAAAAGTCCTACTTCACAAATTCATTGTACCATGGCAGAAAATATTTATCATAAGGACTCTCATGGCACTCTATCATAATGTACGTATTCTGATAAGGCCAACTCTAGTATCAACAAGGATCACAATGAAATCAATCAGTTGTATGTAAGAGCTATGATCATGACAAGGAAACTACTTCATAAAGGTCATTATTGTCATATCATAGCCCTAGTCTCTACATCAACACCATTAGTGGACTCAGAACAATCAGTGATCATCTAAAGCATCAAGGCCATCCAAACATACTAAAAATACAATAATAATAATAATAATAATAAATCGTCACCATGATGAAAGCCTAGCAAATGGGTGTCTTGGTGACACTTAAAAAAAAAAAAAGGTCAAGAAAAAAGTAAAGAGAAAAAAAATTCATCCAATAGTGAAAACCATTCTTATGGCTCTTTGGATAAGTACCATAATGAAAACTTGAAAAATAGGTGTCATGTCTAAAAGAAATTATCTATGTGGACTATTACACTTGAGGGCAATTTTTCTCATCTCCCATACCCGTTGCATGAAATTTCTTATGACATTTCCATCTATCCATCTAAGCCCTATCATTTCCATCCATTTTCCCACCTACTTTGATCTTGATAAGGAATGGGCTACAAACATAAATCATGCTATGGGAAAACTCTTGACATTTCTATTCTTTGGTCGTACACTATCCATGAAATATCATGTCATAACCTTCATAGCATTTTCCAAACCTATACCTTAGAGAAAACAAATTATCCTATGTGACATAGTCCTTGGAGACCATAAGGTAATCCTCATGTCTCCTATCTTTTACCAAAATCAATCCATTATCCTTCCATACCTATTGTTGGAATTGGCTTTCCCTTGTCATTGGTTTAAGGATTCTAATCCACTTATCCAACATCCTTCCATCATCCCATCTAGTCCTAAAGAATTCATTCAAAATGCAATAAGATTAACCCATACAATCTTGCTATGCAACCTCTTACATCATTCAAAAAAATCCTTGGCCTTATTTCTAGCCTTGCTACAAATCTTGATCCTTTGGTCACATTATCATTATCCTCACATTGTTTTGGGATGTGTCCTTCCCATGTCAAACAACATCGTCATCGTCATCACCTATCAATTGGTATTCAACTTGACTAGGGACAAGATCACGTTTTTCATTGGATTTTTGTGCACCATTAACATGAATTTGTCATGATCCTCATAAAACAACAAAACACAAAAAAATCAAATATTCACCAAAAGGACAAAAAAAATTAAAACATTTGAAAATCTACAAAAATCCAAAAACTTTAAAAATCCAAAAAAATAAAAACATTCAAAAATAAAAAAAATCATAAAACAAAAAAATCCAAAAACATCATAAAACTTCAAAATCCAAAAAAATCACAACATTCCAAAAAGACAAAAAATATGCCAGTATTGGCATGGTGTGATGGTTTATAGGTGGGACAGTTGTTCTTGCCACCAAGGTTCAAACCCCATTGGGGTGGTATTATTGAATGGTTGTATTCCGGTTCATAGCTCCAGTCAAAAGCGTTTACCCCTTGAATAAAAAAAAAAAAAGACAAAAAAGATAAAACTTCAAAATCCAAAAAAAATTAGAACATGTGACAAACCCAAAAAAATCCACATAACTTTCAAAATCCAAAAAATAGAGTCAGAGTTAGTCGTGTCAATCTTTGTCATTGTCGAACTATGTTACCTCTATGATTAGACATAGGCAAGGCCACCTATCAATGTGCCCCCAATGCATTAGGTTAGTCCTTTAGGTGTTTTCAAATGAAATCATGATTTAGTCCTTTTTCATTGAAACAAATTCAATGGTCATGTTGAACTATGAGGTCTTTGCACATTGCTACGTAGGAAAGGCCATCTATTGATGAGCCCCCGAGCCCCCTTAGGTCAGTCTTTTAAGGTCTATCGAGTTGGTCAAAATAAACTAGACACTGTCAACTCAGATGCAACATCATCATCTGAACTTCAAACACAAATTTTGAATCAACAAGACAAGCAAGTCAACATGTCTCCAATTCAAATAAGTCATTTTATCAAATCACTCAAACTAGTCAAATTAGTCAAAACCAAGGGTCTAATACAGGATGTGTCCTTCCTGAAACTAGACCTTGTCACTATTTCACTTTGTCATTTTCCTTATACAGGTAGTTGCATGATCGAAACAAAACTTAACGTCTTATATGATATGTTTCTTCTCTTGAAACTAGGCCTTGTCAAAATAGTCAACCCATCACTTACTTTGTCCCTTAGCATATTGGCAAACACTTATTGGAAAATAATCTAAATGGCTATTGGCCTTGTTGGTCTATTTTTTTTATCTTTTGGATTTACTTCAGTCATGTTACTAGCCACCTCAAGGATGTCCCACGAAGGATTTAGAGGAGCAATGATGTCTTATGACTTGTCTTTTATTTGATTGTTGTATGTGGTTTGTCTTGACAAAAAGATTGGGGCAACATGATCCTTATTATGAGTTAGGACACTCCTTGTCTATGACTGTCTGTTTTATAGATGGATGACCTTACACACCTTGGTCTATGTCATACCATGGTGTTTGTTTTCCATTTGTCATATTTTATTGCCCAATGGTGATTAAATGCAAAAGCCTTGCATAGCAAAATATATATCTAAAAATTATCTCAACTAGCACTATCTCAACATCTAGGTCTTCTATGCTAAAATCCATCTTTTCCATGCTAACATTTCTTCTTCCCTTTATCTACTTTCCTCTTATCCATTTCAAGAGCACACTCGTGTTCTTTGAACCGACCTGTCCTCTCGAGGGGGCAAACCATTACCTCCTTGACATCAATCCTCATCCTACTTTCATTGGGGCATATCTTTTTCTTTGACACAATGCAATAAACTATGTTGTATCAAAGAGGGGAAAATGTAGACACCTAAAAATTATGATTAGGTCTATGAATTAATTAAATCCCCTTCACCATCCTTGATAATTAAATAATGTTAATTATTTAATTATTATCTAATGCTGCAAAATATTCTATTAATTAAATAAACTAAATTATTTAATTAATTCATTTTATCCTTCTATCTTTTCTTTTAATAAATTAAATAAATTATTATTTATTTAATCACATCACTAATATCTTCGACCTCTATAATTAAATAAATCCATATTTATTTAATTATCTATCATTTTCTACTAATTGGATAATTATGATAATTATTTAATTATTAATTTTAACCTCTTCTGACACAAATTAAATAAATTTTTATTTAATTAAATAACCTCTCACTTTTTGAATTAAATTTCTATTTAATAAAAAATTTAACTTGCTTTTTTCCTCTTGCAATGAGATAATGTTTCCATTATTTCAAAATGCATTTTCCTTTTTGAACTAACTAGTTTTGTTGAAAAATCAATTAATTTCCTTTTTCCCTTTCACTTTCGATCTTATCTTATTGTGTCTCATTTAATTGCGACCATTGATCAAAATAAAAATATTCTAATCTTGACTGTCCATTTTCCATCTGTCTCTTTATAAATACCATCATCATTTATCATCTTAGAAAATCTTGAATTTGTAGCTATTGTGATAGTGAGATTAAAATATTCAATATTTTGATTTGTCATTGTCATAGGCTTATTTGCATACTCAAGAAAAATCTGAGGGCAATTATCATACTCAAGCAAAATGGAGAAGAGCTATGGAGACAATTCAATGGATGCATGCAAGATTGAGTGAGATTGTTTCATTTTGTTTTATGCTTTTATGTTTTCTTTTTATTGATAGTTGATTGGGGTTTTGGTGTTTATTGATTTAATAATACTTTGAACTTGAAAAATCTAACTGTGATACATCACCGATTGGATACATCTAGTCTTAATCTAAAATACTATCAATATGTCAACAAGCATAATAATTCAGAATCAAACTTGATTCAATAATATTACTTCTTCGTACTGAGTTTCAAACTCTTTGTTGCCATATCTAGTATGGCTCCATCCTTCTCGGATGCAATAACCAATTTGGTTATCCTTGACATCAAATAACATATAAAGTCTTATGTTTATAATAATATCCCATAGTATTTCAGCATAATTTAAGCTATTAGCTTCTAATAATTCATCTAAGAATGTTTCAACCAGTCTCTAATTCCCCCATGGCTCTTTCCAAGCTATCCTTTGTATCGCTATATAAGGTACCTACGTTTATATGGACATAAATAATCATATATCCTTTCTCTCATTATGACACATATATTTACATGTTTAAAATGTATAACAAGTTCCTATCTAATCTATAGGATATTTCTAGCTTGAGAGGAGTCTATGCTTCATCATTTTAAATTCTCCTTGCATTATGGCGCTTTGGGTTTCCAAGATGTAAAGTACTATTCTTTAAGGTTAGAATACTATGAATAGGTATTAATAGACTCTAGGTCAAATGCATAAGATAGTATCAATTAGAAGGTAATGAAGACATATTTACATTTTCTAACTCTTTTGTTGAAAAATGACATAAAATCTTATTTAAATGCATAACATAACCTTAGGGAATATCTCACCCTTTTTACATAAGGAGTATAACCATTTGAGAAAATAAGTTTTCTATCCAAAACAATCTATCTAACACATATGTAGTCACATCATACTATCATCTAATATAGTCCTATTACGACTCTACTTCATTTTGTTGCAAACAATCATTCAATAAATATATACCCATTATTATATTAATATTATAATTATCAACATTTCTTTCATAAATTCATTTTTCAATGTATATAGTTATGATAAACTCATATCTAATTATATATATATTTCCTAATTCAACTTCATGCAAACTAATGAAAACTCAAGCATTCATATCTTGTCTATTAGCAAGATAATGCATATAAGGATAGCACAACAATTTCAAATCAACATTCATTCAATTTCAAAATAAAAAGAGAGAAATAGGAGAAGAATAACAATCATGCCTAGAAATATAGCTTCCAAAAAAAGACTTGCAATCCTATGCTTAACGCAATGGTTCTCCAAGTTGTTGCTTCTACGTACTCAGCTCCACAATCAGCTTCTTATGCAAAAAATCACACTGCTATGCTACTCTCACTCACTCAACAATTTGGCTCTCACAAATCATAATATGATCTATAGAATGCACTCAATAACACAACAAAATAACTTATAAAATGCTTTCAGTGAAAATGGATAGCTAAATGGTAAAATGCACCTCTCTATTTATAAAAAATAATGAGAAGACAAAGGCTACATAATAGTTGAAGGATTTATCCACCTGAGGAAGACCCCACCACTTGAGCTTCACACCACTCGAGGCTTCACCACTGAGGGGTGGGAGGCTATATAGTTGGCTTCACCACCTTCCTATATTCCTTAGAGCCTCACCTATCTCCCACCCCCTCGGTCCCAACCCCACTGACCAACCCTTTGGGACCAACCTATTCACCTTATGGTTGGTGGGTTACTTTGGTACCAACCTATTCACCATTGTTGCTGACCCATTCACCTAAAGTTTTCTCAGGAAGTGGGCGGAGCAACTCTATAGCCTCCCATCTAAGGCCTATCCCTATATCCTCCCACCCCCTGGTGGGGTTTGTGGTGGGAAAAGCCTTGTTCATTGGTGGGGTTTTGTGAGGGGCCCTGAGGAGAAATAATTCCCCCCCACTTGGCTATAGTTTCCCAACACCCCCCACCCATCCTCACAATAGGATGACCTCTACCTATCTAGTGGGACGAGTCCCAAACTGATACCTACCTTTCCCTATTTTTTCCACCTCTCAAAACAAAAAACAAGAATTGAAATCTAATTATAATAAGTTATGCAGGTCAATTGGAAAGTTGGGCACTCTTTTCTCATGTTGTTGGAAACTTAGAAAAATTACATATAAACAGTCCCAAGCATACTCAGTTTCTACCTCTATTGTTGAGTCATTAAAATCATCTTACTCATACTTTTTTACCAAGTCAAATCACCTAGAAAATATGATAGTAAACTTGACAATAGTTTCCTATTTTACTTTGTCTTTTTATCATAGCTTTTAAACACTTAAAACTTACAAATGCTACACCTCTATTTGGGAAACTTGGAAAAACTTACAATAGCCACCAAATGATATTTAACTACTATGCATTTCATGGTTAATAGACTCTCTTCCCATGCACATTTATCATGTCACCTCTTGGCTTCTATATTGGCCTTTATAAGTGGCCCTTAATATGCTACTTTCAAATGCTTTTACAATGCATTTCTAGTGGAAACTAAAACATGTGATAGCCTTAACTTATATATATAGCCGTACCGACCATATATTCCTCAAGTGAGTAGAAATAGGGAGGTCGGTTGGTGCCCTTGGGGACTAACTTATTCACCTCTATTACCAACTTTCCCTTTGGGGCTGAACTATTCATCTCATGGTTGGCCTCGAAGGGTAGGTGTAGTTGCCTCAGGTTGGTCATGAAGTGCTAGGTCATAATTTAGTGAAGCCTCAGTCGGTGGTGGAACCTTGGTCGGTAGCGAAGCTTGGGTGGTGGTGGAGAGCCTCTATAGCCTCCCACCCAAGACAGACCACACCACCCTGTAGAGGCATCCGCTACCACAAACCCCACTAACCTATATATATATTATACATACATAAATACATATGTATGTTAACATTAATATATATGCATTTATATATATGTATATATATGTTAATGCATATATAAATTATCATCATTTTAATATAAATAAATACATATATACATATTGGTGCTTATATAGATTTATATTAAATATATACACATATATACAAATGGTTGTATGCATATTGCATATCCATGCATGGGTTTACATAGGAATTTCTATCTTTGCATGCCCTTACGTGTGTATAATAGTATGTATGTGCAATTTCTTATACATACATACATTTATACTTAATACATACATATACACACAAATATATATACCCATATACTTATGAATATCCATTCATAACATTCAAAATATCTCAACTCAACAAACAAAAAGGTATTTAACACTATAAATCAATTCAACAAGACAACCAAAAGGGAATCATAAATAACAATCCCTAATATACCTATCAATTCAAAATCATAACAAAACTATTCAACACATATCAACACTGACTCATCTAGGACACTCTACCTAGTGTAGTACATGTGTGTAAATACTCAAATGATCATAACAATTGTATCTATACCAAATTCTTCTCTTGGATGATACTCTCCTTTCCCCTCTAGAGGGTTCGATCATTTCCTACATCCAACTTGGAGCACATAAATGAAGCTAGCTAGTAGCATAAAAATCATATTCATCACATTTCATATACATTATTAAAGCATTAACAAGCATGTTGCAAGAATGAAGACATTGAAGAAAGAATGAAGGTTTTGTAATTGATGTCAATTGGTTGACTAGTTTTCAACTAGTTGTTGTTGTTGTCATGGATGAAGGTTATTAGCTGTATATGTCAAGGATATTCAAAAAATTGTAAAGGAAAAGGTTATAGGTGTTTAGTGCTTTCTCTAGTTTTCCTCTGGGATTTGCTCCTATGTTCATGTGTTTTAGATATGTTGATCATGGTTGTTGGAAGATGTTATATGCAGATTTTGGGCTTTTGGTTCATTGTACAGTGTGAGTTATGTTCACCAGTTGTGAACTCTAGTTTTTTGTGTATCTGGCTAAGGTCTGGAAGAAATGTAGTTGCTTTGAATTTCTTCTTGTTCGAGTCTTATGACTTGCAGTTTTGGAGTTAGGTTAGTATGATCATGTTGAAGTTAATTTTGTTATCTAGAAGGATCAGATAGTGTTAAGGTTGCATGTGCTTAATTGTTTATGTTTTTTACACTGGTTTGGTCAACCTTGTGTTTAACACTACTTGTAAATTTCATGAAACATGTTGGAATTTATTTGGGTCCTCACTTATCATGTGTTTGGGTCACCCTCATTCTAATTCCACTCTAGAATGTTTTGGTGTTGACTCAATTTAAATTTGTAAATGAAAATTATGTATGGCCGACTTTGGATACGTTTTAAATTTGAAGTTGGTATAAATACAAGATGAGATATTGGTGAAATTGAAGTACAAAGAAATATAGCAAGATAGATGTGAGAGAAATGTGAACCAGTGTGTATGTGATGGGAGTTTGGAAGATTAGTATGAAATTTAATTGCTGAGTTTTTGGATGCAGTGAGCTGAAGGTGTACTCTATCATTCATGCATGTCTACAATTCTTTGAGTGAATTGTGGTGGAAATCTCTGTAGCATTGATATTTTCTTTCTCTATGAAACAAATCCCTTTTATCTTATTTGTAATTTTTTGGCAGTGAGCCCTTCAAGTGGTTAACCCTTGTTGGATAGTGAGTCTTGATCTAGATAGTGAGTCTTATTTTGGTAGTGAGATTTCTTTGGAAGTGATCCTTTGTAATCAGTTTCGATATTCTCTATATTGTGAGCTAATCCTCACTATGGTTTTTCCATTATTGGGTTTTCCACATAAATTTGGTGTTAGTGTGTTTGTGTGATGCTTTTAAGTTTCTTCTTTTGCACTTAATGATTAATCATATTAGTAGAGTAAAGAATTTGTAATTGGTTTAAATTTTGGTGAAAGTTTTGAAGATTAAAGTTTGTTAGAATTGATTCATCCCCCTCTCAATTTTCTTGTTTAACAATTGGTATCAAATCTTGGTTCCTTGGAGAGAAGCTTAACTATTTAAGGAAGGCTCAAGATGGTGAGCAAGATCACTTTTGAATGTTGTAGGTTTGATGGAACAAATTATGCTATTTGGAAGATACAGATGGAAGTATATCTGAAGTACTATGGATATTATCTTGAAAAAGATTACAAGACTACTTACACTCCTCCGGCTATTGGTTTTAGTACAACTGATGAAATCAAGGTGCATGAAGCAAACAATAAGGAAAAGTTTATTCTGAAGACTAGTCTTACACATTGTGAGTTGATTAAAGTTCAAAATCTAAAGAATGCTAAAGAAGTCTAGGATTCTCTAGAGAAGATGCATGAAGGAGATTAAAAGGTCAAAGAAGTGAAGTTCCATAATTTGGAGGCATAGTTTGAGGTCCTGCATATGTCTTAAGATGAGAATATTAAATCCTATGTGCAGAGAGTGGATGAGCTAGTAGGTATGTGAAGAATTGGTGCTATAGTAGATGAATCTAGGATTGTGTGGAAGATTCTTAGAACTCTCCTTGATGCATACAATGAAAAGGTATATGCTTTTGAAGATTATGTGGACATCTAGACTTATTTTAAAGATCAATTATTGGGAACTCTAACATCTTATGAGATGAGAAGGCCAAATTTGAGAAATGTGTCCAAATCAGAAATTTCTTTCAAGGCTACAAGAGTTGAAGATCTAGATGAAGATAATCTTGATGGAGTAGAAGCTAACTTTGTGAGAAGGATGAAGAAAGGCTTCAAAAAATATGAAGGTAAGCTACCCTTTAATTTCTTTATTTATGGAGGAATAGGTCATTATCCTTAAGATGTTTAGAAAGAGCTAAGAAGAAAAAACAAAGATTTAACCAAGAAAACAAAGGAAAGAAGATCAATAAAGCATATTATGTGAATAAGGATGCTAGTATTTCTGATGAATACTTTGACTATGGAGACTTTGATGACAATGGATACTTGTTCTTGGCTATAAAAGATGAATCTACTTTTGCTAAATCTAAAAGACATGTGTAGGAATGTCCTCCAAAGAAAGAGAAAGATGAAGATACTATAATCTCTGCCCTACATACTAAACAAGAAAAAAACTACTGGGCTGTTGACAATGGTTATTCACATCACATGACTAGAGATAAGAGTAAGTTTGTTAAACTTGAAAAATAGGATGGAGGCTTAGTTATGTTTGGAGATGATACTGGTGCTAAAATTTGTGGGATAGGTTCAATAAGTTTTGATGGAAAGAATAATATTGATGATGTCTACTGTAATGCCATAGAAAAATGCACTATAGACAACAAGAAAGATTAGAAGCAAACATGCAATGCAATACTAAATATAGAATGCAAATCTAAATGTTAAGCAACAAAGAACATAGGAAAGTCAGAAACGTAAACAAAACTAGAACAATCTCACCAATTTTGAACGTATTTCCATGATTCATCTCAATTGCCCTTGTCCATTTTGCTTGTGTAGTATAATTGCCCTCAGATTTGTAAGTTCGTGCAAGTATAGCCTAAGATAGTGATTAGCAAAATATCAAATATTCAAGATTAAGTGCTCTCAAAAGTCATAAGAATTCGCGAGAGAGAGATTGGAATGAAGAATGACAAATCAATTTATAGAAAATTGATTATTCGAATGACAGGTCAAGATTGAAAGATTAATAGATGGTTGAGATCGACATATTAGACATGCATTCTAATAACTGTTAGTAGTGACATGAGTGATACAAACTAGAAATAGGATTAAAGATTAAATAAATGATTTAATCTTCAGTTCAACATTCAAAAACATCATAAATATCTTTGCATGACAAAGATAAAGATTGATTATAATGAGACTCTGTTCGAATGCACACACAACATTTAATTAATTAAATAGGAATATTTAATTAATATGCATATACACGCAAATAAGTTAGAACTGGAGGATTGCATGATCTGACGAAGAGATTACTCGAGACAGCCACTCAGACATCAAATCAATAGTTAACTAAATGATTAAAATAGATGTTGAGTCAAGTAAGAGTGAATACTTAGATAACTCACATAATTATCTAAAATATAGAGGAATGCGTTAAAATAGAATTAATGAATTAAATAATTCATTTAATTCAAGACTCGATATTTGGAGAATAATTAATTAAATAAATAATATTTATTTAATTAAATGGTGAAGGGATTTTAAATGAATAATTAAATAAATAAATGAATTTATTTAATTATAGTTGAAATATGATAAAGAATAAATTAAATAAGAATTTATTTAATTTGACTAGAAGAATAAGGTTAATTAGTAATATAATTAAATAAAAATTGTTTATTTAATTAATTAGATAGAATAAAGAAAAGTGTGAATTAATTGAATAATTAAGATTATTTAATTAATAGAAGAAATAAAAGATGATGAATTAATTAAATAATTAGGATTATTTAATCATGACCATGAAGAATACAAGTTATGAAGAATATGGAAGTCGCAGGCCTAAACAAGATTTCGGTGTCTACATTTTCCCCTCTTTGATACAATGTTGTTTTAGGCGTTGTGTCAAAGAAAATCAATACAAATATGCCCCAATCATGCCCTAGTGTAAAACAGGTGAAGGTATGCCCCCTCGAGAAAATTGACAAATTTCTGAAACATTCAGAAAAATTTGGAAATGCTCCCAATTAGTCCGTTAGATAGGCAGAAATGCAGTGCAGTTGACAGAATTGGGATTGGAAATGGGAGGGACGAGTACGGGATGATGGAAAATGGAAGTTTACATGGCCAGTAGGAAAGAAATGCCACCTAAGCCCTAGGTATATATAGGAATAGGGTTGAAAAACTATTCAATTGCACCCACCTAGCTTAGAGATTTGGAAATTTGCTCTGGATTGATAGCGACTATGTCCCCAGTTCCAGCCACCCATCATCGCGCATACAGGATCCGGACATACCAGAGACCAGCCGGCGCGGACCCCCCGGTATGGACCTAAAACTTGCCTTTTGAAAATTTTCCATTTGCACACATTTTAAGACATTTAATGCATTTTTAGTTATACATCATTTTTTATTTTGAACCACATCTGTATGTGCGAATGACGCATATGTATGCGGAAAACTGCATTTGAAACTTTACATTAGTCATTTAGATTAGGGTTTAGCGGTTAAATGCATTTGTTTATTTTTGATACGCATTTGACTTTTTGAAACACATGTGCATATTAATAGTCGCATGTGTAAATTTAGAAATGCATTTGATATTTTGCAACGCAAATGATAGTTGTGTGATGCATTTGATTACTATTAGCCCCATTTGCTTAATAATGACGCATATAAAATTTATGAACAGCATTTGTGAAAAAGCGACGCATGTGTAAAAGAATGACGCATGTGCAAAATAACGACACGTTTGCATTTTA
The DNA here is from genome assembly GCA_007258455.2 of Sequoia sempervirens. Lineage (NCBI taxonomy): Eukaryota > Viridiplantae > Streptophyta > Pinopsida > Cupressales > Cupressaceae > Sequoia > Sequoia sempervirens. The sequence goes on along the minus strand of VDFB02047230.1, from coordinate 191,388,338 downwards.
TGTTAAAATAGCCATTTCCCACTAGAATAGATGATTGAGGCTGACATGAAGCATATATATAATGTTGTTGTAGGTTGTATTAGACCCTATTTATACACGGGAGTCGAGACCCACGATGTTTCGATTCAGAGATAGTTTGTGGCCGGCCGAGCGATGAACTCTATGGCATTTGGGTTTGTTGCATGTGACCGATATGCCCTAGATTTAGGAAAATCAGGGGCTACTGACAGCATTATGTGAGAGGTGGCACTCTGAGACATCATCCTTCCACCTACCAACTGGAGAGGTCATAGTGACATTAGAGGATGTATATAGGATACTGAGACTGCCTATTAGAGGGACACAGGTGGTCTATGATACTCAGAGCGGGATTGCTGAGATGTGTAGATATTACCCCCATGCTAATATTAGATAGCTAGGGGTTGATGATTATGAGATCAGATGGCAGGTGTTGGCTCAGAGGTATAGATAGTTAGACTATCTAGTAGCAACATTGATAGGTGGTATAGTACTACCTGACCGCCGAGGACATGGATTTCCTATGGGATGGGGGGAGATGTTAGTAGGCATGCTCGAGCAACGAGTTGTATATGCCTGGGGTTCCTGTGTACTTGGGATGTTGTACTTCCATCTTCACGATATTTCCTATAGAGAGGCACAGTCGATGAGCTACGGTACCACGCTCCTGATGATATGGGCATGGGAGCATATAGCTATTTTTAGACCACCTATTATAGTAGATCTACCTCATGGAGCTCCATACGCCTTCTGGTATGTGGGGGAAACCACACAACATCATATTGGGGACACATGCTACTTTAGACATGCTATAGACACCATGCACGAGTTTACATGGAGACCGTACCTGGGCTGCGAGCAGTGGTCAGATGAGGATGAGCACTTGCCATTTTGTAGACAGACACAGTACTTGGTGGGGCAGACAGTGTCTCATGTGCACATTATAGAGCGGCAGTTGCCAGATCGGGTCTTGAGACAGTTTGGAGAGGTACAGGATGTACCTCGAGGGAGAGTAGTGTTTGCTTGGTCATCACGAGAAGTCTTGCTATGGGGGCCAGAGATTCCAGTCACCACTGCTGAGGTAGATATTGATGGGCTATAGGAACTTCCATGGGGATGGAGGGATAGACCAATAGATCCAGGGACCACTCCAGCTTATGATCAGTGGTGGGTAGTACACAGGCCGATCCCCTTGACAGATCCAGACCAGCCAGTGCTAGTAGAGCGACATGGGACAGGTCCTAGAGGTAGGTGAGGCAGAGGGAGAGGCTAAGGAGGTAGAGGAGTCCATGGTGATGGAGGGGATGATTGTAGAGGTGGCCGACGTGGAGGCAAGAGAGGGAGGCGTGGTCGGTAGGGACGAGGGCCAGCCTTGTCACTGATCCAGGAAGAGGGAGGAGGAGAGGAGGATGTAGCCAGGGGTGGTGAGGAGGTGTAGCTAGCAGAGGTAGTTATTCTAGAGATCCCGGCAGAGGAGGAGGCAGGTGCCGAGGAGGGAGGCAGAGAGGATGCAGAGGTTGACGCTCTGGGGTTGCTAGGTGCCTACCAAGGAGATGATGATGAGGATGATGATCACGAGAGAGAGATTTGAGATTAGATCCTGGAGAAGCTCGATGAGGAGGAGGATGGGATAGATAGGGTTAGACAGGATGAGAGAGGGGTAGAGGATCCAAAAATGGAGACATTGCGAGCCCAGGTTGCATCCTTGGAGGAGCAGATGAGAGTATTGATGGCTGAGAGGGATGCTTATCGGGTGGAGAGAGATAGAGCATTGATGGACAGGGATCGGGCTATAGCTCAGTGGCAGGAGACTAAGCAAAGGTTCATAGAGCTCAGAGAATTATGTACAGGACCATCAACTACATTTGCTAGAGAGTTGGTTAGAGCTGGTGAGAGGGAGAGGTACTATCAGGATTTGTGTGAGGCAAAGATTCCACTAGAGAGATGAGCTCCCAGTTTCTCAGTAGCACATAGTACCAGGTCCCATACTAGGACCCACACTCGGATAGTCAGCACAGAGGGTGTGGATCGGCCATGTAGAGCAAGGCCATATGACAGACCTCCTTCAGCTCAGAGATCCTTGGGTTCACATCATCATTCCCCCACACACTCCCGGCATGATGGCAGTGGCAGCTCAGGATAGGGGTATCATTTATTGAGACACTGTATTTTGATCTTATAGCTAGTGGGCTTCCATGTATTATTGATACATTATGACATTGTGATGTGACACATTTGAGTGATATATATGATTTTGGCGGCAATTCTCATGATATGCATTTCTATGTATTGATTATGCAATCTTTATTTAAACATGTGATGTTTATATGATATGCCTATGTGATGGATGATTGTATGTACTTTATGATGTTTATACAGTTAATGAGATAATGTTGATTCTATATGATGTATGATTCTATATGATGTTATATGTAGAGGACATGTGATGCTATACAAACGTAATATAATGCATGTATTTATAGTTGCTTTGTACATGGAATGCTTATGATATGTATTATTTGATGATGATTATTTATCATGTCATGATGATCTAGATATGAGATATGTACATATGCATGTATGTTTCTAACATATATGTTGATGCAGGATGATATTTAATGTTTTGTGTCACAGGACTCCGTCATAATGCAAGAAAGAAGAATTGTTAGTGCGGAAAGAAAGATCGCGAAAGAATGAAAGACAGAAGATAGATGTTAGTATTAGCAACTTTTGATATTTTACTATATCACAAAAGGTATTGCACTTTATCATCATTGGGCGGGACTAATACAAATGGAGAAAAACACCATGATATGACATAGATCAAGGTGTGCAAGGTCATCCACTTGCTGATAACAGATAGTTGCAGACAAGGATTGTCATTAACTCATACTAAGGGCACAAGTTGCCCTAGTCTTTTTGTTGAGTCAAACCACATACAGCAAACCAAAGAAAATATGGGTCTTGAGACGTCATTGCTCCTCTAAATCCTTCATGGGACATCCTTGAGGAAACTAGTAACATGACTCAAAATAAAAGTTAAAAGACAGTCGACAGACAACAGTTAGAGAAAATAGAATTTTGATACATCGTTGCTTCTATAAATCCTTCATGGGATATCCTTGAGAAAGCTAGTAACATAATTCCTATCATAAAGTCAACTAAAAAGATAAGATAAATAAGTCAGACAGTCAAAAAGCCAATAAAATATTTTCCAAAACATGATTTGTTTGTTTGATTTGTTGATTGATAGAGGGAATGTTTGATAGAGCATGGTTTCAGGAGATACACATACCAGATAAGACTGTGAGTATGGTTTCGATGTTATGACTATCTGTATAAGGCATGACAAAGCCTAGTTTCAGAAAGACATGTATCGTATAAGACATTGAGTCAGATGCCGTTGATGTGATAACCTGTGTAAGGCTATGTTTGATTGTTTGACCTTGTCAATTATGCAGGAAGGACTCATCCTGAATAAGACATATGTTGTTTGTTTTGATAATGTCTGTTTCCAAGAAGGACACATCCTGTAGCAGACTTTTGGTTGATCTGTTTGAATTGTTTTGTTTGGAAATTTGTTTGATGTGACTCAGAGACATTGCTGACTTGTTCACCAGATTGATGCATGACTTGCTATGATGTGCAAACAATTGACTGTGTGTGATGAAAAACCCTAAAGGACTGACCTAGTGCGACCTCGAGGGCTCATTGATTGATGGCCTTGCCTACGTTATACATGCAGAGACCTCATAGTTTGACTTGACTACGACCGACAAGACTGACTACAAATAGAAGACGTGTGTGTGAAAGTGAAAGTGATGAACCCTAATGGACTGACCTAGTGTGGCCTTGGGGGCTCATCGATTGATGGCCTTGCCTACGTTATACACACAGAGACCTCATAGTTCGACACAACCAATGACCTTGTCATATAGACATATGGATTGACTCATGAATTTATACAGACAAATCTAAACTGACTGACCTAATGCCTCGGGGGCACATCGATAGATGGCCTTGCCTACGTCCAGTCACAGAGGCAACGTAGTTCGACAAACGACAAAGACTGACAAGTGCGACTAACTCTGACTCTATTTTTGGATTTTTGAAATGTTTTGATTTTTTTGTCTTTTTGAAGTTTTATGATGTTTTTGTGTTTTCTCAGGTCATTTTGTGATGTTTGTGGATTTTCCATGGTTTTATGTCTTCAACACAACCAATGTAAGAACCAATATGACACATCAAGTGTTTGCCCCTAGTCAAGTATATAAGACCAATTGATTATGAATAGGGTAAGATGGAGGATATGAAATGCACTCGATGTCAATCGTTCTAAGTTATGGGAAAGACTACCACTTATTATGAATGGTATATACAAATGATGGATAGGAAAGATAAGGGATATGTACAGGGATAGGTATTATGTACAGGGATAGGTAGTATGTACAGGGATCATGGATCATATATAATGATAGGGACTATGTACAAGGTAGTGGATTATAGACAAGGATAAAGACTATGTATAGAATAATAGTAGACAAAGGAGCAAAGTTAAGCTACACATAGTGCCTATTTGCCAGGTTTTCACCATGATACTTATCCAAAACGCCACCGAAGTGGTTTTCACTATTGGATGAATGATTTGTCTTTACTATTTTCCAGATTATCTAATTTTTTTTGGTATTACCAAGACGCCTATTTGCCAAGTTTTCACCTTGATAATTATTTTTATGATTTTATGATTTTTTTTTGTATTTTTGCTAATTAAGACAAAGGCTCCTAGAAGCTATGCGTAGAACTTCTTCAGATGCATGCTATTAATTGGTGAGGACAATGGTTCCCCTTCAGGAGTAGAGAGTTGGTATGCTCCTGATCCAAAAGCTTTTGTAACAACATAAGGTCCTAACCAGTTAGGTTCAAACTTTCCTAGTTTTTCTCTTTCTGCTTGATTCTTTGGGTTCTCCATTAAAACTAGGTCACCAATGTCAAAATTTCTGTTCAAAACTTTCCTATTATAGCTATGATGAAGGCGATTTTGATATGCTTGGAGATGGTCTAATGCCTTCTATCTTCGCTCATCCAAGAATTCTAGCTCATGGAGTCACAACACTCGGTACTCTTCATCATCAATATGGCCTTTCAGGGATACCCTTAGGGAAGGAATCTTGACCTCAATAGGCAAAATGGCTTCAGACCTGAAAAACAAGTGAATATGGGGTAGCACCAGTGGGAGTACAGATACTTGTGCAATAAGCCCATAAGGTAGGGTTAAGCTGTAAATGCCAGTCATGACCAGCATCATTGATAGTCTTCTTGAGGATTCTAATTATGGTCTTGTTATATGCCTCCACTTGGCCGTTACCTTGTGGGTAGTATGGAGTGGAAAAGTGCTGTTGGATATGAAATTTTTCATACAGATGATGAATTCCTGGTTCTTGAATGGGCAACCATTATCTATGATTATGGACTGAGGGACACCATACCGACAGATGATATAGTTCAAGATAAATCTAGAAATCTGTGTGCCGATAATGTATGTCATAGGAATGACTTCAATCCACTTCATAAAGTACTCAGTGGCAGTGATAATGAACTTGTGTCCATTAGATGATGTGGGGTGGATTTTACCTATAAGGTCGAGTCCCCATTGAGTAAAGGGCCATGGTGACGTGATAGGACGGAGCTCCTATGCTGGGGCATGTATCAAATCTCCATGAACTTGACATTGGTGGCATTTCATTACAAAGACATATGAGTCTTTTTCCATAGTAGGCCAGTAATAACCTAGTCTCATAATCTTTTTGGCTAAGGTAGGACCGCTAGAGTGGGAACCACATATACCCTCATGCACCCCATGCAAGGTTGCTTGTGCTTCAGTAGAATCAAGACATCTCAGTAGGGTATTATCTAAGGGGCGTCTATATAAGGTGTCTTCAATGATGGTGTATTTGGCTGACTTGTGGAGGAATTTCCTACATTGGTTATTGGGTAGGCCAATGGGTATGACTTTAGCATGAAGGTAATCATAGATTTCTTTGTACCATGGGGAATCGGGACCAACAATATCACACACCATTTCAGAATCTGGGATATCATAGGCTGGGACCAAAAGCTGGTCGACCAAGAACTCAAACTTAGGCACGTTGTTAGGAATGTCAAGAAGTGGTGCAATCGTAGCCATAGCATCTGCTACCTTGTTTAAAACATGAGGTATTTGATGAAATTTGACTTTGTCAAAGTACTCTTTAAAACTATCATCCATGCGCTTGTACAGAGCAAGCTTCTCATCCTTAGTCTCATAATCATCATTTACCTGTCTTATTACTAGTTGAGAATCGCCATATACCTATAGGCTCTTGATTTTCCACTTGACCGCCATGCGTAACCCTGTCACTAGAGCTTCATACTTTTCCATGTTGTTAGTGCATGGAAATGCAATCCTGAATGACTTAGGGATGGAATCCCCCTGTGGTGTGATAAACTATATCCTGCCCCTGAACCATGATTTGTATGTGAGCCATCAAAGTACAGTTTCCATGTTATGTTTGTGTCCAATGTGAATCTGAACTCATCAAGAAAGTCTGCAACTAATGGATGATCTGCCTATATGGGTGCATCAGCTAACTGATTAGCAATGACCTATCCTTTAATAGCTTTTCTTTCTACATACTGGATATCATACTCACTAAGTATCATAACCCATTTGGCTAGTCAACTTGTTAATGCTGCCTTGCTGAGAAGATATTTCAGAGGGTCTATTTTAGCAATTAGAATTGTTTGATGGTTTAGCATGTAGTGCCTTAGTTTTTGGGTAGCAAATGCTACTGCAAGACAAGTACGTTCAATGTTACTATAGTTGAGCTCATAACCAACCAAAGTCTGGCTGATATAATAAACTGCCCTTTCATGACCTTCATCATCATTCTGTGCAAGCAATGCTCTGAGTGATGAAGGGGTTGCTGTAATATAAAGAATCAATGGTCATCCTTCAATAGGTGGCATTAAGACAGGTGGTGTGAGTAAATATTCTTTAATCAGCTGAAAAGCCTCTTCACACCTAGTTGTCCATGCAAAGGGTACTCCTTTCTTAAGTAGATGTTGAAAAGGATGTGTCTTGTCTGCTAGCTGCACTATAAATTCCAAAGTCTGGCTGATATAATAAACTACCCTTTCATGACCTTCATCATCATTCTGTGCAAGCAATGCTCCGAGTGATGAAGGGGTTGCTGTAATATAAAGAATCAATGGTCGTCCTTCAACAGGTGGCATTAAGACAGGTGGTGTGAGTAAATATTCTTTAATCAGTTGAAAAGCCTCTTCACACCTAGCTGTCCATGTAAAGGGTACTCCTTTCTTAAGTAGATGTTGAAAAGGATGTGTCTTGTCTGCTAGCTGCACTATAAATTGTCTGATAGATTGCAACCTTCCCTATAATGTCCTTAGCTGACTGAGATTAGTGGGTGGAGGAATGTCCATGATTGATTTTACCTTAGCCGAATCCACTTCAATACCTCATCTAGAAATGATATAACCTAATAGTTTTTCTGACTTGACTCCAAACACACATTTCTTTGGATTGAGTCTCACTTTATATGTTTCCAGCCTCTGAAATATCTTGTCTAAAACATGTAGATGTTTTTCCCTTGTCTTAGATTTTATGATAAGGTCATCGACATAATCCTCCATACAAGTATGTACTAGATCATGAAAGATAGTAGTCATGGCACGTTGATAGGTTGCTCCTGCATTCTTGAGTCCGAAGGGCATAACATTCCAGCAATACGTTCCCCAAGGACAAGTGAAAGCTGTCTTAGGTTGGTCTTCAGTTGCAATTCTGATTTGGTTATAACCTGAAAATCCATTCATAATGGACAACATCTCATATCCTGCTGTCATGTCAACTATCATGTCTATGTTAAGCAGAGGGAAGTCATCTTTAGGACAAGCTTTGTTGATATCTCTAAAATTAGTGCAGATGCGGATGCCCCTAGTTGGTTTAGTGACTGGTACAAGGTTGGAGATCTAATTAGCATAGTCGATTGATCTTATAAAACCAACATCTAATAGTTTCTTGAGTTCTACCTTGACTAATAAAGCAATTTGTGGATGCATTTTTCTCAGCTTTTGTTTTACTAGTTTAGCACTTGGTTGTAAAGGCAAGTGATGTAGAACAAGATCAGGGTCCAACCCTGGCATGTCTACATATGACCAAGCAAAATTTATCTGTCTGTGTTCAAAGAAGTCATGGAACTCTGATTTCTCTTTTGTTGTCAATGACGCTACCAAAAAAACCAGTCGAGGATTCTCCTTTGTGCCTATGTTGACCTCTACGGATTCTTCAATGAGCATGGGTGACTTTTCCTATGCAATGGGGAGAATGTTCAAACCTCCATCCTTAGGTGCCTCAGAGAGGTTTTCACCTTCGGATGCGTCCTTTCTTTTTACTTTTCCATTGTCTAAAGGTGCCTTTCGGTTTTCACCTAGAGACTCATCCTTTTTATCTTGTTTACTCTTTTTCTCATTTTTGTGACTGGAGGGTTGAATAGATTCCCCAAAATATGCTTTGTTGTCCAAGTCAATGGTAAAACTAGCCTTATGATCCCCATTAGGTATGCCTTCTTGTAATCCCAGGAACTCAACAATTGCTTCGTCGTTCTCGAAAGTGTCTAAGACGGGTGCATCTTGTTGATCCCAATCAATGAGCTGAGGGTAGACTAAGGGCATGTCATCGTCGGAGTTATCAAATTCTAATGGGGTCAAGGTAAAGATTGAATTATTCATGTGGTTACAAAAATCTTGTACCAAGTCCTCTTTACTCTTAGGTTTGGGTCTAGGTGGGTGAATAGGTGGGCCTAATGCCAGGGTTTGACCATCAAAAATAGGTGGCTCAGGTTGCCAAGAGGTAGGATCAAGTGATTCCCAATAATAGTGTTTAAACCATTCCTCTTTTGTCATTTTCTTTGGTGGAAAAGAATTTAAAGGATTTGGTGAGGAACTTAACATCAAGTCAAGTTCTCCAAATAATTTGTCAAGGTCCATGGGAGAAGTAGAGGATAGCAATTCCCACTCATAATCGTTAGAATCAGGGGAGTCACAATGATGTTGGTCCACTGGTTCGTGAGATGTCTTAATATCTTCTGAAGCACTTACTTCCTCAAGTAAGGGTAATGGAGTACTAGGAATGCCAATCTGAATTGGTTGAAACCCTAGCCCTACTCCTTTTGGCCACTGAGAAACAAATATTGGTTCAATTCTGCCATCTTGGTTTAAGCCTAAACCACTTTGTCCATCATATCCTTTGCTTTGCATGATTTTGAAACCATTTCCATATAGACTTGTAGGAATATGAGCAAGTAAAAGGGGTTCCCCATTATCTTCCTTATACAACCAGGAAGTGACATCTTCTGCATTTACAATCTCTTTGCTTAATTCACCCCATTTAGTGAAAGTTGTTGTGGGAGGAACATGTATAGTGATCATAGACTGTACCCTACCTGTAGGAGGTAAACCATATGACTTAGGAGGAACTAGATGGCTAACACAATAAGAAGTCTTCATGTAATACTCTCCACAACCCTTGTCTTGGATCTCAACCCTAGGAGTGGTAGGAAGTGAGGGTGAAACAGATGTTCGAGTGAGGGTGGATGGGTCAACATAAGAAGATGAATTGGACGATGAGGCCTCGTGGTTTACTGGCACTTGGCGTTGAGGGATCTCCTTCAGATTGGTGCAATACTGGAAAGGATCAGGATCACCATCTATAGTTATTTCAGTGCCATTGTAAGGGAATTTAAGACACTGATGATTTGTGGAAGGGACCACCTTCATGGCATGAATCCATGGTCTACCTAGAAGAAGGTTATAAGGTAGGGTGAGATCCAAGACCTGGAACTTTGTCTCCATTACCGCAGGACCAATTCTGATAGGAAGTGTTACCACCCCCTTTGATTTTCATTCCTCATCATCATAAGCTTTAATGAAAATACTCTTGGTGGTGTCTATGCATGCTTCTAAAATACCTAATGCCTTAATTAGTTTTAAAGTGCATAGATTTAACCCTGCTCCTCCATCTACCAAAACTCGTCTAACTTTGGTGTCATCAACAAGGACTTCTAGATGGAAAGGGTCATTATGGTTTGTCTTTTCTGTTGCATAGTCTTGTTCAGAAAATGTGGCATGGTGATTATTGGTCAAGTAGCCCACCATTTCCTAGAAACGATTGACATCAAGGTCATTAGGGACCGTGGTGTTATGTAAAGCCTTATCGAGGATGGATTGATGCTCAGGGGAAATACCCAACAATTCCAAGATTGAAATTTGGGTTGGGGTCTTCCCCAACTGGTCAAGAAGGTTATATTGTAACTTGGAAGGTTGTAGTGTTTTCTGTGATGGAGGGCCCTAGATGGTGAACTTAGTATGACGGGTATTGACTGCACACTCAGGATTAACATTAATAGTGATGGTGTTGATGTTTTGATCAGCAGCGCGAAGGCAATGAATGATTTTGCCACTATCATAATCATGTTTGATACTCACATAGTTGGCTGACATATTGGTCTTAGTACTCGAACTGGGGATAGTTCCTTTCCCATGGTCATGTAGTGGGTCTAAAAAGACTTGATGATCAGTGTTTGATGTCTTTTTTTTTTGTCCACTAACTTCAATAATTATCCTCTCAACAAGATCCTGTATGATATTCTTTAGTTGTTGACAGTTTTGTAGGTTATGTCCCTTAGTCCTATGATAATCACAAAAGGAATTGTCATCCCACCAAGCTAGTTTAAACTGTCCTGGATCGTATTATCTTGGTTCTTGCAGTTGTATGAGGTTATGTTGTAATAGCTGTTTGAACACTGACTCAATGGGTTCCCCTAAGGGAGTGAACTCACGTTTCTAAAATCTCCTTTGTAGTGGACATTAAGTGTTTTGAATCACGTTGGGAGGTTGATTGATAGCATTAAGTGTGTTTGCAAAAGTATGAGGTCCTTGTAATGTGAGGAGGGGTCTTGCTTGTAGTGTTTTAGCATCAACCACCCCATCATTGGTGACATTTTTGTTGTGAGACAAAAAATTGTTTCTATCTGTGGGGGTGTTTTGTACGTTCATGTTTTGATTGGATTTTGTTGTCTTCAGTTCACCCTTTTCAATGAGATCCTTCTCTATTATCACCCCTTTTTCCACTAGTTCCAAAAAAGATGTGCAACAATGTACCCTTAAGTTACTACTGAGTTTTCGATGAAGGTTTTCCTGAAACATTGTAACCTTTTGTTTTTTGGGTATTTTAACAAGATGCCTACTAGCAATAGTTCTCCATCTCTAGAAGAAAGCAATGAATGTTTCCCCTTCGTCTTGCATTGTGTGGCACAAGGTTGCTATATTTATCTCATGGTCAATGTTGAAGGAGAATTGCTCCACAAATTTCTCCACTAGTTCACCCCAAGATCTAATGCCAGAATCTAGACCCAAAAACCACTCTAATGCAATTCCTACAAGACTTCTTGGAAATAGTCTCATAAGATACATAGGGTCATAAGCGACATCTATGCATATGGTAGAAAATTCCCTGATATGTTTTACTAGATTTCATTTGACATTGTACTTAGGAAGATTCGGTATGACATATCTGTGAGGGAAAGGTGTCATGTACAATGATCTATCGAAGGGGAATGGGCATATGTCTTTTGTTGAAAATGATTTCTTAGTTGAGACTGACATGTTATCCATTTGTGTTTGTAATGAATGCATTTGTGTTTGTAGGACGTCAACTTGGGTCAAAGATGTGCTAGGAGGATTATGCGGATTCGTGTATGTGTTCTGAAATCCAAAGTCTCATGATGGGTTTCGATTGAACGTTGGCATCTGGGGTGGATTTGGATTTGGAATGTTGGTAAATGTGTTCTGGTCTAGTATCTGCATAAATTGATGTTGACCTGGATTCTGTGTAAATGGATTTTGAGTACCACTCTGTGAAAAAGGATTCTGATTTAGAATCAGTGTGAATTGGTTTTGACTTGGAATGTGTGTGGACGGATTCTGACCACCAATTTGTGCAAAAGGGTTTTGATTCGAAATCAGCGTAAATTGGTTTTGACTTGGAATTTGTGTGGATGGATTCTGACTACCAATCTGTACAAAAGGGTTCTGATTCAGAATCGATGTAAATTGGTTTTGACTTGGAATCTATGTGGACAGATTCTGACTACCAATCTGTACAAAAGGGTTCTGATTCGGAATCGATGTAAGTGGATTCTGACTGCTAGTCTAGAAGAGTGGATTTTGATTGCCATATTGGAAGGAGGGAATGCCCCCTATTTGTGTAATCCTTGGTATAGTACTAGTGATTTGAGCACTAGGTATGGCCATCGACTGTGGTAAGGCACCCATGATACTAGTAGTAGGTACGGTCGTTGATTGTGCACTTGTGACACTGACATAAGGTGTATGGGCTGACGTTTTAGGTCTTTTAATCCCAACAAGAGGATCAGAGGGAGTGGACAATGATGCCCCCATAGTGAAATTAAATCCCGATGCCATGCTAGACATACCAAATGGAGACGTATGGACTGTCGTACTCTGTGTAGATGTGCTAGATGGCATAGTTGTGCTTATCTAAGGTATAGTAGTATTAGCAGTCATTGTGTTTGTGCCTTGTGTAGGTTGAGTTTGTAAGGTGCTAATGTCAAATCCTGGAGGTAAGGTAGTGCCTTCGGCTAGCAATTTGGCTAAATATCGCTGTTGATCATTTTCTAGGTACTCATCTACAAAAGAGGCAAACTCAGGGTCCTGTACGGCAGCCTCTATGTCCTCTAATGCAATATGTCCTTGAGTGTTTCTAGTGGTGAATTTGTCTAATAGAGTCTTATGAGGTCTTGAAGAAAATGGATTGATGAACTCATTTGGGTTTGACATGTTTTCTCTCTCTCTTCTCTTAGACCTAGTTTCAACCATGTAAGACAAGCTCAATATGCGGGAAAAGCAAGACTATATCTACAAACAGTATGACTCTAGTCTATGTTTTTGGGATTTTCTTATGCAAAATACGGGATGTCCTAGGATGACACTAGTCTAGACTCTAAAGATGCAAAAGTCTAAGGAAGACCCTAAAGTAATCAATTTTATAAACCCTAAGATGAAGGGACCAACTGCCTAAAGTCAAACCAAGGTGTTAATTTAGTTAAGTCAAGGAACCAATGTAGGACGAGGATCAAAGACAAGTTGAGTTTCCTAACTAGACTAATGAGCTAGGAGAACTCTCTGTGGGACAAAGTATAAGATGATAAGACTAGCTTCAATGACAAATTTTGTTGAAACTATGACTTTTCTATAGTATAGATGGTGGACTACTCCTAAAGTTGGTAAAAGTGAACTTTCTAGAAGTCTAATGCAAGGTAATATGTACTCTAAGATGAGGCTAATCTCTAAATGAAGATAACTATGGTAATGACTAAATGACCCTAAAGGATGCAAAATTGAGCAAATCATTTTAGGTTTCTATTCAAGGACTGTTTTGTGTGAAGACAACTAAAACTGGTGCAAATGTGTTGACTAGACGGTGACTGTGAATTTTGGTTTTCTAGTAATCAGACAGATGCATCTCAGGATTTAATAGATGCGGTACAAAATTTAACAATTGTGGTCTTCCTAATAGATGTGACTCAAAATTTACAGTTGCGGCTCTAACTGACAAATGCAACTCAGAATATAACAGATGCGACTCAAAATTACAGTTGCGACTCAAAACTTAACAGATGCAACTCAAAACTTAATAGATGTGACTCTAAAAATCAGCTGCATGTTTTTGGTGAACAGTTGCGACTCTGTGAATTTTTAGTGACATGAAATTTAAACTGACTCGGTTTTCTATGATCAAATTCTGACAATCAAAGACAATTGTAAGACAAAGTGTTTTCAGTTTCAATTTTGGACTCCAAGAATGTTTAAAGTGACAACAGAAAAGCACATCCTAATAGGCTAAAGGCCTAGGGTTTGTATACTTGGTATAGCCCACCTATATACCCTGGATTGGTGATGAACACCTTTGCTTCTCGAGAGCGGATAGCTTAGGAATTTGGTGGCATTGGCTCCCCTCCACAGCTCATTAACGTCTTTTGAGCACACCAATTCTAAATTCTTTGGGAAATGACCTCCCAAGAACTGCTATCTCTACTCAAGGGGATCGGTAGTGAGTATCTTCGGGCATGATACTGTACCCTACACCAATACCAAGCAATGGCCACAAATAGGTTGGTCTCTAAACAAAAAGGTATTTAATTCGGACATTCTGTTTGTGGGGTGTGATCCATATGGCACGAGTCCCCTTTCAGATCCATCTCGTCGGAACCACACTTGTGATTCTTGGGGTTTCCCCAAGAACCCACTTTTATATACCGGTTGGAAGTCCCTCGGGTTCAGGGTGCTACTGGTCTGAGTTGTCCTAGGGTGAGTACTTTTTCCCACTAGAACAGGCCCAAGTTCTAGAGTTGGTAACCATTTCTCTTACACCCAAGATCGTACGGATGCACAAGGGGAGAGGATACTTCGATGTACCAAGTCATAAGGGTGACCAAACTTGTGCTTTCACACCAAACACAGTAGACACTTGTTAATTTTAACCAAACGAAAGATTTTCTATGCTACCAAACAATCTGTTTCAAATTTAACTAGGGTCTTCGACAAACGTCCTGCAGAAAAACTCGTTAGTAATTTTCTATATTGTCTTCATCAATCATCCTGCAAAAGCTTGTTAACTCCGAAAAGGTCACACACTGAAAATAAGATATCAGTAACACAAAAATAAATTGAAAATTTTAGATTGCGGGAAACAAAAATAAAATTTTACCAGTCAATTGCATCGTTTTGTTTCTAGTCAGATGTGTCGTTTATTATTCAGTTGCGGCTTGGAAAATCACTTGCGGTTCAAGAAATTTCAGATGCATCGTTTCATTTCCAAATGCGGTTCAGAAAGTCAATTGTGGTTCAGAAAAAATCACATGCATTGTTCCGTACGAAAAACCTGCAAAAACCAAAAATAAAAGATCTACGGATTCGTGAAGATGGTGTCTTCATGTCAGGTTCACCAAATGTAATGCCATAGAAAAATGCACTATATACAACAAGAAAGATTAGAAGCAAACATGCAATGCAATACTAAATCTAGAATGCAAATCTAAATGTTAAGCAACAAAGAACATAGGAAAGTCAGAAATGTAAACAAAACTAGAACAATCTCACCAATTTTGAACATATTTCCATGATTCATCTCGATTGCCCTTCTCCATTTTGCTTGTGTAGTATAATTTCCCTCAGATTTGTAAGTTCGTGCAAGTATAGCCTTAGATAGTGATTAGCAAAATATCGAAGATTCAAGATTAAGTTCTCTCAAAAGTCATAAGAATTCATGAGAGAGAGATTGGAATGAAGAATGACAAATCAATTTATAGAAAATTGATTATTCGAATGACAGGTCAAGATTGAAAGATTAACGGACGGTTGAGATCGACATATTAGACATGCATTCTAATAATTGTTAGTAGTGACATGAGTGATGCAAACTAGAAATAGGATTAAAGATTAAATAAATGATTTAATCTTCAGTTCGGCATTCGAAAACATCATAAATATCTTTGCATGACAAAGATAAAGATTGATTATAACGACTCTCTGTTCGAATGCATGCACAACATTTAATTAATTAAATAGGAATATTTAATTAATATGCATGTACACGCAAATGAGTTAGAACTAGAGGATTGCATGATCTGATGAAGAGATTACTCGAGACAACCACTCAGACATCAAATCAATAGTTAACTGAATGATTAAAATAGATGTTGAGTCAAGTAAGAGTGAATACTTAGATAACTCACATAATTATCTAAAATATAGAGGAATGTGTTAAAATAGAATTAATGAATTAAATAATTCATTTAATTCAAGACTCGATATTTGGAGAATAATTAATTAAATAAATAATATTTATTTATTTAAATGGTGAAGGGATTTTAAATGAATAATTAAATAAATAAATGAATTTATTTAATTATAGTTGAAATATGATAAAGAATAAATTAAATAAGAATTTATTTAATTTGACAAGAAGAATAAGGTTAATTAGTAACATAATTAAATAAAAAGCATTTATTTAATTAATCAGATAGAATAAAGAAAAGTGTGAATTAATTAAATAATTAAGATTATTTAATTAATAGAAGAAATAAAAGACGATGAATTAATTAAATAATTAGGGTTATTTAATCATGACCATGAAGAATACAAGTTATGAAGAATATAGAAGTCGTAGGCCTAAACCAGATTTCGGTGTCTACATCTACTATGTTAAGGGTTTAAGGCATAATATCTTGAGTGTTGGATAGATGTGTAGTAAAGGATATAATTGTGTATTTGAGGATGAGAGATGTGGAATTAGGAAAGGATCTAGAAAAGTGATTGCTGTAGGAAAGAAATCTTAAGGAAATATATATCATCTTAAGGGTGTTGATGGACATTGCATTACGACTCAGATTAATGGCAGTTGATTGTGGCATTGGAGAATGTGTCAAATGAATTTTGATAACTTGGAAAGGATTAGTGAAATACAAGTTGTAAGAGATATACCAAGGATTACAAAGCCTATTAATACTATTTGTAGGAATTGTCAGTTTGGAAAGCAAGCAAGAAAAAACTTTAGGTCAAAGGAACAATCTACTATCAGACTATTGGATTTAATTCATACAGATCTCTATGGTCCTACAAGAGTGAGAAGTATAGAAGGTGAAAGCTACTTTATTATTTTGATTGATGATTAATCTAGATATACATGGGTTACTTTTCTTAGATAGAAATATGATGCATTATATAGATTCAAAACATTCAAAGCTATGGTAGAGAATGAAGTGATTTTGAGAATAAAATGCTTGAGGTATGATAGAGGTGGTGAATTCACCTCCCATGAATTTAATATGTTTTGTGAAGTTCATGGAATAAAAAGATAGTTATCTACTCCTAGAACTCCTTAGCAGAATGGAGCTATTTAAAGAAAGAACACAAAAATTCAAGAAGCAACTAGATCAGTGATTACTAAAGCTAGTCTACCAAAATTTTATTGGAGAGCAAATACTCATACTGATTTTTATGTGTTCAATCAAGTTCAAGTAAGTGCAAACAATACTAAGACCCCCTATGAGCTATATTGTGGAAGAATTCCTATAGTTAAGTATTTTAAGGTGTTTGGAAGCAAATGCTATATTAGAAGGGATAAAGAAAATTTAGGAAAGTCTGATGCTAGAACTAATGAAGGTAGTTTCCTTGGATATTCTACTAAGAGCAAAGGTTATAGATGTTTCAATAAAAGACTAAGAAAGATTGTGGAAAGCACATATGTCAAGGTTGATGAAGCCATGAAAAATTCAATTGAAGTTGATGGATATGTATCTAATGAACTTGATTGTGTAAGAATTGAAGGTGTGGAAGAACATGAGAAGTAGAATGAATAAGAAAAAGAAGCTCTAGTGGTGTCCCCTAAGACACCTAAATATATGCAGAAAAATCATTTAGAAAATCAAATCATTGGAGAAAAAAGGAAAGGAGTATTGACAAGAAGCAGAGTTTTTGCTACTAGTGAGATAAATCTGTGTTTACTTTTTGAGATTGAACCAAATACTATAAGTGAAGAATGTAAAGATGAGCATTGGATGGAAGCTATGAAAGAAGAACTTATATATATTGAGAAGAATAAAACTTGGGAACTAGTCCCTAGACTGATAGATAAAAACATAATTGGATCAAAGTGGGTATTAAAAAACAAGTTGAATGAGAATGGAGAAGTAGTTAGAAAAAAAGAAAGGGGTGATCCCACAATAGTGGTTTACAAATTTTGGCCAAACTGGACATTGAAATAATTTTTTTAACTAAATCTTCACTTTCGGGCACCTATAGTGGCTAAACCATGAGCAATTTGAAGATGATGAAAATAAGAGATTCGTGAAATTTTGTTTGTAGATTCTAAATATATATTTTTTATTTTTTTTGGAATTAGATTGCACTTCTTTTTCCATCTCCCTCAAAAACTAGTTTCTTTCAGAAAATAGCATTTTTAAACAGTGATGCTCACCATATAATGCATAACTTTTTTTCCATGAAGGATAAAATTCTAATTCTTTCGAATTTAGATTTGTAACTCTGATATCTATTGCTTCCACTTGGTTAGATAATTTTTTATTGAATATTTTTTTCTTTAATCAAGTTTCAAATTCAAACCAATTACAATTCAGACATAACACGACCATATAATGCGTAACTTTTTTTGTATCTATTAAAATTCAATTTTTTTTTGGTTGGATCAAGGACTTCAATATTTGGTGCACTCATGTGTAGAATAGAGAGCTTGATTTTCGGTGAAAAACCTATATTCACAAGAAATAAAAAAAATATATATAATAATAAAATTAAATTTATTTAAATTTATACTTTTTGGGAAGCTTATAATAGGGTCTAAATAATTATAAAAAATAAAATAAAATAAATTCATTTGATCTTCCAAAAGGTAAATCAAAAGTGGTTTTTTATCAGCATTTTGATAGGTGTAAAGGAGAATTCGTTATAGGTATGGTTTAAAACTAGTGGGGTTCTATCCAAGGGGGTTTAATCTAAGGTAGTTTGATCAAACCCTCTTCAATTGGAATGCTTTATGTGGAATTTTTTAAGGCTCAAATCATTATATTTTCAAAAAATATGTGATTTAAGCAAAAATTATAATCTCCCAGAAAATGTAAACCAGCTTTGTGGGATCAACACAAGTCTTGTGTGTAAGGGTTACTCACAAGTAGAATGCATAGATTTTTAGAAGAATTTTGCTCTGGTGGAAAGAATGGAAGCTATCATAACATTTTTAATGTTTTTTGCTCATAAAGATTTCAAGGTCTATCAGATGGATGTTAAGTATGCATTCTTAAATGGTGAATTAGAGGAAGAGGTCTACATGGAACAACCAGAAGGATTTCGGTTATCAAAACAACCGAATATGGTTTGTAGATTAAAGAAGGATTTATATGGATTGAAGCAAGCTCCTAGAGCTTGGTATGCAAGGTTAGAAAAATATTTGATTCAACAAGGTTTCAACAAAGGTACAAAAAATAGTAATCTTTATTTTAAAATTGAAATGAAAAAATCTTGATAGTGGTTGTATATGTTGATGGCATTATTTTTGGAACTATGTACAAAATGTTTGCTGAAGAAATGCAAAAAGAATTTGAGATGTCTATGTTTGGTGAGATGAATTTCTTTCTTCGGCTGCAAATTAATCAAAAAGAGAAAGGGATTTTTATTTCATAGTCAAAGTATGTAAGAGAGATGTTGAAGAAGTTTGGGATGGATGGTTCCAAACTGGTATGCACTCCTATGGTGACTAGTTGCAAATTGAGTAAAGATAATGATTCACCTAAGGCTGATTAGAGCAACTATAGATCTATGATAGGAGGTTTGTTGTATTTAACTGCTACTAGACTAGATATCATGTATGTAGTTTGTCTTGTGAATAGATTTCAATAAGATATTAAAGAAACATGTGTTGTTGTTGTTATTAAGAGAATATTCAGATATTTGAATGACACTCTGGATTATGGCTTGTGGTATCCTAGGGATATTGATTTTACATTGAGTTCTTACATAGATGTAGATTGGGCTAGTTGTGTAGATGACATGAAAAGTAAAAGTGGAGGTGCATTCTTTTTGGGTTGCATATTGGTGGATTGGTTGAGTAAAAAGGAAGATTAAATTTCCTTATGTACTATTGAAGATGAGTATATTGCTATTGCATCTTGTTATACATAAGTTTTATGGATGAAACAAAAATTGAAAGATATCAGACTATAGTATGATGATCCTATTTCTATCTTCTGTGATAATACAAGTGTAATTAACATTTCAAAGAATCCAATGATGCACTCAAGGACAAAGCATATATCTATCAAGTATCAATTTTTTGAGAGAGAAGGTTGTCAAAAATGAAGTAAAGCTTGATTATGTACCTACAAAGGATCAAGTGGTTGACATATTTATGAAGGCTCTACCTAAAGATACTTATGAGTATCTCTAGGAGAAGTTAGGGGTTATTGCTCCTCCTTTCTTGAACTAGATGCATATGGAGATGCATCAGTCTAATGGATCCATGGATCTATCTTTCTTCTGGACTAATATTTTGGTGGCTACCTCTCAGGGGGAGTGGGTAGTTTCATGAGTTGTCATTGAAAGAGTATTTTGTTCTTTGTGACAAAGGAGAAATCAATGTAATATCTTTTTCCTTTTCCATTGATGTCAAAGGGGGAGAGAAATTTGTAGAAAAAGATGAGGAGAGAGAGAAGTGTCATGTGAAAAAAATTATCTACTAAGGGGGAGAAACAAAAAATAGAATCATGCGGAAATGTATTCAGAGTTGTGTTGTCTTTGATGTTTTTTCACATCATGTGTTTCTATCAATGAGAAAGTGGGAGATTGTTGCAAGAATGAATATGTTGAAGCAAGTATGAAGGTGTTGTCATTGATGTTAATTGGTTAACTGGATTTCAACTAGTTGTTGTCATGGATGAAGGTTATTGGCTGTATATGTTGAGGATATTGAGAAAATTGTAAAGGAAAAGGTTGTGGGTGTTTAGTGGTTGCGTCAGTTTTTCTTTCGGATTTGCTCCTATGTTCATGTGTTTCAGATATGTTGATCATGGTTGTTGGAAGATGTTATATCCAAATTTTGGGCTTTTGGTTCATTGTACAGTGCAAGTTATGTTGGCCACTTGTGAATTGTGTTTTTTTGTATTTGGCCAAGGTCTAGGAGAAATGTAGTTGCTCTAGATTTCTTCTTGTTTGAGCCTTATGACTTACAGTTCTGGAGTTAAATTGATATGATCGTGTTGAAGTTAATTTTGTTATCTGTAAGGATCAGATTGGGTTAAGGTTGTGTGTGCTTAATTGTTTGTGTTTTACACTTTTTTGGCCAACCTTGTGTTTAACACTACTTGAAAAGTTCATGAATCATGTTGGAATTTATTTGGGTCCTCATTTAGCATGTGTTTGGGTTTCCCTCATTCTAATTCCACCCTAAAATGTTTCAATTTTGACCTAATTTTAATTTGTAAATGTAAATGATGTATGGCCAACTTTGGATATGTTTCAAAGTTGAAGTTGGTAGAAATACATGATAAGATATTGGTGAAATTGAAGTAAAAAGAAATAGAGAAAGATAGATGTGAGATAATGTGAATCGGTGTGTATGTGATGCGTGTTTGGAAAATCAGTGTGAAATCTAATTGTTGAGTTTTCAGACGTTGTGAGCTAAAGGTGTACTATATCATTCATGCATGTCTGAGTGAATTTTTGTGGAAGTATTTGTTCCATTGAGATTTTCTTTCACTATGTAACAAATCACTTCTATCTTCTTTGTAATTTTGTGGCAGTGAGCCCTCTGGGTGGTTAACCCTTATTGGACAATGAGTCCTGGACAGTGAGTCTTATTTTGATAGTGAGCCTTCTCTGGTAGCGAGCCTTTGTAATCAGTTTTGATATTCTCTATATTGTGAGATAATCCTCACCCTAGTTTTTTTGTTATTGGGTTTTCCACTTAAATCTGGTGTTACTGTGTTTTTGTGATTCTTTTCAGTTTCTACTTTTGCACTTAATGATTAATCATATTAGCAGAGTAAAGAATTTGTAGTTGGTTTAATTTCTGGTGAAAGTTTTGAAGATTAAATTTTGTTACAACTAATTCACCCCCATCTTAGTTGTCTTGTTCAACAAAGAAATGTCATCATAATGCATATTCATATATTTGATTCATCCATTGAACATATTAAAATCATAATCTTGCATTTAAAATCATATTTACTCGTAAGCGTAAAAGTAATCTAGTAACTTAGAAATGGGGTGTAACATACCTTCCCCCTTAATATTCATTATCCTCGATGATGTATTCTATCATAGCATATAGATAAATTCAAATAAAGTTTTTTCTTTCAATTTTCAAAGTCATGTAAGAAATAGATTAAGTCCGATTAATCTTAAAATAATATTCCCTCGTAGGAAAACCCTTTGTGATCTAGTCCTTCCTGAACCTTGCATGGAGTGACCTTACTATCACATTAGAAGATCTTGTATGTGTTACACAAAATTTATCTCTTGAGAATTGTATATCACAAGTACTTTAATAATGACTCATATGTACATCATAAGTACATTAATAATGACTCAATATGTACATTATAAGTACTATAGTGACTAGCACATATATGACACATATACAACATTGACTAGAAAAAAACATTCAAACTGGTTAACACACACTTGCCCCTAGTGCATCCCAAACAAAAAAGGAATTTTGGTGCATTGTGCACTACACCATGGGTCCCATTCCTTTCTCAGACTTCTGCACCATGAAACAAATCAAAAACTAAGAACGACCATCACTGGTACTAATGCCCATCTTGAGCATAATAGTACTACCCCTTGACTATTGTCCATCTTGAGCATATTAACTCCCTTAGAAACCTGTTAATCTTGAGCATAATAGTATTGCTTCTTGAATCATGCTTTGTATCAACAAAGTTTTCCTTGATTATCCTCATCTACTCTTCCATTTTTGACAACATTTCTCGACTAAGGCTAATCCTATTTCATATCTTATCCCAGCTTATAGGAATTCAATTCTTCCTTTCATATAATGTTTCAAATGGATCAAAATTTTATTGCAAAATGATAGGGAATTATTATAAAAGTATCTCACAAATCCACTAGGACTTGTTTTACCTTTTTCCTCTAAATAGATGTCTTGGGGTGATAAGTTAAACTTATATTAAATTGAATTTCCAATAAGGTGATTGTTGGGAAAATGTGTCTCAACCTTTCAATTACATAAGGTACTATTGATCCATTAATAAAATTAAAATATCTCAACTCAACAAAAAGGTATTTAACACTATAACTCAATTTGACAAGACAACCAAAAGGGAATCATAAACAACAATCCCTAACATACCTATCAACTCAAAATGATAACAAAAGCATTCAACACATACCAACACCAACTCATCTAAGACACTCTACCTAGTGTAGCACGTGTGTACAGATACTTAGATGATCATGACAATGGTATTCATACCAAATTCTTCTCCTAGATGATACTCCCCCTCCCCCTCTGGAGGGTTCAATCATTTCTTGCATGAAACTTATTGCACATGAACGAAGTTAGCTGATAACATGAAAATCATATTCATCACATTTCATATACATCATTAAAGCATTAGCAAGAAATCTCAACATAATGCATATTCATATATTTCATTCATCCATTGAACATATTAAAATGACAATCTTGTATTTAAAATCATATTTACTCATAAAGGTAAAAGTAATCTGGTAACTCAAAAATGACATGTAACATGGAGTAGGTAGGGTTCTTGTTCATGTGGTTAGGATTGTATTTCAACCTTGCACCTAAAACTATGATTTGTGCAACCTTATTGAGTGATTTTACAATTAAAGTTAGCACCATGGATGAGCTAATGTTCACTTGAATTATTAACAATTAAGTGCATGGTACATGCTCCATGTCTTATACTTTCATACTTGATATGCAATGTTGATCTCACTGACTCTAGATATAATCATAGTTCAACTCACAACTTTGGAAGTGAATCCATGTAAGAATTTCTCTACTTGTATTGCTACTATTACAAATTGATCATGAATTAAAATGTGAATAGTGGATGGTCTATTTTAAAGAAAATTGTGTATTTGCATACTCTTTCCATAGATTATATGTATCTTTCTTTAAGCTATGATTGTCAGGATTCAAGTAGATTGGAGCAATAAACATTAACACTTATATGTAGATTAAATAACCCAAATACCAATTAAGAATAACACAAAAGAGATCAACACCAAAATTTAACGTGGTTCACCCAATATGGGCTACATCCACAGAAACTCAACCACCCAATGACTTTATTATCCAGTGAAAAAAAAATTACAATCTCATGAATGGTATACTGTAGCATACATCTCAGTTGCTTAGAACAACCTTTTGGAAGCTTCTATAATTAGGGTTTTACAAATTCATTTTTCACTTGACTTGTTATCAAGAAAAACCTTGATGTGTTAGTATAGTACTTGCATGATCAGTCACCACATATAAAAAATGATGTCATTTGGTAATGAACCACATGTAGAATAACATTAATGAATTGATACAATATAATTTTTACACTTCTAACAACATTGTGTAAATTGCATTGGTTCTTTATAACTATAAAAGTTCTTAGTAGCCAAGGTTAGTAACTATAAATATTTAGAGCTTGATTCATCAGTAAGGAAGTGCCCCTTGCATGGTGATTGGGATTCCACTTTCACTTATACCAAAATTCCTACTAGGAAAAGAGGCATAATTGCTTGGAGACTTCAAATTGTCATTAATGAACTCATTGGAGTGTGACACTCTAACTCCATCACTACCAATGGGACCACATTCCACTTGGACCCCTCTTCCTCCTTATCCTTTTAGTTGTTAAGGTTGGTGATCTCCTCCTTTGCATTATTCATCCATATCCAAGCTATATGGCATGAGTATGTTACTCTTGATTAGGGAAGATGCCCTTGTCTCTGGCTTGTTATCTCCCTGCCTAGATTTATTTAAATTCAACCACAAGGTTCTCTTGAGGAGGCATAAATTATTGCTGATTATGGGTTGGAATTTATGGATAGAAAAACAAAAATTTTAGGTGGGGGATAGGATAATATTGATGTTCAAATCCCCCTTCCTATTATTAGTGCTACCCTCACATGGCTTAATATTTTTAATTTTCATATTATTTTGATAATTTTATGGTTGTTTCCTCCGTGGAGACATAGACTTGTTTTTTTGGCTTTTTTTTGGGTGATCATGTGTTTGTTTTATTTTGTTCGTAATTGAACTTGTTTGAGAGTTGGGTTTAAACAACACACACCTAGCATTGATTAGTGTCAAAACCCTATTTTGGTTCCTCAATCAAAATTTGTTTCTCATAAATACAATTTAGTTTCTCCTCAAACTTTTCTACTATGACAACTTATTTTTTTTGCCACTATAATTACTTATTATTTTGTAAATGTTGTCCCTAATTATTATATTTAATATACCTGAATTATTATTTAATAATTATTAAATAATATTAATTAACAGCTAAAATTATTTAAATTATATTTAATATAATCATAAACTATATGTAGTATTATATATAATCTAATATACTATATATTAGATTATATATATATATATAATATCACATATAGTTTATGATTATATTATATTATATATTTTATAATATATATAATATAATCACAAACTATATATAATATTATATTTATATCTTATATATATACATATATATTAATATTGTATTATATTATATTATATATAAACATATAATCTTAATATATTTATATTATGTATTATAAAAATAATATAATATAATATTTAGTGTATATTATACATAATAATTATATATTTATATTATATTATATTATATTATAATATTGATATAATATATGTTATATTTATATTTACATAATATAATATTCTCAATTAATTTATAACATTCTAAAACAAGTTATCCTAATGATATCTCAAGATAATTAGTTGTAAGATTTTATTTTCTTATTAGATAAATATATAATATATAAGTATAATGTATAATATAGAATTTTTTTACCAAATACAAAAAAGGCTTTCAGTGAATTACAAAGTTTCATCCTACTTTGTGAATTTAATCAAGGGTTTCTGCTTTGAAAAAGAAATGCTAGGAGAAAATGACAAATTTAAAATGAAATCCAAAAAGAAAAAGGGGAAAAATCCAAACAGATTAAAAGTCCCATCCTTTGTAACATGGCCTAACAATATCTTTATCAATCTAATTGTAGATCAACCCACAAAATTGAAAAAAGGGCACCAAGGAAAGCAACAACAGAGGATAACCCAAAAAAGAAAAATAAATAAAACACAGAGAGTTTTAAGCTTTCTAAAGATACACTGAAGCATAAGACAATAACATATAAGATAAAATTTAGCAAGAATTTAGCCATTGTAGGAAGACAAGTAAAAGAAGAGAAATCATTCCTGCGCGATATATTATATGGAAAAAATACTAGAGATTGATGTGCAAGAAGAAATCAAAGAGGATATTAAAATATTGTAGGAATTTTCTATCATCTGCAGAATAATTGGACCATGAAAAAGTAGAGACACCATAGAAAAATAGGCTTGAACAAACTAGAAGCAAGATCATGTGATTAAATTTCTGCCTAACAACTTCTTCATTGTTGCATTCCTATCAGAAGAAGATAGGGAAACAAACTTAAATAATGACATTTGGAAAATTGAGGGGAGTCCAATATACATGCAATAGTGGGAACCAAACTTTAATCCATGAAGCTTTAATCTAAACATAGAGGAAAAATGGATTAGGTTATACAACATGCCATTAGAATACTAGTCAGAAGAGTGCTTGGAAAAAATAGGCAGATCCTTAGGCACTCTAATAGAAATTGATATCCCTCTTCTGGAATGAAATTTTTACCTCTATGCAAGGATCCAAATAGCATCAATCAAACAAATACCTAAAGATAAAGTTGAATTCCAAAGTAGGGATATGGAGGTAGGGGGTAGAAGTGGAAGAATATAAATTTTATTGTTTAAACTATGGGACAAGAAATTACAAGACAAACCAATGTATGATTCCCACAAAAGCGAAGAAAGTTTGGAGGAAAAGGGAAACCAATGAAAGGAAATATGAAATCTCTAAATTAGGAAGCCCTACAAAGTAGGAAACAATATCAATCACTTCTAAAGAGCATAAAGAAACAAGCACCAGGAATAGTGAATCTAACCAAGAAAAAAGAGCAAGGAAAGAAGAAAAATCTATACCTAATCTCATAACACACACTAAGGCATCTAAAGAAAATAAAGAAAGTTGCTGTAAAAGTGAGAATAGAGAGGACTGTGATGAATTAGACATCATAGAAACAAGATGTATTGCTCAAACAACAACTAGATTACTCAAACCTATCAAAAAGGAAAAGAAAAAGAAAGGCCAAAAAACAAATAAAAAAAAGCGTGTGAAGAATTTGCTTAGGAGAAGGGTATCAAAAGAATTTTTTATTGGAATCTAAGGGATGAGAGAACTCCCTCATAAGGTATCCATGAACATAGTAGCATGGAATGTTAGGGGCCTAAACACCCCTAATAAGAGTCACTTAATTGAGCATCAGATTGAAAAGTCATATGCAAATATAATATTAATGCAAGAAACTAAGTTATAAGTAGATAATCAAATCTTCCATTTAAGAGGATGGGAGGAGTCTTACTCAAAGGCTTACAAAACTATAGGTGAGTTGGGTATCATATGGAAAAACAACAATGTTGTAATGAATATAATTGAAAAAGAAGCAAACTAGATAATGTGTGAAGCCTCAAGCTTAAAGTGCAATCTTAGATTCATCTTGTTCAATAAATATGGCCTAGGTAGAAATCAAGAGAAGGAAAAAATATGAGATACATTAAGCCTTAAAATATCCATTGTTGGAAGGCATATGGTAATTATTTGTGGGGACTTCAATGTTGTACTAAGGAAAGAGGAGAAACTCATAGGTAATGGTAAAGTCTTAGTTTCCATGAATAAATATCGACATTTCTTAACCAAAAATGATTTATTATATGCTCAAGCAAAGAATGGTTCTTATACTTGGACAAATAGACAAGATGGATTGTGTTGTATTAGAGAAAAAATGGATAGATTTGTTTTCTCTCAAAACTGGTTGGAAACAAAATTCAATCTATAAGCATGCATTCTTCCTTTAGCCAAATTAGATCACCTCCTGATCAAAATGTTAATTATAGCTAAGAAGAACCATCATAAAAGCTACTTCAAAGTGGAAAAAATGTGGTTCAGAAAGGAGGAACTGGTAGACCTAATTAAACAATGGTGGAATGAAGCACCAAGATGTGTAGGAAAAAAAGCTTCATTTTCACAAATAAACTAAAGCACATCAAAATCAAACTACATGAATTGAATCAGATAGTCTTCAAAAAAATATTTGTTGAAAAAGAAAGAATTGAAGATGAATTATCATAATTTAACGAAAAATAATGAAAGATGGTATGTTCTAAGTAGATTAAAAGAAGGAAAAAATAATTATGGACTTGAATACAACAAGATCTTGGCTAGGGAAGAAGAATATTGGCATACTAGATCAAGAGATATGTGGTTATATGAAGGAGATGCAAACACAATTTTTTTCACAACACATCTATAATTAAAAAATCATACAAGAAGATTTTATAAACTCAATCTTCTAATGGTAGGACAATTGAGGAAGTAGATGAAATCCAGGAGGAAGAAATAATGTTCTTCAAACAACTTCTAGCTCTAGAAGGTGTAAAAGACTCATTGGATTTTGAGGGAGTTCTCAAAGATGACCTAAAGCTAATTACTCAAGTAGAGAACAAGGACCTTACCACACCTTTCATAGTAGAAGAAGTAAATAATGTTGTCTTTCAATTAAATCTAGAGAAATCACAAAGTCTAGATGGATTTCTAGCCTTCTTCTACCACAAATTTTGGCACTTTCTAGAAATAGAGGTGTGAGAGGTAGTGGAGGATTTCAAGAGGAAAAATAAATTTGTCAAAGACATCCAAAATACCTTTGTGGTCCTCATACCAAAGAAAGAGTCTTGCTCCAACTTTGGGGATTACCTCCCAATTTCACTATGCAACACACTTTATAAAACACTTTCTAAAGTTGTATCTAACAAGCTAAAAAAGCTACTGGAAAAAATATATCAATCAATCAAAGTGGCTTCACTGCAAGAATGGATATTACTGATAGCATCATCCTAGCTAATGAAGCTCTCATACAATTAAAAAATAAAAAATACATGTTGATAAAATTAGATGTGAGCAAAGCATATGATAGGGTAAGTTGGAGATTTTTGATTAAAATTATGGAAAAATTTGGATTTTGTAAGGAAAAGCTTCAAATGATTTTCTATTGCCTCTCATTAGAAAGATACTCAATCTTAGTTAACAAAAAATCCTATAGTTTGTTTGAGAGAAAAAATAGAATCAAGAAGGGGGGGCAATCTCTCCCTTCCTATTCTTAATAATGGATGAAGCTCTCAGCAGGCTCATTGAGAGCTATCAAAATTAGAGTTTATGGAAAGGTATGCATATTGTTCAAAATATGGAAGCACTAACACATCTACAATTTGTAGATGATACAGTCTTATATGGAGGAGCCTCAATTAAGGAGGTAGAAAGGATAAAATAATATATTGAAGAATACATCAAAGTCTCAGGATAACAAATAAATAAAGATAAATAAAAAACATACTTCTTTAATACAAAAAAAAATCATTGCAAAAAATAATAGCTAACACAATGGGATATACAATAAATGTAACTCCCTACAAGTACCTAGGAGTGCCCTTATTCAAAGGCATAGTGAGGACTCAACTATTGGAGCAGATAAAGGAAATTTTTTAAGAGAAATCTCTGTCTTGGAGAGGAAATGGTTAACATTGGTTGGTTGAATAACAATGATAAAAGCAATACTTTCAGCTATACCAATCTACTCTATGTCTTGCATGCAATTAACATAAAAAAGTGACACCTAGTTTGGAGAGCATCCTAAAACACTTCTTATGGGAAGGACCCAATGACCAACATAAAATTCTCCTTATTCATTGGGATAATGTATGCAAATCCCAAGAGGATGGTGGAAAAGGAATTAAGAACTTAAAAGAAAATAATATGGCATTAGGGGCCAAAATCATATGGAAATGTATCCAAATCCATCCCTATTGTGGTAAAAAATAATTCAACAAAAATATTTGGACAATATGTAGCTAGAAATAATTCTTACAATAGAAAATGCTAGAGGAAGCTCATATGCTTGGAATTTTATGCTAAATTGTAAGCATATAATCACAAACCATCTAGCATGGCAAATAAATGATGGAACTGAGCCAAATTTCTAGGAGGACTCATGGGGAGGTCATAAGTCACTGGTAGAATACCCAAAGTTAAAAGAACATACCCTTGCAATCAGAAGTAGGGTAGAAAAGCATGTTTGAAACTATGTATTAATGAAGGAAAATGGTAAAAAGAGATGGATAAACTTCTAAACTCTCCCCATCAAATATTTTTCAAAGAAGAGGTTAGAATTTTTTTTTTGAAGAAAGGAAAGCATGTTTGAATAAGAAAAAGGATAGAATCATATGGTGTGGTACAAAGTCAAGGAGGTATACTGCAAAGTTGGGATATGAGATCCCAATGTAGAAAGGAGCTAAAATGTGGCCACAAAAACTATGTTGGGGGAGGTGGATACTTCCTAAGGTAGGAGCCTTCAATTGGACTACACTTCATTGAAGGATTCTAATAGGGAATCACTTGAATTCAATATGAATTGAAGGATCTAATTGATGTGTCATGTGTAGGGAAGGGGAAGAAAATGTAGATCATCTCCTCCTAAACTACCCCTATGTTGAACAATGTTGGGATTGGTTGCAAGAAAAATTGGGGTGTGCAACCACGAGAAGCAATAAATAATGGGACCTCTTTATAAGCTAGTCACTTCATAAAAAATATGCATTTTGGGGCCAATTTTGGTGGTAACACCTTCAATCATGATTTGGAACATATGGAAGGAAAGAAATAGAAGGTTTTTTTAGGACAAGATCATGTCAGCTAATGAAATAGTACTAGATATAGAAGGAATATTCTAGAATGGATGAAATCTAATATTAAAATGCAAAGAAAATCAAAATTCACAACATGGGATGATGAACTAATGAGAAGATGGAATCAACTCAAAGTATCTCCCTTCGTCTAGTTTGTTTTGGATCCTAAACTGAAAAGATCAAAGGAAAAATGGAATCACCCTTCAAGAGGTAGACTAAATTTAAACACTGATGGTGCATCCAAGGGAAATCCAGGGAAACTAGGAATTGGGTGCATCATACAAAATGAGAAAGGACTACTAGTTGAAGCTCTATTAGCCAAAATTTTGATATCAACAAATAATGCAGCTGAGATAGAAGGGATACTAAGGGGCCTAATTATATGTAAAGAAAAAGGATTAACTAATATAGAGTTGGAAAGTGACTCGAAAATGAGTATAAATGCAATTATAAAGGGTTAGATATGTGATTGGAATCTATAGTCCAAGGTCCCAAGAATAAGGGAGTTAATGCAAGAGACTCAAGTAATCTCAATAAACAACATATTTACATAATCAAATAAGGCAGGTGATATTCTTACAAATCATTGAATTGACCAACCTAAAACATACAAATTAGGTCAGATCAGGCTAATAAATGGGAGGGCCTCAAATCAATAATTTGGTCTGAAATGAATAAGCCAACTACTGATTTTAAAGAAAAGGATCCAAAGGAATAAGTAATCCTTGAATGGAGTTTGGTGAAGGATTAGGCACGGTTTAGATGCTTCAACAATTATCCAACCTCCTTCCTACTCTAATTGTGTTTTCCTTAACACAATTCCCTTCTAGGTATTGATGAAAAAGTTATAAGAAAGTGTGTGAAACCACCCCGACAAGGTCCATTACTGGACCATACAAGCCTAGTTCCAACAACCTAAATAATTGTTCCTAATCTTAACTTGGACCACAGTTGTTGGGGTTGAATCTCATTCTTGGTATATTCCTTCATGAACAAATTTTTATGGATCTTCCTCAGCAGCCAAAAACATTTAGTGGAGTAACTCACAAAACAAACTCAATGTTACACATTACCATTCTTAGCCCTTGACCAAATTTGGGGTATTGGTAATCTTAATTAAGTTAAGGCTCAATAATAAAATCATAACACATCTACCACAAGCCCAAGTTCACCATACACATAAAAGCTAAACTACTTACAAACCCTAAATCATAGCTCATCAAGTTCCCATAACCCACATTATTTAGTAAAAATATGTTAAATATTCACTTGCATCTATATCCAGTTTGGGCTCAAGTCGAGCCCCACATCTTGGAAACATAGGAGATTGTAAAACATAAAATGGATGGCTTCAACCACCACTGTAGAAACTCTTGTATTTTGCATAAAATTAAAATTAAATAAAGCAAACCAATGGAACTTTCAAAGCCTTGTAACATTATTAAACATTTGTTGTCTGCCTTATAAAACTTTATAATGTTTAAACCACATGTTATCCTTAGCTGGCCAAAAATTATTAGCAAGTATCCTTGCCTTGCATAGTGTAAGGCCTTCTGACATCATATCTTAAAACTGAAAAAATACAATGAAGACACTATTTTCTCTCTGAAGTGACAAAATATTTTCTTAAACATAAGATTGATAGATCATGACTATTCCTATAAAGATATGCACTCCTTTCAATTTCACACTCAAAATTAGTGTTTAAAATGAAATATTTTTGAATAAAAGTTCCATGTGATGTATAATATAAATTTCAATCCAATAATTGTAGCCTAAAATTGTCTAAATTTGAAAAATCACAACAAGAATTTTTAGACATATTCATAGATTTTGTGAGCCTTAAAATTAACAGGATGAGGAAACTATCCAACTCCTTTTAAATCTAGGCCCAAATTAATAGCTGGTAAACCCTGGAAGTTCCTTACAATATTTTAAGTCAAAGAACTTCAAATAAAAAAATTAGTAAGCCATGCATCATTTACTTTAAAAAATTGTATTAGTTGATCATAAACAAGTTTTGGCTACACATTCATTCAAAAAAATTTAGTAAATATGACATCCGCCTATGAAACCTATGAATTTCGATCAACGCTTAGTATAAAATGGGCTTCTAGTTCTATTGGCTATAAAACCTATGAATTTACCCTAGTCAAACCCACATTGATGAAACCCTATTCAACATATTCAAAGTAAAGAGTTTCAAAAAAATGCTTATCTTTCCAATTTACATTCCATACTATGGAGAAGTGCCACAAGACTCAAAAATCCACTACTGCTTCAAAATTGGGGTGATGCCATCTTCAAACATGCAAGTCATCCTTAAAGTTGACAAACTCTACAATCCACTAAAAAATTTAACTGGAACAAAGTGATACAGTCTTTTTAGAAAATCATAACCAACCTTTACATGAAAGTGATGCCTCCAATATTCATCTCCTAAGACATCCAGTAGAAATGGCTGGAAATTTGTATCTTGGTCCATATGACTACCAAGGTCCTTGAGCCATGGTATTCTAACTCCTAAATGCACGACTACAAGCATTTCATCCAAACCCTCTGGTGCAGGAGCACCCATGGGTCTAATGGACCTAGAATGTTTTGGTTGTGTTTTTTCTTTTTTGGTTTTGTGATGGAATAAGGTCCTAAGGACCATTTCAAATGTTTTGTAATAGGTCTCCTAGTTTTCTCATTGAGTTTTAGTTTTGGTGATTAACTTCTTTGTACAATAAGGCCTCCATCCTCCTTTGTAAGTTTAGTGCATCTTGGAAAATTGAGAAATAAAGATGACTTGAAGTAACTAGACACCTGAGGGGAGTCACCTTGCTCATTTGAGTAGGCTTTAATGCCTTTCACACATTTTGGAGGTATTTTGTAGGTGCATTAAGGTAAGTTGTTCAAATTACCTTAATTAAGCATTTAAGGGAAAATATAGAGTCTCTTGGTGTTCCAACAACCAAATGATTAAAATTAACGCTGGAGGACATTGGAGGAAGCTAGGAAACCTTAAATATGCCTCTCTTGGTCAAGGAAAGGTTGTTGTTGAAGTTGGAAAGAATTTTCAATAAAGAACTTGTTTTTTGTGTTTTCTGAAACAAAATCTGTTGATCCCATGCTTTGTACGGCCTGCGCATTTTGAGTTATGCTCCAAGCATGTGATGGTTGAAAATAGGATTGAATAAGCTTCATTTTTTCATTTGAGTGGTGAATTTTCATTTATAAATAAAGAAGATATCCCCAATTCTTTATAGGGTGGTCTGAAAACCCTTAAAATTAGGGTTTTGAGAGAAACATGTGAATCTCTTCCATTCCCACGTGTTAGATCTGCTATTTATTGGTAGGATGGAAGGTATAATCCTGTACCATTATGCCCTAAGTGTTTTGGAGAATGTGGTGTATGATGAAACCCAAGGTTGCTTGCACAACTCCTAGAAGACCTTTTTCTCATTGTCTCCTTCCTTGAACCTGCTATCAATGGTTCTTGTTGAACTTGGATGACCAACCAAGCCCTGCCCAAAATATTCTCAAAGAGTTTCCTCTTGTGCTTTACCTTGGGTAGTCAAACACCACTTGAAATTGCAATCTTTCTCACTACACCTAGAAGGGTCTAGATGCCAACATCATCATCTGACTTGAACTGCTTGCAGGGGAGCTGGAGTTACTAATTTCTTGCATTTCACATCCAAATGAATGCTTCTTGCTTGGTGTCCAATCTTCAAATCACCCGTTTCCAAGATTTTCCTTTGGTGAGGCCCTATTTCTAGTAGCCCTTACCAGTCAGTTTTTTGCCTTTTTCTTTTAAACTTTCCAAACAACCTGTCCAATAAACTTCAGTTCCAGACACCCTTTTTGGAGCTTTAAATCTTGCATCAAGTTTCAAACCTCTGTCTGTACCATATGGTGGATTCCTACAATCTTGGGTAGAAGGGCTAATTGTCCTATGTTCTAGGGTTTCACTGCTTTCTGACTCAGATCTACCTTCAATGGATTAATTGATGCTTCAATCCTTATGGCATGTGAGTATCCTATCTTGCCCCACCTGGAACTATACGGATTCTGTATAGTGGACTCCTCCCCTGCCTAAGTTCTTCCAATTTTCTCTTCCAAACTCCTAACCGAGTAGCTAACACTCGCCTAGGGTTTGGTATTACAAACTTTTTCTTTGCTCTCAAAGTTTCCTACTACTACATATTTACAATGGACTGACTCCATTCCCATATTCAACCAATCTTAGGAGAATCCCATGGTCAGTGTCTATGGGGGAGTCATTCCAAAACTAACTGCTCAAAACAGAGAAAATAAACCTCTACAATCTAATCTATGAATTTGAAACAGTAAATATACACTAAGCAACTTGAATAACAGATGAAAATTTCTCTATACTATCTAATAGACATAAACACAGTGCTAAATAAACATGTACAGTGCCTTCAAGTTCACTGTTTCTCAAAAATGCACGGGAATATATAGAAAATGCAGATTAATCCCTATTCATTCACACCAAAACTTGATTACAAAAGTATCTAACTGCTCACTACGAGCCTTCACACCTATGTTTAAGTCTTTTTCCATGTTTCAAGGGAAATTGCTCACCTCCATACCCCTGATTTTAAGGGATTCTTAAGACAACTACTAAGTTACATGCAACCAAGCAATGTTTCCATGCAACTTTGCAATATTCTTGCAACTTCACCATTATCCTTCATCTTAGGATCACTAACTCCTTGATTCCAAATCAACAACTTCCCTAACTGCCTCTAGGCATCTTTTAACAATCTAGATGTGATAAACACACATTAAATGCTTACATTCTAACACAAGCTATCCAAAACTAATTAAAGCCAAAATTTAATCACAATGATTACCCTTAGATGATTTTAGTCCTAATGACTAACCCATCACACACTAACAAGACTTTCTAAGGTCCAAATCAAACAACTAAGATCCTGACTTGGCTAAGGTCAGTACAAGTCAAAATTGCAGCATAAACAACTAGAGTTAAGCCAAGGTGCTCCTGAACCATCCTCCCAAAATAGAAAAATTCAATCCACCCTTGGATTGAGCAAGTTGAGATCAACTCCCAACTTCTTGAACTCTGCCTCCTTGATCCACACTGCATCAACTTCAGGTTGTCCTTGTCTTTGGATTAGATGTTCTTTGTACTCCTTGGTTCTTGTTCTCTTGTAGACCCTAGTATCCAAGATCTTATCAGCTTGTTTGATTGTGACAAGGGGCAGTTTGAGTTCTTCTACATCTTGACTAACTTCATGGAGTGTCTAATCCAAATCTTGGGGTGGTCCTTTGTAATGCACTAGATCTACAACATTAAAAACAGGGGATAGCCCACTGTCATCTAGAAATTGCACCTTGAAAGCATTGTTGCCATACTTCTCCAAGATAGGATAGGGACCTATCCTCTTCATCTGCAATTTATGAGGAACCCATTTCTGCAGTCTAGACTTGTTCAAATGCACCATAACTAAGTCTCCAACATTGAATTGGACTTCTTTCCTATGCTCATCCACCTTGATCTTATGCTTCATGGTATTTTCTGCCAAGGTTTTTTTGACTGTCTCATGAATCTCCTCCATTGCATAAGCAAAATCATCAGCATATCCACTTCCCTTGACTCCATCCTTCAAATCTCTCAACTCTTAAACACCTCTGGGATGTAGACCATACACAATTTCAAAGGGACTCTTCCCTGTGGATCTATTTACTGTGTCATTATAGGCATATTCAGCTTGCCCAATAATCTGATCCCATTGTTGACCATAATCCTTGGCCAAGCATCTCAAGAGGTTTCCAAGTGTCCTGTTCACAACTTCAGTCTGACCATCAGTTTGGGGATGGTATGCAGATCCAAAGGATAAATTGGTGCCCATTCTTTGCCAAAGAGTCTTCCAAAAATGACTCATAAACTTGGTATCTCTGTCTGAGACAATGCTGATTGGTAAGCCATGAATCCTTACTATCTCCTTAAAGAAAAGAGAGGCTATTTGACTGGCATCATTGGTTGTTTTGCAGGGCACAAAATGAGCCATTTTGCTGAATCTGTCTACAACAACATAAACACTATCCATACCTTGCTTTGTCTTGGTAAACCAACTACAAAGTCCATGCTCAAGCATTCCCATGGCCTAGAAGGGATAGGCAGTGGTTGGTATAGGCCTGCATTTGAAGAAGTGCCTTTTGCCTTTTGACACACCACACAACTCTCCACATACCTCCTGACATCTAGGTTCATTCTTGGCCAATAATAAGACCTTTGAACCAGTTCCTGAGTTTTGGTGATCCCAAAATGACCACTCAATGCACCATTATGCTTTTCTTGTATTAAGTTTTCCCTAATAGAACCTCTAGGGACACATAGTTGATTTCCTTTAAACAAGAGATCACTTTGCAAGGTATATTCAACATATTTTCTATGGAAATGGTTCTTGTATTCAGCACATACCTTATAAATATCTGCAAAGTCTTCATCATCTACATATAGATCTTTGAAGTGATCTATTCCCATGCTCTTCAACTGAATTTCCTGAATTGTGAGGACTCTTCTACTCAATGCATCAACCACTTTGTTGAGAGCTCCTTTCTTGTGCTTAATATTGAAGGTGTAAGCTTGCAAGTACTACACCCATTTCATGTGCCTATGACTCAACTTCTCTTGAGAATTCAGGAAACTAAGTGCTTGGTTGTCTGAATACACAATGAATTCCTTGGGAAGCAAGTAGTGCCTCCACTTCCTTAGAGCTTGGACCAATGCATACATTTCAAGGTCATAAGAAGAATACTTCTTCTTGGCTTCACTTAATTTATCTGAATGAAAAGCCACTGGTCTGCCCTCTTGACTGAGAATAACTCCAATAGCTACATTGCTTGCATCACACTCAATGGTGAATAGCTTCTCAAAGCTTGGTAACACCAAAATAGGTTGGGTAGCTATCTTTTCCTTCAGCAACTCAAAACTCTTGTTAGCTTGTTCATTCCATACAAACTTGGTTTTCATTCCTCCTTTAATGGTATCCAACATAGGAGCACAAATTGCACTAAAATGTCTTATAAATTTTCTATAGTATTGAGCAAGACCATGGAAGCTTCTTACCTCTATTGTTGTCTTTGGAGTAGGCCAATTGAGAATTGCTTCTACCTTGCTGCTGTCCATCTTCAAGTTGCCATGTGATAGTACAAATCCAAGGTACACCAGCTCTGTTTTGATGAACTCACACTTTTCCAGATTGATCATTAGCTTCTCCTCCTGCAGCTTCTTGAAAATCAACTCAATATGTTGGAGGTGCTCTTCTATGGTTCTTCTATAGATTATTATATCAAGATACACTACTACAAACTTGCCAATGTAGTCTTTGAGAATTTCATTCATGAGACTCATGAATGTGGAGGGGGCATTAGATAAACCAAATGGCATAACTAGCCACTCATAGAGACCCTCATTGGTTTTGAAAGCTGTTTTCCACTCATCACCCTCATGTATCCTAATTTGGTGGTAACCACTCTTTAAATCTATCTTGGTATAGTACCTAGCTTCACCTAGACAATCCATGAGATCTTCAATCCTAGAGATAGGGAACCTATACCTGATGGTTATCTTGTTGATTGCCCTGGAATCAGTACAAAGCCTCCATTCTCCTCCCTTTTTAGGTGCTTAGACAGTGGGTACTGCACATGGACTAATGCTTTTCCTAATGAGACCTTGGTCAAGAAGTTCTTGAATCTGCCTGGCTATTTCCTCATTTTGCTGAGGTGTCATCTTGTAAGCTGCTTTGTTTGAAAGGGTGGCTCCTGGTATCAAGTCTATCCTATGACTTATGGCTCTTTTAGGAGGTAATTTTGCTGGTTGACCGCTACTCACAATACCTTCATAGGTCTGCAACAATTCTTGTATCTCCTTGGGTAACTCTTGCTTTTCAGCTGCTTTCTCTTTGCTCACCTCTCTTGGCTTTACCATCACTACATAGCCAACTCCTTCTCCTTCCTCCAACACTTTTAAGAACTCTTTTTCACTAGCTATGAGTAGTTTAGAACCTGCTGTCTACACCTCTGTATCTTCTAACAAAGACTGAATCTTGAAGGTTACATTGTCTTTCTTGAAGGTATATGAATTCTTAGCTCCATCATGCACAGCTTGGCGGTCAAATTTCCATGGTCTACCTAGGAGCAAGTGGCATGCATCCATAGGTAACACATCACACAAAACTTTGTCCTTGTATTTGCCAATTGAGAATTCCACCCATGCTTGTTCATTCACCAAGACATGCTGACCTTTATTGAGCCATGTGACCTTGTAAGGATTGTTGTGGGGTATCCTTGTCAACTTTAACTTGCTGACTACCTCCTCTGACAAAATATTGTCAGTTGAACCTGAGTCTATGATGACCTTACACACTTTCCCCATCATCTTGCATTTTATCCTAAACAAGGACCTTCTTTGGCTTGGCTCTTCTTTCACCGGTTCTTTGATCAAAGTCCTCCTCATCATGAGATTCTCACCTTCCTTTGAGTTCAATGGTACTTCAGGTTGTTTATTTTCTGCAACTATCTCATCTTGAATCAAATTAGTTCTCTTATCTCCTCCATGAGAAGTACTGCCTTTCTCTGGACATCTATAGGCCCGGTGTCCCAATTGGTTGCAGTGGTAACATTTCATGTTGGTGAAGTAGCTGCCTCTTCCTTGTCCACCACTTCTTCCTCTAGAGCTAAAACCTCTTCCTCTACCACCTCTACTAGAGCTTCCTTCTTACTGTTCAGAAAATCTGACTTCTTCGTGGGCTCTTGGTTCTGAGCTTATTCCACTATAACTTCCTCTTTGTCCTCTGCTGTCTTTCCCTTTACCTCTACTTTTAGGGTTTTGTTCTTGCTTCTTTTTTCCTTTCTCCTCTATCTTCAAAGCCATTTGATAGCATTGGTGGACTGTTTTGAAGTTTACTAAACTCATATCTTCTTGAATAGACCATTTAAGTCCATTTAGGTACCTTGCTAACCTGATGCTTTCATCTTCCACCACTTTTGATCTAAGGCATAACTTTTGAAACTCCTTTGTATATGTTTGAACATCCATGTCTTTCTACCTCAGATTGTGTTTTCTCCTATGCAATTGGACTTCATAATCATCAGGGAGATAGGTCTACCTTATCTTGGTTACCATCCCTTTCCATGAAACTATGGGACCTTTTCCTTCTTTCTCTCTTTCTGATTGTACAAACTTCCACCATGTGAGAGCTGCTCCTCTCAACCTTGACTTGGCCACCTTTACCTTTTGGGCCTCTGTTATGCCATCACATTCAAAGTGATTTTCAATGCTCTCAATCTAGTCTACAACTGAATTAGGGTCCATTTGTCCACTGAAAAGTGGCACACCCTCCAATGCTTTACATCTTAAGGCTTGCAGTGCTTTCAAGAAGGGTTCCTCTACAAGAACATGATTAGGCTTTGGAGATTCCTCCTCCAATTCCTCTTCTTTTTCCTTGGCTTCCTACTCTTCCTTCTGCTTTATCTTGTCCTTCACATTGTCTGCTATCTCATGGACTTCATCCAAGAGTTTCTCCACTTGAGATAACCTTTCTCTCAGCAATCGGTTATCTTCCTCTTGCTCTTCTACCTTTTTAGCCAACTCTGCATTAGTCACCATGGTTCTTTCCTCTGGTGTGTTCTCTCCTACTGACTTAATGGGCTGCCACATCAATCACAAGCCTTGAATCAAACAAAGCTTTGATACCAATATGGTGTATGATGAAACCCAAGGTTGCTTGCACAACTCCTAGAAGACCTTTTTCTCACTGTCTCCTTCCTTGAACTTGCTATCAAATGGTTCTTGTTGAACTTGGATGACCAACCAAGCCCTGCCCAAACTCTTCTCAAAGAGTTTCTTCTTGTGCTTTACCTTAGGTAGTCAAACACCACTTGAAATTGCAATCTTTCTCACTACACCTAGAAGGGTCTAGATGCCAACATCATCATCTGACTTGAACTGATTGCAGGGGAGTTGGAGTTACTGATTTCTTGCATTTCACATCCAAATGAATGCATCTTGCTTGGTGTCCAATCTTCAAATCACCTGTTTCCAAGATTTTCCTTTGGTGAGGCCCTATTTCTAGTAGCCCTTACCAGTCAATTTTCTGCCTTTTTCTTTTAAACTTGCCAAAAAACCTGTCCAATAAACTTCAGTTCCAGACACCCTTTTTGGAGCTTTAAATCTTGCATCAAGTTTTAGACCTTTGTCTATACCGTGCGGTGGATTCCTACAATCTTGGGTAGAAGGGCTAATTGTCCTATGTTCTAGGGTTTCACTGCTTTCTGACTCAGATCTACCTTCAATGGATTGATTGATGCTTCAATCCTTATGGCATGTGAGTATCTTATCTTTCCCCACCTGGAACTGTATGGATTCTATACATTGGACTCCTCCCCTGCCTAAGTTCTTCCAATTTTCTCTTCCAAACTCCTAACCGGGTAGCTAACACTCGCCTAGGGTTTGGTATTACAAACTTTTTCTTGGATCTCAAAGTTTCCTACTGCTACATATTTACAATGAACTAACTCCACTCCCATATTCCACCAATCTCAGGAGAATTCCATGGTCAATGTCTATGGGGGAGTCATTCCAAAACTAACTGCTCAAAACAGAGAAAATAAACCTCTACAATCTAATCTATGAATTTGAAACAATAAATCTACACTAAGCAACTTGAATAACAGATGAAAATTGCTCTATACTATCTAATAAACATAAACACAGTGCTAAATCAACATGTATAGTGCCTTCAAGTTCACTGTTTCTCAAAAATGCCACGGTAGATATAGAAAATGCAGATTAATCCCTATTCATTCACACCAAAACTTAATTACAAAAGTATCTAACTGCTCACTACGAGCCTTCACACCTATGCTTAAGTCTTTTTCCATGTTTCAAGGGAAATTTCTCACCTCCATACCCCTGATTTTAAGGGAATCTTAAGACAACTACTAAGTTACATGCAACCAAGCAATGTTTCCATGCAACTTTGCAATATTCTTGCAACTTCGCCATTATCCTTCATCTTAGGATCACTAACTCCTTGATTCCAAATCAACAACTTCCCTAACTGCCTCTAGGCATCTTTTAACAACGTAGATGTGATAAACACACATTAAATGCTTACATTCTAACACAAGCTATCCAAAACTAATTAAAGCCAAAATTTAATCACAATGATTACCCTTAGATGATTTTAGTCCTAATGACTAACCCATCACACACTAACAAGACCTTCTAAGGTCCAAATCAAACAACTAAGATCCTGACTTGGCTAAGGTTAGTACAAGCCAAAATTGCAACATAAATAACTAGAGTTAAGCCAAGGTGCTCCTGCACTAGAATGGAAGGTTCATGGGAGGAAGTGGTGCAAAGTTTTTGGCTTGACATCTCTATGTGGCAAGCCTAATTCATAAGCAAAAAAAGTGGATTTTTGCTTGAGTTTTGGAAAATTTGTTTTAGAGATAGTTGGAAATGATGTGGAAGGGTGTAATTAGCCTGTAGGATTATAATTTTAGGCTTTGGGGTGAAGGGGAGAGCCTAGGTAGTTTGAAGTTGTTGTTCTCAGACCTATTTAGGCCCTTTGGAGCAAACTATCTTGTTCTAGGAACCCTAGTTTCCTTTTGAATTTTTTCCAATGCTTTTGATGATGTGTGTAGGTACCATATGGAAGTCTAAATCTAGATTTTGAGCCTTCTTGGAAGTATTTTGGGCCACTAAAATTTGACTATCCTCCTGACAGCGTTGGCTAAGCCTGGTGATCTAAGTGTTGAGTTGGATGAATCTTCTCTCCACCAAGCATGGTGATCATTTTGGGGGTGTTATGTGAGTATTTTGGGAATGTCTAAGTCATATTGTCTATGGTTGTATTAATGGGATTGTGAGTTCCTTAGTTTGGCCTTTGGAAGCCTAGGAACAAGCCTCTTGAGTTTAAAGTTTGTTTGAAGAGTCATAATTGAAAGTTGTGCCTCCTAAGTCTGTTATCCCACCATTGCCTCTGCATCACCCTCTAGTAAATTAGGATAAAAAACCTCTCTAGTTAACTAAGAAACCACTTCCTTAGCTACCCAAAGTTCTAATAGAGAAGCTACAAATCAAGAGGCGATATAAGTATTGACTTCATATCTATCCTTGGAGATTAGAAACCCTTTCCCTAATATCAACTTGACTACCTTAATAGTCAAAGGATCATTCTCCACAAGCACATTCTTTAGTCATTTCTCTGTAACTCACCCAAGGAAGGATTTAAGTTGGCTTTTCCTATTCATAAGAAAAATAGATGTCACCATTTTGTGCAAGCGATGTCCTTCCCCATTTTTGGCATTTCTCAAACATATGAATATAACCTTGAATGAAATTTCACATGTCTTTGAATGACTACTCAACAAAAAATGTAATGTGAAGGTATTGCAAGCATTCATTCCTCATAAACTAATGCAACCATTGAATTTTTCTGTGATTGGGTGGATGTGTAACAGTTGACAGCTAGCTCCCTCTATCAATCTGTTACTATATTTTTTTGGTCTATGCGATTGTCAGTTTATAATTTTTTTTTTCTTGGTTTTCCTTCTCCTTTATTTGTATTTTTTTTGTTTTTGTTTTTGTTTTGTTTTTAGAAAATGCATGGTAGTGATGGGAGAACTATTTTCCTTTAGCTGTGAATGTTACAAAATATTTTTTGCCATTTTTTTTATTGAAAATTCCAATTTCTATTAGTCATAACTCCTTCACAATTCTTCCAATCTATGTGTTATGTATTCTTAGATAATGGAATTTACTTCTAATTTTGGCTATTGAATAAAGAGTTGAGTAATATGTTGTCATTTAATTGCAAGGTGTTATGGGGTTAAGCTAAGGAGTTGACTAGGAACATTTGGAGACTTAGGTGTAGGTACAAAGGTCTGATCTGCATTAGTTCTAGTATGAGAACAATTAACAATGGCCCAAAGGGGAGTCTATATGAATTGGAGAAGGGACATAAAAAATGCTAGCCTTTGTAGGAATGTTGCTAATGTTGTAGACCGTATGGAGAGGCTTATTGAAGCCTTAAAATTCCATAGTTCTAAGATAAAGATTTATATTTTTTATTTTAAGGGTGAGCTTAACCCAAAGGATTTTTTAGATTGTGATGCAGAGCAGGGAGGAAACCTATGGGTATGTGAAGGATCATGATGGGCCAAAAAGTGGCGATATGATGGGTATGTGTAGGGTATGTGGCTGACTTTTCTTTTACCCAAAATTGATGAAATGAAAAGGGTTTTTAAAGGAGATTCTAATCTTTCCACCAATATAATTTATGCTTTACTTTAAATTTAATAAATAATTATTATTCATTTTCTATTTGAATTACGACTAAAGTCCAGTTGATATGCTAATTGAAAAATATCTATAGCTTTCAAATGGTATCACATTTTTTGAATCTGAAACATGCATCACATTCTATGCTTCACATACTATAGGATTAAAAAAAAAGAAATTGAATTTCATGAAGTTTTGACCAAGTTAAGGTGGTTAGACATACAAGTTTTTATATTTTTTAAAGTTGTAATAAAAAATTCATAATTAATTATTTACTTGGCAAAAAATTACAAAAATATGCATCACATCTGGACATGAGTCCTCTACTTATATCTAAAATCTTATAAAAAAATATTATCATTTTATTGTGGTTAGGGTGGTCGACATACACCTACTTATTTTTTCCTTGAAATTTAAGTACTTCTGCATTGAAATTTCAAATTTTCACCAAATAGATTTTTTTTTTCACATAAACCTAGTAGTTTAGAAAATACATAATTCAATTTTCTATAGATTCTATTCTTACATATTTTGAAATAATATAGATAACTTAGTCAAATTTTTACGTCAAGTTTTCTAACTCTGATTTTTTAAATTTTTTTTGCCATTTAAGGGCCTATTTTTTCCATGATGATCCTGCACATACCCCTATTTTCCAATCACAATTAAAGTCCTTTGAATCAAATTTGCAACTCTTAAATTCCTTTCCCATCAACTCTTCTCAAATCCTTCCAGTTTCACTAGTAGGTCTATTGACCTAGGTTTTTGATCAAATCTCTCAAATAAAAACTAGAACCCACTAACCAATTACACTTTTAGACACCCTTTTTCCCCTACTACAACATATCTCAAAATATCCATAG
This sequence comes from Sequoia sempervirens, assembly GCA_007258455.2. Classification (NCBI taxonomy): domain Eukaryota; kingdom Viridiplantae; phylum Streptophyta; class Pinopsida; order Cupressales; family Cupressaceae; genus Sequoia; species Sequoia sempervirens. The sequence goes on along the minus strand of VDFB02047230.1, from coordinate 191,343,376 downwards.
GTCACTTTGGACAAACCTCATCAAAGTAGGGCTTCTACGCTGTCCTACTTGGCTAATTAGGCCTATTTTCCAAAGCAAGTATGCTCAAATGACCTTCCCAACCTCAAATATTTATGGGGCAGCACTAACCAGACCACAACCATACAAAATAAATCACCTCCATCAAAAGAAACTCTCATCTAGCCGCCTCAACACCAAACCCTCAATTTAACCCTTTCCTAGGAGGGTTTATTAAAAATCTATATTCCACTTCTTCCCATACTCCATCAACACCTCAGACACCTTGAATAAGGTTTTCACTTGCTTCACAAACCATTGTATGGCCTCTTCCAACAAATACTGAGCAAAACCTAACCCTTACACCCCTTTCTCACTTGGAAACATGCAAAATCTCAACTAGGGCTTCACCCCAAAATCAATAACTCACCTCCCTTGCTCCTATGATTATACACACACCAAGCCCACACATAATAGGGCAATTCCACTGAGTTACAATAGTTTATAGTGGTTGGAATGGCCTAGAACTTCATTTTATGCTTGCAAACTATCAAGATGAATCTTACATAGGCAGTTACAGTAATTTGCTTATAAAATTTATAAAATAAATGAATAAACCTCCAAATAGATGCCATTGAAAGTGGATTCACCCTCCTAATGGTTCCAATTCATTATTCCAAATGATTCTCTATATGGACTGTACAGTGATTGGAAACACAAAATTTTCAGGAAAACATAGGAAAATTAGTGTATTTGATATTCAATTTTGTGATTTCTACATCAACCAACCTCTCAATGTTTAAAAATCCTTTTTAAATACCTAACAATCTCTCAAACTGAATACAACTTATTTTTAAACTTCCCCCACTCAAAATGACTCTTCACCTTCCCTAAGTGCAATTTTACATATTTTGCCTTAATAACTTTTTGCCAATTTTGCAACTTTTTACCATTTTACACAAAATGACTCAAATGACCTCAAGAACCCTAGAATTGGTGTATTATAGCCTTATTACATGACTTGAGAGACTCAAAACACCAAAATTACCATTATCACCATATATACCCAAAATTGACCTTGGTGCTCCTACACCATACAACCGACCTGAAGAAAACTCATGTCCCATGAGGACTATGCTGCTTTAAATATCCTTCAAAACATCTCCTTGTCTTCTAAAATCTCTTCCAATTTGGAATCCCATCCATTGAACCAGGTACTTTAAACTTGCATCATGCTTTGCATTATTGATCTTTCCTTCATTTTGACACTGTCTCATCTTCACCACCTAACATGTCTCATATCTTCTATCCTTTTACTTATCTGGAATTAGTCTAGAACCTGCTCCTTTATCTACTATCATGACTCTTCCAATCTGAAATTGAAGTGTCTTCATCTTCACCCTTGGAACATACTCACACTCATCAAATCTTCCTTACCTTGCAACTTGATATTGCTTCTTTGCTGCATACAGACCTATTACATGTCCTTCAACCATTCTCTCATCAAAAATTGATGATACACCTATCCTTACACTTGCAAAAAAACCTTGTTCAACTGTTTCATGAGCTCTTTTCCTCATCATATCTGCTACATACTTGAGTCTTCCTCGTTGGCCTTGCCAAACATTTACTGTCACCTCATTCTTTGTCTTCACAACCAACTTTGGGTTCTCCATTCTTAGAAACCTTATGCAATCAGTTTTAATAACCTCTATCATGACAGTATAAGAATACCTACCAATCTCTCTTGACATCCAAAGAACACTCACCACCCTTACCACAACACCATCAATCTTCTCCACTTCATTTGGAGTCTTCAAAAATATTCTATCTTTGGCCTTCTCTTGGCCTATCACATCCTTGGTCCCTTCCAACTTTGAGACCCTCTTCAAACTCACTGCTTTTACATCTTCACCTCTTAGGGTTACTACAATCTTCATCCTTTCTTCAACCTAAAAAATTACAATCCCTTTCACTAACCTTTGTCATTCTCCTTGGCTCACTATACTTTCTATCTTTTTGTCTTGCACTAGACTCTCTACCCTTTCCATCAATGTATTCTCGGGCTTATTAACTACTATACGAGTAGATTGAGACTACCCACAAACCTCTTGTCTCATCAATGAACAAAGTAGCTTAGCCACCATGTTCTCAATTTGTTCTCTTCCTAAGGTTTCCTTCCCACAACCAAGTCACTCTTAACCTTTTCTATATCAAGTTTTGACACCAAACCTTTATCCTTACCCTCTACCTTTGTCATCTTGACACCTTCAAGCCTTAGAGTGACTTCACATTCTTCTTTGTCCCTTGTGTAAACTCTTTCCTATCCATCCTTATTGTTTTTGCTTCATTCTTGAACTCACCCATTTGCTCCTATATTCCACCTTGGATCACCTCACCTCTTGCCTTCATCACTATCATTAAACTATCTACCTTTAATACCGCTGTGTTTTCAGACTTCCACATCTCTCTCATGACAATACTTGGCTTCCCCTTGTCTTCTTTTTCTTTTAATGAACAATTGATTGTTCCTATGATGATCTCCCCACACCTTACAAACCCATCTAGTCAACTTAGTCTTATTATTACCTCTTATCCCTACCATTAGGGTCTTTTCTTCTTCTTCCTCTGTCCTATCACAGTTACACATAACTGTTTTGACAATATTTAATTGTCCTATGACCTCTTTTTCTTTCAATTGACAAAATTTAGTCCCTCTCTTGACTTCTTCATGCTTTTCAAGCTTGTATTGAATCTCCATTGTCAATTCATCCTTGACCTTCTCTGTTTCAATCATTGACACTAGAATATCACTATCCTCTTTACTCTTCAACATTGAATCTTGCTTTACACTTGTTGTCTCAGCATGTTCTTCCTTTGTAGTGGTCGCACCTTCTTCATTTTTGTCTTTCTCATATCTTATAAAATCCTTCTTGCCTACCATCACTAACCTTGCTATCTTATCTTGTGCCTTATCATCCTCCTATAATGGTGTTAGTGTGAAATTGATTCCATCCTTTTGAATATCATAAATATTCTCCCTACCATCATATATGGCATGTCTGTCAAACTGCCATGGTATTCCAAGTAACAAATGACAATAACTCAGGTAATACATCACATAATACCCTATCCTTGTATAGACTAATATAAAACTCAACATAATCTTTCTTATTAACCACTATTTTTTTATCAATATTCAACCAAGATGCTATATATGATGTTTCATGAGGTATCCTTACCAAATTCAACTTATCAACCATCTCACTTAAAACCATGTTATCAATAGAACCTGAGTCTATTATTAGTTTACATACCTTGTTTTTGCATTTGCATTTTGTCCTGAATAGGGTCCTCCTTTGTGTAATCTCCTTCAACTTAGCATACCTTTCTTTGAACTCTTTGATTTCTTTTTCCATGGTATCTTTTGGATGCATCTTGACTCTTCAAATTCCAACTGTCAAACTTCAATCTTCAACTCTTCCAATGATCTATTGCCTGGGCTTTGACACCAATTTATACAAAGTAGGGAGGAAATATATTTTTGAATCACAATTAAAGTCCTTTGAATCAACTTTGCAACTCTTAAATTCCTATCACATCAACTCTTCTCAAATCCTTCTAGTTTCACTAGTAAGTCTGCTGACCTAGGTTTTTGATCAAATCTCACAAATCAAAACTAGATCCCACTAAAAAATTACACTTTCAGACACGCTTTTTCCCCTACTACAACATATCTCAAAATATCCATAGGTCACTTTGGATGAACCTCATCAAAGTAGGGCTTCTATGTTGTCCTACTTGGCTAATTAGGCCTATTTTCCAAAGTAAGTATGCTAAAATCACCTTCCCAACCTCAAATATTTGTTGGGAAGCACTAACCATACTACAACCATCCAAAATAAATCACCTCCATCAAAAGAAACTCTCATCTAGCCACCTCAACACCAAACCCTCCATTTAACCCTTTCCTAGGAGGGTTTATTGAAAATATATATTCCACTTCTTCCTGTACTCCATCAACACCTCAAAAATATTGAATAAGGTATGCACTTGCTTCACAAACCATTAAATAGCCTCTTCCAACAAACCGTGACCAAAACCTAAACCTTACACCCCTTTCTCACTTGGAAACATGTAAAATCTCAACTAGGGCCTCACCCAAAAATCAATAACTCACCTTCATTGCTCTTGAGATAATACACACACCAATCCCACACATAATGGGGCCATTCCATCAAGTTACAGTAGTTTACAGTGGGTGCAATGTCTGAGAACTTCATTTTATGCTTGCAAACCCTTAAGATGAATCTTACACATGCAGTTACAGTAATTTGCTTATAAAATTTACAAAATTAAATGAATAAAACTCAAACCAAATGCAATTGAAATTAGATTCACCCTCCTAACATTTCCAATTCATTTCATTCAAAATTATTCTTTGTACAGACCACACAGTGACTGGAAACACATAATTTTTTAGGAAAATGTAGGAAATTTAGTGTATTTGATATTCAATTTTGTGATTTCTACATCAACCAACCTCTCAACATTTAAAAAGAATTTTTAAATACCTACCAACCTTCCAAACTGAATGCAACTTATTTTAAAACTTCCTCCACTCAAAATGACTCTGCACCTTTCCTAAGTGCAATTTTGCATTTTTTTCCTTGATAACTTTTTGCCAATTTTGCAACTTTTTACTTTTTTGCAAAAAAATGACTCAAATGAGCTCAAGAACCTTAGGAATGACCTATTGCAGCCTTATTACATGACTTAAGGGACTAAAAACACCAAAATTCCCATTATGACCCTATATACCCAAAATTGACCTTGGTCCTCCTAAACCAAATTGGGTCAAAGAATTGGAGAAGTACTTTGACATGAAGGATATTGATGAGGATGATATGGAAGGAGTGAAAAATTTTGCATCCAAGTTGAAGTCACATGCATCCCTATGGTGGGAGAATGTAAAAATTTCAAGAAGAAAAGAAGGGAAAAATAAGATTAGGCTATGGCCTAAGATGTTGAAACATTTGAGAGCTCGATTTTTACCCTTTGTTTACCAACAAAAAATGTTTAAATAATTTAAAAATATGAAACAAAAGGATTAGTCAGTCCTAACTTATACTAAATAGTTCACGAGGCTTCAAATGTGAACAAATATACAAGAAAGTGAAAGGAAAATAGTAGCTAGGTATGTCAATGGATTAAAATTTCAACTTGAGGATGAGATTGCATTATGGAAAGTACCTATGATGGATGAAGCTAATGAATGTGCACTAATGGAAAAAGAGAAGCTAAATTGGAAGGGAAAATTTGTGAGTAAGAAAGGTGATAAATACCATAATAAGGGGAGAGGGAGTTCCTCCAAGCCTACTAAAGAGGAAGACCTAAATGAAAGTGTGAGGCTAGATTTCTGGGGAAGAGGAAGCTTTATAAGTAGAGGACGTGGAAAACTACCATCGGTAGAGTGAAATCCCTTAAGGTGTTTTATTTGTGATGAAGCCAACAAGGCTATAAATTGTTCTCAAAACTCCAAAAGGGCAATGGTAGGCCAAGAAGAAGAAATATCTTGGTCAAAAGAAGCTAGGGTTGAATCAAGAGAAAGCCTAATCTTGAGAAGAACTTTAATTTCTAGGGACAAGGAAACTCTTGAAGTTGATTGGAAAAGGAAAAGTGTCTTCTAGATGAAATGCAAATGTAGTGACAAGGTATGTAAGGTGATCATAGATGGTGGATCTACTAATAATTTGGTGAGTATGGAGATGGTTAAAAATTACAACTTGCTTGCGTTCTAAAATATAATCCCTATAAGATTTCTTGGTTAAAAAAAGATCATAGTGTGCTTGTGGATAAATCTTGTCTCATAGAATTCAAAATTGGTCCTTATGAGGATGAAGTGCTCTACAATGTAGTGTTGATGGATGTATGCCATTTGTTTTTGGGTAGGCCTTAGCAGTATGATCGAAATGTGACCCATTGGGGTAGAGACAATACTTATGAGGTTTAGCATAAAGGAAATAAAACACTCTTAAAACCATGGAAAGAAGAGATGAATTTGAAATTATAACCTTCTCTCTTGTTTCAATTGGCTATAAGAAGCTTTTCAATGAAGGAAAGGGATCAAATTGTTATTTGTTATGGCCAAAATAAGCAAGAGAGCCTAGAAGAATCTAACCCCCACTAGAGATGCACAAGTTATTGGAAGAATATTTTGATATAACATCAATAGAGCTACCAACTAGTTTATCTCATTCACAAGGGATTACACACCATATTGACTTAGTGCTAGGGTCCAAGCTTCCAAACCAAGATGCATATCAATTATCTCCAAAAGAAAATGAAGAGATGAGAAGACACATTTGTGAATGATTAGAAAAGGTGTTCAAAGGGGAGAGCATGGGTCATTTTGCCACACAAACTTTTCTTTCACCAAAAAAGGAGGAAAATGGAGGATGTGTGTGGACTCTAGAGCTATCAACAAGATCATGGTAAAGTATATATACCCCCTACCTAGAATGGATGACTTATTAGATTGTTTGGTACCTGTATGCTAAAATTTTCTCCAAAATTGATTTGAGAAGTGGTTACCATCAATTTCAAATTCAAGTAGGTGATGAATGGAAGATGACATTTAAGGTCAAGGATTGTTTATATGAATGGTTGGTGATGCCTTTTGGAATGCCTAATGCCTCTGTGGACATAGAAAAAACAACCCTTATGCTTTTTCTCATGTTTGGGCCCTCCTAGTGGTTTTGGATTGATTTTTCCTAGATTTGATGTTGTAATGTGGCCAACACATTCACATTAGGTCTTGGACCCTTATGAATCATTAAGAATTCTAGGATATCTTGTAAAAGTGTTGCTAAGTGTTGTAACCCACTTTCACAATTTTCTAGGACCCTTTCATTATAATTCACCTAAATAACTTTTTTTTATCACTTACCGAGTCTTATTTCAAAGTGTTGTAAAGAGTTGTAACAAACTCTCGCGCTTTTCTAGACTTGTCAACACTAATTCAACCCTTTTAAATGACCCCTTAATACACTTTCTGACCATAATTAAGTGTATTTTTTAGAATATTCTTGTTAAACCTTATTAAATACACTTTAATCACCGACACCTAGTAAAATATCCCTTGTGGGACCAAGTCACCACCTGGGGCAACTTAGTCCCACTAGGCACAAAAATCAAAATAATTTTAATTTTCTGGCGAGATTTTATTCTCTTGATCTTGAGGTTGACCTGTGAGTTATTTTCAATAAATATTTGAAAATCAAGTATAAATAAAGGGTTTTCCCCTCATTTTTCATCTCCTACAATCTTCCAATTTCCATTCCATTATTCAAGAAATTATCAAGCATTCTAAGCATTTATCAAGCATCCATTGGAGCATCTTGTTGCATATCTTCATATTTCAACATCAAGGGTTTGGTGAGTTTGTGACAATGCATGTTATTCATTCATCATTCTTTCTTTATTTCATTTCATTATCTAGGGTTTGATTACCAAATTGGGGTTTGACCAAGGAAAACCCCTATTCTCTAACCCTTAACCATTTTCCCCCTCTTTGCATGTGTGTTTGTAGGTCTTGTATGCAGATTTTTCAAAGAGTTTGGTGTTAAAAAGTAGTCAAAAATCTATCAAATTCATTCAAGTCAACAAAGCCATAATTGAAGCTTGGAGACCTCTGTCATCCTGTTTTCTACATAATTCAAATCAAACACCTATTAGGAAGCGAAGTGCAGACCAAAAGCTATAGATTCCTATCCCGAATTTCTTGAGATTCCTAGGTGGACTAAGTCGCCATCTGTGGTAGATTAGTTCCATTTCTAGGCCTAAAAAGTCATTTTTACATTTTTGTGTACCCATTTGGAAGAAATATGTTTCAAAAGAATCTCCCTAAAATAGGACTAAATTACCCAATTTGGCATAAGTGTCCCAACTAGCTTTTCCAGTCAAATCTGCAGGATTCCAGAACCTCTCTACATCACACTTCAGTTTCCAGGTGCGCCACTCCAATCTTGTTTAATTTTTTTATTGTTTACTTACATTCTTAGGTCATTTCACATACATCACTATGTTTTCAAACAACTTTCATTTCTTAGGTTTTACATTAATAATTATTTTCTTTTATTAGTTTATTGTATTTAGACATTGCATCTAGGCATATTCCATCTATCCTTGCATTGACTTTGAGTGTAGACATTGCCCATTTTATCCCATCTTTCTTTTTTTAGGTGAAAATCCCTAGAAGTGTTAGAAAGCCATTAGGAGCCAAAATATTTGTTTACAAGCCTTCCCACTTTCATGCACACCATGAACTAGGTATTTAGTGCTTACACTAGAAAATTTGTCATAATCTATTTTGATGATATTTTGATTTTTGGAAAGAACATGGAATAATATTTAACACAACTAAAAATTATCTTTGATACACTTAGAAAGGAGAGGTTGCTTATAAATCTTGAAAAAAAGTGAGTTTTATATGGAAAAGTTAGTTTTCCTTGGAAATGTGATTTCAACAGAAGGATTAAGTATGGATTCTAAAAAGGTTAAGGCTATACTTGAATGGCCTATCCCTCAAAGTATTATAGAAATAAGGAGTTTTCATTTACTAGTAAACTTCTATAAGAGGTTTATCAGAAATTTTAGTGGAATATGTGCTTTGTTGACTGATTGTACTAAATGAAAGTCTTTTTCTTGGACCCAATTAGCTATAAGAAGTTTTGAACAACTTAAAAGGAAGGTAATTGAAGCCCCTATACTTGTTTTTCCCGACTTTGAGAATTTCTTTACCCTTGAGTGTGATGTTTCTACTGTAGCCATTGGAGGTGTGTTGAGTCATGAGGGAAAACCAATTGCCTACTTTAGTGAGAAACTAAATGATGCCAAGAAGAGATATGACAATTATGGTAAAGAAATATATGCTATTGTCCAAACATCGAAACAATGGAGGCACTACTTGCTACATAGAGAATTCATTTCATTTTGTTGACAAAAAATAAAGCATTGAAATATATCAACTCATAAGCCAAATTATCCCATAAACATGCTAAATGGGTCTCCTTTTTGTAGGATTATATATTTTTTGTTCAACATTTGAGTGGTAAAAGTAATGTGGTATTTCATGCTTTGAGTAGAAGATGCCACCTACTCATTTAAGAGACCAATGAGATTGTTGGGTTTGAGGAAATGAAAGAAGAATATGCAATAGATCCCTATTTCAACGAAGTGATTGGTGCCCTCAATAGTCCTCATACAAGGAGTAAATTTTTTAAAGAATACTTATTAGAAAATGGATTTTTATTTAGAGGATGCCAACTTTGTATTCCCTTTGGGTCTAAGAGGGAAAAAATAATTCAAGAAATGCATTCAAATGGCCTGGGGGGACACTTCAAAAGGGACAAGACCTATAGCTTAGTAAATGAGAAATTATTTTAGCCTCAACTAAGGAAGGAAGTGAATAAGTTTTTTTGTACCTGTAGAGTTTTTCAAGTTTCTAAAGGTGGGAAATAGAACATAGGTTTATACAAGCCCTTACCTATTCCCAAGGGACCTTGGATCAAGAAATATCCATGGATTTTGTGTTGGGATTTCCTTGTACATAGTGACGAAATGATTCCATTCTTGTTGTTATGGATCAGTTTTTAAAGATGGCCCACTTCATTCCATGCAAAAAGACTACATATGCAAGTAAGGTTGCTGAAATTTATTTTTTAAGGAAATTGTTCTCTTGCATGGATTGCCCAAAACTATTACTAGTGATCGAGATATAAAGTTTTTAAGTCACTTTTGGAGGATCTTGTGGAAAAAGCTTGATAATAAATTATAGTATAGTTCAACCTATCATCCACAAATAGATGGACAAACCAAATTGGTAAATATGAGTCTGGGTAATTTTCTTTGATGCCTGGGTAATGAAAATCCCAGACAATGGGATTTGATTTTGGTATAGGCCGAGTTTTATTTTAACTCAAGAATCGATAGGTCAACTAGGAAGTCTCCTTTCTACATTGTTTTGGGAAGAAATCATAAAGGGGTTGTCAATCTTATTGATCTCCTGAAAGGAAAATTGGTTAGTCAAGATGCAAAGGACTTTGCAAAGAATATACAAGAAATACAGCAGTAAGTGAGGCAAAAAATACAACTAACTAATGAGAAATATAAAAAAGGATGTTGATTTGCATAAAAAATATAAAGTATATGAAGAGGGTGAACAAGTCATGGTGTATTTGCATAAAGAAATATTTCCTCAAGGAACTTATAACAAATTGTAGCCCAAAAAATTAGGACCATGTAAAATACTAAAGAAAATTAGTAAGAATTCCTATCTACTGGATTTTCTTGAAGACTTAGATATAAGTATAGTTTTTAATGTTGTCGATATTTATCCCTACCATCTTGGTCCTGAACCAATCCTTGATGAAAATGTGCAAAAAAAATTGGCCAGTGCTTTGCTACGAAGAAGAAGAGAGTAGATTGAAAAGGTTGTGGATACTAATATTGCTGCCACACGATCAAAAAATTATAAGATGTATTTAGTGAAATGGATGGATTTACCTAATTCTAATAACACTTGGATCATTGAAGAGAATCTCCTGAAGCTTGTAACAAGACTAGATTCTTTTGAATCAAGAAGTTCAAACCTTTTCAAAGGCATGGAATTGAAATACATCACTTCCAACATAGAGCACATCTAAAAAATCTATCGAACCACCAGTGCAAGCTGCCAATTAACCTTAGCCACCTTTTTCTTGTGCAACATATTAATAATAATCTATGAGTCAGATTCATAGATAATCCTACGGCAACCAAAGCACAAGACACTCAATAGCCTAGAGAATCACCAACCCATCCATAAAGTATTTAGAATGCTTCCCTTTATGAATGGAGAAAAAAAAATAACTGAGCCAAAACAGTCTCTTCTAACTTCACCAATCCCAGCAGGCCCAAAATTACCCCTAGAGGAACCATTTGTATTAATCTTCAGAATATTTTCTAGAGGAGGTAACCATCATCCAACCCTTTGCACCTTATTTTTTATCCTGCCTACCTCTTCTAACACAAGCAGAGATAGAAGTCAACCCCTGCAAGCCCAATCTATTCACAATCTCATCATCACTCCTTTCCAAAGGATAAGTCACTTAACATTTGGCTTCCACCATCTCTTGGATCATACCAACAATTCAATGCCAAACTTGTTGAACCATCAACATATCCCCACAAAAAATCCTATGATTCCTTTCCAAAAAAATATGCTAAAGGATGAAAGTAGGGCCTATACACCACACAATCTGGAGGAAAGAAGCCTAGGTAGGAGGTCTTCCCAGACTGCACTAGAACTCAACAAGGGAAGAAGCATGAACACATGGCTATTTCCAAAAGCTCAAAAATGAATGCTAGAGCAACATAGAATAAGAATAATGTAAAAAATATGGTAAGAATCCTCCTCACTGCAGCCACATAGAACACAAATAGAGGGACCCTAGAATCCTCATTTTCAAAGATTATCCCAAGTCAAACATCTATTCCAAGCCAAAATCCACTCAAACCAATTACACTTTGGCCATGAAAACTTGTTCCACACATGTTTCCACTAAGGGACCTCCATCCCACCAAACTTATGAAACAAAAACTCCTGATACCCACTGGCCATAGTGAAATCACCCTTAGGATTTGGGCTCAAAGCTAGAATAGCCTTATCCCTAAGAGAGCTACAGTGTTGGTGCAGAGTGGCAGGGATAGCAAACACCCAACTATGATGGCAAAGACACTCAGCTTAAATGCTTCTATCAAATACTATTATAGACCTTGGAAAAATTGAATCCTATCTTTTTGGATCAGAATAAGGTGTGACAACTTCCTAGCACTTAGGTTTCAACAAACTTCCACAAACTATGGTGAATTAGGCACTTTTCTCCCTTAAGGCTAGTAGCCTTGCCCAGTAGGACAGCCAATATAAAATCCACATGGAGGACTTACAAGACACCAAACCTATGGATTTAGACATCCAAAATGGACCTCTACCAAGTCTCAATACCTTTTCCCATGACTATCAAGGCACAAACCACAATAAGCCATTCTATCGTTGCTCCAAGAGACCTAATTCACAGACCTACACCTGGGTCTTGACTATCTAGGCTCTCCCCTTCACCCCAAATCCAAAAATAAAACTCCTACAGGTTTTCCACACCTGTTACCATCATTCCTAAGTTCCTCTTAAATAGATCCTTTAGAATCAAGCAAAAACTCACTTTTTTTGCTTGTCAATTAGGCTTATCACATAGAGATGTCAAGCCAAAAACATTGCACCACTTCCTTCAATGGGCATTACATTCTCCAATAAATTGATGAAATAGTATTATAGCCTCATGTATTCCATCCCACAAGGATTTGGCCACTTTACAACATGGGAATGGAAGAAATCCACATTTTTCTCTCAAAACCCTGATTTTAAGGGTTTTCAGACCACCCGAGAGTAAAATTAAGATATCTCCCTTAATAATCAATAAAAAATCACCACTCCAGCACCAAAATAAAGCTTATTCAATCATATGTCCAACCATTACATTCTTTCAGCATAAAAAAAATGTACAGATCATACCAAGCACGTGATCAACAAACTCTATAGGAAAAACATGGGGTTTGAGACCACCCGGTAGTAAAATGGGGATATCTCACTCAATTTTCAATGAAATCACACCGTTCCAATGCAAAAATAAATTTTATTCAATTATCTATCCAAAAATTATAGGCTTAGAGAATTTAACAACACATACAAGCCGTACAATGTACGGTAGTAGCAATTTATTTATGAAAAACACAGAAAAACAACTTCTTAGAAACTCCTTCCAAACTTGTTCAACAACCTCAAACTCGAGGAATTACATCAATATATCATTGGAATACCTTCAAACACTTCTAGGAACCAAACAACTACCTTAACCACCCCTTTGTTCAACTCTAAAATGACAATTTTCCAATGCTTGAACTTAATCATCCCCTTACAACTTGATTTTGTAAATTCCTCTTAACTGACCTACTAAAACCCCAAAAGCCTTCCAATACATAACAAATGGTCATTGAGACCTTATTCATAAAAAAAAACATGAAAACCAAACCTACATTATATCCTATCCACTAAGATCACATTGTCAACATGACATACATGGACAACTTATTACAATGTAACATATTTTAACATATTTTGCAACTTCCTCATTGGATATTGTTTAAATATCTTCAAATCCACTCCATAAACCTTCAAAAATCCCCTTTACATTCCAAGGTGATGGTTCCCCTACACCAAGTGTCTACCAACCAAAATATTCAGAAGCCCAGTACAATCCTCCTCTAAACCAATAATAGGACAATAATAAGAATCCTTCCACCTAGCCACCTCCATTAGCCCATAAGGATGAAAATTATTAAAATCAATCACCCTTGACCAACCAACCTCCAAGAGGTGTTGGAAAATATTAAATAAAAATGATAGTGGCTCAAAATGGGGAGAAATTCATCCCAAGAATTAGACCAAAAAAGAGTCTCAACCCCCTATTACATATCCAAAACAAGCCTTCCTTGATTAGCACAACCCCTTTCTTATGCATTCCCAAAATCACAAAACCTTTCCCCACCAAAGGATATCTGGGAATCTCCTCCTTCAAAAACCCTAGTAGGTACTTTTGAGATAAAATCTTGGCCCAAATATGATCTTGCTCCACACACCACGTCTAGTAAAGCTTTGCAGCTAGCATGAACCCATACCAAGTTGATTGTTGCAATCCAAGACCCCCAAACTACTTTGAACTACACACAATATCCCACTTCACCAGGCTCCACTTAGAAGAGGAAAAGCTTCTGACCCATAAGAATTGTCTAGCCAAAGAATTCAAATCCTTCACAAACCCAATCAGAGCCACCTGGAGCATAGGAAGAGCCTGCACCATTGAGTTAAGCAATTGAAGATGGCCAACGAATGAAAACCATCTATGAGTCCAATGATTAAACTTCATGTGAAACTTGTCTAGAATATTGTCATGACTACCTAAGAGGACTACCAGAAGAGATAGGAATGCCAAGATAAGTTAAAAGAAGAGAACCAATCTAAAACCTCAAGACACGAGCAATCCTTTGTTGAATAAGCCATAGAGTATTGAAGAAGAAAATGGAAGATTTATTTTCATTTTAATCCTTTGACCAAAAGTAACAAGATAGATATCCAAAGTCTTGCACAAATTCATAGCTTCTTTGATCTTAATCACACCCATCAAAGAAATATCATCCACAAATTGTAGGTGAGATTAAGGAGGTAAACCATTTCCCCACACCCATCCTTGAATAAAACCCAACTCTACATTATACTTCGCCAATCTCCCTTGACATTCAACAAGAAGAGTAAATAAATAAGGAGAGAGAGGCGTTGCAAGTATGAGCAAGTTTGGTGGTGTTGTCATTGATGTCAAAATAGTTCAGAATGTTGCAGATTGTGCATGTATAGTTGAGATACTGTGAGTACATGGAGCTATCCTTATGATGTTGCAAATGTGCTAAAACGATGGGTTACCAAGTGTTTTTGAGAAAATTAATAAAGAGTGAAGTTAGAGGGTAAAACCACAAAAGTGGCTTACAATTTGAATGAGGTAGGAAAACTAGCAAAAAATGACTCCATGCCAAAAAAACTCATTCTTGGGGTTCAAATGAATCAAAAGAGGGTTCACTTGAACCTAGGTTCGAGTGAACCCATTAAATGCATCCTACCAAAAAAGCACATGCAAACCCCTTTTTGAAAGGGTGTTTGAATGAGCTAGGGTTTAAATGAACTAGGGTTTGAAAGAACCTTGGTTCGCTCGAACCCCTGGGGGTTCACTCAAGCCCCCTTGGTTCGAGCAAACCTCCCTTTTCCCTGATCCCTACTCTCTGCCACCAAAAAAATTAGAAATTTTTCCCTTTGAAGCTCAGGTTGAGGATGAAAATGGAGGATAATTCACAAACCCAACTAGAATCAGGTAGTCCTTGCAACGAGCTAGCCAACTACTATAATTTTAATATGTTTTGGTTTTATTATCTATTTGAGTTTTTAGTTTTATTAAACATAGTTTTTTCACCGAAAATGAAGCTCTTTGTTCTGCACATGTGGAAAAATAGAAGATTATTAAAAAAATTAAAAAATATGAGTGCACCAGATATTGAATTCCTTGATCCAACAAAATAAAATAATGTTGAATTTCGATACATACAAAAAAAATTATGCATTATATGGTCTGCCTATGTCTGAATTGTAATTGGTTTGACTTCTAAACTTGATTAAGGAAAAAATATTCAATAAAACACTATCTAACCAAGTGGAAGCACTAGATATTAGAGTTAGAAATCTAAATTCAAAAGAATCAGAATTTTATCCTTCATGGAAAAAAAATTTGTGTTATACAGTGAGTGTCACTCCTTAAAAATGTTGTTTTCTGAAAAATAACTAGTTTTTGAGGGAGATGGAAAAAGAGGTACAATTTGATTCCAAAAATTTTGAAAAACATATATTTAGAATCTACAGAAAAAATTTCACGAAACACTAGTTTGCATCATTTTCAAATTTCTCATGATTTAGCCGCTATAGGTGCTCGAAAGTGAAGATTTAGTTAGAAAAAAATATTTGTGTTTAGTTTGGCCAAAAATTGTAAACCACTATTGTGGGATCACCCATATCTTTTTCACCAAGAGGAGAGATATTATGAGAAGAACAAGTATGATCATTAGGAATGGACCAAGTTGTAGTCTCTTTCACTAGAACACTCTCATAGGGAGGGGATAGGAAATGTTTCTTAACATGTTGAAATATGTAAGGTACTAGCATTTTTTGAATAAAAATGAAAAGCACATGTATCCATTCCATGAAATGTTTCAGCAATATGAGCAATGTTTATGCAAAGGTACAAAACATTCTTATCCAATATATGCAACATTTGAAAAATGCAAAAAATGTACATGCAAGAGTGAAAAGTACTTTTACCAAACTAATGCAAAGATTTATGAATAGAAATATTGTATATACAAAAGTGAAAAGTACTTTTATCAATGTTATACAAAATTGTAGAAATGGAAGCATTTTTAGATGTAAAAATGTTTGCAATTGAAGTGATTTGAAGAATGAGTAATCCAAAATGATGTTTTTGAGCTAGATGCAGAAAAAAAAGTTCCAGAAACTATCCATACTTATACTATATAATACTAGGAGGCTTATGAAGCACATAAATGAGATTTTTGATGCTATAACAGTCAGTCAAAAATCTCGACAGGGAATAATTCACGCAGTATTGCGAATGATTCCTAGTACTAGTTTTTTTACAAAAATTTTAGGGATATTGAATTATTTTTAATGTGTTTAATGTTTTAAGATGCATATCTAAGATGGAGATGTATAATTTTAGATATTTGTAAGGAAATTGTATGCAAAAATCCAAGCTAAATGCACTTTTTTCTAATATAAAAATTTGAAACCCTAGACGCAAATTAACTAATGAAAAGTTCTCTAATGAAAATTCAATGCAAGCTAGGATTAGGATGAAAATTGACTCCAAATCAGAAAATAAGATGTTCAAAAATAAAGTTCACCAAAATGAACCATATATTTTTGGGTAGGGCTTATAGGCTACTCTTGCACTCTTAGGATGTTTCACCTAAAAGGAGAGAGATAAACCCCACTCAAAAGTCTAGGTGGTTCACTCAAATTAAGATGTGTATGATGTTATTTAGGCTAAATGAGATGATTCAAGTACAAATAAGCTATGAAATTGATCAAATATGAATGCAAAACTTCAGAAACAAGTGATGTTTGAAAACACATTGTGTGATCCAAAAATACCTAGAAATGAATACAAGCTGCAACAAAACTAAAAAAAATTGAAGAACTGCACCTGAGATATTGAAGGAGGTTGGAAATGACATTTTAAATGTTGTTGATGCTAGTTTTCAAGCCTAGTGAGACTCATTCGCCATTCTGGATGAATCGATCCAAGTTCTACAAAACTGAGCTAGAACCCATTTCTGACAAAAGGGTATCTAAAAATGTAGAAAACTCAAAATTGGTCTAGAAATGGGACTCATTTTCCACTGATGGACAATGAGTCCACTTTTCAATTTATGAATATTCAAAGGTGGACTCGAGAGCTCTCAATTTTCACTTAGATTCCCTACAAGTGTCCTCTTCTGAAACTCTGATTTCTTAACCTAAAAATGAGTTTTTGTTGATACTTTAAGTTGTTGAATGAAGAGAAGACCTAAAAAAAATTTCAACTTGATCTTCAATGATTTCCTAGCTTTGAAGATACCTAAATTTGCAAACACACAAGACAAGGGAAAGAAAATGTTGAATGTTAGGGGATGGGGGTTTGCCTTGGTCAAACCCCTTTTAGGTAATTAAACCAAAATGATGGAAGAATAGAATGAAACATGAAATAATGGAGGTGATTACCTTTCCATGATGTTTGATCTTGAAATTTTGCAGCAAAATATGAAGGATTTTCCCTTGAAAGTCTAAAAAATTGATATCTTGGTTACTTGAAATGATGAAACCCTAAGTTGCTTGACTTGAGATGGAAGAATGAGAGATGAATGAATGATAATAGGTGTGAATTAGGGCTAAAAGACTTATATTTATAGGAATTTCACCTTATTCACCTGTTAATTGGATCCCTAAGGCTGACATGAAAGAATATTTAACTTAAATTTCACTTTTTTCCCACTCAAAGGTCAAAATTGAGCCAAATGGGACTCATTTGCCACCCATGGTTAATGGATCCCACCTAGATGGGACTGATCCACCATGCATGGTGAATGGGTCCCACAAAGGGCCATTTTAATGGCTAGGAAGCTAGTAGATACGGAAATAAGGTTTAAATTGCAACTTTGTTGGGTATTTTATCAAATATTGCCTCAAGATGCATAATATGGGTTAATAGGGGCCTATTAGTGATTATGTAGAGGTCAATTAGAGCTTGGTACACATAATTCAATGTGAAAGTGTGATTAAATACACTTTACAACACTAAAGTGAGGTCCACACAGCCTAGGAAGGCACAAGAACCAATTACAATACTAGTTTAACATTAAATTTATTTTAAAAGCCTTCTAAAATTATGTGAGGATGAAATTAAACATGTTTTATAATGTTAAATTAGGGATAAATAGGTTCATTAAATCTAGAAAAGTGTGAAAGTCATTTACAACAGTTTACAACACCTTTTCAAGACATCGTTAAATGCATTTGAAAGGGTTCAAGACCTAGTGTGTATGTGAAAAACACCTCGTAACACCAAATCAAGGCCTTGTTAAGTCCCATTTATCATGAATTATTCCCATGTCAAGCAAGAGATCTTTTTTTCTATGACACACATAGCATATCCCTAATAGAATCCATGCTGATCACAACCCTAAGTTTTTTAGTTTTCAATGGCCCCAGTATCTAGGTTGAAATGCTAAGTGCATTCGTGTACTAATTCTGGGTAGTGATGCATAGAAGGAACCATATATTGTGGGAGACCACAGAACCATAGCTTGTATGCCAAAGACTATTGGCTACTACCTTGTTTCATTCTCTCATAGGTTGCTTCCCTAAGACTCTTAGGGTTGGTTTTAAGGATAGATTCATGAATGTTATCCCATTCTTCCACTGTCAGATCTTGGTTCTTGTGAGCCTTCTTTTCCATGGCCCACGTGTGGATCCACTTTGGCTTCTTAGGTATCCCAGGTGAAGTGTAAGATATGCTATAAAAAATGTTGGCCATTGGTGTTGTACACATGACATCAATTAATCTTTGGGTTGCCTCTACTTGTGCTTCCATTTGAGGATTGAAATTTTGTGATGCTTAACCTTTCTGCAACTCACTTGGGTTCTTTAGCAAATTTTGTACTCAAATCTATTTGCAATGAACAACGTATTTAGGAAACTCTTCACAATGTTGTTCTTTCACATGCAACACTTAGCCTTTTCTCAACTTGGATTTGTAGACAATGGTTGCCTTATTGCAATAAATTCGACATATACTACCAACTCTTTCATTCATGCAAAATGAATTCCTTACCCTTTCAAAAGAAAATACTTGATAATGATGATTAGTAATTATGTCCTACGATGCCATTTCTTGGGAAATTGAGTTGGTGATTGAAGGCATACAAAACCTTTCACATACTTTGCAATTAATAAACTAAAAAGAATGATTAGGACAAAAGCGTAATGAGTACATAAAAATATTTAAGTTCATCCTTGGAGAATAAAAAATTCCTACATTGTGACACATTAGCACTTGACCATGTGGATTATCACTTGGGACTACCACTAGTATTATCTAATTAATTACTTCTTCTTAGTTCACACATAGCAATTCATACACAATAGACACAACTGGGTGGGGTCCTCGAGTTTGCTCTTGGTGGGATTTTAGAGTTGGCTCTTGATGGGATTTTCAAGTTGGCTCGATCAACATCATGCTTATTGCATGCATTATACCTTTGTTATTTCTATAAATAGACCTAAAGACAACAATAGTAATTACATTTGGGTATTGGAAAGAATTTGCATTTGGTAGTTAGAACTAGAGATAGGCACAATCAATAATTCAATTAGGATTACTAGCAATAGGTCATAGGTAGCTTTTCTAGGTGAAATTTCTAGTAGGCATCTAAAATGAATGACAAAGAACAAGAATTCTTTGGGAATTATAGAAATGAAGTGGATATTGGGGAGGGATTACATAGAATATGAGGATAAGTATAGGGTAAATACTGACATTTACTCTCATTTCATTGCCCCTTTGCTTGAAATATAGGTACCAAAGCAAATGATCCTTTGACTCACCATGGAAATTAGTGCAGGAGCACCTACACCTTGTGAAGTCTAAGTTGATACCTAGGTGTGTCTTTTGTTATTTTATGCTTAATAAGGTCTAAAGGACCAGTCATAATGTAATTTGAAAGGGTTTTGAGTCATTTAGTTGAATTTGTCAGTTTGACTCATAATGCAAAAGCCATGTGAAATCATGAGTTTTAAGGGACATGGGGAGTAGGGTCTTATTCCATGTTAAATAAGGTCTCAATGACCATTTTCAATGTATTGGAGGGCTTAATAGGTCAGTTAGGTGGTATTTGCAAAAATCAAGTTGATCAAGTTGTAATGGGATAGTGATTAAGGGCAAAATTGGCAAAATTGTCATTTTAGAATCTAATTAAAGGGTGGTTATGGAAGTTGAACGCCCCAAGAGGTATTTTTCAGGTGGTAGCATGATAAATTGTTGTAATATCTCGAAGGGGAGGCTGTTGAAGAAGTTTGGAATGAGTTTCTAATAAGAAATTTGCTGTTTTTTTATGTTTTCCATTAAGAAATTGCTGGTCACAAGCATTGTACGACCTGTACGTATTTTTTCACACTCCAAGCATATAATTTATGGATAGATAATTGAATAATCTTTCTTTTTGCTTTTGAATGGTGTTATTTCATTGAGAATTGAGTGAGATATCCTCATTTTACTGCCGGGTGGTCTGAAACCCCATGTTTTTTCTATTTTCTTGAACTTTGCAAGCATTGTACGGATCTGTACCACCACCATATGCTCTGAGACTTATATAATCTTGTAGGGGCATGAAATATCTTTCATTTAAATCCAATTATAGGTTCTAATATTGAGTTTTGAGGGAGATCTCTTCATTTTTCTGGGACTGCCTGTTTCTAACTAATTTGAGGGTTTGATTGGTGTAAAAGTGATGTTATAGCCATTCCACCTACTGTCCAGCCCTGTAACTCGGTGGAATGACTTGTTTCATGGTATTTTACATGTACCAATGGTTTGGGAGACAGGAAATGCAACTTTTATGGTTTTAGGGTGATGCCCTAGGGTGTTTTCATGAGTTTCCATGAGAAATTGAGGAACTAAAGTAAGGTTTTGGAAAAATGTGATTGGAACTATATATGTGATAGTGTTTTGAGTTTTCTAAGGTCATTTTATGAAGGTGTGAGGCACTGGAATGTTGTGATTTGTCTTGGAACCCATATTTTCATTAAACCCTCCTCAAATTGGCTTAAAATGAGGTTTTGTGGTTTGGCTAGTTGGAGTAAGTTTCTCTCAAGGAAAACTATGTTTTTGGGAGTTTGAATACATTTTAATTTGCTGCCACCTCTGCATCATAGTGGTATCAGAGCAGGGAGTAGGTTTTGGTTTGCATTTTGCAAGTTGAAGAAAAGGAAAGGTTGACAAGATGCCTCCAAAGAGCAAAGATATGGCTAAAGAGATGAGGGAGATGAAGGAAAGGCATGCAAGAGAACTCAAAGAGTTGGAAGAGAGAGTCATAGCCCTGGAGACAAACAAGAGAAGAGATGCTGAAGAGAGTGAGCCAGAAGAAGAGGAAGATGAGGAGTTTGAAGACGTGGAAGAAGAACTTGATCCAGAAGACCAAAGAATGGCAAAGTTGTTGAAGGCAGTGAAAGGTGACAAGCCTAAGGTAAAACTTGATGTTTCTAAATATGGTGGTAGTCTAAATGATGAAGAACTACTTGATTGGATTGCTGCATTAGATAACCATTTTGAATGTGAAGAAGTTCCTGAGGAGCAAAGAATAAGGATTGCAAAGACTAAGTTGCAGGGTCATGCTTCGGTATGGTGGAATTACTTTCAGTCTGAGAGGAGGAAACAAGGAAAGTCAAAGATCACATCATGGGACAAGATGATATCTAAACTCAAAGGTAAATTCTTACCAAAAGATCACCAAATTCAAATGTTTAAAAAATTGCAAAGTTTGAGGCAAAGGGAAATGGATATTAAGTCCTATACTGAGGAGTTTTATAAATTAAGTTTGAGGTCTGGTCATCATGAGAATGAAGATGAAAAAATTGCTAGGTATATTGGTGGTTTGAGGCTTAATATACAGGATGAATTGGTTTTGGCTAACCCTAGGAGTGTAGAGGATTGTTATCAAATGGCAATCAGGGTGGAGGAGAAGCTTAAAAGGAGACAAGAGAAAGCAGTAAGAGGAAGAGGTGGTCCTAGTGCAAGAGGAAGAGGAATACCTTCTACATCAAAGCAGCCAAATGAAGATCAAGGAGCAAACAAAGGTAAAGATCACAATGATTCTAGAGGTGGTTTTGGTTTTAGAGGTAGAGGAAGGTTTGGTATTGGTAGAGGTTCTAATGATTTTGCAGGAAGATGCTACACATGCAATGAGTTTGGCCATCCTTCATGGAAGTGTCCTGAGAGGGTTGGTAGTTCTTCTAGTGGAGACAAGAAGATTGATAGAAGAGCACAATTGGTACAAGAAGAGGAGTGTGAAAGTAATTGTTCTCCAAGTAGGAATGCAGATCCTGAGGTTGGGGAAATGTTGATGGTGAGAAAAACAATCTTGAAGGCAGCAAAAGAGGAAGCACCTTTGCAAAGGAAAAGTCTCTTCAAGACAAATTGTAAGTGCAAGGACAAGGTATGTAGAGTAGTCATTGATTCTGGATCAACTGAAAACATGGTGTCATGTGAAATGGTCAATAAGTTAGGATTGAAAAAGATTCCTCATGAATGTCCCTATAAAATCTCATGGTTAACTGATGATCAATCTTTGTTGGTGAATGAAAAGGCTATAGTGGATTTTCAAATTGGTGGTTATCATGATAGTGTTGTGTGTGATGTTCTTCCAATGGACTGTTGTCATCTCTTATTAGGCAGACCTTGGCAATATGACAAGAGGGCATTGTATGATGGTAGGGAAAATACTTACACCATAGTTCAAGATGGTCATTCTTTTATGTTAACTCCTCTTGTAGAAGATGCTAAAGGTAAAGCAAAGGTCATAATGTGTGGCAAGAAGGAACCTATAAATGTAATGAAGGAGAACCAATTTTCTGATGTTGTTCACTGTTTTAAGACTGAAAATGTAGGTATAAGGTTTGATGCAGGGGTAAAGGAAGTGTTGACAGTGAGTTTGCATGAAAGTGTGTTAATAGGAGCCATTGAATGCCCTGTAGTCAAGAGCAGGGTTGAGAAACAAAAAAAGTTTGCAAGAAAATACAGTGTCTAAGTCTGATTTGACAGTGACAAAACAACTTGATGAGGTAGTGAGTGCAAGACAAGTGAAATTTGGTAATGCGAAAGAGGATAAAGTTGTTAGTGCAGGGGTACAAGAGGATGGTGACATGGCAGGTCCAGGGGCATTACAAAAAAATAAAATTAAGCAGAGGCATGCAGGTCTGATCACAGAGATAGTAAGGCAGAATGTGCAAGGAATGGTGAGGAGCTACCCATGTATGGGTGGAGCAAGGAAGAGAGCAGGTTTATATGATTCTAATGTTTGTTTGTCTACAGGTCTAAGGCCTAGAACAACACCAAATTTTGATCCAGGACTAAAGAGATTAGTACCAGGTCTGAAGATGCTTGAAGCAGCAATGAGAAGGCCAAGAACAAGTTTCCACTCTTGGGGCAAGAGTCCTTTTTATGGGGGGGTGTATGGTGCAGGAGCACCTACACCTTGTGAAGTCTAAGTTGATACCTAGGTGTGTCTTTTGTTATTTTATGCTTAATAAGGTCTAAAGGACCAGTCATAATGTAATTTGAAAGGGTTTTGAGTCATTTAGTTGAATTTGTCAGTTTGATTCATAATGCAAAAACCATGTGAAATCATGAGTTTTAAGGGACATGGGGAGTAGGGTCTTATTCCATGTTAAATAAGGTCTCAATGACCATTTTCAATGTATTGGAGGGCTTAATAGGTCAGTTAGGTGGTATTTGCAAAAATCAAGTTGATCAAGTTGTAATGGGATAGTGATTAAGGGAAAAAATTGGCAAAATTGTCATTTTAGAATCTAATTAAAGGGTGGTTATGGAAGTTGAACACCCCAAGAGGTAGTTTTCAGGTGGTAGCATGATAAATTGTTGTAATATCTCGAAGGGGAGGCTGTTGAAGAAGTTTGGAATGAGTTTCTAATAAGAAATTTGCTGTTTTTTGTGTTTTCCATTAAGAAATTGCTGATCACGAGCATTGTACGACCTGTACGTATTGTTCCACACTCCAAGCATATAATGGATGGATAGATAATTGAATAATATTTCTTTTGGCATTTGAATGGTGTTATTTCATTGAGAATCGAGTGAGATATCCTCATTTTACTGCCGGGTGGTCTGAAACCCCATGTTTTTTCTGTTTTCCTGAACTTTGCAAGCATTGTACGGATCTGTACCACCACCATATGCTCTAAGACTTATATAATATTGTAGGGGCATGAAATAGCTTTCATTTAAATCCAATTAGAGGTTCTAATATTGAGTTTTGAGGGAGATCTCTTCATTTTTCTGGGACTGCCTGTTTCTAACTAATTTGAGGGTTTGATTGGTGTAAAAGTGATGTTATAGCCATTCCACCTACTGTCCAGCCCTGTAACTCGGTGGAATGACTTGTTTCATGGTATTTTACATGTACCAATGGTTTGGGAGACAGGAAATGCAATTTTTATGGTTTTAGGGTGATGCCCTAGGGTGTTTTCATGAGTTTCCATGAGAAATTGAGGAACTAAAGTAAGGTTTTGGAAAAATGTGATTGGAACTATATATGTGATAGTGTTTTGAGTTTTCTAAGGTCATTTTATGAAGGTGTGAGGCACTGGAATGTTGTGATTTGTCTTGGAACCCATATTTTCATTAAACCCTCCTCAAATTGGCTTAAAATGAGGTTTTGTGGTTTGGCTAGTTGGAGTAAGTTTCTCTCGAGGAAAACTATGTTTTTGGGAGTTTGAATACATTTTAATTTGCTGCCACCTCGCATAACCCAAATCCAACCCTTGTTAAAAATTTACTATGTCTAAAGACCATGCAGGAATTTCACTGCAGGTAGACATTGTTGAAATTTTTTCTATCTATTATTGCTATCTAGAATCCAAACACCCACGTCCTCTCGCACTATAGAACCCACAAGGTGGTTGTCCCTTTTCCAATATTTTGAAGGTTGTTGGAGTAAATCCCAAGTTAGCGAGCTTGATACAGGGCCACCCATGTGGACTGCCATCTGTAGATGGCCGCTCCTCCTTGGCCGTTCCTTAATGAAAAATTCCTTGCAACAACCCAATAACTTCCATCCACATGGCCCAAAATGTTAACACTCTAAGACATATCCCATCACACCCAAGTCCTCCTCGGGTCCTGTAATGCAAACTTCCTCCTATAGGTTTTCATTCCCAGGATGTCATTACTTAATGACTTAGCTCCAAATGTCCTTCAACCTCTCTACAGCCCACAAAGTATCAAGACCTTATCCAGTGATTCCAAGTACCCTACAACCTAATTTACACACATGCCTAATCACCTCATGAGAACTTTGATTTCCAACTCACCTATGCAGAATTTTCTGCTGTGGGTGTGTTGGATCCAAAAAATCCACCTTGGTTATTTTTTGCATACTTCCATTTTCACCAATCTTCCCACACTCACCATATGTCCCATCTCCATTCATTTCATGATGGCTAACACTAATAAATCCTCATAAATAAACCACCAAATAAGGCCCTTTGATCATAACACTCAAATGGATTCCCTCTCTGAAATGTTCTCATAGCAGCACATGGCATGTCGCCAAGATAATGCCATATCAAAGAGAGTCTCAAATGTAGTCTCTTCGACGCGAGCATGAAGGGACAATGGAAAATATAGGTGAGACCTCCATATTTCTAAGAGACATATTCAAATTACTTATTTCCAACTTGAAGAATGATATGTCTAAGAGACTTGGACATGTAGAGGAGAAAATCTAACATGTCTCACCGAAAAGGAATAATCATGTGGAGTATTCAACATTAAGTAATTAAAAAAAATTCTCTCGTACATTGAGAGATTATGATAAAATAAATCATAAATCACTAGTAAGACAACATTGAGGAGACATTGGTATATTGAGGAGAGAAATAAAGGATTCTCTCCAACATTCAAGGAGCAAGTGAGAATAAAATGTCAGAAAAACATAGAGACATCAAAAAGACATTGATCAAAAGTCTCCTCGATATTCTGGCACAGGTACAAGAACACACTATTGATGAGACTAAGAGACATCAGGGAGAGGTAACAATGAGTCTTCTTGACATGAAAAAGTCACATACAAATCATTAACAAGTAATATTATCAAAGGGAGAGATAAGGGTATGTCGAGGATACATAGGCTTGTCGGAAAGAGATATTCACTAGTCTTATTGATGATCTAATTATAGGGGTCCACATGGGAAGAGCCTGAAATGTAAGAATTGAAGAGACTTTGCAACATTGACGAGAGAAATTTAAATGTCTCTTAGAAATTTTCCAAAATATGGTCAAGGATACATCAATGAGAGAAATAGGCATCATGATTAAAGTCTCTTTGCAAAAAATGAAATAATGTTCACCTAATTGATTTGACTGATGAAGTCATAGAAGATACAACCACTAGTAATGTGCAAGTTGATTAGAAGGGTGGCACGAGTGCCATTTATGAATGAAAACTAGCTCAAGCATGCTGAATTTTGATAAATATAGCTTCTTAGAAATTAGAAATCACTGCAAATTGTGGTTGGATATTCGAAGGATAGAATCAGATGATGGTGAGAAGCTTAGAATTTGTAGCATTCTTTCAAGTAAGTGATTTTGGCTCAACTGAACATATTTTTTCAAAAGATAGCTTGAAGTACAACATAAGTAGGGTTAAAATGGATAAAACCCCAAAGAAATAAAGGGAAAATGGAAAAAAATAGAGACTAGGCCACTAAACCAAGATTTAATACACCAGTGTTTAGGGTTTGGGCCAAAATTGAGAAGAACAACTCAATTAAACCCATCATGTGAAATGTTGGAATATAAACACAAGAATTTGGGGAATGTGTGGACTTCGCATAGGGGTTATGAACTATTTATATATCATTATGGGAAGAAGTATAGAAATAGGCCAGTTTCAAACCCATGGAACTTGAATTTGGGAAAGCTTGTGATGCTCAATGTTTTTCT
This sequence comes from Sequoia sempervirens, assembly GCA_007258455.2. Lineage (NCBI taxonomy): Eukaryota > Viridiplantae > Streptophyta > Pinopsida > Cupressales > Cupressaceae > Sequoia > Sequoia sempervirens. Next base: position 191,316,392 of record VDFB02047230.1, on the reverse strand, counting down.
GAACATAGAACTGATAAAAGCACTGGCTAGAAATTACAATCCAAAGATGAGGGAAATTCACTTACACGATGGGTCACAATTCATGATTACAACACATGACTACATTTGTATGGTTTCCAAATTGGATACCTCCCTAAAAATAAAATTGTGGATGAGATATTTGTTGGAAGAATATCGCACTATGGATAAAAGCTAGAAGAGGTGGAAGCTGCCTCTGCACAAGCCTAAAGGTCCAAGAAATCACCCTAGGAGGTTTTCTAGGGATGAAAGGCCCCCATTCATTATAGATTTGTTTGAAGAATACTATCAATACACCTACTATTCAGTTGGCCAAGTACTGGGAGTTGATGCCCATACTAACATGACTAAATCCCCCATGGTTCTCACTGCGGACATCCAAAGCCAAGTTGCTAGGCCCTATGATTATGTAGAATACCTATCTAAGGCCATTAATACTACTCTTAATGCCATCAAGAACAATATTGAAGCTATTAGCTTCAAACACTATCCACTTCTTATGCACATGATAATTTATGAAGGGAAAGTGATGGGAATATGGGGAGATAAATTGAGAATAAAATATTTGGATAGTGATGGGAATTCAAGGCCAGTGTAAATGTGCACATCCATATGGGATAGTAGATGTGGGAGAACACAATACTTGTACTTTGAATAATATTTTATCAAACCTTTATACAGGTTGCTTGGCCACATATGTAATTATTGTTGGTGTGAATAATTGTCTTGTACCTAGCTAATTCATTCACTAGGTAATTAGGGGACATATTCACATGGTTAAGTTTACTTAGGTAAAAGATTCTTTCTAGAAGTCTTAGTTGGCATTTCTAGAACTTATCTTATCTAGCTAGGATGCATCATTTCCTAGGTGATTAGGTTGGTTGTCTCATGTCATAAGATCATGACATTTGTCAACATCATATTCATTCCTATCTCTCAACCTTTCCCATATAAGCAAGGCATCTCATGTACATTTGTATTCAAGCTAATCAAGCAATAGCAATTCAGCCATTAATCAATATTGCATTGTGAAGCAAGCTTTCTTGCCATTCTCTCTCTTGTGGAAGTGGTTTTGGTCGCAACTGATCTTGGGGTGTTGGGGAGTCACCATCAACTCCTACATGGTATCAGAGCTCTCCAGGTGTTGTAGATTCCTTCCTAGATCTGAGGGTGATTGGCTTGAAGATTTCTACCGGGTGCGATTGGGTTTCCAATAACCCTCACTGCTGAATTTAAGCTTCCGCTGCACAAATTTTGGTCAGAATTCCATATTGGGAAAATATTATTGGGCTATATTTATTTTCAATTTCTGTGGAAATCCGGCGACATATTTTATTAACAGGGCATCGGGTACCTATCGTACCCTACCAAGGCTTAGATCTCTATCGGTGGCTTGTACTAAGGTACCCAGTCAAATCTTGGCATATTATGATTACATCGTACCCTCTTATTGGCGCATGGTTAGATCCTTCCGGCCGCTGTCATCCGACAACTTGCGTGGTACCATCCACTAACCCTTGGTCGGCGTCAGTCCTGAAGTCACATCGGCAATTTTCTGGCTCGGATCTGCATCCACAGGGTACTTGTCACTGTCCGATCTGCATCATCGGGTCATTGTGCTTGGGTCGCGGTTAGAGTATAGGCCCGAGGATCCTTTATTGAGCTAGTAGCATCATTATTTATCAGCTGACAGCGGGTTACATTTGTCAATAATTTGCAGACTCCGGTCACATTCCACTGGTGGGTACAAAGATTCCACATCGGCAGTCCTTTCGTCGGCATCATTGGTCATACAAAGGAGGGTACTGTGTAGTCTCATCCATTGATAAATCGTCGGGTACTTCATTTATATTCTGCGGGTTCGTTTTAGAGTTTGTTTTTTAAATGTTAAAAACTCTTTATGAATTGCAAATGTCGACTGTATAGGCCGATGGCTATTTATTAGCCATATTTATTTTGTAAAGTTTATTCTTGCCGACATGGTATTGTAAGCCCATGATGAATGCCCTATTCGTCCTGCCCATAGTCAGATTTTTCAAGTGAGGTTTTATTTTTCACATTGATAGCAGCCCAGGTCATATGGATGACCGTATTTTTTGCTCTCAGTGCTGAAAAATTGTGCCTGAATAGTGTTCACTGGTCTTTTTTTTTCCCATAGTGCCTATTTATAGGCCTTTTTTTCATTTTTTCATAAATTTCGCATACGGAGGAAAAAATTTTCAAACAAAATATCGTCAGAAAGGTGAAGACCTGAATTTTTCAGTGGTGCAGATATTTTGTAGAGATTTTTCAGTTTTGTGCCTCTTTTTCCAAGTTGAAGCCCGATCATCATTTTCTGCTTCCGAGCTCATATCTTTGTGCTCCGATCTCTGATTTTCTCCAAATTTGCTGCATCGGAAAGGTATTGAGGAGCACTCCAGATCTACTCATGCACTTTTTGCAGATTTGTTTCTAGATTTTCATATTTTTCAGTTTGTAGCTGATTTGATAGTTTGGGATTCCTTGTTGTAAATTTGCAAACAAAGTGCAAATCTTGTTGGGACAAAGAGGTTGATATCTTGTATTGTGAGGGAAATTTGTTGTTCTTCTCTTGTAATATCTCATTGTATCATGGATTTGACAAAAGTTGTACTTCTAACTCCACATAACTATCATGAGTTGAAATCTCAAATGGAGTTGTTATTGTTAAAATCAAAGTTGCAACAAATCACATTTGGTCAAGATCCAGAACCTGCATAAGCAAAAGAGAAAAGGAAATGGCTTGATAGAAGGGATGAAGCTCTTGGTACTTTGAAGTTGTCCATTTCTCCAGATCTTAGATATCATGTTGCATCTTGCACTCATCCTAATGAAGCTTGGAATACTTTAGAGAGTCTCTTTGGTAGCGGATAAGATGAGAAATTTAAGTTGGAGATAACTCATGGGTCTTAATCCTTGGCGGATTTTGACAATATCCAAGACACCAGCTAAATTCTCTTAGATTGCAGTTATCTAATTGTGTGGGGTCACTAAAGAGGATGAGCAGGTTGATACTTTCTATTCTTGCTAAGCTTGGTCCACGATTATTAGGTGTTTGTTTTCTACTTTCTATCCTTTCTGATGGATGCTCTTGGAAATGCATACAAAATGCCTTCTCTTGATGAATTTGCAGCTCAACTCTCAAGGGAACAAGCAAAGTTGGTACACATGGGCACATTGAAGTCTTCTAGATCTCATGCTCTTGTTGCAAAGGAGACAAAAGATTCAAGTGGCATAGGTAAGAAGCAGAACAAGGCACCCAAGTCTAATGAGAAAGGTAAAGATCCTCCTTCACATAGCACTCTTGAGTCCACATCCTCTTCTAAAGAGGAACCATCTAAAAAGAAGAAGTCAAAATGTGCATATTGTAAAAGGTTAGGACATGATGAGCATAAATGTTATAATAAGAAGATTGATGAACTCACACACCTTCTTCAAAAGAATAACATTAAGCTGCCCTCATCAGTGTCTGCTACTTCTTCTTTTGCGTCTCAATCAGCAACTCCATCATCATCAACTAAGTCACAGGACACAGGATCTACTTATGGGCTACACAAGATGAAAGGACAAGCACTCTTGGCCTCTACAAGTCTTGAATCTCATAGATGGCTTCTTGATTCAGGGGCATCTCATCATATGGCATCTTCAATGGACATGTTCTCTTCTTTTGACCATGATTCTGTTGTGGCTCATTCAAGCTTGGAGGATCTTCATCAGTTTTCAGAGGCATACATGTTGAGCATTCATGCTTCCTCCTTTCAGTTGGACATGGAGTGGCTTCTACATCAGCTTATCCATTTGTTTCTTCCTAAGGGAAGATTTTTTGCTTGCAGACATCGGGTCATCTTTTGTTTTCATGCATTCTTCATCCGCTTTGGAGCTTCTTCATCATGGGGGATATCTTATCTCTCTACTTCCTTCTTATGGGGTATTTGATTTTATATACATGATGCATGTTGTCCTTGGGGGTATCATTGAGTCCTCCATACATCATGTTTGTTTTGTTTGTTTTCTCTCTTTTGGAGAGAGTTTTTTCCCACTGGGTTTTCTCCTTTTCTCCTTTCGTGAGAGATTGCATCATTTTCTAAAATGGGTACCTAACATGGCCTAGTAGCCGGGACCCATAGTCATAGTCTTTGCATAGTTTGCATAATAATCTTCTCCCTAAGTTGCACTTAAGGGGGGGTGTTGGTGTGAATAATTGTCTTGTACCTAGTTAATTCATTCACTAGGTAATTAGGGGACATATTCACATGGTTAAGTTTACTTAGGTAAAAGATTCTTTCTAGAGGCTTAGTTAGCTTATCTAGAACTTATCTTATCTAGCTAGGATGCATCATTTCCTAGGTGATTAGGTTGTTGGTTGTCTCATGTCATAGGATCATGACATTTGTCAACATCATATTCATACCTATCTCTCAACCTTGCCCATATAAGCAAGGTATCTCATGTACATTTGTATTCAAGCTTCAATCAAGCAATCAATCAATCTTGCATTGTGAAGCAAGCTTTCTTGCCATTCTCTCTCTTGTGGAAGTGGTTTTGGTCACAATTGATCTTGGGGGTGTTGAGGAGTCACCATCAACTCCTACACCTTTGACACCTACAGGATTGCAGATGATAGAAATTATACTGCATGGACTTCTATTGCAAACTTGCATAGTAATTTAGTAATTTTTTCACCCTACAAAGGCAGAAAGAAGATGCTATGAGGCGGTTTGGACAACTTAGAGATCTGTTAATGTCCAAACACATTCCTATATTAAGTGCCTTGGTGGATGTATAGAAACTATACAAGGTGAATCTTAATCCATGCACTCCAGAAGGAGAAGATTTCTTCGTACAACTAGAATCATTGCACGAAGCACTTGTTAGAGAAAAGTGGATTTGGGATGATGGAAAACCTGCTTGGGAAACTATTCTCAAGGAGTTACAAGGTGCCCCTAGTTCCTGTTAAATGTTTATTTTTTACCCTTTTCCCTTGATGTCAAAGGGGGAGAAGGTTCTATGTGGAGAAGTTTCTATGTCTATGTGAAAAATTTTGGTTTTAGAGAAGTTATGTGTTTGTGTATATCTGAAAGGGGGAGTTGAGTCCACACAATTTTGGTTTGGAGTGTGAAAACAATTTTTGTTGCTTCATCAAGGCACATGTTTCCATCACTGATAAAGGGGGAGATTGATGGAAGAATAAAGAAGAAGCCCTCTAGTGTGTTGTTATTGATACCAACATTGGTTTTTGACAGTTTTTGTCTATTTGGTAAACAGTGATTCAGGTACTCTAATCCGGTAATATGATCCGAAACTTTTCATATCATAAGATCGAACTATGCAATTTTAATATGTTAATCAAGATTATTAATTGCAGCTATGGACAAGCTTTCAACAATTTTGGTTGAATAGGTTGAGAGATATAAATGACAAAAGATCAGCATATAGGCATTATACATTCTTTTGGTCAACATGGTTAAGTGGTGTTTGCTTCATGGGTGATTAACGAGTTGTTCATTGGGTTCAAGCCAACCTAATTTATGTCTTGCACGCTTTGTTTTGAGTACCAAAGAATTTTTGTTTTGAGCCAACAAGCTATTTTGAATCAAGTATGTTTACATCTAATTAGGTTAGCCTAATTGATGTATGTTGATAAAAGTTGGTATATATATGTATGGAACATTTTTGTATTAGAGAGACATATAGATAGAGATGTATGTATGTGTGCTATGCGAAAAAATATAAACAGTGATGTGTGACAATGTGACACTGTCTGAAGTCATTGGCAGTTGTTGTGAACCTGCAAACCGATGCAGGATTTTGTTTTCCAGAGCTTAATTGGAATTGAACTGAGCACACAGAAGGTTTATTTCATTATTTTATTCTTTTGGAAATGAGCCACACTCTTTTGTAATCATTTCAGGTTGTGAGCCTTTCAAGGAAAGTGTATCCTGACAGTGTGCCCTCTATTATCTTATGACCGGTTATAATATATTGTGAGCTAATCCTCACCATGGTTTTCCCTGCTCTATGTTTTCCATGTAAAAATCTTGGTGTTCATGTGTCATGTGATGTTATGATTCCTTTCATGTTTTTGTTTACAATTGTAGCTAGATATGTTTTGATTATTGAATGGTTAGCAGTTAAATGGTTTAGAAGAATATTGATTCACCCCCCTCTCAGTATTCTTGGTGTTCAACAATATACTGACTGACATCTCAAAAATATCAACATTAATTGAAGTTAATATAGGCTCAATAAGATCTACACCATCATTAGAAGAATTATTGATGCATGAGCATCCAGTGGTGTGAGGGCAATCCCACATCACCCAAAAAAAGAAAGATTTTAATTTTTTGTTGGTTGTTTCTTTGATGTTTTTGCATTTTTGGATACCCCTTTAGCTATTAAACTATTCGAAGCCAAATTTGAGGTCCTTAGAGGCTCCCGATGGGCCCGAAAATTTGTGAAAACCCAAAGTAGTCGGCCATAGGCCCTACTTTGCGCCACATCGTCTTTTTGAGAGCTTTGTAAAAAGGTATTATCATTGAAAATCCGATAGTTGGATTAAAAGTTATGGCTTCCGAAAGTTGGTGCATTTTTAGAAGTGTGCTAATTTTCAAATGTGAATTCAAATGTGAATTTCAAATTGTAATTTGGGTGCCAAACCACCAAAACTCAAATTTGAATGTTGTTTTGGCTCCAAATTAGAAAGGAGCTCTATTTATGGGTGAGATTTCTGATTTTTGGTAGCTTTTTGGGGAAAAGAGTTTGCATGCTACAAAAGGGGGTCTTTTGTAATTTCTGTAATTTTTATAATTTGCATGTATTGCAGAGCTTGAGGATTTGTGATCCTCTACATGTTAGAAGTTCCATTCTAAATAATAATAAAAGTTCTCTGGTTGTTGGCATCATTTTTTGTGTCTCGAGTTTGCTCCCTCGTCAATTATAAGGAAATCACCATTAGTATGAGTATGCATATTTTCAGCATCAATAATAGAGTGAACCCTCTTATAATATTTGGTTAACAAATCAACCTTGGATCTCCACCTTGAATAATATATCCAACCAAAATTCATATACCTCATAAATTTTGAAGGAGGATTTGGTAGATAACAATGCTTGGTAGAATGAGTATGTAAACTACATGTTGTACAAGGGTGTAGATCAAAGCAAACATTAGAAAGATGACCTTGACGTCCACAATGGCAAAAATTTGGACATTATTGGGCTTAGCATGCATTGTTCTTGGTTGCTTAGCTTTTGAACTTCACAAGAATCATCAACACATGTAAACTCAACATGGGATTTATTCATATTTCCCCCTAATACAAATCTGATGGGTTGAGAATAATATGGGACATAAGAACCAACAAAATCTTTGTAGCCAAAACCACATTTTCCCCTATTTGTTTTCTGAGATTCCGAAACTCTCATAACAAGTTTCTATTTTTGTGGCTTTGATTGGTAGCATTTTGGTGTCATAGATTTAGGTGCAACATGTTTCTTTTCTGACACATCGATTTTACTTTCTTGCTTTTCTAAAATGCTAGAGGAAGGAACATCATGCTTAACATCTTTCTTTTTTTTTCTTTCCTAACTGATCTTGTAACATCTTAAGTTTTTTTCTCAATAATATGTATTGGTTACAAAATTGCATGAACATAGGTTTGTATTGTCTCCAACATTCAGATATTAATTTTGTCTCATCTTCTGTACTTGCATGAATTTGTAGAGACAATATACCATCAATTTATAGAATGTGAACATCATTGTAAGTAGAGAAACAAATCATTTAACAAACACCTTATTTCAACCTATTATGTATATGCTCAAATATCCATTCATATGGCAAAAGAAAACTATGAGTTACCGTACAATTAGATTATTTGGTCCAAGTACAGTCAGCGTAAATGTTAACCCCCACAGAGGCTTCTGCATCAAACTCATATCAACAATCTGCACTGTAGCCTTATAGAAATTTGTTTCAAATTTACCCACAAATCCATGCTATCCATTCTCATTCTGGAAATTTCATTTAATCACACCATCATAGACCATCTCTTTAACATCTTTTACAAAATAAGCAATTATATTTCAGAATTTGCTTTACCAAGCAACAATATAGGGTGAATATACAGTTTCTTATTCAAAATAATAACTCTACCAAAATCCTTGAACAATCTTCAGCTATCAGCAATAACAATGGTGCATCGATATGAACATGATTTTACTTGAAAATTCGTGCACATGATATACAGTTCCTATCCTTAATAATGTTTGTCGATTTCAACACTTAATGATCAAAATATGGCAAATTTAGATACCTTTTCAAATTCTAAATCTGTTGCCTTTAAAAATATTGAATTCAAACTACTGCGTTGTAAGTAATAAGTTTCCATACTGTGCTATGATAAAATGCTTTATTGATTTTAATGCCACGCAGGCTACTACCAAATGCTAGGTTTTTATGCCACTCTACGCCACTGCCAAGCCATTTCTACGCTTCCTCCAAATTCTAACACAGGCACTGTTGGGTTAACTGAAGCCCGAATTAGCAAGTTGATTTCATATTTCGAAATGCTTTCTCTTTTTTGTAATTACTTCTATTGGCATGTGTGGTTAATTTAGAAGTTGTCTTTTCAAATGGATTTTTCCTTTAATTCGTTGAAGGCTGATTTATATTGAAGCTGCTGGCTGAATGTAATTATTCAGAACTTTGTGATCAATATGAGATAATCCCTGAGTGTGGACATAGCCATCAAATTGATGGTGAACCACGATAAATCTGGTGTTCTTATTTGTGATTGATTTTAATCTTTTATTTCTACAATTTCTTTTTCACTTTTATTCTGCAATTATATTCAATAGGCACAACAATTGAACAGGCTCTGATACCACTATTAGGCCCAGAGGGGGAAGAATTAAAAAAAAAATTCATTATGTATCAAAAATACATTTGAAGAAATGTTTACATCCTTATTTTATAAGGAGAAGAGTAGTTTAACTATCATAACTGCTTAAACTATCTAAATAGAAAAATAAATTTACAAATGTGTTAACCCAAAAAATTAAGACGATAACATAATCTTAGACGAAAAAACTAAGGCACAAAAAGACTCAAGAAAACAAGGTAACTGTAGATTTGACTCCCAACAGAATATGTAGAAACCTTTGGCTACCAGTCTTTCTTGAATTCAATGTGGACACAAAATCAGTAGAATAAAGCGCTTGACTAGTCATATATTATGATAAAAGAGTCACAAAATGAGATTAATTTTGGGGCCTTCTATCATTGTTGCCACGGTCATTTCTAGCAGCAAAAGAAATTCCTAGGAAAGTAAGAGGTAGAAAATTATCCTCCTTTATTTGATGATTCTGAGTGTTTTCCATCGAATCCAATGCTTGTAAACTTGATTTAAAGGAAGTAAAATAATGAAGCAAACAAAATGTAAAACATTTATATCAAAAAAAGACAATTTGTACATACAAAATTTATGACATAGAATGAGCTGAGAGAATTAGTTCCTTTGATCATACCTTTTTTGTTTCAAAGGTGCAATATTTTTCTATATAAGATAAGTGTAACATAGCTTAAATGGCTTCTTGGCTTTGGTGTGACTCTGAAGAGCTATACTAAATGGAACTGATACAAGTATACCAAGCCTTCCCATTTAGATAAGGATATAACATGACAATTGCAGGGTCCAACATGTTGATTGGTTTAAAGGATGAGGGAATGTCTTCATCACTGATATGGGATGACTTATACAGCTCAAAAGTCATTGCTTCTTTCTCTGAAGCCAATATATTATTTTTCATAAGAGTGTGAGAAGCTTCCTGACATGAGATCTTGTTCAATGGCTTTGTCCTTGGCTCCAGTTATCACTTTGCTGGTTGAAAAAATTCTAAATTAGAACTCCATAAATCCTATAGAAAATGCACCAAAAACATTGAACGTGTCCAAGATGAAAGTAAACACTGTACAACCCTCTCATTTCCTCACCCATGAAGGTTATTGGTTGTCTATGGGAATTAGATCCTCGACTATAAAAAATATAATGAGGTGGATGATTGGAAACAACCTTCTAAAAATGAACCAATAGAATGATTTAATCATCATGTGATAGTTATTCTTCCTTTTATCACCAAATCAGCTTCCCCTAAACTCTTTGTACTAATATGTATTATTTCTCAGGAACCTCTATTATTTTTGAAGAGCAATGAGTAATATGTTTTGATGAATCATATCAATAGTTGACCATCTGAAAGACCAGAGTCCATAGAACCTCTTATGGATTTTAAACCCTTGTCCCTTAAATTTCATTTTGGGGTTGTGGCCAAACTGTTCTGTGGATTTCTGTAGTTTGTTACTTTTGTTTTGTGATTTATAAAATGATAAGGCGATTTCATACATTAAGTGTAACATAGTTCAAAAGATTTTAAAAAAAAATTGTAGTATTTTAGGCCTTACTGTGAAACCACTGGTTTGTCCAAGTGAGAGTTACATTTATTTCTTGTTAATTACAAAACCATTGAGCTAGTTTCACATTGAATTAAAATTTCATCATTGCATAAAGTAATAATTTTATTAAGTGTCCAAAAATGTCTATAACACTCACAAATGTTTCAAATTCGCTTCCTACTTGATTTCTAGTGAATTTTTAGTTTCATAAGAAAAATATATACAAGATTAATAATCTTAGTTTATATTCCCAAGGGTCATGGATAACAATAATTGAAGTGAATTCACAAATACCAAGTTTAAACTATATGAGGAAAAATAGAATTGAAAAGTAAGGGAGTTTTGTGTATTGACTTTAGAGGCTAAAATTAGTTTGCATCAAATTAGTTGTGTACCCAAGGGTCCGAGGATTAACTTTGTGATTAATTGTAGTGGATAGGTGGGTGTGTAATCTCACTTTTTCTAAAGTTTATTGTTAAATTTGGGTTCTCTAGGGTAAATCTTTGAGTCTAATTTTTGTGAAGGTTTATACTTTCAATTTTTTTAAGTTAAAAATTATATTCTTGCCTAGAAATTGTAGCTCATAATTCTTCATGTACGATCTAAATGTGATGATTAGTGATGACATAGCTATCTCTAGATTATATATCGTATTTTTATGACAGATATGTTTTATGAGGGAATTTAAATATGATTGATTTAGTTTTAAGAATTATAAATGGAAATAGGGATAATATTTAGTGCCCTACGATTAAATGATATATGATTTAGTTTATAATCCCTAATTTGGTTGGGACCACTTATAAACAAGAAATGAAGCATTTATTCCATGAAAAATTAATAAAAAGGTAAAATGTTTAGATTTTAAGATAAAGTAGGAAGGGCCCAAACCTGATACAAAATAGCCATCGAGGCAAATAGGAAAAATCTCACTAGAGGTGAGACTTAAAAGAATCAAGCAAAGACTAGCCATGCTTTTGACCGAAGCATAGAACCACAAAGAAATGAGAAGCAAGGGTAGTAAAAGTACCAAGTTATATTACACTTTCAGCCAACTTATCAACGCAACTGAATTTTAGTAAATTTTCAACTAAATTAATTGTGGTCAAATATATGATCTAGTAAGATTAATTGCAGCTAAGTTAGATATTTTCACAACTTTTCCAACTAAACTTATAGGCTAAATGCATATGTAACACTACTCTGAGGCCAATTTACCAAAAAAATATGATTATTTGAAAATTTTGATGTTTCAACAACTCCTACTCATGTAAATTTCTTTTTTAAATATAAAAAATACCCTTTTGTAGATCCATAAGTGTAGTTTTCAAATATATATGTATATATTTAATAATTTAATAACTATTTATATTTTATTTTTTATTTTTACTAAAATTAGGTTATCGCCACAAAATATTAGGTTGATTACCATGTCAAAAAAAATACTAAAACTTAGTAAAAAAATTGAAAAAAATATTATGCACTAGATAAAAGAATTCTATGTCAAGATGGTGTAATTTTTTTCTATTAGATAAATATTTAATATAAAATTTGACGTTGAATGGAAACAACTATGTTTTAATACACACACATTTTAATATTTATTTAAAATATATATTTATCAAAATTGGAAAAAAAAAATCCATGCACTAAAGTTTCAAGTTATAAACACACAATAAAATTGAAGGAAAAAAATTACTATATAAAGATTGACATCTCTTGTAACTTCATTTTTCAGCATTTTATCAACAACTAAATTAAATAGTGTTAATTTATGGAAAAAAAAATATTTTAAAATAGTTTTTAATTTTTTTCAAAAAAATACAAACATAAAATATACTAAAAAATACGCATTTTATTAGTTTACATCATTTCAAAATTCAAAACATATATGCCACTTTTTAGTGATTCAAGATTAAAAAGTTGGTTATTTCCTTTATAAAAGTGTGACACAACTTTTTACTTCTACTTCAATGTGAACTACTTCTCGAAACCATAAAATAGACTTATATGAAAATTCTTGAGAATAAGAAATAGAAGAGGTAGAGGAGAGACCTTTATGCCTTCTATGAATGAAAATCCAAGCAATACTATCATCCAGATACCCACAACAAGGGGGGACATGAGGCAACCCCCATGGGAAGGCCATCAACACACGAGGGGGAACATGAGGACAACAAGGTGAAAAGCAGCCACCATCCACAATAAATCCATGGGGAAGAGAAAAAGTAGTCAGAGGAGTATGAGATGTGCTCAAAGGAGGAGAAACACTAGCATGGTCCTTAGGACAAACCAAATCTGCACTAGGAGTAGGATGCCCATTAGAAGCCTGGGAGGAGGTATCCTCAAAAGAGATAGAAGCTAAAATAGTCAAGATGTCATCATTAGCATTCTTCCACCAATTAGCCACAACTTTTAATGCAGGAGAGAGCAAGCCAACGCTATGTGACTAGTAGCAAAATAATGGTGGCACCTAAATGAAAGGCCCTCATAATTGAGCAGTTGAGACCAGAGTCGATCCCCAACCAACATAACTAAATATTTGTGAAGAGGAAAAGATATATCAATATCCACCAAAATATGAGTAAAGGTAAAATGCCCCATAAAAGAAGTGGAATCATCAAGCTTCAAAAAGTGATCAATTGCATTGCCAATGGCCTCATACCAAGTCTCCTCCCAAAATTGGAGGGGGAGATTCAGAATTTGAACCCACACTAGACACACATTGAGTGGCTCAATAAGGGGGTTGAAGGAATATTTCCAAGGTTTGAGTGAGAGAGAGTGCTCTCCCCAAGCCCAAAGTTGACCCAACATTGAGCAATGGTCCTCAACAGAAGCAAAGGTAGCAACAAAAAAACCTTTAGAAGAGCTCAATCTTACCAAACTAAGGTCCTCCAAGAATCCAAAATCCACTTATGTAGATTAGGAAGAGAGGGCCAAAGGTTGGTCTCTTAGAAATTTTTATGAGCACTCTAAGAATGTTTGAGATAGCATGGTATTATTTATAGGAAACATTAAAAATAGGCTAGTCACTAGACCATGTATCATCAAGGTAGAATATTATTAGCATATAATAATAGAATAATCTTATTTTCTATCTAAATAAATTTGTAGTGTAGGAAAATGTATCCCTTTACATTTTCACACTTGTTTGGGCCCTCCTTGCTAAAATTGGGCTTCTTTATGCCTTATTTGGTCTTATTTTACATCTGCGAGCCTAATTTAATGCATTTTTCTGAGGATAATCCCAACATTCAATAAATAACAAATAATAATTAGTGTTTTCAGGTTATGTGTTCTAGATATAGTGATCTGGGACTCATACACCACCTTGGGCATATGGGTCCCACCTAGGTTTCGGGGCATGATCCTGAATATTGCATTGAACTTAACATTTCTTGAAATTTGTGTCCCAAGTTTAAGTCACTGGGACTCATATGCCACCTTAGGTGTATGAGTTCCACTTTGGCTTGGACCTATTTGAATTCAATTCTTGGTGGGAATTTATTCTCCTAGATCTGATGTTAACTTGTAGTGTTGTAATTTCGGGAAATTTGGCATAAACAAGTATAAATACAAGGTTATTTCACATAGTTTCATCCTATAATTTCATAAGAAATCAAGAGCACTTTCACAAGAGCATTCAAGAGCATTCAAGAGCTGATTATCAATCATTTTGGAGCATCAATTCAAGATTCAAGCATCATGTCAAAGTCTTCATGCATCATGTGTATTTTTGAGCTAACATTTGTGATGTAGTTTTTCATGATTCAAGAAAGCATTCAAAGACATTATCTCATATCAAGATCAAGAGTCAAGATCCACATCCATTGGATCCATTTCATACAAGTTTACAACCTTTATTTCAAGGGTTTGGTGAGTTGCAACATTACATTTTCCCATTCATCATTCCTTCGTGTTATTCTATTTCATTCCAAGGTTTAATTACCCAAATGAGGTTTGACAAAGGCAAACCTCTATTCCCTAACACAACATTTTTCCCTCTTCATGTGTGACTGTAGATCTAGGTGATTTGGAGCTTGAATATCCTTTGAAGAAAAAGTTGTAAGATTGAAGAAAGTTGTCAAATTTTTCAAGAAGTTATCTTCATGGAAACTCACCTACAAGCTAGAATTCATATTTTCAAACTTGGAGATCACACAAGATGAAAGTTACAAAAGAGCACTAGAAGATACAAAAGTTTCAACCAAACCCTAATACTAGGACTAAATCACCACCTTGGGTGTATGAGTCCCAATATACCCCTTTTTATCAATTTTCTATATATCCTGATTTTCCAATAGCAGATTTCAGATTCAGCCCAGAAACCCTAAACTGGGACTAAATCATTTAGCCTGGCGTATGAGTCCCAATACACATCAAAAGTTAGAATTTCAAAACTATAGACCTTTTTTTTTACATCTTCATTCTTCTAGGTACTTCTCTATTTATAATCAGTTTATTATTCTGATGTTAAGTTCCATTTTCTAGGTCATATAGCTTGATTTACATATTGATTTCATTTCCTTCTTTCTAAGCATTTTCTTAGTGGTGAACCCCCTTTTAATCACACCTAAGGAAACCCCATATTAGTCCTTCTCTCGATTGAATCATTGGGTTAAAGCCTCTAGGGTTTCCTTTAATGAACTAAGAGTGAAATAGGACCCCCTTGTGTTCCATCCCCTAAAAGGAAAAACACACCTATTTTCCTTAGGTTCATTTTGGTGAACCTAACCTTCAAACCCTTTATTTTTGATTTGGAGTACATTATAGTCCTATATTTAGCTTACATTAAATTTTCATTAGATCTTGCATTAGTTAATTTGCATTTATGGCTTCTAAATCAAGTGCATTAGTGAAAATTACATATAGGCTACATTTTTTCATATTGCATAATTTAATTTTACTGCAAATCTATAATTGCAAACAATCAAGTCAACATACAAGTTAGAAACCTTAACACCAACTCATAATTTACTAAATTCTATGTGAAATCCCTGATTTGGGACTCATTTTCCCACTTGGGTGATTTAGTCCTAGGGTAGGTCTATTCTCCCATTTTTTGGGAATTATGTGTTGTTTGTTTTTTAGTATTTGAACCTTATAAAAAAATAACTAGGACTTATTTTCCCATCTAGGTGATTTAGTCCTATATCAGACCTGAATCTACATTTTACAACATTAAAAACTTTATTTCTATGCTCTTGTTTGTTGCTGTTAGATCTCTATTTTAGTGTGTTGAGTTTTTGTTTCATTCATTTCATTAGACCTAGTTTACTTGAGTTAATTTCATGCTTTACTTAATTACAAAATTGCATTTACACATTTTATTCTAAGTCATTGCATTGCATTTCATCATGTATATGTGCTTTGGTAAGTTTTGTATGTCCTCGAAATCATTAGTGGATGTGTCAAGTTGTGTCTTTGGAAATGATCCTAATGAAGTTGAACTCACTAATGCTCAATCAACTCCAATTGCATGTCCTCCTCGTGAAGTTGACATCATTGGAGAATATGATGACAACATGAAAAACTTCATAAATGATTTCCTTAACAACCTTGAGACTAATGCATCCTTTTATCCTTCCATGAAACAACCAACACAACTTGAGATGTTTGATTCTAATCAATAAACAAAATAAGCCTAAGCTTCCTACAATAAGTGATCATATTTCCTCTAATCAAGTGCATATATCCTGTGTTAACAAAGTGACCAATAGTCCCATCAACCTTGAAGATTATGTTGGAGTGATCAACCCAAGATCTTCAATCTGCAACACCAAAGAACCTCCACAAGAGATAGAGAGAAGCAACAATGGAAGATGCTATTCCACCAAACAAGGATTGCAATATGATACAATATGATCAATGCAATACAATACAATGCTATGCAATTTAATAATATGCTAGAGATTCCTTGCTTATAAAGGCAAGGATGAGAGATAGGATAAGACAAGATCATGACAAGTGTCTTAATCCTATCACATGAGACAACTAACTCATAACTACCTAGGGAAGTGGAAAATTCTAGATAAGACAACTAATACTTATCTAGATATGACAACTAATATCCTAAGTAAACTTAACATGTGAATTAAGTCCCCTAAGTCCCTAGTAAAGGAATAAACTAGGTACAAGACTTATTCACACCAACACCCCCCCTTAAGTGCAACTTAGGGAGGTACAAACCAATGCATACATGCAAAAGATGGGTCCCGGCAACTAGGCCTGATGAGGTACCCATGTACAAAACAAAAAACTCTCACAAGGAGAAAAGGAGAAAAACCCTGTGGGAGAAAACTCCTCTCCAAAAAAGAGAAAAAGCTACAAAGAAAGCTAAAAACTAATGAAGGAAGGAGGACTCCTCAAGACCCCCCAAGGACAACTTCCTTCACCCCAAGCATCGATCGCAACTGAAGATAACGAAACGATGCCAAAGGTTTAGTGAAGATGTCTGCAACCTGCTGATCTATAGGCAAATACTCCAAGCTAAGAACACCATCCTGGATGAGCTGCCTGATGAAGTGCATGTGGATCTCAATATGCTTAGTCCGCTGATGCTCCACTGGGTTTCGTGAAATATGAATGGCACTATGATTGTCACACCAAAGAGTAGTGGGCTGAGTGGAAGGGAATCCAAACTCAGTCATCAATTGACGAAGCCACAAAACCTCCTGACTAGCCAACACGACACCTGATACTCATCCTTTGTCGATGATAATGCAATAGCAGTCTGCTTCTTGCATGACCATGCAATCGGACCAGAACCAAGGCAAAAGACAAAGCCAGAAGTAGACTTCCAATCATTGACATCACCAGCCCAATCTGAGTCAGTGAAGCCCACAATCTGAGATGCACCTAAAGTGTAGTGAATGCCAAAATGAGTAGTGCCCTGAATGTATCTCAAGATATGCTTGGCGGCCTTCCAATGACTCTCATGAGGCTCCTATGAGAAGCGAGAGACAAGTCCAACCGCAAAGGAAATATTAGGATGACTATGTGTCAAGTACAAAAGACTGCCAACCAACTGTAGGAGTAGTGCAACTGGAAGACAGTACAACACCTGACTGGAATGGAGTAGGGGCAAGCTTGCAATCAGCCATGCCAAATCTCTTGAAGCAAATCAAGAGCATACTTCTGTTGGAAAATGAAGATCCCCTCAGAAGTCTGATGAACCTGAAGACCAAGGAAGTAATGCAAAAGACCAAGGTCAGTCATATCAAATCGCTCCATCAATGCTCGCTGTGTACTCTGAATCATGGAAGTAGAACTCCCTGTGAGAATCAAATCATCCACATAGAGCACAAGTATAAGTAGATCCTCTCCATGTCTCTGTGTATAAACTGTGGGATCAGAATGGCAGCGAGTGTAGCTGGAAGCAAGCAAGAAACTATCCATCTTCTCATACCAAGCCCGAGGGGCCTGTTTGAGACCATACAATGACGTCAAAGCCTGCAAACAAGTGAAGAGTCCTACACAAAACCTGGTGGTTGCTCCATATAGATCTCCTCATGAAGATCCCCATGCAAGAAAGCACTCTTCACATCCATCTGAAATACTGACCATCCCTGTGATGCAGCTATAGCAAGGACAAGGTGAATAGAATCCATCTTGGCAATAGGAGCAAAGGTCTCAGAATAGTCAATTCCTTCAACCTAAGAAAACCCCTTTGCAACAAGATGAGCCTTGTACTTGTCAATGGAACCATCTACTGCATACTTGGTACGATACACCCACTTGCATCAAACCAACTTTCTTCCCTTAGGAAGAGGCACAAGATCCCAAGTATGATTCTTCATCAAGGAAGAATACTCATCATCCATAGCACTATCCCACTTTGGAATACCTGAAGCATCTGAAAACTTCTGGGATCATCTAAAACTGCATGACTCAAAAGACTAATTCGAGAAGTCTGAGAACGAGTGCGGTGAGTGTTTGTGGGATCACCAACAAGAGGACCAGCCTCCTCAAGAGTAACTCGAGCCCATCGTGGCCTAGTAGGTGAATGAGGAGGAGGTGCATCAAGACCATCATCAAAATCTTCCTCAAGTATCAAAACATCATCAACTGAAGAAGAGTGAGTAGGTTGTGATGAAGAAGAATTCGAAGGAGGATCTGGTTGGGTGAAGGTCTCAGAAAACTGAACATCACGTCAGAAATGTACCTCTCGTGTGTTAGGATCAAACAATCTATATGCCTTCACATCCTCACAATAGCCAACAAAGATGTACCGCTGACTTTTCTTCTCCATGGATTTACGCCGACCATTTGGAATGAATGCCCAAGCCTCACTACCGAATACTCTGAAGAAGGATACATTAGGCTTGCGATGAGACCAAGCCTCCTCAGGGGTCATATTTCACACTGCCTTGTGGGGCATACGATTCTGAATATAGTTGGCACAATTGACAGCTTCGGCCCAAAAGGCGGGAGCCATGGACCTAGACTGAATCATACAATTGGCCATTTCCTTGAGAGTCCTGTTCTTTCTCTCCGCCACACCATTTTGCTGAGGAGTGTAAGGAACTATGTGCTGATGAAGAATACCATGCTCACTGCAAAAATCTTGAAATGCCTGATTGACATACTCCCCCCATTATCTGTGCGTATCTGTCGAAGAGAAAACACACTTCTCCACAAAGGTTTTGAAGGTCTTGAAGTTGGTGAGGACTTCACTCTTGAGCTTCATAAAATAGACCCATGTCCGACGGGAAAAATCATCAATGAATGTGAGCACATACTTAGCCCCTGAAAAAGGAGTTGGGAATGACATAAGATCACTATGGACCAACTCAAGGGGTGTGGTTGCGCGTGTAGCTTGACCATTAGGAAAAGGATCTTGATGATGCTTGCCAAGAACACAACTTTGACAAACACCATCTGTGCAAGTGATCTTTGGAAGACCAACCACTAAGTTATGTGCTTGCATTTGCTGAAGATATTTGTAGTTCAAGTGCCCAAATCTCTCATGCCAAAGCTTGCTCATTGAATTAGCGTGAGCAACAAAACATGAACCCGATGAAGACTCAAATCCATCAAATCGATACAAATGATTCTCATGATCAACTATCCCTGTAGCAACAACCTTCTCATGATCCTGTAACTATCTAATAGTCACATTTTGTGGAGATGGTAAACTCAGCGAATTTCCATCTCGAATGACAAATCGATATATGGAAGTAGATTGGCTAAAATATAAAGGGAACAAGGAAAAAGGAGCATCCTCAGTGATACTGCACCCATCTAGCATCTGAATGGAGCCTGTCCCCAAAACTGGAATCTGTGAAGAGTTCCCAACTGCAATCTGAGAAGTAGAAGTATGAACTATGGAATCAAGAAGATCACATGAATTGGTCATGTGATGTGAAGCACCTTAATCAAGAATCCAACTATCTGAAGGTGAATGCATAGCTCGTACTGAAAGAGCTTGCCCTTTGCCCATGGAAGAAGGCTTAGCCATTGAAATATTGTGCTTCTTCATAGCTTCCTCCAAGGCCTCTAATCTCTTAAAGCAATGAGATGCATCATGCCCAGTTTTGCCACAAAATGAACAAGGATCTCCTTTCTTTTTCTTGGACTTGGAAGAAGAATCTCCAAAGGTAGAAGAAGAAGGAGATTGAGTGGACTTCTGATTGTTCTTCATCTTCAGTTTGGAGGGATTCTCACTACCAGAAGATGATTCTACTTTGGGCTTCTTCTTGTTCTTTCCTTTAACCTTGGATGATTGAGCCATTAGAGCATGATTCTTAGAATTAGGTAAGGCATCCAACTAAATTAACTTGGCCTCCTCCCTAGTAAGACGCTCACAAAACAACTCAAATGTAGGCATTTTGTAATCTTTCCCAATTGCATCCATAGTTGAATAGAAAGTAGAAGAAAACACTTGATAAGTCCTTTAACTTAGACAGAATCAAGAAGATACATTCATCACTAGATACATCATGTCCACATCCTTTCAACTGTGACAAAATCATCTTGAATTGTGCAAGGAAATCCTGAATTGAAGGAAATGCATCTAGAGAGAGGGATTGTAGTTCTACTTGAAGTTGCAAGGTTCTGAAATGATTTGTTTTACCATACAATTCTTCAAGTTTATCCCAAACATTCTTAGGTGTTTTGCACTCTGAAATATGAAATAACAAATTATCAGATACATGTAAACCAATGAGCCCTTTTGCTTCATCCATTTTACATCTATGGACAAACTTTTCATAATCCCTTGTAAATTCAGGTTGTTCTACATCTAACATTGGCCATAGACCCTTAGATTCTTAACAATTGAGTCATTTTAAAGCTTCCATGTATATGATAATTGTGTGGAGTGAGTGGTTCAATTTGCCTTAGATCTGCCATATGAAAACCAAAAGAAAGAAGACAATGTGGCACTTTAAATTGTGCCTTTCCACTGAGAATGTATTAAAACTCATTTGCAGCCCCTAGTAAATTACAGCGAACCCAACTTTTTTACCGAATTTTTTACAGTGACAGAAAAGCTCAAATTAACCGTTTATAACACACGGTGATTTTTACAATTTAAAAAAAAAAAAGCTTATAAAAACTAAAAACTGAGGTTACAAACAGATTCCTTGCGATTTTCTGATCAATTTCAAAAAAAAGTTTGCCAAATTTTGACTTCGTTTGCAAAAGTTACACCAAGAACAAGCAATAAATGCACTTGTACCTTCAAGCTGAAAAAACTGGCAAAAATGTCAAAATCTGGAAAAATCACCTGTTCCACTATGAAGTTCGTCGACCCAGCTTTCTGATGATATCCCGTTTGCGAAAATCTGACTTCGTGGCGAAAAGTTATACAAAATTGAAAGAAAGGCCTATTTTAGGCAATTTTAAGACTAAACAGGAGCAAAAATGTGGCCCTCGGGGGTCGGCGGTCGGTCACTCACGTGACCAGGGACTTTACAGAGTCTAAAAAAAAAATTCCTAGCGGTTATCTAACCGCTAGCAGTTTTTGTGCTTGATGGTCACATGGGCATATCTTCGAGCAGTCTGGCGGGCGTCAGCGGTTTATGTGACCGCTACCTGGCAGTTTTTCCGCCACCCTCCTGGCGGTTTGGGGAGCCGGCCGCTTAGCGGTTTCTCCAACTGCTAGGAAACCCTGTGGCCAATGGTTAGAAAGAGCCGCGGGCTCCAGCAGTCCACAGACTGTTAAAGTCTGCGGCTTTTAAAAAGCCGACAGCGCTTTAAAGCACTATATAATTTTTATTTTATTTTGAAATATTTTTGAAATTTTTAAATAAAATACAGCTTAAAAGGCCGAAAAAAATATGCAAGAATTTTTTTTTAATAATAAAAAAATTCTGACGACGCGTACCTTCGACCTGGGAGGCTGTACAGCCTCTTGGGTAAAAAAATTTTGCCCCAGAAACAACTTTTGCCTAATATAGGAAAATTATATATCAAAAAACTTGGAAACGGCCACTCGGACGCAATGGTAGACTTATTTTTTGCCAAAAGTGCTTCTGTAAAAAGTTGTTAACCAGATCTGAGCTCAAACCCTTCTTTGCCAAAGTTGCAAATGGTGACGAAATTGAGTGAAACAAAAGCCAAATCTGACTTTTTCGAGCCTCCTGGACGCAATGGGACAACCTAAAATACTGCCACTATAGCCAAAAGTGTTGCAATCACCAGATCTCACCAAAATTCAAGCATGCAATATAGGATACAAGAAACTCAAAAATCATAATGGAAATTGATGGAAACTCTCTAATAAAGAAATGGAAGGGGCTTGCCAGATTCAAAGCTCTGATACCATGTTGGATTAATCAACCCAAGATCTTCAATCTGCAGCACCAAAGAACCTCCACAAGAGATAGAGAGAAGCAACAATGGAAGATGCTATTCCACCAAACAAGGATTGCAATATGATACAATATGATCAATGCAATACAATACAATGCTATGCAATTTAATAATATGCTAGAGATGCCTTGCTTATAAAGGCAAGGATGAGAGATAGGATAAGACAAGATCATGACAAGTGTCTTAATCCTATCACATGAGACAACTAACTCATAACTACCTAGGGAAGTGGAAAATTCTAGATAAGACAACTAATACTTATCTAGATATGACAACTAATATCCTAAGTAAACTTAACATGTGAATTAAGTCCCCTAAGTCCCTAGTAAAGGAATAAACTAGGTACAAGACTTATTCACACCAACAGATTAGTATGGCCAAGGCTTTAAGATATTAACCAAGCAAGGATGTGACATAAAAAATGAACATCAAATTCATCAATTCTTAGGGAAAATACCAATTGAAGATACCAAAGGGATAGGATATCAAGATCCCCCTCCTAACATAAGTGTCCTCCTTCCTAAAGAGAAACCAATGCCTCATAACAATGATAAGGATGATAGGATCTTAGGTTCTCCTCCTCAACAAATTGGTGAATCTAGCAAGAAATGAAAGCCTTGCAAATTAAATAAATTAGAATTTCTATGTCCCATGTTTGAAACTAAAAGAACCTTACACATACTTCTAAGTCAAGGACTTATAATATTACCACTCATGAAAGAAAATCCAAAACTATAACCTAAGAATGCAAACATGTCACATTATCGATATCATAGAGTTCTTGGACATAGTACTGGTGAGTTTTGTGCTTTAAAATGAATATTTAAAAGGTTTGATATCATAGAAATAGTCCCTTAAAATGGTTCCCTTCCACTCCTTGCCATGTAATAGTTGTAGGATCATAGCATTCTCAATATTACATGCTTTATATTCATTGCAAATCATTTCAAAATGCAAGGAGCTCTTTTTCATCACCTATCTTGGCTCATTCTTGTTCTACACACAATGGGGGAAAGAATTAGAAAGCCTCTAGTGTCCTAGTATTGGCATTTTTTTTGGTCCCTTTGGCTAGTTGTCCACCTTTCATATACGATGAACAAGATTGGGATTCGAGCAACCTACTATAGGTTGACTCACATGTGCCTTACTAGTCTTTTGCATTATTTTCTATTTCATGTTTCTTTATGTGATTGCATGTGCATAATGTGATATCTTGTACCATTTTTTTTTATGTACCTCTCTCTTTGTGACATTCCTCTATTTGTATCTACATTCTTCTCTATGTTGTGAATCTTTTATCTTTTCTTTGTCTTATGTTTTCCTTTTGGGGATGACATAAGACATCGAGACATTTAGTTCTCTTCCATGTTGACCCGAAATATTTTTCTTTATTTTTTCTCTCCTTGTGTCATTATTCCTTCTCCATGAGTATTTGGGGAATGATGATGTTTCCGAGCTCTCTAACAACATTGTAGCAAAGACATACTAACCCCGAATCCATGGATCCCTTGTGTGTGATTTTGGGATTTCATTTTGGGGGAAATCCCTTTTCATGATGTAGCTTCATTTGAAAACATATGACTTGGCATAGGGATTTCCAAATAAGCTCTAATGTCTTATTTCTTGTTATCATTTATCATTTACTACTTTAAAGTAATTTCTCACAGCATGGTGTTTAGCAATTTCTTTAAACTGGGGGAATACATTGGAATTATTCTCTTTCATTTCAATTAAAAATCATGTCTCATTATGTGGTCTTCTTACTTCATGTGATGCATCTTTCTCTTTGTGGTGACATTGGGTGTGATTTCCTCAAGAGCATGATCTCTCTTAGCATATTATATTCCTCTTAGTGGCTTGATGCAACACACTACATCCCCTAAGTTGTGAATCTTTTATTCTTCGATTGGTCCTCTCTTGGAGACATTAGGCACAATGTCCCCTAAGTTAAGACCTTACATGAACTAAGCAAAACCCATTTGAATGTACCTTACACTATTTTTCATTTACAATAACCATTATATGGCCACCTTGCATAATTGTTGGAAACACAAGGGAAGACAATTGAGAGGGGGGGTGAATTAGTTGTCATAGAAATTATACTTATTAAACTTATTCTCATATTTGATAAATAAACATGGAAGCATAAATCATCACCACATCAAAAACACACATAACACCAAGATTTTTTTACGTGGAAACCCTGTTAGGGGAAAAACCACGGTGGAGGTTAGTCCACAAGATTATACCCTATTAAAATTATAAAAGAATTATAAATGGGGAATGCACATGCACTTAGGAATATTGCCTATAGCTCACTGCTCAAATACAAAAGGCTTACTGCCCAAAGGAAGACTCACTATCTTACATAAACATTCAAATTACATCCAAAATATTTTGAACTAAGAAAATAGCATCTACTAATGCCTGATTACAATTTCGGTTAAGCACATAAACACTTTCACCTGCTCACTCTTCTTCACACTCTTCCTCTACCTTCAAAATATTAGAACATTATTCACGCACACCATGCCTTCAAATGGTATAAACAATCGATCATATATATCTGCAACTTAGGATAACATCAACTACATGTCAACCCAACAAAATATAAAATGTGTACAAACTGTCGGCCCAAAACAATAAACAATTTATCAATGCGAATCAAACAATGTCAGCCACAACATAGTAAGGACCCAAAACAACATCCTTGAATATGAAACACCTTAAACAATTATACCTCAAAGATCCACAACACACTACAATCACCTTGTTGGCCATGAACATGAAAAACATGAACTCATAGAAGAAAAACACCAATCGCGAGCACAACGATCGATGCAGATCAACAACATAGATAGAGAATGATCTAGAAACATCCACAAGCATCATGAATCACCACATAATCATCCACAACAACTCAAATTACTAGAATCACATCATCTTCTTTGAGGAACACCAATTGAAGCAACATAACAGCTGTCAGAACACAGATACTCATAACTTAATCAAATCTTCATGCGAACCTCTAAAACTTCATCTAGATAAACTAGATATACTTTTCAACAAACCCTTTGATCCACAACCTTTGATCATCAATACATTGAGCTAGCCATTAGTGTGGTGGCTATGCTGAACTTCACTGCATCACTAACAACCTACAACTTATTTTATTACAATTTTCTCAATATCCTCAACATATACAACCTTAAAGACATTAATGCCAATAGTGTTGACATCAATGACAACCACATATTAGCAACATCCAACAATCTCCCCCTTTGGCATCGATGGAAACATATGATGTGAAAAACACCATCAATACAAATTTTTGTTAGCACTTTCTCCCCCTTAGATTTTGACTCTTTTCTCCTTAACTCTTTCATAGTTTTTCACATCACTCTTCTCCCCCTTTGACATCAATGACAAAGATACACGTTATATTTATCTTTCTCCACAAAAGCTCTGAACCACATTTTTTAACATCTAACTACTCCCCCTGAGTAGCAGCCATCACAACATCAATCTGGATCTCAAGATATGACTATATGAAATGCACAGACTAGTGCAAGTCAATGCATCTTAATTCTCTTAGGAGGGATAATCACCCCTAGCTTCCCTCTGAGATACTCAAAATTTTCTTTAGGCAAGGGCTTGGTAAATATGTCTGCAATCTATTGCTTAGTCGGCACATACTCCAATTTGACTTCCTTTTCACCCACCTTCTCTCTCAAAAAGTGAAACTTGATAGATATATGCTTGGTTTTTTAGTGCAACACCGGATTCTTAGAAATGTCAATTGCACTTGAATTATCACAGAATATAGCAATAGGTTCATCATACACAACTCTGAAATATTTCAACATTTGCTTCATCCATAATACTTGAGTACAATTGTTAGCAACAACAATGTATTTTTCCTCTGCAGTAGATAAAGAAATGACATTTTGCTTCTTACTTAACCATGAAATCAACTTCTTTCCCAAGAAAAATGCACCACCACTAGTATTCTTTCTATCATTCACATCTCCTACCCAATCAACATCAGTAAAGGAGCTCAAAGTAAGGTCATCTTTTTTAGGATACCATAGGCCAAAATCAACTCTCCCCTTCAAGTACCTAAATTTCCTCTTCATAGTTGTCACATGAGATTCCTTAGGATCAGCTTGAAATCTTGCAACAATGCATATGACATTCATGATGTCAGGTCTAGTTTGATTCAAATAGAGCAATCCACCAATCATGGATCTGTATCTAGTATAATTTGTTTTAGGGGAATCATCATCTTGTGTCATCTTACATCTGGTCACCATAGGTGTACCAACCAGCTTTGAATCTTCCATACCAAACTTCTTTAGAAATTCTTTCACATACTTGGACTAAGATATAAAGATCCCCTTATCTAGCTGAGTAATTTGCAATCCCAAAAAGAATTTCATTTCTCCAATCATAGATATCTCAAACTCACTCTGCTTCTCATCAGCAAACTTCATGCATAGACTATCATCTCCTCCAAAAATGATATCATCAACAAAGACTTCAACAATCAAATCTTTATCATGATTAATCTTGAAATACAAATTACTATCAACAGTGCCTTTATTAAATCCAAGCTTCAACAAATACTTGTCCAATCTAGCATACCATGCTCTTGGGGCTTGCTTAAGTCCATACAATGCTTTCTTCAACCGGAAAACCATATCTCCCTGATCAGTCAATTGAAATCCATCAAGTTGCTCAATATACACTTCTTCTTCCAGTTCACCATTTAGAAATGTTGACTTGACATCCATCTGATAAACCTTGAATTTTTTGTAAGCAACATAAGCAAGAAATAGTCTCATAGCTTCAATCCTAGCAACATGAGTAAAATTTTCTTCAAAGTCAATTCCTTCCATCTGAAAATATCCTTTACACACCAATCTTTCTTTGTTTCTAACAACTTAACCTTTCTCATTCAATTTGTTCCAAAAGAACCATTTAGTTCCAATTACATTTTTGTCCTTAGGTCTAGGAAAAAGAATCCATGTATCATTCTTCTCAATTTTCAATAGTTCTTCTTTCATTTCTTCCACCCAATGTGCATCTTTGCATGCTTCATTGACACTATTAGGCTTAGTCTTTGAGATCAAACAATATTATTCTACAATTCTTCTCCTAGTTTGAACACCTTTGTTCTTATCACCTATAATTTGATCTTCTGAATGATTTAGTCTTACATATATTGGATTCTTAGGGTGATCTTGAACTTTAGGCTCTTGTGATCTCACTTCAGCACTTTCCCTAGTTCCTTCCTCTTGATTTTCCTGATTCACCGGAATGATCTAAACTTGATTTGAAGTCTAAACTTTCTTTCCTTTATCTGAACTGTCATTCTGATTGTCTGAATCATATCTATAGGTTCTAGATGGTCTAACTGTGTCTCCACCAACCTTGACATTATCACTTTAAATTACTTTCCTCAATCTCTTATTGTAGCACCGATAGGCTTTTCTTTTAGTAGAATAACCAAGAAAGATTCCTTCATCACTTCTAGCATCAAACTTTCCTATATCTTCATCTCTTTTGATAAAGATTTTTCTCCCAAAGATTTTGAAGTATCTAACAATAGGCTTATGACCATACCATAGCCCATAAGGATTCTTACCGGTATCACCTTTGAAATGTACCCAGTTGAGAGTTTAAACGACAGTACTCACAGCTTCTGTCTAGTAGATATGTGAAACATTTCCTTCCAACATCATAGTCCTAGCAGCATCTTGAATTGTCATGTTCTTCCTTTCCACAACTCCATTTTGCTGAGGGGTCTGCGGGGCAGATAATTGTCTATTTATCCCATGCTCTTCACAAAAAGAATTAAACTCACCAGAAGTGAATTCACCACCTCTATCTAATCTCATACATTTAATCTTCAGACCTGTCTCTATCTCAACCATAGCCTTAAAAATCTTGAATTTCTCTAGGGTTTTAGATTTTTCCCTTAAGAAAGTAACCCACATCATTTTAGAATAATCATCAATAAGTAACATGAAATGCATGTATCCTTGTAAACTTCTCACTCTAGAAGTACCACACAAGTCAATATGCACAAATTCCAACACCTCATTTGAACAATGTTGTTTGCTTTGAAATGAAACTCTAGTTTTCTTCCCTAACTGACATTCCTTGCATATGGTATTAGTAGGTTTTATCAACTTAGGAAGATCTCTCACTGCCTGAGTAGAACTTATCTTGATAATATTATCAAAGTTTACATGACACATTCTCCTATGCCACAACCAAATTTCATCAACTTGAGAAATCAGACAACTTTTACTAGCAGCACTCAGGTGAAATATTTTACCTTTTCTTTTTGTACCAAATGCAATCACATTTCCAGAACTCCCCAATATTCTACACTTTCCATCCTTGAATTGAAGATTGTATCCCTTTTCAACCATCTGTCCAACACTCAAGATATTATGCTTCAAACCTTCCACATATAGAACATCATTAGTATTATGATTACCATTAGGAGAAATGGATCCTCTGCCACATATTACACTAGCTTTGTCATCACCAAATCTTACAACACCACCATCATACTTTTCCAAGCTCACAAATTTACTTCTATCACCTATCATGTGATGGGAGCATCCACTGTCAATCACCCATTCATCTTTTTCTTCAACTCTGACAGCTAGAGCTTTCTCCACATTTGTGCAACTAGCAGATTTAGTAGGTACTGGATCATTTTCCTTGATAGCAATAAATACCTATTCATTCTCACTTAAATTCCCTTTATCAGATTCATCATTTGTCACACCTTCATCAGCAACATAATAACACTTTCTTTGGAATCTAGGCTTGTTAGGTCTTGGCTTAGGAACTCTTTTTGAACACCTTGAGGCAAAATGACCTATCTTATTGCAAGAAAAACATTTAAGAAGAAATTTCCCTTTATACTTACCTTCTCCTCTGGCTTCCCTTTTGACAATAAGTGCTTCAAGCTCATCTAGTTTTCTCTCTTCTTCTTCAATCTCTCTCATTTCTTTCTCATACTTGGAAATTTTTCTAAAAGAAATTTCTCCCGGATCATATCTCTGCTTATCTTTTTCAGAGATAGTGGCTTTAAATGTAGATTTTTCTTAGGAAGAGAATCACCAAACTCACTTAACTCAAAAGCAATAAGCTTTCCAATCAACATGTCTCTAGTTACATGTGTCACAGTTTGGGTCTCCTCAATAGTGGTAACTTTGGCTTTGTATGTATCAGGCAAGGATCTGAGCACTTTAGCAACAATCTTTGATTCTTCCAATGTTCCACCAGCACATCTAATACTACACACAAGTTCATTCATTCTCTTCATAAAAGAAGTGATGTTCTCATCTTCACCCATTCTCAACATTTCATATTTCCCTTTTAGGATTTGCAGCTTAGAAATGTTTACATGGGCATCACCTTCATACAAAGTTTCCAACTTTTTCCAAATCTCATAAGAAGTCTTCAGCTCCATTACATTTGTCATCTCAGAATCATTCAGAGCATTCAATAATGCTTCCTTAGCTCTAATATTGTACTTGGCTTCCTTAATCTCACCTACAGTAGAAGGACCATTATGTGGGATGATATACCTATTCTTTGTAATTGTCTAGTAAGGTTCACCAATGCATCTCAGATGACACTCCATTCAAGTCTTCCATAGAGAATAATTAGTTCCATCGAATCTCAGACTATCCTTCTTATAGGTCACCATCCCGGATCACCTCAAGCTATTAAACTTCTTCCATAGAACCTACTTTGATACCAATTGTTGGGAACACAAGGGAAGACAACTAAGAGGGGGGTGAATCAGTTGTCACAAAAATTATACTTATTAAACTTATTCTCAAATCTAATAAATAAACTTATTAAACTTATAAATGGGGAATGCACATGCATTCAAGCACACTGCCTAGAGCTCACTACTCAAATACAAAAGGCTCACTGCCCAAAGGAAGACTCGCTATCTTACATAAACATTCAAATTACATCCAAAAGATTTTGAACTAAGAAAATAACATCTGCTAATGCCTGATTACAGTTTCGGTTAAGTACATAAACACTTTCACTCGCTCACTCTTCTTCACAAATTTCCTCTGCCTTCGAACGATTAGAACATTATTTGCACACACCATTCCTTCAAATGGTATAAACAATCAATCATATATATCTGCAATTTAGGATATCAACTACATGTCGGCCCAACAAAATATAAAATGTGTACAAATTGTCGGCCCAAAAAAATAAACAATTTATCAATGTGAATCAAACAATGTCGGCCACAACATAGTAAGGACCCAAAACAACATCCTCGAACATGAAACACCTTAAACAATTATGCGTCGAAGATCCACAACATGCTACAATCACCTTGTCGGCCATGAACATGAAAAACATGAACTCATAGAAGAAAAACACCAATCACAAGCACAACGATTGATACAGATCAACAACACAAAAAGAGAATGATCTAGAAACATCCACAAGCATCATGAATCACCACAAAAGAATCCAAAACAACTCAAATTACTAGAATCACATCATCTTCTTTGAGGAACACCAACTGAAGCAACAAAACAATTGTCAAAACACAAATACTCATAACTTAATCAAATCTTCATTGTGACCTCTGAAACTTCACGTGGATAAACTAGATATACTTGTCAACAAACCTTTTGATCCACAACCTATGATCATCAATATATTGAGCTAGCCATCAGTATGGTGGCTATACTGAACTTCCCTACATCATTGACAACTTGCAACTTATTTTATTAAAATTTTCTCAATATCTTTGACATATACAGCCTTAAAGACATTAATACCAATTGTGTTGACATCAATTACAACCACATATCAGCAACATCCAACAATAACACAATTTACTTGCATGTGGATCTATCTTGTTTGTTCATGGGTATCAAGCATACAAAGTTTTGCTTGCCTAACAAATCTTGTTGTTTGTGTTGTGTGGCACCTTATGAAATTTATCAGGAGGTATAGCATTGGTATGGTTAGTGTAAGGGAGTCAAACTTAGGCATGACTTTCCAATAGCCACTTGCTTGTGTGTGTGATCGCATACCGGTCATGTGTGTATGTGTCTCACCTATATGGGGGATCACCTAATGGACGGTTTGAGGTTCCACTAGCCCATGTGAGCATGCATTTGGTTTGCATAGTGGACATCGTGTTCCACTTCTAAATTTTTTTGGACAAGTAGCTAAGACTTGGTCCAGATCATGTTGGACAAACTATTGAAGCTTGATCCACCCTCTTTTTCCTTTTCTTTCTTCTTTATGTCTTTGGTAGTGTATGCTTGTATCTTTTTGTTGTTTCATACATTATTCACATGTGCGTTGTTTTTTTCCTATGTTGGTTTGCCATAGGATCTTGATCCTGGGTGCTTGTGTAACCCTCTTGATCATTGTCATCCTATCTCACTAGCTTTGGTACACTTGGACCCCTCTTGATGCGAGTTTGTTTACTTTAGTTTGAGTTTGAAGCAATTTCCTCCTCTCACTAAGGTGGGGGCTAAATGTAGTGTAGGAAAATGTATCCCTTTACATTTTCACACTTTTTAAGGCCCTCCCTAGTAAAATTGGGCTTCTTTATGCCTTATTTGGTACTATTTTGCATCCACAAGCCTAATTTAATGCATTTTACTAAGGATAATCCCAACATTCAATAATGAAAAAGAATAATTTATGTTTTTAGGTTATTTGTTCCAAATCTAGTGATCTGGAACTCATACGCCACCTTGGGAAAATGGGTCCCACCTAGGTTTCGGGGCATGATCTTGAATATTGCATTGAACATAACATTTCTTGAAATTTTTGTTCCAAGTTTAAGACATTGGGACTCATATGCCACCTTGGACATATTAGTCTCCCTTTGACTTGGACGTATTTTAAATTCAATTCTTTGCAAGATTTTATTCTCCTAGATCTGATGTCGGCTTGTAGTGTTGTAATTTTGAGAAATTTGGCATAAACAAGTATAAATACAAGGTTATTCAACATAGTTTCATTCTATAATTTCATAAGAAATCAAGAGAACTTTCACAAGAGCATTCAAGAGCTAATTATCAAGCTTTTTGAAGCATCAATTCAAGATTCAAGCATCATGTCAAAGTCTTCATGCATCATGTGTGTTTTTTAGCTAACATTTGTGATGTAGGTTTTCAAGATTCAAGCAAGCATTCAAAGACATTATCTCATATCAAGATCAAGAGTCAAGATCCACATCCATTGGATCCATTTCATATAATTTTGTATCCTTTATTTCAAGGGCTTGGTGAGTTGCAACATTACATATTTTCATTCATCATTCCTTCATGTTATTCTATTTCATTCCAAGGTTTAATTACCCAAAGAGGGTTTGACCATGAAGGCAAACCCCTATTCCCTAACACAACAACATTTTTTCCCTCTTCATGTGTGATTGCAGATCTAGGTGATTTGGAGCTTGAAGATCCTTTGAAGACAAAGTTGCAAGATTGAAGAAATTTTTCAAAGTTGTCAAGAAGTTGTCATCTTCACCAAAACTCACCTATAGGCCAAAATCCAAATTTTTAGAATTGGAGACCGGACAAGACAAAAGTTACAAAAGAGCACTAGAGGATATAGAAGTTTTAGCCAAACCTTAATACTAAGACAAGATCGTCCCCTTGGGAGTGTGAATCCTAGTATACCCCTTTTTCAGTATTTTTTTGTAGATCTTGATTTGTCAGTAGTAGATTCTAGATTCAACCCAGAAACCCTAAACTGGGAATAAATCACCCAGCCTGGAAAATGAGTCCTAGTGCACATCAAAATTCTGAATTTTAGAATTGTAGACCTTGTTTTGGACATCTTCAGTCTTCCAAGTACTTCTCTGTTTATCCTCAATTTATTATTTTGATTTTAAGTTCCATTTTCTAGGTCATATAGCTAGATTTTCATGATGCTTTCATTTCCTTCTTTCTAAGCATTTGCTTAGTGGTGAACACCCTTTTAATAAAACCTAAGGAAACCCCCTAGTAGTCCTTCTCTCAATTGAATCATTGGGTTGAATCCTATAGGGTTTCCTTTAATGAACTAAGAGTGAAATAGGACCCCCTTGTGTTCCATCTCCTAAGAGGAAGAACACACCTATTTTCCTTAGGTTCAAAATTTAACTAATATCAATTTAATAGTGATGCTATCCATAGCCCTCAACATCCTATTTTATTAATTTTAGTGAATATTATTCATCCTTGGTTTGTGATTTTGATTGCATCTATGAGCTGAAACCCACATCCTAAGATAATTATTGATGGATCATCAATGCTAGTGATTAGTTATCTATAATATTTGAAGTCATAGATTTCACTAATAGGCATGATAAAATAATGGCTAAATTGTACCCAATTCATAATAAATTTTGGTATAGATTATTTATCATCATGGAAAATAATGATTTAGGATTTGGAGCCTAAAAGTACATGAATTTGATGAATTTTTGAATATTTGAATTTAATTATGATTGTCTAATTAATATTAAAAATGACTAAGATAAAGTCTCTTGTAATATATTGGTGAAAAGATAACATAAATTTTTTAATACACAAGAATAATCTCAATTTTACAAAATATCTCATGCTTTCGAAAAAGAGATTGAATCTATTAATTTATGATTTTTTAAATTAAATTAAAAATATGATTTAATTTTGAGATTTGATCAGATCATCTATAAATTTAAAGAATAGAAAAGATATGGGTATGTGCAGGATCATGATGGGCCAAAAAGTGGCGATGTGAAAAAAGTTGCGTTTTGCATTGACCAAAAAATGCAAAAAATCCCAAGTTGAATTTTTTTTGGCTTGGGTGTCAATACATTGCTCCAAATCAATGCCCAAGGCAAAGAATTATGCATTGGATATCCGATCCAAATCGGATATCTAATTTGGGTTAGGTATAAATATATACATCCTGCCATCTAAAATCATTTCAACCATTTTAAACAACTCAAAGCGCAGTGAGAGCGACATGCAGGATATCAAATATCCGATTTGCAAGGTAATTTTTTTTTTTTTTGTTTTAATCAATTTTTCTATTAGTTTTGTATAATTTTAACTAGTTTTTTATGGATTTTTATTAAAAACTAGAGTTTGTTATGGATTTTTATTAAAAACTAGTGTTGTTTATGGATTTTTATTAAAAAATAGAGTTTGTTATGGATTTTTGTTAAAAAATAGGGTTTTTAATGGATTTTTATTAAAAACTAGGGTTTTTTACAATAATTTCATTTATATTGTGTAATTTCAATTAGATTAATTAGTTTTTAATTTTAATCAGGTATTATGGCTAAGAATGAAAATGCACAAATGCCAAACTCTCCACCACCTTCGAGCCCATTAATTGAAGACTTAATTGGTGAAAAATTGGAGCAATTGAGGGGAATTTGTGATGTTTATAAGAAAATCCCTTGATTATCCTAGATGACAAACACATTGAAGGAAATAATTAAAAATATAGAAACCCTCTCCACCCAACATAATTCCTTTCTTTCGTGGCAAGAAACCATGAGGGAATATTACTCCTGTGGATTGTCTTATGAAGATGTGAAAGATCTCCAAATAACAAAAGCCCAAATAGCCTCTTTATTTGTTAACCCCTACACCAGTTTTCCAGTTAATGTTAATAAACCAAAACTTTCTATAAAATGGTGCACGAATAAGGACATTGTAGATAACTTTTGGGATCGTTGATGTATGGTTTTTGATAAACCACCCAACAACAATAGTGATATACCATTTTACTTTATTAAAAAATTATACATTGAGTTTGTGTTAGGGCATCATGTCAATTACTTTGACATTAAACCCTTACAGGGCATCGGTGGAGGTATGCCCTAGGATAGACCAAGGGTAGTTAGAGTAGTCCAACACCCATATGTTCCCCCTCCTCCCCTTCCTCTACCACCTCCAATACATCATCCAAATAATATCGAGGATGCAACTACATAGACTATTTAGGCTATTCACTCTTTGAGTGATATTTTGGTTTCCCATACTTCTACAGTAGCTCAGCCACATTCTGGTGATGTTGGCAATGGATCGAGTGTTGTTGCATCATCCTCCTCAGGTCCACATATTTGTGTGTCACATAATTTTACTATGTGCCACCAAATATGCTTAGGTCCTCTTGTACAACCCGCTGAGCATCCCTTGAACACTTCTAATTATGACCTCCATGATGTGGAAATTATAGGAGATTAGACACAAGGGAGTCGAGCACACCCTACAAAGTCCTCTCCTACTAGAGAGGGGGACATTGGAATAGTTACACAGGTAAGATTTAAGTAGTAAATTCATAACTTGCATTTGTTTTTAAATGAATATTAATAAGAGATAGTATCAAGTACTAATATTTATTTACATGGTCTATTTAATAGTTGATGTCTAAGGAGGAGCTCACACAGGTGACTGATAGCACCCTTAGGGCCATTTCATTTGGCCTCGATATGCACACAGTATATATTTTTTCACTCACTCATTTACATTTTTTTACTATATACTTTCTTGTCATTTGAATTGTCATTAATGAAATTATATATTAACTTATATATTTATCTTATTTTCCTCTTGTAGGAAACACCTAGTGCAAGTGAGGTACAGTGTTGTCTAGACTATGGAGGTGCAATGTTAGATAAGGGAAAGGTAATTGAACTCAAATTCGATTGAATTAAGATTTTTAAGATCTTATATTAATTATACATACATCAACATAGATTGGTAGTTTCATATGTACTTGTCATTTTTATGTACAGGCGATTATGAGCTATACATCCTTGTTGACAAGTGTCACAATGCCTGAAGGAGTAGGTATTGGAACACGTCAAGGAGTAGGTGTTGAAACACCTCATGGAGGAGGTGTCGAAACACCTGAAGGATATAAAGAAAAAGAGATGCCTAAAGAGGTATGTGTTTATTTTATTTTTTGTTTGGTAAATATGTTCATATTACCAACAATTGTATGCTAACTTGTATCAATTTTATGTTTTTGTTCACATATATATGAAAATTCAAAATTTGGTTTGATTGGTTCTTTGAGAGGGGTATATTCTAGGACTCCTGGCCCTTTGAAGAGATGTATATTTGAGGTAATCAAGATTTCAATTTTAGAGTTCAATTATAATTCAATGTATATTGATTTTGATGTTAATTATTCAATTTTAAATTATATAGTATAACTAATCTCAATTGTGGTTTGAATTTTTCTTGTGCAACTACTTTCAGAGCCAAAGAGTGCTTCAAAGAGGCTCCATTTTGATGATCCACCAGTAGTTTAGGATGAGATAGACATTTTGGCATCTAAATTTTGAATAGATATCGAGATGGCATATGCCACGTTTTGTAAAAATTTGTTTGAGTTGGCATGGATGTCATTTTTGTATATGGACATACACTTGATTATTGGATAATTTGATATATAGAATTGATAATCGAAATAATTTTTTCCTCATGTGCATGATTAAACTCTTTGAAAATTTAATCTTGATAAATGGTTAAATATCAATGTATAATAACATAAAAAATAATGGTTATATTATGTAGTTTATATTCATATCGCTAATTACATTGCATTGCACATCTTTCAAAGTCAAAGAATTACTTATGTAGAATAGGGGGATTCGCTACTCACAAGCTCTCTTCATTCAGAGAGCCTCACAGGGAAAACTACCCTAATCTACCTCAAGAAAGCGAGGAAGTTCAAGAATCGAAAAGAGGTCACAGAGATCTTCTAGACAAACTGACAAGCTCTCGGCCAAAGGACGACAGTGCAGAATATGGACGACAACATGGTGTGCTAGCGTCTCAGAAGTGTGCTCCAGAGAATGAGTTTATCACATAAAATGACAAAGTAGCTACTTTTATTCTAATTACTGAGAATTTCCAGAATATGATAAAGTAATACAAAGTGATAGAAATGAGATAAAGTAAAGTAGAAAAGATAAAGATAAAGAGGAGAAAGGGAATACTTACAACCACACAAGTGATGAGGCTTCTAGCACATGAATGTCTTCAAAACCCACATGCACAATAGCTGGAGAGAATGTTGGGGCTGTATAGGGGTTTGCCTCAGTCAAACCCCCATTTTGGTGTTTCCACCTCCACGGATAGCTAAGAAGATAGAGAGAAAGAGTGGAATGACCAAAGCATGTGGTGAAAGAAAAACCCACTCAGGAGTAGAACCCACACCACTAAGTAAGTATGTGATAAAAGAAAACCCCGCTCAAGGAGAACCCGTATCACAAAAGAGGTGATAAAAGCAAACCCTGCTCGAGGAGGAGAACCCATATCACCAAGTAATTATGCAACAGAAAAGGGATATGTGAAATCCCAAGATGCTCACAGGCATGAAACAAGGGAAATAGAGCTACAAAGAGTGTTGTAAAGGGAGCTTGAGAGAGCTTGAAGCTACTACAACAAGTTGTATGAAGCTATGTAAGTAAGTGATGGAGTGAAGCTAAAAGCTATAATAAAACTAGAGAAGTGCTAGAAAGACTTGGAAGAACTTGTAGGAAGAAGAGCCTGCAAATGAGGTGAAAATATGACATTTAAGGAAAGAGAAGAAGCTTCTTGGGTCATTTTCAAGCGTTCCCAACCGTTACCACCAAAAAAACTTGCTAACAAGTGGAAACCATGCACAGAAATGGTTGTTTGAATGCTGAAACATCGTAGGACGCTAGTGCGCCATGCAGATGTCTGTGTCACGCGCTAGTGTCCAAACACACCATGCTACAAACTAACGAAAATGGAAAAGTGACAAAGTTTGAGGCAAAGCTGACACACATGGGTGGTTGCTAAAAAGGGGTGCTGGAGCATCCTGAGAGGAAAAAGGCTGATGTAGGGGATAAAATGAGCCTACTCAAGATGCTAAGGGATTGGACACCAAAGCACGTGCAAACATGTATGTGAAATTGCGAGGGGTGCAATTTTACGCCTATACATTTTTCCCCCACTTTAGTGAGCATATGAATCTACATTAATATGTATGCCAATGGAAATATACTAAACATAAATAACATCATATGCCAAAAGGATACTATAGAGGAAGCAGATAACTCTTCGAACCACGAAAGCCTGCTCCCAGGCTGAAGACTTGTGAAACCAATGCATTAGACAAGAGAAACTTGCACCAGAAAACAATGTTAGAATGTAAAAAGCTAAAGGATTTGAGTCAGCAAAGTAAAGAGACCTTGATGTAGAAGGTTGTCTCAGTACTATACGTCATCCCCAAATTACATAGAAGAATACTAAGAAGTTAAAGAGAGAAGGAGCATATACTCAAGATAGAGAAGATGTAGATCTTTGACCCGGTATATACAGTTGAGAAGAAAAAGATAGAAATGAATGCAAGAGTGATAAAAGTAATCCCCACTCGAGGAGGCAAACCCGTATCACAGAGTAAAAGTGATCAAAGAAATCCCGGCTCAAGGAGGAAAACCCGTATCACAGAGTATAGGTGATAAAAGAAATCCCCACTCAAGGAGAAAAACCCGTATCACCAAGGATAGGTGATAAAGCAATCCCCACTCAAGAAGGAAAACCCATATCACTAAAGATATTGATAAAATAAATCCCCTCTCAAGGAGGAAAACCCATATTACCAAAGAGGTTGTTGGTGTAATTAAATGTTTTGTACCTTGTCCTAGGTCATAATTACACCTTAGTTAAGTTTACTTAGGGACCACATAGGAGGTTGTTGGAGAATCTCCACTTTTGGTGGACTTGACATGTCATTACCTCATCATTTCCACCTTTTGTGGACACATCATGTGATTATCTCTCCACCTTAAGTGGAGTGATAGCTCTTCATAGTTGTCTCATGTCATAAGATTATGACACTTGTCATAATCTTATGCCCTTCTATGTTCTCACCTTGGCTATATAAACAAGGGGTCTCTCTCATTGTAAACAATCATAATCAGAATCATCTCATATCAATGACATTGAATATAGTTTATTCTTGTCATATTTTCTCTCTCTTTTCTTGTGCTTTCCATTTGGTCCATAGATCTTGGCATCCATAGCCAATTCTAACATGGTATCAGAGCGGGTTGGGTGCCATTGGAGAGTCTTTTTCTGAAGAGAGATCCCAGATCTGAGGAGGTTCTATTCATGGCTCTTTGTTGCAGGTTCATATCCGAGCTTGCTGGTGCAAATCTGAGCTCACCATTGAGTCCAAAAGATTCAAGATAGTCAATTTTTCCTTTTGTTTTGTCCAAATCGGACATACGAGGCCAAATGTAGGAGGGTTTGAAGCTGAAGTGTGGTTGCCAGATCCAAAAGGTAGCTGCAATTTTGGAGCATTTTGGGTCAAATCCGACCCTACCATCACATCCAGAAGGGCCAAAAACCCTAAGATCGACTGTCAATTCGTCCATTTTGGAGCAAGTCATCCGGTGAGGCAAATTTTTTTGCTCGAAGAGCCGTACGGCCTCCAGGTCATCATTAATATCGATGGTACGAATTAAAATCACAATATTTTATTTCGATTTATTTTTCTAAAAAAAAATTTCAAAAAAAATATTGTATTGGATATTTTTTCAGAAAAAATTATTGTATTTAAAATAAAGAAAATCAAACAAAAAAAAACAAAAAGCAAAATTTTGTACAGTCTACAGACCTGTCAGTCTGCTGACGTACCTTCTGTCTGGTACCTGCAGGTTCCAGTTGACTGACAGAGGCCACGTGGCCTTCGGCCGTGGCCCCACCGCCCCCATCTCTTCATTCCAGCGACGATTGTCTTAAGATTTCCAGCCAGTTAATTTCAAATTTTCGGCAGACGCAGCCCTATATTCAAATCGGATTTTTCCATTCAAAAATGGAGGATGACATGCATCTAATCGTCAAATTTTAAGCTCCTGATCTGCAGAATATTCCAGGCGGGAGTATATTCCTTCTTGACGGGCACACGACCATCAAATTTAAATTTCTTATTCGTTGACATCATCTTTGCGTCAGTGTGACATCAGCAGTGCTTTGGGAATTTTCTGCCCCCTCACCATTTGAGTTTTCAGTTTTGCAGTCCAACTTTGAAGCCTCATATCTTGCTCATTTTGACTCCTTTTTTCGAGCAATTTTTTTTATTTGGGCTAATTGTTCGTGCTCTACACACTAGTGCAATCAGTTTTTGGTTTTGGTGCCTGGTTTTTCCAGAAATTGCAGATTCTCATAGGTGTTGCTGCTTCGTCCTCATTTTGGGAACTTCAGGAGCTCATATCTTGCTCCTACAGTAACATTTTTGGGTGCAATTTTTTTTGAAAGTGCATGATTTTTTGTGTAATTCTTAGTGGTATGATCAGATTGATCTCATTTTGTACCAAAAATTGTACTTGATACTGTGGTCTATTTTGGCATTTTTAAGCACCAAGATCAAAGTCTAGCTTGTTGTTCTTGGAATCTATCAACTGTAAACGCACTAAATATAAAGTGCCAAATCAGATATTGTTTGGGGGGTTTCTTGATTGAGTGATTTGGGGGGGTCTCTAGGTGCATTGATTTGATCTGTTTGCTTTGCTCTCTCGTTTTCATGGATCATTCTAAGGTTCCTTTGCTCACATCATATAATTATTCAACATGGAATCAAAATGCATGGAATATTCTAATGACAGAAGGTCACTCTCTATATGTTGAAAATAAGGTACCTGAACCTACTGATGATGAGAAAAAGTTAAAATGGATGATCAAACATGCCAAAGCTCTTGGGTGTCTTCGT
Source organism: Sequoia sempervirens (assembly GCA_007258455.2). Lineage (NCBI taxonomy): Eukaryota > Viridiplantae > Streptophyta > Pinopsida > Cupressales > Cupressaceae > Sequoia > Sequoia sempervirens. The sequence continues at coordinate 191,275,321 of VDFB02047230.1, read as the reverse complement.
AGACTAGTTTCTCAAGATTTGTTGTTCCAAATTGAATCATGTAAAAATTCTCATGAAGCTTGGGAAAAATTGAAAACATTGTATGGTGCAAAAGATGAAGTAAGAGGCTATCAAATTGATAATGATTTGATGAATCTTGATCCTAAGAACTTTGACAACATCCAGGACTACATCACTAAGGTTAATGATCTAAAAGAGCAATGTAAAGCATGTGGAATTGATAAGAAGGACATCTAGTTGGTGTACAATACAATGAACAAACTTGGTCTTGATTATGCTTCTTTTGTTTCTAGCTTTCATACTCATAGATTGACTATGGGGTATGCATACACTACACCTTCATTTGCATCATTTTCTGAGATGTTGATACATGAGCAACAAAAGCTTATCTTAATGGGTCTCATCAAGACTTCTAAATCTTAGGAATTGGTGGTTAGTCAAGTAAAAGAATCAGAATCAGATAAGAAACAAAAGAAAGCTAAGAATAATCAACATTCAGATCAAGTAAAACCACATTAAGATCAATCAAAGAAAAAATCTTCTTCAAAAGGAGAATCATCTAAGAAGGAGAGGCCTTTTTGTGCATATTGCAAGAAGGATGGACATGAAGAACACTATTGTTATAAGAAGGATATTGATGAGTTGAAGAATCTTCTAAAAAAGAATCACATTGATTTGCCTTCTAGAATGTATGAATCTTCTTCTCCTTCTACTTCAAAACAATATAAAAAGGACAAAGGTCAAATATCAGGATATAAAGGACAAGCTCTTTGTGCTCATTCAAGTCCAGGATCAAGAAGATGGCTTCTAGATTCAGGAGCATCTCATCATATGGCATCTTCACAAACTATCTTCTCTTCATTTCAGCCTTGTTCTATGTCTCCTATCTTGATGGGAAACAATACATACATGAGTGCAACAGGGAAGGGATCTATTAGCATTGGGAAAAACACTTTTCAGGATGTCTCGTGTGTTCCTCATTTGACGAACAATCTACTTTCCATTTATCAGATTACACATGGTGGAGATGGGAGAACTGTGGAGTTCAATCCTGATTCGGTTATCATTCGTGACTTGGAGACTAGAGATGTTATTGCTACTGGGGTGGTTGATCATTCAACTCGATTGTATTCCTTTGCACAGTTTTCTTTTGATGATGACAATGTTCCTTTGACTGTTGATCACAACCATGATTCTGAGGAGACATTTGGCTTTTTGAACTTGGGCATACTCACATCAGATCCAGTACTTGAGCCATGCATTTCATCTCCTCCACCTACTATTGCAGTTGATGATACTTGCGATTCAACAGTTTTGGCTCCTAGTGATTTAGTGCAACAGGATATACATAGTCTTCCAGATATGGCTACTTTGGATGATTTTCTAACAGGTATTTCAGACTTGTTCGTGGAGTCTCATCTTGTAGATTTGGAGGACACCATTGATAGCATTCATCTTCTCTTCGATGAAGATGCACCTTCTTCAGTTGTTGTGAGGTAACACCTTGACCCTCTTGTTGATTCTCTACATGATCATTCTTCACAGCTTGGCGTGAGTGTGGATTCTTTTGGACAGCATTTGGAGGAGGCTTCTTTGTCTTCAGAGGGGATATCTTTGTCTTTGGATTGTGCTCTACATTCTTCTCTACTAGATGTTGGATTGTACTCTTCAGCAGTGTGGCCTAGAATGCCTGATTGGAGTGGTTCAGCTTTCTGCATCGACATAGAGACACTTGAGCATGCTTCAGAGACATCATCACACATCATCCATCTTGATATCCTACATACATCCTTGGTTTTGTTTCTTCCTAAGGGGAGGAACGTTGTTCAGCGCAATTGGATCATCTTCAGCATTCAATGTCGAGCTTCTACCATCATTGCAAGAGACTCAACATTGAGGGGGGGCTACCTTGCTTCTCTTCTACTTCTCTCTTATGGGGGGGTCTTTTTCCTTACATGGGGTTTTTACCTTCTCATTCTTCATTGAGAGCATTTCACTTTTTGTATTTCATCTCTCTTTTGAGTGGGAGTTTTTCCCATGAGGTTTTCTCCCTTTCCTCGCTTGTGAGAGATTGCATTGTTTGTACATGGGTACCTAACATGGCCTAGTAGCTGGGACCCATCTTGCATTGTTTTCATTTGTGTACATTCTCCCTAAGTTGCACTTAAGGGGGGGTGTTGGTGTAATTAAATGTTTTGTACCTTGTCCTAGGTCATAATTACACCTTAGTTAAGTTTACTTAGGGACCACATAGGAGGTTGTTGGAGATCTCCACTTTTGGTGGACTTGACATGTCATTACCTCATCATTTCCACCTTTTGTGGATACATCATGTGATTATCTCTCCACCTTAAGTGGAGTGATAGCTCTTCATAGTTGTCTCATGTCATAAGATTACGACACTTGTCATAATCTTATGCCCTTCTATGTTCTCACCTTGGCTATATAAACAAGGGGTCTCTCTCATTGTAAACAATCATAATCATAATCATCTCATATCAATGACATTGAATACAGTTTATTCTTGTCATATTTTCTCTCTTTTCTTGTGCTTTCCATTTGGTCCATAGATCTTGGCATCCATAGCCAATTCTAACAGAGGTGATAAAAGCAAACCCTACTCAAGGAGGAGAACCTGTATCACCAAGTAAGTATGTAAAGAAGCTCTATAGGTTCTCGGTCCTGTAGAGAAAATAAGCAGACAGTCACACAGACCATCATCAAGTTGGAATACTTTCAAAGGGATCCATCAGGAACCCTTCAAAAGGAAGAGGGGTCCATGCAAGGGATGCACCGTTTGAAAAGCAAGGTCTAGTCAAGCTGCCCCCAAGCTAGACACAAAGTTATGAGATAGGTCTAGTCGGGCTGCCCCCAAGCTACACGTCATATAATTCACTTAAGAGAAAAGCTTTCAAAGAGGTCCTTCGAGAACACTTCAAAAATATGGGGTCCAATCAAAGGATGCTTCAGTTGAAATACATAGCGAAGAGAGGGGTCCTTAAGAGGGACACACATCTCCAAGATGATTTATCACTGCCCCCAACATATAAGGGAGGAGAACCATGCAAATATATAGGATAAAGGTAAACCTCGATATCACTTGTCATGTAAAGAAAAGGTAGGTGTATCAATCAAATGAGATTTTGATGGCACCTGAATCACAAATTTGTTGTATTTTGTCCTTCAAGTCCTTACATTCGCTAGTGGAATGACCAAGCACTCGATGGTATGCACAGAAAGGATGTTCTCCTTCATCATGTTTATGAATTTTATTATGTGTAGGAGAAGGGAGAGTGACTAAGTGAGCTTTTAGAAACTACAACAAAATACACTCTTGCTTAGATAAAGGATGAGGAGCAGGAAGCAACCCTTTCTCTTGTGGAGAAAGACTTGACTTCTCACAAAAAGAAGAAGGCACGAAGATAGAAGACAATGGAGGAAGAACCCTTTCAATAGGACGAGGTTGAGAAGAATTAATGTCACTCAACCATGGCTTTCGTTTAGATTGTTCCTTCAAGCAACCAAGTCCCAAAGTATGCTTATGGGGTGTGAATTCTATAGGAACCTAAATGCCTTGTTCATTATGCCCACAACCTTTATACTCATAGCCATATTTAGAGACAAGCTTAAATTCAGAGCCATAATGTGTTTGCAAGTCTTGAAAAGAAGAAGGATCCTCATAAAGAGCATTGTCCCAACAATGGGGACCACACTCCTCTATGGGATCACCTTCATCCTCTTTAATAGGACTTTCAACATTATCATCTTTAGTAGAAGCATAATCCTCTTCCTCAGACGGAGGATCAACACTAAGAGCATTACAATTATTACTCACACTACCCCACGATACATAAGGATAATCATCCTTGACAGCAGGTGTGAATGATTTCATCAGAAGGTCTAAGCAGATCGGGTTGACTTTATATTCCTAAATGAAGGAATCTATAAATTCTAGAGAACCCCAATCATCACCAAGACATGCATTCTTTTGCAAAGAGGTAGAAGGAGCAAACTTAAGATTTCTTGCTTCAAAAGGATCTCCCTTAGGGAAATTTATCTCAAGAGTATCCTTTGTATTAGGTACTATTGGAGTAAACATCGACACATTGGAAGATACTGAAGGGATAAGAGTAGGCACAACTAAAACCTGACTAGTAGTTTCCATCTCACATAAGTGCATAGCATTAGGGTCAGCCTTAACTATGACTACTCGATTGCTATAAATGAACTCAATTGATTTATGGAAGGTATAAGGGACTGCACCCATAGCGTGAATCCATGGTCTACCAAGAAGAAGGTTATAAGGTAACTTCTCTAACATAACATATACAAGGGTAGGTACAGTAACGGGTCCCAACCTTAAAGGAAAGACTATTGTGCCTAGGGCTTGTTGACCAACATTATCGAACCCATGAATGAAAATAGAAGAAGCGTTAAGAGAAGATCAATCAACATTAGTCCTAGGCAATAGATCGATGCTACATACATTGAGCACCAAACCAGCATTAACGAGAGTATGTCTAATGCCAATTTTATTAATGTTAACTATAATCATTAGAGGGTTCGCTTGCTCCTATACTTCCGGAGGTAGGAGCTCTTGCAGATAAAACGTAATATTTGGCAAATCTGCACAAATATATGCCATCAACGCATCAGTATCCACAGGCCTAGTGGAAGAAGGAAATAGTTTCTTTTGCAAGGCTTCTTGAAGCATACATTAGTAAACTGGAGCAGACTAAAGCAAGTCCCACAGTGAGATCTTATTTGGAGTAACTTGACGTTGCCTGATAAGATTACAATCATTGGGTGCCTTAATCATAGGTTTAGATGCTTGACGAAGACTTTGTTGTTTATTTGTTCTATTCTCATAAGTATGGGCTACCGCTCTATAAGAGGGAGCCATAGGAATATTAGGAGGGCCACTATCAAATGGAACACTGTTAATAGAAAAAACCTGTAAATAGGGAAAAATTCAGATTTAATGTTAAAAAAAACAAATTAACTAAACCCTATCAAGCACCATGAAGCACAAACTAGAATGAAAATGCAAATAAACAAAGAAAATGCAAACCAATTTTCAAACTAGACTTGATTGACCTCTATGGCTCTTCTCCACCTACATAAGAATGCAAGATTTTGAAGGTTGATTGTTGGATGAATGTTGGTTGCTCAATTTAGTAGCATAACATTGACATGGGGATGATAGATGAATGACAATAGATAGAAATGGATGAAAGACTGAAGAATTATTTTGACAACATAAGGACACTTGAAGAATGAACCCCCCAAATGGCTTATGAGAGAGTTTATTTATAGGAAATGTCTAATTTGGATTGACGGTTGAGATTGAATGTCAATAAGATGTCTTAATCAATGGCCAAGATTGAAAGTTGTAGTATGGACTAGGGTTAGGTCAAAATTAGGGCAATGACAGGAAATGAAGGGTTGAGATTGAATTATGAGATAATTCAATCAAGGGATAAAATTGAATGAGATGTCAAGAGATAAGATTTGATGTGGAAGATAAGATTGGCACAGAAAAAGAGGTGATAGGAGAAATTAAATAATAAAAAATTATTTAATTTAGGTGGTCAATGAATAATTAAATAATTAAAAATATTATTTAATTATAGAGGAATGTGACAAAAGGAATCATTTTGAATTAAATAATGATTTAATTCAAAATTCAAAGAGAGTGGACCAAATTAAATAAATAAAATTTATTTAATTTATGAGAAGAAGGCTAATGAATAATTAAATAATTAAAATAATTATTTAATTATAGTGGATAGTGGACAAAAATTAAATAAATAAGAATTTATTTAATTTTAGAAAGAAGAGGACTTAATTAGTGATGCAATTAAATAAATAAAATTTATTTAATTAATCAAGCAAGAAATAAAAGTAGGAATGATTTAATTAAATAATTAAAATTATTTAATTAATAGAAGACATGACTTTAGAAAATAATTAAATAATTAAAAATTATTTAATTAGCAAAGACAAAAGGGGAAATAATAGAGAATTTAGAAATCGCAAGCCTAGGACAATTTTTAGTGTCTACATTTTGCCCCTCTTTGAGATGATGTTCGAGATAATGAGATTTGTGTCGAGTAACATCATTTCAAAGAAGCTAAGGTATGTATAGAGGAAAATGGATGATGACAAAAATAGGATGATGATGAAATAAGAGTGGGATGATGATGCCCCCTTGAGAGGATAGGCGGGTTGAAAGAACATGGGTATGCTCTCGAAATGAAATGATAAGGAGGGACAAGATGCATGATGTAAGATAGGAAGTAGATGAAGGAGATGAATGATATGTTATGCTACAAGAAAGTGAGCAACCATGATGTTTGATGTTACACTAGACATGATGCACCAAGGTATAAGGACCAAGGTGATGATGTGTCTCGTGCCCCAGCGTAATACAACCTTGTCTAGATACAAGATATGAATATTAACTGGAATAAGTCGGACTTGATGCAAATGCAAGATAAAAATGATAACACACACAAGCAAGCAAGCAACCATGCACAAATGATACAAAAACAAACAAGGTATTGCCCCTATCAAGCTGCAAACCGATGAGTAATTGATTGATTGATGATGGTGACTAATGATGATAGTGTTGTCATTGTGGGGAAAGACATATCCCTAGATCAACACAAGGATGACTAACTATTTGACTGATTGACTTTGATTGATTGGGTTTACAACAAGATTAGGATCAAGACCAAAGGATATGATTGGATAATTTGGCAAGATTGATTGACTTGATTGGTATGGACTAAGGATTGACTTGCATTTGGACTATTGTTTGGAATGACTAAAGATGATTTGACATGGATGAGAGGATGTGATGAATTGAGTAGAAGAATTGATGTGATTGGGATAATTTGAAGACTAATTTGACATTGTTTTGGCAATTTGACTGATTTTGACTGGATGACTAATTGGACTATGTTGTTATTGGTTCATGATTTAAATGTTGATGTTTAAAATGACTATGTTTGACTTATTTGACTGATGTGACAAATGTTGACTTTGTTTTGGGATTTTTGAGAATTATTTGGATGTTTTGTGTTTTTGGATTTTTGACATGTTTTGATTTTTTTTGGATTTTTGACATCTTTTATGATTTTTTTTGGATTTTTGAGAATATTTTGAGGTGTCAATGGATGAAAATTTAGGTAGCCTTTGTGCTAGATACCAATGACAAGGGGAAAACCAAGTCTAGGTGCAAGGGTGGGTGATAGGATAAGGGATAAAAGGCTCATGATAAATGGATGGATGTAAAGGATGTATGCATCATAAGAGAGCAAGGATGTGATCTCCAAAGACTATGTCGCATAGGAATGACATGCCCAATTCTAGGTACAAGACTTAGGATTTTTCATGACAAAGATGATGACAATAGGATAATGATATGATTGGTTTAGATAGGATGAGGTATGTCAAGAAATACCCAAAACATGTTACAACATTTTTCCCCTATATCTTCATCAAGATCAAAAGGAGAAGGGTGGATAAGTGGACCCAATATGATAGGTAGGTATGATGGCTAAGATGGTAGGTAGGATGGAAATGATATGACATAAAAATGATAGGTTGGATAGATAAGACATTGTGCCCCCAAGTGTAAGTGACATAGAAGATCAACCTACACATGACGCCTATTTGCCAGGTTTTCATCATGGTACTTATCCAAGGCGCCTGTTTACCAGATTTTCGCCGTTGGACGAAGGGATTTCTCTTTACTTTTTTTTTTTCTTTTTTGACCTTTTTTTTTTTTGACTTTTGGGATAGGGGAATATGGATAGGAGGGACTCAAGTGTCTAGTTCCATGAAAGGTGATAACCTCACTAGAGATGGATGTCATTGCATGGATCATGTCAAATGCCATTATGCCCATAGATGTTGGTAAGGGATGACATGAAATGGAGATGGATTAGGTAGATGATGGATTATGATGTGGATTATGTAGGGAAGATAGTGGATTATGTAGGACTTATGCAAAAGATGAATGGGGAGGCTTAGCCAAAAGCATGGACCATAGGAAGGTGGTGGGGGAGATATGTAGGATAATGAGTGAAGGGTGATGGAAAGATAGAGGTATGTTGGAATGGAATCATGACCAATGGTTGCACACACTATGATAAACATTGAAGCTTTTGATGTGGACAGGGTGTAGGAAGCAATGGAGATGTTTTCTTAGGAGATGGTGGATGAAGTGCTTTAGGCACCCACATAGACTTAGTATTTTTATGGCTTTTATTTGTCTTGTGGGATTTTTGTAATTTTTGAATGGAATGTGCATTTTTGATGGGAGGGGATGGTTGGGATTTTTGTGACATGGATGCCTCATTTGACTTGATTTCTTTTTGCTTAGGTACCCAAACTATTTTGTTTTTAGACTTTTCTTTTGAAGGTATGGGCTTATATAGCTTTTTAGATGTACTTGGCTTTGACTTTTTGAAATTGTATTCTAAGGCATTAAGACCTTTAGAATTTTTGACTTTATAAATAGAGGCATCCAAATTTTTATTTTTGAATCCCATGGGGTGGATGGGTTGAGTGGAAGCTTTATGTTTACACAATGTATGCAATTGTTGGTCATGACTAGGATATTTAGGGTATTTATGAATGATTGGAATATTAGGTGTTGGAAGCAATGGTGGAAAAGTGGATGGAGGGATATTAGGAGTTGGAAGTAATGGTGGTAAATTGGATGGAGGAAGGTGTATGGTCACATGCTTTTGACACTTGTAGGATGATGGAGAGGGGACGGCCATGTATGTTTTGGGGGTATGATAGGGCTTATAATGGAAGGGGGTGGACTTAGGAGACATGGGGCAAGTACCGACATCTTGAGATTGGTGTCCTTGGGGTATGCAATGGACAATGGGACTAGGTGTAGGTGGAACACTAGACACGAGTTCCTTATTGGAAAGACCAAGTGGATATGATGGAGGACTTTCAATGGGGTTGATAGTGGATGATGGAGGATTTAAAGGATCTTGAGTATGTTCATTTAGATCCACATTATTGGTTTGATCTTCTATACTAGCTTGGGAGGCAAGTGTCTCATCAAGGAAAGTGGATATTCGAAGGTCATGGATGGTGCTAGATGGAGGGTGTATAGGAGTAATTTGAATATCTTTCTCATGGACAGGTGTAGGATCAAGTTGCTCATGGATAGGCTCTTCATCATTATAGATATCATCTTGATCATGGAAAAGATAAATGTTATGAATAGGTTGGATGAAAGTGATTTGATCTTGATTAGGACTAGGGCTTGATGTTTCCACATGCTTAGGAGTATTCTCTTGACATGCCTCTTGGGTTGCTTGAATGGAAGTGCAAGGGGATGACTCTTGAATGGGATCGACATGTGCTAGATGGTCAACAACATAGGAGCATGAAAGAGGGTGACTTGGACTTACGAGGGGGGAATCTTGACTTGGCTCAAGGGGTTGTAGATGGCATGGTTGACTTGAAGGACTTGGCATGATGTTTGAGGACTCTTTTGTATGTTCAAGTAGACGAGTTGAATGACATGGCAACAATTGATTCCTTGCTAGTAGCCTTTGGGTCACATCCTTTGTAGGTGAATTGGTGGATTTATGTAATGCCATCAATTTATGTTTTAAATATCTAAATGTAAGGCATTGAGTTGATGGAGGATTAGTTGATGGTGGGTGTAATGAAGATTTTGATGGGTCAGAAGGTGGAGATGCCAATGGATTAGGACTAGGACATGGTGGATTAGGGATAGGCATTTGATTCGATGGTGGTAAGGGTGTATGGACTAGATTGGTGTTCCCCTTGTCAAAGGTGGCATTAAGACTTAAAGGATCTAGATGTTGTTGCCAAGGTGGACTTGGGATCCTATATTCTTGTTGTGATATGGGTGGATATGTTGATGTGGAATTCACATGGAAGGTAAATGGGTTTTGTTGGCATGATGATGAAGGTGACACATAGGATTGTGGTGGAATTTTTTGAGGTTGGAATGGTGTTTGGACTTGTTGTGGTATGATTTGTTGTTGTGATGATGATGAAGGGGTTGAATAGGATAACGACTGTTGAAAGGTTGATTGATGTGGATAAGGGTTGACATTAGAAGAGTTGTGATAGGTTGATAAGGGGAAAGTTGATATGTGGATGGATGAGGTTGATATGATGATATAGGTGACACATAGGATTGATGTGAAATTTGTTGATGTAGTGATTGGACTTGATAATGTGCTTGTTGGAATTGACCATTGGCCATGAGGTATTGGATTTGTGCTATGAATTGTTGCATTTGAGGTGATTGGTTTTTTTGAAGTTGCTAGATCATGTCATGGACTCTTTGAATGATTTGTTGTTTTAAAGGTGATTGTCTTGTTTGAGCTTCATGAAGCATGTGAATAAGCTCTAGTGCTATGTCTTCAAATGTTGTCATGGTGTAAAATGATGTTGATTGGAGTAAAGAGATGATGATGATTAGGATATGATGTGGAATGACAAGATTAGATGACTTGGACGATGTGGAAAATTTTTATTGGAAGTTTGACTTGGGAAATATCAAACACAAGATTTTACATGTAAATGCATAAACACCCACACCAAACACAATGATAAATTTTTCTTTCAAGACTAAATGTTATGATTAATCAAACACTTGAATACACAACAACAAGTCCTATGACTAGTCAAGTGGGGTATGGCCAATTAGGTCTCAAGCTAGATTGCACAAGGTTGACTAAGGAAGAATTTGAAAGAAAAATCTTGCTAATAAGCCGGGAGAGAGGGGTAACCCACCCTTCACCTTCACTTCCCAAAGGTATAAAGTTCTTTGGGGCTTAGCTTAGAGTGACAAGATTTCAACTCCCAAATGAGTGTATCTTTAGATTCACACTCGATTGAGGTCGTCCCTTGGAGGGGTGTGTGCTCCAAGCAGGCCTCCTAAAAAGGGTATGACAAAAGCAAACCAAGTGAGGTGTTTTGGAGGACACGCACACTTGATTCACACTCAGAGTGATTAATTTCCCTTAGAAATGAAATGTTTGTATGCAAACAATAGAAGCACTTGTTCTTTTTAACCCCAATTCAAATGTGTAGGAAGACAATGGTTAATTTTAGACCTAATTTTGATATGTGATTGAAGACAAAATTCATTTTTAAGAGCCCAAATCTAAATGTGTGACAAACAGGATTAAGAAATGGAAGATGGAATATGTGCTCCTGATTATTCGCTTTCCAATTTGTTGTGTATGAATGATATTTTTGCCACTAAAGCTCCTTATGATCACCTACAAAATCAAAAGAAATAATATTATAATGCAGCCATGAAAAAAAAAAAACTCATTAGAAAATTGCAATTTTAGATACATATTTTTAACATAGCCGAATTAGATTCGATTATTTGAAGACATTATTTATCTGAAAAATACAAATAAAAGAAGAGACTGATATTATTTTTTGGAGAGCTTTCCAGAAATGTAAAGAAGTCAGAAAAATTCCCTATTTTGTGCCCAATATTAATTTTTTATGAAAAATTATAAAAAAATTATAAAAACTACAAAACAGCTCCAAAAATTCTGATTTTTTGATTGAAGTCGTATTCTGTCATTCCAAATCTACAAAAAAAAAATTGTGATCATATCTATAACCGTTTGTGAGATATAGGTAAATATGTGTGAAAACCCTAATTTTAAAAGATCTGTTATTTGACTGATAATTGTGCATCCAAATTTGAAAGATAAAGAACAAACCCCTATTAAAATTTAGAGAGATTTCCAGAAATGTAAACCTATCTAAAAAAATTTGATACTTTTCTCTCAAAATTAATTTTTTATGAAAAATAGAAAAAAAATTATAAAAAAATCAAACCAGCCCCGAAAAATCTAATTTTTGGAATGGAAGCTCTAGATGTTGTCTTCAATCTGCAAAAAACAAATTGTGAAAAAAAAAATAGCCGTTTGAAAGTTATGGTTGAATCTTTGGAAACTAGGGCTTTATCCACAATGATGTCAAACCTGCAACAAAAATCAAATAAAACTTGCAACAAAAGAATCCAACTCCAAGATTTCTCAAAATGTGTTAAAATATGTCAGGTTCACCAATGTAAATAGGGAAAAATTCATATTTAATGTTAAAAACTACAAATTAACTAAACCCTATCAAGCACCATGAAGCACAAACTAGAATGAAAATGCAAATAAACAAAGGAAATGCAAACCAATTTTCAAACTGACTGTCTGTCCACTGGTGCTAGCCCGTCAAGATCTGTCAATGGCACGGGTCTGCGTGCCTACCACCATAAATCATAATCCAGGGTCATCCTTGGATCGGCTGCTCCTCCCCTCCAACCCCAGGCCTGGGCCACTAGCCCGTCAATCTGTTGTGTCGCAAATGCCACTGGGATGGTTGGCCCCCACACATACTCTCGGGACGATCTGGCATACTCGGCTTTCCCCACAGGCACACCCTGCTACTCTCTGAACTTCCTAAGAACACGCTGCGGTAGATACATCTCGATAATCAAAGACGTCTACACTGTCCTGCCAATAAGATACCTGTACTGTCTACAGAAACTGAGGTGCTCGGCCTCGTCGTCCCATGCCTCACAGTCTCTGTATGGCCTCCAGATAAATGTCGCCATGGTGTCGATCCTATGCCACCACCAACCGGTCTCACCCATCTGTGTCTGCTGTAGCACACCAACATAGTAGTAGGCATAGGGCATCCCTTCGGCCAGCTGTGGTCTCTCAATGGGAGGGCAGAATATGGCAATGTGCTCCCAGGCCTAGATCATCATCAGTGTCGTCCCGCAGGAGATGCTCTCTCCTCTCCTGTAAGCAACATCATGTAGCTGATGGTAGAGTGTTCCAAGTAAGCAAGGACCCCAAGCGTAAACGGTCATGTCTCATCGCATGCCAACTAGGACGTCTCCCCAACCAATCAGAAATCCATGTCCCCGGCAGTTTGGAATCAAGATACTAGCAATCAGAGTCGCCAAGAAGGCATCGAAGCGACCATAGTGATCCGCCATAAACTCCCACTTGATCTCATAGCCCTGAATGCCCAGTCCAACACCCTGATCTCGATAGTAGGCATGAAAGGTCTACTCGCCATGCCGCAGATCATAGACGATCCGCTCCTCTCGAATAGGTACTCAGAGAATCCGATAGACGTCCTCCAAAGTAATGGTGGCCTCACCTATCGGCAGGTGGAAGGAACAGGTCTCGAAATGCCATCGCTTGCACAGTGCAGTCAATAATCCCCTGTTCACCCAAATGGCGGGCATGAATGCAGCATAGAATAAACTCAGTCACATCAATCACCGCCACTCTCGCGGGCCCAACTGATCGGCGAACCGAAAGGTGGTCGGTCTGCTCTCTCTCATATAAATAGGGGCAAGCTGCCTCTACAAAAAGACGAACAATGCATCAGTATTTTTGGACAACTGTCAACATCATGAAAAGCATCTAAGGATACACAAACATCAAAATCAACTAAAGTCAAGGAAAAAGGAAAATGCGTCGCATTCAAGCAATTGCGTCACAAAAAGTCAATTGCGTCACACCGTACATCAAATGCAGTTAAAAATATCAGATGCGTCTCATTATCTTGTTTGTGTCGCAAAATTTTAATAGTTGCGTTACATTTTGGCGATTGCGTCACAAATTCACAATTGTGTCGATCAAATAATCAAATGCGTTGCAATTTGACAATTGCGGCATCCGAACATTCAATTGCGACACGAAAAGTCGATTGTGTCACAGAAATTGTCAAATGCGGCGCAAACCACCGCTACAGCTTATTTTTTCTTAGCACTTGCGTCGCGATGCATCAAATGTGTCGAACGCCCAGGAAATTGCAGCTTACGCGAATGCATATGCGTTGCAGCGCAGACGTTGACTATCCTAGAAAGCTAAAAATGGCACGCAAAATGATAAAATGACAAAGTAAGTTAAGGGTACATACCGATGGCTCTGAGCCCTCTGGCCGCCTGAAGGTCCTCACGATCTCTCCGCGGTGCTTTGACACTGGAATCACCATCGTCGCTGCTATGCCTTTCGCTCTGAGCTCTCGAATTTCACAAGGTAAATAGTAAAAGTGAATTGACTTTTACCCCTTTGTCAACCTATTTATAAGGTCAAAATGACATTTTCCAAATAAGGTCAATACTGGAGGCTCATTTGACCACCTTTGACTTCCTCGTTAGTTGCTTTAGACATGTCAGAATCCAAAACCGACTGTGCCATTATTTTTTCTGAGCATTAAATTGATTTATCGGGACCCTTTACAAATTTTTTCATCGCCGGCCCAAAATTTGAAAAATTTCCTGAGGGGGCAATGATACTCCGTACCTTCGCTGGGGCATTTTTTTTTTACTTATTTTCTTTGTCACAATGCGACATGCTACATTATGACAAAGAGGGGCAAAATGTAGACACCTAAAAATGACCTAGGCCTGCAAGCTTCATTTTTACCACTTTCATCCTAGCATAATTATGACATTTAATTATGTCCTTGGTCCACATTCGACTATTGATTAAATAATTCATAATTATTTAATTAATTCATGTCATTTATTCTTCATGATTATTAAATAAATAAATTTTATTTATTTATTAAATACGTCATTAATTGTCTAAGTCTTTCCTTAATTAAATAAATTTCTTAATTTATTTAATTCCCCTTTGACATATAATTCTTCCTGATTATTAAATAAATGAATTACATTTATTTATTTAATATGTCACTAATCCTCTTAATTAAATAAATTGATTAATTTATTTGATTATTTAATCTTATCTTCTAAATTAAATAATTAAATTTAATTATTTAATTGCCAATTAATATTCCTCTCATTTTAAATAAATTAAATTATTTAAAATGTCATCACAATCTTAACTGTCAGTCCATTTTGATAAATAATCTGGAAAAGATTATTTATTATCTATCAAAATCCATTATTTTGAATTAATTTAATTCAAAATAGTAATTAATCTTCTAAAAATCAAGTAATCGGGCAGATTCTTGATTTTCCAAATCGAATCTTCAGTCCAGATCTTATCTTCTTGATTTTTCGAAAATCTTTATTTCTTTAATTAATTTCCTCATTTATTCTCCACCGTCGATCCGATTATTTGAGATATTATTCTGACCGTTTGATTAAGGATTTTTCCCTAACCCTAATTAGGGATTCTCATATTTAATCTGGACCTCTCATTTTAGGTTCTCATCATCATTTAATCTTGTCCGTCCACTCAAAATGACATTTTCTATAAAATGGCATTTTCCTCTCACTTTTCGATTACACACACGCACATGTTGACATTTTATATAGACATTCTAGGCATTTATTCACTTGCACATTTATTTTCATAGGAAATTTCAATATTCATTATAGTCATTTGGTCAAATCTTGGCATTTGTTTAGGCATAGGCATTGTCAATCATAGATTTTTAGACATAGGCATTTAGACATAGCATAAATCTTTCAAAGCTTGGTGTAGGACTTAGGCATTTGCAGATTGCTTGCATGACAAATCTGAGGGCAACATTAACCAGCAAGCAAGAAGGTATTATGAAAGGGAATCATGGAAGTCTCGGCGATCAAGTATAATCGTTTGGTATTTTACTTCCTTTGTGTTTCATAAGATCTTTGGGTTTCATTGTCTTTATTGTTTGTTGCTAACACACCTAATCAAACCTAAAAAGAAATCCCTTGATTACAAAACCCTTTTAGGAGGACTAGCTAGAGTCACATAAATGACTGGTCTCTTAGGCCTTTGAGGGGCAGAAGAGACATGGATTACATTTACTGAATCATCACAACTAGTAGAATAACTATTTGAAGACATATTCTCAACATCAATCCAAATAGGATCAAATGTGGAATAATTATTAAAAGAAACATTCTCAACATCGATCCAGGGAGAATCAGATGTGGAGGGAGGTTCATCATTTTCTAATGCATTATCTCTAGAGGAGAGTGCATCAGGACAAAGATGAGATTTATCATTCATAAATGCAAAAATGTCTAGAAGAGAGTGCATCGGAATGAAGAGTAGATTCATCATTCACAGATGCATCATCTCTAGAAGAGGGTGATTCAGAATGAAGAAAAGGTAAGGTAATATTAAGAAAGGTATCAATGATTTCATCTTCTTGTGACAAAATATCCTTCGAAGCCAGAGGACTTTCATGAGAAGGCTCAAAGATACCAAGTGGAATGGGTAAAGCCAAGTCACCATCACATGCATGAAATGGAATATCATTAACATTTTGAACAAAATTAGATACTAAACTAATAAAAGAAGATATTAAATTCATTACTATTTTTTTTTATATTTTCTATGTTCTAGTAATGTGTGGTTTTGGAGGTCTCCGGAGCATAATTTGAGGTCGGAACTTGCGTCGGTCCTCAAAATTCAATTTCCAAAGGTACTAGTATTTCAGGTCCTGAACTAGTTCTCTAGGAGACCTTTCCAACGGTGCAAACGGTTCTGAATTCTGAGCACTGAGTCAAAAGTTATGACCCCGCCAAGTAGAGGTAAATAAATTCCTAGTTTTTTGAAAGATTTCCTCTTCATGTTGGGTTCACCAAAATGTAGAATAGGGGGATTCGCTACTCATGAGTTCTCTTCATTCAAAGAGCCTCACGGGGAAAACTTTCCTAATCTACCTCAGGAAACAGTGAGGAAGTTCGAGAATCAGCAAGAGTAGGTCACAGAGATCTTCTAGACATATTGACAATCTCTTAGCCAAAGGACGACAATGTAAAATATGGATGATAGCATGGCACATTGGCATCTCAGAAGTGCGCTAGCGTCTTGTATGAACCAAAGAATGAGTTTATCATAGAAAATGACAAAGTGGCTACTTCTATTCTAATTACTAAGAATTTCTAGAATACAATAAAGTAATAGAAAGTGATAGAAATAAGATAAAGTAAAGTAGAAAAGATAAAGATAAAGAGGAGAAAGGAAATACTTACAACCACGCAAGTGATGAGGCTTCTAGCATGTGAATGTCTTCAAAACCTGCATGCGCAATAGCTAGAGAGAATGTTGGGGTTGTATAGGGGTTTTCCTCAGTCAAACCCCCATTTTGGTGTTCCCACCTCCATGGATGGCCAAGAAGATAGAGAGAAATAGTGGAATGAAAAAAGTGTGTGGTGAAAGGAAAACCTATTCAACAGTAGAACCCGCACCACCAAGTAAGCGTGTGATAAAAGTAAACCCTGCTTGAGGAGGAGAACTCATATCACAAAAGAGGTGATAAAAGCAAACCCCTCTCGAGGAGGAGAACCCGTATCACCAAGTAATTATGCAATAGAAAAGGGATATGTCAAATCCCAAGACGCTCACAAGCATGAAACAAGGGAAATAGAGTTGCAAGGAGTGTTGTAAAGGGAGTTTGAAAGAGCTTGAAGCTGCTACAACAAGCTGTATGAAGCTATGTAAGTAAGTGATGGAGTGAAGCTAAAAGCTATAATGAAACTAGAGAAGTGCTAGCAAGACTTGGAAGAACTTGGAGGAAGAAGAGCCTGCAAATTAAGTGAAAAGATGACATTTAAGGAAAGAGAAGAAGCTTCTTGGGCCGTTTTCAGGCGTTCCTTGCCATTACCACCTACAAAACTTGCTGATAAGTGGAAAACATGCATGGAAATGGTTGTTTGAATGTTGAAACGTTGCAAGACACTAGCGCCCCGCGTGGACATCTGTGCACCGCGCTAGTGTCCAAACACGCCATGATACAAAATGACGAAAATGGGAAAGTGACAAAGTTTGAGGCAAAGCTGACACATAAGGGTAGTTGTTGAAAAGGGGTGTTGGAGCATCGTGAGAGGAAAAAGGTTGATACAGAAGCTAAAATGATCCTACTCAAGATGCTAATGGAGCGGACACTAAAGCAGGTGCAAACATGTATGTGAAATTGTGAGGGGTGCAATTTTATGCCTATACAACTTCACATTGCATAACTAACAACTAGATGCTGATAGATGAAAAAATTTCAATTACAATATAGTTTTTACAAAGTCAACCTAAGCAGTTATGTAATTACTTCACATTGCATAACTAATAACTAGGAGCAGTTGTCAATTGCATTTGCTTGTCATGGAATTCTATGAGACCACATTTCTTTGAGTCATTTTTTCAAACAGTTCAATGCCTTGTCTATGCTACCACATTTTTCATACATGTCTACCAAAGCTTTTTATCAAGCAGATCACTGGCTTGTTGTTATGGCTAAAAGCCTAAAAAAAGTTCTTTCAAACAAGCTATGGATGCTTGGAAAAATTCTATCAAAGCATAATAGTAAGCAATAGCATAGACAAGGAAATGAACTATTTGAAAAAATGCCTCAAAGAAATGAGGTCTCATGGTGATGGAATGCCATAACAATCAGAAGAAATTTTTATTCTCATGGCATTCCATCATCATGAAACCTCATTTCTTTGAGGGATTTTTTCAAATAGTTGACTTCCTTGTTGATTGTCATGGCATTCCATCACCATGAGACCTCATTTCATTGAGGCATTTTTTCAAGCAGTTCACTGCCTTGTCTATGCTACCACATTTTTCATACATGTCTATCAAAGCATTTTATCAAACATTTAATTGCCTTGCTACTATGGCTAAAAGCCTAAAACAAGTGTTTTTGAACAAGCTATGGATGCTTGGAAAGAATCTAACAAAGTATAATAGTAAGCAATAACATAGACAAGGAAATGAACTATTTAAAAAAAATGCCTCAAAGAAATGTGATCTCATGGTGATGGAATGCCATGACAAGAAAATTGCTATAGATTGTCATGGCATTCCATCACCATGAGACCACATTTTTTTGAGGCATTTTTTCAAATAGTTCACTGCCTTGTATATGCTACCACATTTTTCATACGTCTACTAAAGCATTTTATCAAACAGTTCACTACCTTGCTGCTATGGCTAAAAGCCTAAAATAGGTGCTTTCAAACAAGCTATATGGATGCTTGGAAAATGGTGCAAGAGCACCTTGGAAATAGAGGACTAGTTGATGGTTAGTTGATGCAACCAAGGATGGAAAACCACTCACTTTCACAATACAAGGGATTCCTAACTACCTTTCTTTTTACAAACTCAATTTAGACTTATTTTCCAATCTTTCACCTAGACAAGCTTGTAGGTCAACAACTCCAATTTTCTCAATAACTCTCAGATCTCTTTAACAAATCCTACAACTAATCATCATTATAGACACCCATTTTAGTCTCCTTCAACATACTTCCAACTCACATAGGACTCCTTTGGAACAACTTTCACAAATCATGCAAACTACGCTGCTCAACCTAACCAAATAGGCTAAATTTCCAAAGCAACCACCCTTGGAACACTTCATAGACCTTAAAAATTATTGGGGAAGCACTAAACAGATGAAAAAACCTCAAATTTTCCTATTTATCCTCTAGAACTTTCCCTCTAAGACCCTATTCCACAAAACCCTCAAATTGCTCAAATTTGGCAAGGGTTTATTGAGAAACCTACTTACAGACTTCCCCAGACTTTACCACCAACTCCAACACCCTTGAATAACCTTTAACAAGATTAAAATAACAAGAAAAGTTATTTCCCTCAAACAATTCACACTTTTACCCTCTCTAACCTCACATTTTCATGCAAAAACACCTCAAATGCCATTTAGGGCATCACCAAAAATCTTAATCTTGACCTCCCCTGCACAAGAAATAATGAAAACATGTTTATCTATCCTAACTAAGCCTATCCAATAAGTTACAACATTATATAGTGGGTGGAAGAATGGACTCAAACCCTTGGAACAGGGCTCATAGACCGACCTCCAAAAAAATGCCTCTTAAATGCACAAAATGAATGAAATTACTTCAAACCAAGTTTTTGAAGAATTTAACTCTACTTCCCACCATTTTCCATTAAAATAAATCACAACCACACTTTATGGAACCGTACAGTACCAAGAAACTTCAAGAATTTTTGAAAAACACAAAAAATTGCATGGAGATAACAAGATTTTATTGATTCTCTTTCAAACTTGGTTTCTCCAACATAAAACTCAAACATAAGAGGAATTTTTAAACATTAACTACACCAACTACCATCCCACAACTGACTTCAACCAATTTTTAAACTCCTTATGGCCATTGGAGTACAAAATTGCACCTTTTACATATTTTGTTGACAACATTTTTGCTCATTTTGCATTATTTTGAAATTTGACCCTCCTAGACTCCTAAAACATTAGAGATGGTCTAATTAGACCTTATTGAATCCAAAAACATAACCACACACTAAAAAAATGACATTCAACCTATATCTTGACAACTTTTTATCAAACTTGACAACTTTTCCAACAAGATTTACAACTTTTACAATATGGTCTCACAAGACCCCACAATTTCCAATTACATCAAAAATGGACATTAATAACCTTATTTAGACACAAAACACCTAAACAACTCATAATACATCACCAATACCCAACTCTTCATGTAGCAACTAGAGAAAATTCATTGAAATAAGTAGGTGCTCCTACACCATTAGTGAGTCAACTTTTGAGTTTTAGTTTTATTGTGTGTTGTTAATAAGGTATATTAGACCAAAAAATATTGTAATAAATGCCTTATAGGGTCAGTTAGTCATTTACGAGTGAAATTTGGCAGTTTTTTGAAAAGATGCTAAAAATAGTATCAATGTTGCTTTGTTCAACTTGTCAACTTTGCATGTTAGAGGAGGATTAATGCTCTCCCACTAAAATTATTGCTTGTAACTGATGTAATATGGTGGGAAATATGTTTAAAATCCTCTGACTGATTCAAGGCATGAACATTGAATGATTTTGAAGTGAATAATAGAAGTTTTCTCAATTTTTCTACAAAATTTGTGTGTTTTCATAACTTGTCGAGCTCAGTGTGGTTTTGTATGGAAGATTTACACCAAAAAATAATTGGGATTAGATATATATATTTCTTAGCTTTCATTTTATTCTTATTTTTCTTTATTTCATTGGAAATTGAATTAGTTCTAAGTATTTTTCTGTCAAGTGGTCTGAAACCCTCATTTTCAAGGGTTGAGATTAGTAAAAATGTAAAATCTCATCATTCCACCATTTGAGTTTTGTGAAAACTAGTGGAATGATGCTTTTTGGGGTTTTTTATCATATTTTTTTGGTTGTAGGGCTAAGAAATTACATTTCATGGATTTTTGATCTAGCCAGATAGCTTGATTTTCTCATGTGTTAAGCTAGGAAATCAAGAGAATAGCATGGATCAGCAACCCTTTTAGAATTTTTTTTCAAAAAAATGGTGTATTCCTATGTTTTTCCACCCAATTATTCTATTGGTGAAGTTATTTGGAGTCTTTGAGTTAATTTGAGCACACCTCCTTTGTAAAAGTGACCTATTTAGGCCTAATTACAATGTTGTAAGTCAGATTAGGCCAATTTGTTCCAAAGTAACATCATGAACCTTTTTGATATATTGAAATATGTGTTAAAGATTGCTCAAAAAAAAAAATTCCTATCTTTAGTCCATCATCTACAATGGAATTGAATGAAAACTAGGTATAGGTGCCCTAGTTGGTGAATAGCTTAAATGGTGCAAAACCCCATTGTTGGGTTTGAAGCCTTCATCAAAGTTTTAAATTGTGTTAGTTTGAGTTTTTGTGACATTTTCCACCCTTGTACTTGCATCATAAAATATCTATAAAATCATAATAATAAGCAATAGCATAGACAAGACAATGAACTATTTGAAAAAATTCCTCAAAGAAATGTGGTCTCAATGTGCTTGTCATGGCATTCCATCACCATGAGACCACATTTCTTTGAGGAATTTTTTCAAATATTTTACTTCCTTGTATTTTCTACCACATTTTTCATACATATCTACCAAATCATTTTATCAAACAATTCATTGTCTTGTTGTTATGGCTAAAAGTCTAAAATAGGTGCTTTCGAACAGGCTATGGATGCTTCGAAAAATTCCATCAAAGCATAACAATAACCAATAGAATAGAAAATGTAATGAACTGATTGAAAAAATGCCTCAAATAAATTAGGTCTCATGGTGATGGAATTCCATGACAATCACCATGAAACCTCATTTCTTTGACGCATTTTTAAAAAAAGTTTGTCTATGCTACCACATTTTACATACATGTCTACCAAAGTGTTTTATCAAATAGTTCTCTTCCTTGCTACTATGGCTAAAATCCTAAAAAAAGTGATTTTGAACAAGCTATGGATGCTTGGAAAAATTTAATCAAAGCATAATAGTAAGCAACAAGCTATGGTCTCATGGTTTTTTTCCACGCAAAAATTAGTGTTGGAGTTCAGTTGGAGGCTGAAAATTACTTGTAAGGGCATAAATAAATATTGTAAACATGACCTCAGGGTTCGATAATTTAGTTAGCTTTCAAATTCTTTTGGCTTGGTCAAATTTTATGGAGATTTGAATAAGTTATGGTAATTATACCATTGATAGCCTGGAAGCTATTTTTTTTTGCAAATTTTGTTTTGCAACTTGTACGACCAAACCGATTGTTCCAAAACATCTCGATGGATAAATTTAGGTTAGGTATGGTCCCCTTTCACACCCAAATAGGCCGAAGTAATCTAAACTACATTCAATCAATGAAATCCCTTAAGAGTCCAAAGTGCAAACGGGCAGCAATCTTTGACGGGCTATTACTCGGAAATCATGATGCCTACAAACTTTTTTTATGAGGCTACAAGATCATGTTGGGCCCCTCTACAATAATCTCTCTTATTTTTTGCTATCTTAGAGGAATTTTCTAGTGGTGATGAGTTTTCAGTTGAGGGAATAGTTGTCAAATGCAAGCAGTGTAAAGTTGCAAAGTGGTGCAACTTTCATTCTGCAACTCCTATGACCAAACGGACTATTCAAACACATCTTGATGGGTAAAATTACACTAGGGATGGTCCTCTTTTCACTCAAATATGTTGAATCACTCTGAGCTACATTGGACCGATGATTTCCCTTAAGAATTTGAAGTGCTAAAAGACAACAATCTTTGAAGGGTTATTTCTCAAAAACCATGATGCTTAAAGACTCTCCATCTAAGGATATGAGATCATGTTGGGACCCTCTAAAATAACCTCTCTTGGTTTATGTTATCTTGGAGGAATTTTCTCGTGGTGACGAGTTTCAGTTGAGAAAAAAGTTGTCAAATGTAAGCAATGTAAAGTTGCAAAATGGTGCAACTTTCATTCTGCAATTTGTATAACCAAATGAATTGTTCCAACATGTCCATATGGGTACTTTTACACTAGGGATGGTTATCTTTTCCACCCAAATACATTGAATAACTCTAAGTTATATTGGACTGGCAATTTCCCTCAAGAGTCTAAAGAGCTAAAAGATAACAATCTTTGAAGGGCTATTTCTTGAAAACCGTTATGCTTATACACTATCCATCTGAGGCTATGGGATCATGTTCGTGCCCTCTATAATAACCTCTCTCAGTTTTTTCTATCTAAGAGTTTTTTTCCTATGGTGATGAGTTTTTAGTTGAGGAAAAAGTTGTCAAATGCAAGCAATGTAAAGTTGCAAAGTGGTGCAACTTTCATTCTGCAACTCTTACAACCAAATTGACTATTCCAACACATCTGGATGGGTATTTTTATGCTAGGGATGGTCCTCTTTTTCACTCAAATATTCCAAATCACTTCGAGCTACATTGGACCGGTGATTTCCCTTAAGAGTCCAAAGTGCTTCAAGGTAGCAATTTTTGAAGGGCTATTTCTCAAAAAATGTGATACTTACAAACTCTTCATTTGAGGATATGGGATCATGTTGGGACCCTCTATTATAACATCTCATTTTTTTCTATCTCAAAGGCATTTTTTCGTGGTGATGAGTTTTCAGTTGAGAAAAAAGTTGTCAAATGCAAGCGGTGTAAAGTTGAAAAGTGGTGCAACTTTCATTCTGCAATTTATACGACCAAATGGACTATTCCAACATGTTTGGATGGGTACACTTATGCTATGGATGGTCCTGTTTTACACCTAAATACACTGAATCACTCTGAGCTACATTGGACTAGTGATTTCCGTTAAGAGTCCAAAGTGCTAAAAGGTTATACCATCTATTGTATAGTATGTAGTTTGATGGTATGGCAATGGTAGAAGTTATTAGGACTATATAAGGTGACTATGTGGGTTTAAAAAGTTGGATAGGTCTATAGTTGAGTTGGTGAGTTTCCATTCATGGAAAAAATGAGTGAAATTAGGTGAAATATGGTGGTTACAACATGCTAATGTCAATGAAATGTGGGGGTAGCAAGATTTAACATTGGATCAAGCTTGTGTCAGTCCTAATAGAAATTTTTGATGAGTTTATAGGGTGTTGAAAGGTTGGAAACATTGATTTCCTTAAAAACCTCATGAAAGTTACTAAAAATGAGGGTTTGTTGAAATAGAGCTTTAGAAAACATATCTCACCATAAAAATTATGGTTTTGGTAGTTTGGTAGGATTTTTAATTCTTCACCATTGAAATTTTAGGTTTGGGAAGTGTTTAAATATGAGTCTCTTTGTAAAATGGGCCTATTTTGGGGTCTTGAACAACAAAAGAGTGTTAGTTTGAAGCCTTTGTTTCAAAGGAACCTACTAAAGTTTTGAAAGTGTCAAGGTTTGGTTGGTTGAGCTATTCCTTGGTGTGAAAAGTGAGTAAAAGAGGTCTACAAACCTACTAGGAAGAGTAACCATTTTAGTGAAGTTGCACCCAAGTTTGGGTTTGAGGATCAAATTGGAGTTTGAATCATCTTGAATTGTAATTGTGTTGTTTAAAGCCACCTATCTCTTGCATCATAAAACTCTTACCCAATGCACTTGAACATCATGCACATCCAAATACCATGTTTCCACTTTGCTAGAAAGCATCCAAGCATCCAATCGGTGGAGTAGTGTTGAATTGTTGATTAGAATCTCAAACCCCAAAATGGAGGTTTTCAAACTGAGTCACTATAAATATCCTACCAAAACTTTTATTCTTGATGAAATGACCTCAAATCTCTTTCAAAAGAGATTTAACTCCTTACTCTATAAGATCAAATTTTTAAAATAATATAGATAACTTATTAAAAAATTTATGTCAAGTTGCCTAACTCTAATTTTTTTGAATCTCCATTGCCACTTAAGGGCCTATTTTTTCCACGATGATCTTGCACATACCCATTCACTTCCTTTTCTAACTTCTCCTATAGACCAATAGAATAATCCTTAAAGGAATCAAGGAGCAACCTCAGTTGTTGCACACCAGATAAAGAGTTGTCAACATTTGCACCTGAGAAGATTTCATGTAGCACTTTCACCACCTCATCTATCATCTCAAAACTCTTCTAGTGAGTTTATAAAATATCCTTTCTCATGGAGGTATGAAATGCATCACCAAATTGTATCTTATTCAAGGGAAATATTTTGTCCATGTCAACCTATCCTTGATACATAGGAATTTGTAGTAGTTGTGCGGACACCACTGATTGGAACTGAAGTTTCATATCTAGTAAACTCTTCAAGGAATCCCCAAAATATTTAGAGGATTCACCAACCATTTGAATGATTCTCTCTTCCTTTTTATCTTTCTCCTTCTCTCTGTTGTCGGAGCAGTCTTATGCGCTCTTCTCTTCCTCTACAACTTTCTCACCATCTAGAGGAAGAAATTTCATTCTTCTATAATTGATGTAAAGAAGTTTTGGTATATTATAAATGTTTATGATTTCAATCTTATATGAAATTGGAAATCAATCTTATGACATTACATTTTCAAATAACTAGTAATAATTGTTAAAAATAGAATTTAGAGTGTTTTTCTGTATCATGAACCACTAGGTTTGTTACACACACAAAATGGTCTAATAAAATATGTATTTGAATATTTTCTCATCTTTGTCTTCATATAAATTTGTTATGGTGGTTTCCAGGGACACCATTAAGTAGATTGATAACACAATGTTTGAGTGTGTTCTGCTAGGTCAACCTAATTTAATGTGTTAAATTACCAATGTCAAAATATATTGAAAACAATATATAAAAACATGCAAATATTCTATATGATGACATTAAAGATTTAATTCCATTATTTCGAATTAGAATTGAAGCGCTTCCTAATTATTCTTCCTATGAAAGTAAGTTCACATTAAATGTTCTTAAATACCATGATATAGCAACATGTCATGCAAATTTATGTCAAGTCAACTTATCACAACTAGTATAAAGGGGCAAGAAAGTTAGAATTTGAATACTTGATTTTTTGGTTCATTCTCATATTCCTCATTATTGAGCCATGTTGAAGGTATTATAATTATAAATGAACCTTGCAACTACAATAATGATTTTGAAGTAGAAAACAAATAAATGAAGGTGTAATAATAATAAACAAACAATAAATGTATAAAATTTAATATAAAAAAAGATAAATTAAAATTAATAAGGATCAAGTACTTAAATATACTACTCAATATAATATTACATTAAATCGATTCCATCAAAATATAAGTATATTGATTTCACCATTCCTTTTACAAATTATAATTATAATAAAACTAAAATAAATATTTAAAAGAAATATTTTTTTATATTGAAACAATTCAAAGAAAATAATATACATAGAAGGAAAGCAATCAACAAACTATTAAGAGGAACAAAAACCATAACACTGAAGATTATCAGAGCAAAACAACAAGCCCTCAAACAATTAGCCCATAGCAAGATTAAAACAAGAATTAGAACCAACCAAAAGCCCAATGAAATAGACTATTAAAAAAAAAGCATTATGAAACTAAGAAACAATATTAAATTATTGAAAACAAACACTTAAAAATTACTTTTATCCCTTATACTTTCCTTAAAAAAATTTAAAAAAATTTAATCATAACAAGTATTATTTGACTAGGTATCCCTTACACTTCCTTAAACAAAATTTAAATAATTTTAATCATAGCAAGTATTCTCTGACTAGGTATAATATCATCATTCTCTAGCCCAACATTTGATCATATTTATTAATTAAAATTCATATTATAACATCTACCTTTTACATAGCAAGCATTATATATTCATTTAATCATTTTAGGGGAGAGGATTTGGTAATTGAGTGCCCTAACTTTACACTTCTCAAAATCTTACGTGAAAATTTCAAATCACTCCCAATTTTTTACAGTAGCGTACTTGACAAGTCTCCTCCTTATAACTAAGGTTTCAAGGCCGCATCATCAAATATGATGCCACATCAACATGCATTTTGTTGAGGTTTCCAAAAAGGACCAAAAAAAGTGAGACCAATAGTTGTGTAGTAAATTATGTTTAATTGGTGTGCTGATGTGGCATCACATGATTTGTTGTTTTTTAAATATAAAGAATACATTTCATTCAATTATGGGTAGTCATCATCAACACTAACAAATTTAAAGTGGCAACTATTTATCCAATAGTATTAAAACTAGGAATTGCACCTTGGTGTGCAATGGGTACGCCGAAGAGGTGTGGAAGGTCAATTTGGTAAAAAATGTTTTTGGTACTCTTGTTTGGGTACATTTGTGTAGTACATGAGATCAATTTTAGAGTAGAAGAAAAATATGGAGAGCACATTATATAAAGTTGTCCAAGTAATAACAGACAGTAATACCTCCAATCAATATGAATTCATCTTAGTCAATGAAGATTGATTTTGAGATATTGTATATTCATCTATATCACAATGAGTATCATATGTTAATTTGGTATCAATTGAATCAATGGCATCAGCATATGCTATGGCCTTCTACTGTTTCAGCAAGTAACTTGTTGCTCATCTCTTTTTTTGTAATTAGAATGATATGCCTCATGTATCTCTTTGCTTAGGTGGATGAAGCCCTTGATTGACAAGGTCTTTTATCATTCAAAAAATCCATATCCAGATACCCATGAATGCTTTGTTTGCATGTTTAAACTGGTCTAGCATAGCCTGTGATTCGTTGAACAACATTGTTTCCATCACATTTGTCAACAAGAATTTGGAAGGAGTCATTTCCCATGCCATTGCAAATATCTCACCAAGTTCAAATTGAGTCACAAAATGTGCAGAATATTGCCTTCAAATAAAAAAGGGGTTGTTTATGGTTACTAGTCATGTTCTTTGGCTTGTCTAATGCATCTATTACTTTCATATGAATGATGAATGGCATACTCAAGTCTTTTAGTAATTCCTTGAACATTATTGTTTATTTAACTTAATTGAACAATGTTTCCTCCTTCTCTGAAACTTAGCCATCTTCAACACCTTTAGATTAGGAATACTACTTTAACTTATTTAACTTAATTGAACAATGTTTCCTCCTTGTTCTTTGAAACTTAGCCATCTTCAACACCTTTAGATTAGAAATACTACTAAAAAATGCAACCATATTATGTTTGCTTACTCACCTTTGAGTTTGACATGAATCATTTAAGTGATAGCCACTTTGACAACAATTTTTTCCTTGGCTTTCCCCATTCTACTATGGTAATAACAACTTTGTTCTTTGTTGTGGTTTTGTTAAGATAGGGCACCATTCAAGACTAGTTTTATCATTACTAAATTGCAACACACCTTAACTCTAATGCATTTTTCATTGCCAATGTTTGACCTATTTTCACCACTTTTGTATATGACTTCTTGCTCCTTAATGCCACCCAAGGATTCACCACATCCTCGCTACTTAGCCTCTTCTTTGTTAAGCTTATTTTCATTTGCAATTTTACCACTTTTTATAAGCATGAAATTAGATGATTTTTTTCTTGTTTTGTTTGTTTATCCTTGCCATTTTTTCTTATGTTGATAATGACACTTGAAGAGACACTGAATTAGCTCCATTTGCCAACCTTGACTATCTCAAACTCCACTTAGTTATCTTCATCTCCTAATCCCACCACTAGAGCTATCTTCAATTAGAAAACATTTTCAATTGTCACATGGGTGGCTCAATCTTGAAAACATTATAAAAGGCATGTTAGTTGAAATTTGAGACCAAGATGAAACCATCTTGCAACTTGACATGGGAGATTACAATGTGACAAAAAATAATTAACTATAGGCTAATTTCATGGTTATCATAAATGTTCCAATTTGGATCAATAATGAAGTTGCTATAAGAAACTTGTCCTAGACTAACTTGTCTTTTCTATCAAAGAAACTATCTTTGGTGACTAAGGTGAATTCATATTGATTGGAGGTATTCCTATATGTGGGTATGAAACTGTGAGAAAGAGAAAGAAAATGTGTCATTCCACTTGGACAACTTTATATGATGTGCTATCCATTACAACACTATAGATAAAGTGCTCTAGATATTTTTCTTCTACTCAAGAATTTACCTCATGTCCCTAAAATTGACCTTCCACACCTCTTTGGCGTACCCTTTGCACACTCTCTCTCACTTAGATCTAAGACATTTAAACCAATGATTTAGCTAGGGAATGATATATTCTACCAATGAAATATTTTTTATAAGCAAGGAAATACTATAGATTAACCAAATTTCCAATAGTGGAAGGAAGTTCACATGTCAGATTGTTGATAGATAAAATGACAATTCATAAACCAGTGTAGTTGATGATGGTGTGAGGTAATGCTACCTTTTAAATAATTGTTGCCCAAGTCCAAATACTCTAGACCGGATATTTTCCCCAAGCTTGAAGGAATGCTTCCTATGAGATTATTGTCAAAGAGAACAAGAGAGGCAAGTTGTGAGGGCTATGTAAGCTGAGGAGGAATGGTCCCATGAAAGGAATTTATATCAAAGACCAGAGAATTTAGATTTGAGATATTTGCAATAGCAGGGGCAATGCCAAGATATGTTTGAAAGTGCTTCATTAACAAAGTTTTTGAGAGCATTCTTGCAAAACCCATGTTATGCATATCTTGCAATCATTGCATTCCGTGAGATGACATATCTTTTGGGAAATTTTATCAAACAGTTCACATGCCTTTTCTATACTTCCACAGTTTGCATACATGTCCACAAGGACAGTTACAATTGTAACATCTGATAATATTCCTCTATTCTTTATACTTTGATGGATGTCCATACCCTGTTCTAATGCTCCTATTTTGGCACAAGCAGGAGAATGCTGAAAAGAGTTTTGGAGTCTAGCTTTACACTTCCAGTTGCATTTGCTTGAAAGCTTCTAAAGCTTTTTTTTTAAATCATTTTTTTAATAACTGCAATCATTGCATTCCATGCGATAACCTCTCTTTGAGGCATTCTGTCAAATAGTTCACGTGCTTTTTCTATGCCTCCACATTTTGTATACATGTATACAAGAGCATTTCCAACTATATTATCTAAAAGAAATCGTCCCAATTTCTATGGCAGCCGATGTTATTAGTGGCAAACAACTTTTGAGTGGAGCTATATTATTAATGATTTTACCAAATTTTACCATTGAGAAGGATGTGAGCAAACATGCATGTCTAGCAGGGCAGTTGCGACTATAATATCTGACGAAGTTCCTGTATCCTTTATGCTTCGATGGATGTCCATACTGTTCCAAAGCTCCCATTTTGCCATGGGCAGGGAATATGCTAGCAAAAAAACTTATAATTGCATTTTCTTGGAAATTTCTAAAGCCTTTTCAATAAATCAAATTTTGTGCATATCCTGCAATGATTGCAGTCCACGAGACCACCTCTCTTTGAGGCATCTTGTCTAACACCAGGGCAGTTGCAAGTACAACATCTGACAAAATTCCTCTATCCTTTATGCTTTGATTGATGTCCATACCCTGTTCCAAAGCTCCCATTTTTGCACAGGAAGGGAGAATCTGAAAAAAATCATCCCACCATGATGCTTTGAAAGATGCCGATACCCTTTTCCAAAGCTCCCATTTTGGCACAGGCAGGGAGGACAATTGACAAAGTTTTAGAGAAATGCTTATAATGGGTAGAGGTGGTGTTGTTACCTGCAGAAGCGCCTGTGAGTCTGTCTTGTGTGGAATCTCTGATATGAATGTTGAGAGTGGCATTCAGAATGGTGGTATTTCTGTCTACATCTACAACTGCCAATTCAATAGCAGTCCTCGCTATTTTACCACTAGTTGTGTCTAACACAATTATAGCACCTATATTTAGTGACGGAACATCCATTTCTCCCATTGAACCCTAAGTAATTATCCTACAACCAAGAAGATCAGAGGCGAAAATGAGAGGCAGTTTACACCCCCGGCCTATCCATCGATTTTGTTTCCAACAAATTAGCAGAAAATATGGGTGCCGATTCTCCTTGCCCAGAATCCCTCCTGCTAAATAGTCTATTTGGGTTTTGGTCCAGCAAAGTATATATATTGAATGCCATCATCTACCAATCAACAGTGAACGAGAAAAAAACTCAGTGAAAATTCAACCGCTCATATGAATTCAATCGTCTTGCAATGCATAGAGACAGCCATCAACCATTGATCGCACAACATAGCTCAGCAAACTTCAAGATTCGCTTTATCATTTTGCATTGATACGGACGGCGCGCCAGCAATGATGAAGGCGCATCAATACCGGCGGGAAAGTAAATCCGGCGAGAGTGAAAAGCGGACGGCGTGAAAAGCGAACCGCGTGAGAAGCGGTGATGGGTAAAAGGTGGACAGAATATCGAACGATGGGCAAACATTCATTCGTCTCCAGCCTTCCGTCTCCGTGGATTTTGAAAATTAGCTTGCTCTATTTCAGAATGGATAGGCCTTCCGTGTAAAAATACTGGACATTAAATCAACAAATATTATAACAATTATTGAAACATACTAAATATAGATAAAAAAATTGCATGCTCTATTTCAGAATGGATAGGCCTTCCGTGTAAAAATACTGGACATTAAATCAACAAATATTATAACAATTATTGAAACATACTAAATATAGATAAAAAAATTGCATGTTGTTGTCTTGTTCTTTCGGGGCCGCGATATCGATGACCAGTTCAGATATTTCAGTTGGTCAATGCACTCATCATGATTTGACGGCAGCGTTGTGAAGTTTCAACACCTGAAACGAGCTTTTGAGTTGGTTTACAATGACAATCGGGGGGCGAAAAGGCGGCTTTAATGGCAGCAGCGTGGAATACAAGACTTTCTCAATACGGAATCATTCGCTAAGCACTTCTAGAAAAAGTAGGAGAAGCTCCTGAGATCCGCCGCTATGCCTTTTTTCGGCGGTTTTAAGACGAGGCAGGTGATGGCTATATTAAGAGAGACCCGAGGCAGGAGAAATCAAAGAAGATGGACAAGGGCAAAAGAAGCATGAGCTCGGGTGATTTGGGCATAGACATAGCCGGCAGCTTCTTCAAGCCGATCGAGGGCGCAGGGCCGCTGCATCTGAGCGGCGGAAACACCAAGATCACGGTAGTGGGCGTCGGCAATGTGGGCATGGCGGTGGCGCAAACGATTCTGACGTAGGAGCTAACGAGCGAGTTAGCGTTGGTGGACATAGACGGGGAGAAGCTGAGGGGGAAGATGCTGGACCTGCAACACGCCGCGGCTTTTTTGCCGCGGACCAAGATCGTGGCGGGTAGTGACTACAGCGTCTCCGCCGGGTCGGACGTCTGCATAATCACGGCGGGTGCACGGCAACGGGAAGGAGAGTCGCGGTTGTCACTGGTTGACCGGAACGTCCAGCTTTTCAAGAGCATAGTTCCGCAGGTTGCCAAGCACAGCCCGGACGCCATCCTGCTTGTGGTGTCGAACCCGGTGGACATTCTGACCTACGTGGCCTGGAAGCTTTCGGGGTTCCCGTCGAATAGAGTTATAGGGAGCGGGACCAACCTAGACTCTTCAAGGTTCTGCTTCATGATAGCCAAGCACCTCGACGTGAACGCGCAGGACGTGGAGGCGTACATTATTGGGGAGCATGGAGATAGTTCAGTGGCTCTCTGGTCGTCCATTAGTGTTGGAGGAATGCCCGTGCTTGGATTTCTGAATAAGCAGCAGATCCCGTATGAGAAGCAACAGCTGGAGGCCATCCACCAGGCCGTTGTTAATAGCGCTTATGAGGTTATCGAGCTCAAGGGGTATACTTCTTGGGCTATTGGCTACTCTGCTGCAAATTTGGTCAAGAGTTTGCTTCGCAACCAGAGGCGAATCCACCCGGTGTCCGTTCTGGCCAAGGGATTTCATGGGATTGAAGAAGAGGTTTTTCTTAGCCTGCCCGCTCTGATTGGTAGACGAGGGGTGCTTAGCGCTGTCAACTTTCATTTAACCGAGGAGGAGGCTCATCAGCTCAGGCACTCGGCCCAGGCCATTCTTGACGTTCAGAAACAGCTCACTATTTGACTATGATGTCGACTGCTTGGGACTATAATTCTTAGTGATAATGCTTAATAATGGGAGAATAAAGTATATTGCTGCCTAGCAAAATAAAAGGAAGAATAAAAAATAGATTTATATGTCTATTATTAATAGGTAAGATTTTTGTTTTCACTTAATGTTGTTGACAGATTTGATTTGTAAGTAGTTTATAATATATGGGACTATTTTATAGTTCTATTATATAAATAGAGTCTAATTGTAGTTCCATACAACCTGTATTAGAATAAAATGGAATATTTTTATATTTTGTTTAGATGTTTCAATTTTGATATTAATTTTTTGGAATTATAATTCTTATTGATAATGTTCAATCGTAGGAGAATAAAGTAAATTTCTACATTGAAGAATAAAAAATAGATTTATTCATATATTCTATTAATAGGTAAGAGACTTATGTAGGTTAATGATGTTAGGCAATTTGATTTATAGATATTTTATAGTAAAGAATTATCTTTGTTGAGATTTCAACTATGATATCGATTTCGTGAGACTAATATTTTGATTAAAATGCTTAATAATGGTAGAATAACATATATTTCTACCTAGCAAAATAATAGAAGAATAATAAATAGATTTATTCATCTATTAGTAATAAGTAAGAGTTTTGTTTTAATTTAATGATGTTAAGCGATTTGATGTATAGGTATTTATAGTAAATGAGACTATTTTATAGTTTTATTAGATAAGTAGAGTATAATTGTACTTCAATATGACATCTATATGAATAAAATCAAATATTTTTATATTTTGTTTTGAGGTTTCAACTATGATATCAATTGCTTGGGATTATAATTCTTATTGATAATGTTTAATCATGGGAGAATAAAGTAAATTTCTACATAGAAAAATAAAGGAAGAATAAAAAGTAGATTTATTTATCTATTAGTAATATGTAAGGGACTTGTTTTTAGGTTAATGATGTCAGATATAGTTTGATATATAGATAGCTTATATTATATGAAATTATTTAAAATTTATATTTGTAGACACCTAAATTTGGACACTTAATTTATCCAAATTTATCCCCTTTCGTCTAAGCATCCCCTTATTTGCATTAATTAAGTAATATCGCTATTATTTAATTAATATCCTTAATTCTACCAAATCCCTAAGGTATTTAATTAATAAATAAATACCTTATCTCTTTAATCTTCTTTTTCATCAAATGAATTAAATAAATATGACATTTATTTAATTCCTCACATGTCACATCCCTTTTTTAATCCTAATTATTCTCCTAATCTCATCATTAGGGATGTGCACATGCCTAATCCTTGATTAGGATGTATCACATCCTCCAACTTTTTCAAGTTTGCCTCTAATTCCCATTAGCCACCTAACCCTCCTCTAATCCTTCATTAACTAGCTTAAGCAACCTCTCAAGAAATTTTTAATTCCTTTTATCCTTCCAAGGAATATTAAATTATTTTTTCTCTTCCCCATTTGATATTTGACTTGTCACATCAAGCCACATGTGAACTCTTCTTAATCTCCCACTTGCCTCTAATATATCATTAATTTGTCTAATCAGGTACTTGCACAACCTTAATCACTTAATTAGGTCAACCTAATCTCCATGTCATTTATGGAATGTGTCCTAAGTCAACCTTATTAAAGGCTTTCTCCTTTTGAAGAAGGCACCCCTTTCCCCATGTCAATTTTTAATTTACATTTGATCCCCCAATGCATTTCAAAGAATTTTAAATTATTTCTCTCATTCCCATGTGGATATTTGAGGAATTTTTAATTCCTCACATGTCCTCTCACCCACATGGGGACAAGGACCTCCTTTATGAGGAGATATTGTCCAAATCCCAAGGTACTATGTAGTACCTCCATATCATGTACTCTCCTTCCAACTCACTTACACATCATCTTTCTCAAGCCACTTCACATGCCACATGTCAAGATGTGAGGGCTTGTGAGTTATCAACTAACCATAGCCCTACACTTTGGCCATGTTTTTTTAATCTCAATCATCCATTTCCCTAGAGAATTCAAAATTCTCTATAAATACCCCCTCTTTTCTCTCATTTTGAGAGGAGATCATTTTGCTAGCCAAACTCTTGCAAATTTTTCATTTGAGCCATACTTAGCATAAATACTTGCATTTGCATCCACTTTCACCCACTTTCCATCTATCTTACAATCCACACTTGCATCTCTTGCCATCAAAGAAGCATACAACATCAAAGATCGAAGGGCCAACCAAAGAACAACTCAACAAAGTAAAATTTTCTATTTTGTTTTGTTAAGTTAATCATTTGCCCAATATTGAGGTGTAGGTTGTTCATATTTGTTGTTTGCACTCTTTTGTTTGCTGCTCATTTGCTAACATGTATTTCTGCCCATTCACAATATTATATAGGTGGAGTCTAATTGTACTTCAATATAAGGTGTATTAGAATAAAATTGAATATATTTATTTCATTTTTAGTTTTAAATTTAATTTGTTAAAATATCTTGTAATCTTTATACAATCAATTTTAATTATAGGTGTTGACACAATCTTCCAATAATAATGTACAAAAATATGTAAAAATTAAAATAAAATAATTGTGTCTTAAAAAAATTATTAATATTTAATTGTGTTAATTTGAACAAGTGTACATTATGTTTTTTCAAAATTATTTAAATATTTTAACTCATAAATAAATATATAAAAATTACAATTCAAAAAAAAAGTGTAGTATTATGGTTATAAGTTCTTAAAGACTATATAAAGTAGCACTTGCACCTAAAGGAGGTTCAGTGATTACACTAATATAAAACTATATGTATGTTAATATGTTAGAGAATATGTGTTTGTGCATGGATGTGCTACAAATTCTAGTTGCATGTTGCTCGATTAAATAATTAATAATAAGTGCTAAATAATGGAATGAAATAAACTTAGATAAATCTATAATTTTTCCTTAAGGAAATTAAGTATTATTTGATTATGAAATATTTGCTTACATATTTAAAACATAGAGCAATACAAATGAAAAAATAAAGTTGTCATCAAATTGACAAAAAAACATTGCACATGGAAATAGAGTGTTCCCATCTAATTGTCAAATAAATATTTATCTAACTTTTATGTGATAAGTGAGATTTTGGAGGCTTTTACCCGATATTTTGGAAGCTTTTACCATTAAACAAAAGCTAAAACTTATTTTTCGATGACTCAACATGGTTTGCAGGCATGAGACTTGTTGCTCAAATCTCACACTATATATGGCTATCAACTAAATTATAATAAATATTCCAATAATATTTTTCATAAGTTCTTGAAGACTATAATATTTTCATAATGTTTTTCATTTGGTGGAATTGTATATTTTTTAGAATTTGTATTGAATGAATATATAAATTTTTATTTTAAAATTTTGTCTATTATAGCTTTATATTTTTAAAATATTTTAATGAATATATTTTTCAAGTTTAAAAGTTTGAATAATTGTTAAATTATGTGTTATGTTTAGCAAATAAAATATATGTATGTTATATTTTAATTCTTTATATTTTATTCACTTTAGTCATATTTTAAGATAAGTTGATTTAGCATTTTATTTTAGTTATTTATGTGTAAAACTTGTCTAAATCTATAAGTCTACCTATTCATCAACTCATTATGATTCCTACTCATTTACATTTCAAAAA
This sequence comes from Sequoia sempervirens, assembly GCA_007258455.2. Lineage (NCBI taxonomy): Eukaryota > Viridiplantae > Streptophyta > Pinopsida > Cupressales > Cupressaceae > Sequoia > Sequoia sempervirens. The sequence continues at coordinate 191,238,326 of VDFB02047230.1, read as the reverse complement.
ACATTCCCTTGCAGTTCCTAGACACAATTGAACATGATCATGTTTGTCAAATTAAATATTTGTATTAGTAATTAATTAAAATTTGTGAGCTTGTTAATTAGCTTCCACACTAACTCACTCAAATTAGGTATAGGTTAGTACATTTAAATACATGTTCCCTAAGATATTTTGTGACCCCCACACACCACTTCAATGTTTGAGCTTCTAAGTCTCTACTTATAGATGATCCATCAATTCAAAAAATATATTCAAATACAATTCTTCTACATTATTTCCCTTTAAAGTTTATACTTTGTATGAATCATTATGTTTTTTATAAATTTTAGATAATTTGGAAGGACTTTATTTCATTTTGTGATTTCTTCAACTCCACCTCCAATATTTTATTTTCTCTCTTCTTTATTGTGTTCCCAAATTTTTATTTTCTTTTCTTTTCTCAACTTATCTTGTCCTTTATTTTCAAAGATATTGGTTTCCCTCAATGTCTTTTATAGTTTTTATGAATTCTCTTTCATTATTATATTACATTATTCTTTCATCTAGATTTTTCATGCTTTTTTCCAATTCTACCTTTATCTATTCATTCATATTGGTTGTATATGTGGAGATAGATATTATAACCATTTTCTATAATTCATTGTTGTTGAACATATATATGCTGCTTTACTCTCTTTTTTCTTAATTTGCTAGATCTTCTTAGAATTTTTAGTTTGCTTCTTCAACTTATTTATTTATTTTTATACCACACCATTATCCATCTTTGATACATTTATTTTCCCACAAAATTTTAGTCCACTAAAATCTAATAAAAGGGTGCTTACTACATAATTAGAGCAATACATTTGATCCTCTAGTTTATTTGCAACTTTGGACACAAAACATTTATGTCTCCATATTTTTTATATCTATATTGTATGTAGGCAATAGCTTAGTTGTTGTAAGTTCTAAAGTTATAGTAATAGTATTATCTAAAATTTTCTTCTTGTTTGTTTTAAATCTTTTTTTTATTTCAAGTTAAGCTTGTATTTGTAATTAAAGCCTATGAATGTAGCTACAATTCAATGTAGGAATGGTGAATTAGTTGCAATGTTAAGAAAAAATATAATTTTTGATGTTTAAGATTAGTCATTATTGTTCTAGTCCAAGTAAAAATGATTTCTTTGAGGTGGAACAAGAGAAAGTTAGAACTATCATAATATTTTTCCTCTTCTAATGATCTTGTTCATAGCTAAGATAATATAAGTCTATATCATCTATTATTGACCTCTTCTAAACATTATGTTGTTGTAACACTTTCTAACCACGAACATTACCTATACCATCACTGCTAGTAGCATTAGATTCTACACCACCTCTTGTATGAATTGAATCTTAAAGATTAGAAGAACTTCATGGTACTAGTTATATCTATATATTTCACATGTTGAATTTGAAGCTAGAAAAAATTTAATTGTACTAGTTGTACTTGTATGCCCTTAGGCCATCTTATCAACTCTAATTCCTCACGTAGGATGGGGTTTTCTAATGTCTTATGTGTTACCAATGAAGTACTTACTTGTCTTATGGGCCCCAAACTGCCACCTTGATAACCTATCTTTTGGGATGTATCTACTCTTGTAGTATATATTTATTTTGTGGTCTCACTCAAACCATTAGATCAACTACTAAGTGTGTATGAATAATTTACACTAGTATGAAAGAATTAATTTTAAATCTCATCATTACATTCTAAATAAATTATTTCAAATGGATGCTCTTTATTCCATTGTTTACTAAACTATGAATCTTCTAAAATATACCCACGTTATAAAGAATCTTTGGGATCACCTAAATCATTTCTCATATAATAGAAGGTATTTATTTTTTATTGCACAACTAATTAACATCTACACAAAATTCTTTTAGAAACTATATTCTTTGTATAACTATATCTTATTAGTAACCTTTTCATAAAAAAAATGTATCTCTCGATTAGCATCTTTGTCCCTTATCTACATGCTTGTGGATACAAACCCACATTTATTTTGAACATTGTTGAAAGTTAATACCTTTTCTAAGGTAGGTGCAAGAAGTTGGGTCCACAAAATGTTCAAAAAGTGAAAAAAAATATCCTGATTTTTAGAATTTGTCATAGTTGGACTCCAAATTTGAAGCATTTACACATTGAATTTTTAAAAAGTTCAGTAATATGAAATTTAGTATTTTGAGTCTAGTTTTCAAATATGTAATTTATTCTAATACCAAAATGATACAAAATAATTTTTAATATGCATGTATAAAAACTACTTTTTAAAAGTCACTTTTTTAGGACCAAAACCATAATTTGATATAAATAATATTTTTCTAGTTCCTTTTGGGGAAAGATGTATATTATAATGAAGATTGATGAGGATTTTTTTTATAATTTTTTTCATAATTTTTTATTTATTTATTAAATTTTTAGTGGCCCTAATTGTTGGTTGTTAAAACCCTTGTGTACAAACACCATAACTTGACCTAAACTTATCATTTTTTGAAAAAGAAAATCATTGTATAAATAATTGTTTATATATTGATGGTATCTAATTTTTTTAATAAAAAAATAAAAAAATAAAAATTTATTAAAAAATGCAAAAAACCTAACATTTCGAGTTTATAGACTTATTTCCTCATAAATTAATCAAATCATTAAAAATATATATATTTGAAAACTAGACATTGTCATATATAATGGGTTTTAATTTCATAAAGCAATTTAAAAAAAAAACTCATTAGCTATATTGCAAAAGTTAGTTGTCTTCTCTTGAAATTGCCATGACCTTGTATTTACAAGTCTAAGCCTAAGTGTTGGGTTATCATATCTTTTCTAAGAAAAAATCCAAATGAAAAATAAATCTTGTGAGTTTCAAACCTTTTAGAACAATTACCCACTTCAAAATGTGTACCTATTATAAAAAATAAATGGGTATTTATTTTAAAGCTGAAAAATGACACTTCCCCTCAATATGGACCCAACTTCTTGAACTTACCCTCTAACAGTAATGGATTTAAGAAGGCATTGAGAAAGAGTTGTATATATTTCAAAGGGAGGTCGCGCCAAGTGACAAAGAGAAGGGGCACAAGAGTTGAATTATTTTGTAGACCAAACAAATGGGACAGGCCACGTCTATTAAAAGAGCATTGTAAGAAATTCAAATGAAAATTAAATAGCTATTGAAAGGCTGATAGGGGAGAAAATAAATAGAGTCACATCACTATGAAAGCATATGGATAAATAGAAGAGAAGTTGTGTGCCCAAGGACAAAAAAGTGACTGCAATATTGAAGCTATGGTGGAGTGCGATTAAGAGAAAAGGGATGGAGATTTGATGACTATCAGAGTAGAGAGGATAATCAGCTTGGGAGTGGATCTCAAAAAATTGTGGAAGGGGATTAGAATACATAGAGTGGTGGTTCACTATCCACAACAGAAAAATAATGTGAGTTATAATTGCATAGGAAGGAGAGGCCATGGAAAGCCATGTAGTGAAAGTTTAATTATTGTAATTGAGTTAATAGAAGCCAAGTTTGTTTGCAATCTTAGTTTTGTTGAATGATAAATTGAAGTCATGTTTTTTCTATGGGTTATTTTGTGTTTGTGAGAGAGTGATATGAAGAGGGGTGTTTTCTTCCTTGCATCAATTCTAGTATCAAAGCAGGAGATCCTAAGAGTGGAGAGAATCCACCAAGATTGTGGATGAAGAATTAATAAAGATTGAAGAAGCCTTGAGAGGCTATCTATTCTATGGGAATCATGTTGGTTATCCTCCAACAGAGATGAAGGTGGGTGGAAGGTGTGCAAATCTCTTCCCCTAAGAGGAAGTGGGTAGAAGAGATCTTGAAGGTGCATCTTCCATAATCCTATTGGGAAAAGGATAGTAGTGAGAGTTTTCTTGTAGGAAGACCTACAAAGTCCACGGGCATTAGCTCTAATTTGTTTGTGGTTGCATATTTAGAGTGTCCCATAATTTTTTGGAAAAATTTATTGGAGATATGGAGAGAGTATGTAGATTAAAAAGGAATAATTGAAGCCATAGAAAGTGAAACAAGAACCCATCTAAAGCAGTGATTTTTTCCAAACTATGTGCAAGTCCAATGAAAAGTTCTACAAAGTGGCAATGCACAACAATAGTAGAGATATTTTGGTTGTGTTGGAAATGGCTGAGAAGTTGAACTTGAAGAGGATGAAGCACCCTAAGCCATACTATATCTCTTAGTTGCAAGGAGGTCATTGAATTTGGGTAAGTGAACAAAGAATTTTAAATATTCACATTGGAAGATATAAGGATGAAATTGTATGTGATATTGTACCCATGGATGTTTGTCATATTTTTTTGGGTCAACCTTGGCTTTGGGATAGGGAAGCTATACATAATTCCAATGATAAAACTTATAGCATAATCAAGGATGGGAAAGAATATGTGTTGAACCCATTGCGGGATAAATAAGAGGAAGTAGTAAAATAAATTGCAGCAGTATGCCCCAATGAGTGTATGAAATAAGAAAGCAACATAAAATTTGTAATAGTTAAGAAGTGGTTGAGAATCCTTTGAAGGATGAAGAGAAGAAAGAAAAGATTGCAGAAGCTATGAAGAATGAAGAGAAAAAGGAAGAGATCCTTGTGTAAAAGGATTAAGACAAAAGAGAAGAGATTGCAACCGAGGTTGCAAAGAATGAAGAAGATTTATCATTGAAGGTGTTTGTGATGGAGGATGAGTGGATGAAAAATATTGCAATTGCAAAAAAGTATGAAGAATGAAAGTTGCAATTGATGATGATATGAAAAATGTCACAGTGAAGAGTGATGTTGCAATTGAGAAAAATGATAAGGTAAATAGTATTGTATTTTGTGATGAGAAATTGACATCAAATTTTTATGTCATTGAGGGAAAGAGAGAATATAGTTGTAGCTTTAGATTTAAATGTAGATGTTGTATATTTTTTGGTAGAGATAGTAGAGGATGTTGCAGGATTTTGGTGGAGGTGGATGGTTAGAGGTGGGTTTGAACCCACGAAGGATGGGAAAAGAGTGCAAAGTATTGGCAAAGGAGGTAAGTCTTTAGTGGACATGAGTCCAGAAGGGGGAAAAAGAGGAATGTGTAGTGTTGTTGGAGGGAGGTGGTGTGTGTTTCAGCATGATTCTAGAAGAAGAAGAAAAATAAATAATTTAAAGGTATTAGTTTCAGCATAGGAACATGTTGCAAGTTGTTCGCAACTTGGAAGAGTAGTTCTACTACTCAACTCGAATTTGTGAGCCTATGCTCACAAAATTTTTACTGGGTGAGTTTGATGTAGGAGCATCTGCTGAGTCACTAGACTAAAATCTTATCAAAGACAAGTAACATTGTGAGGTCTTTTAAAATCAAGAAAAATTAAAAGATTGCTTGCTACTGGTTTTTCCAAAGAAGGATGGCATTGCATCCATGATTTGTAAGGTGCTCAAAGAAATCTACTAGGAAGGGTTTGTACCAAAAAAAATGTATGAAAATGTGGAAACATAGATAAGATAACATTTCCTAAACAAGGCATAGGAGTGTTTGAATAAATGTATCAATGAAATGTTGTCTTGCAATGATTACAGGAAGCAGTGCAAATGAATAAAATATACATATGAAATGAATACCTTCAAATTCCTCACAGCTTGAAGTATTAAATAGGGTCAAACAAAGGGGAATCAACCCATGAATTCAAAGATCCATGCCACCTTAGAGAATAAAAGACTCCATGTTTGATGTAAAGGGGAAACTTGAAGCATCATATCATTTTCCAAAGAGGGATATGAGGAATACAATAAAAATAAAATAAAACTTATAGAGCTCAATTGGGGTAATAGGTGAAGGAGGCTGCAAGAGATAGAAGAGTCGTGGAGAGTAGTAGAAAATTCATAGGATAGTGAAAGGTTAGCAGTGACACAGGGTTGAGGTTGACCCCTTGGAATGGGAAAATGAATAATATAAAATTAGTGACATATAGTGGGATGTTTATGAAGGGAAATTCCTAGAAGATAGCACAAAAAGTTTGAGACCAATAAATATTCAATTGATATTCCAAGAATAGGTTGCACCATGTATTTAAGAAGGAATTTAGAAAGAGATGTGCATATGATAGAGAGAGGTTGCACCAAATGACAAAGAGAGGGGGTGCAAGAGTTGAATTATTTTTCAGACCAAACAAATGAGATAGGTCATGCCTATCAAAAGAGGATTGTAAGAAATTTAAATGAAAATAAAATATCTATTGAAAGGCTAATAGGGGAGAACATAAATAGAGTCGTGTCACTATGAAAGAAGATGGAGAAATAGAAGAGAATTTGTGTGCCCAAGGGAGATTAAATTAAGTGCAAGATTGAAGCTCTAGTGGAGTTTGATTAAGAGAAAAGGGATGGAGATTTGATGACTTTTGGAGTAGAGAGGATAATTAGCTTGGGAGCGGATCTCAACAAATTGTGGAAGCGTATTAGAATACATCGAGTGGTGGTTCGATGTCCACAATAGAAAAATAATATGAGTGATAGTTGCACAGGAAGGAGAGGCCATGGAAATCCATGTAGTGAAAGTTTAATTATTTCAATTGAGTTAATAGAAGCCAAGTTTGTTTGCAATCTTAGTTTGGTTGAACGATGAATTGAAATCATGTTTTGTCTATGGGTTATTTTGTGTTTGTGAGAGAGTGATAGGAAGAGGGATTTTTTTTCCTTACATCATGAGTGTTCCTTTGATTTTAAGATGTGTTTCAAGTATTTTGTTGGTGTTTTCATTGATGTCAATAGTTGTTAGTGTTGGTCATAGATGGAAACTGTATGGAGATTATATGTTGGAGGTGTTAGAAGGATTTTGGTGTTGTCATAGTATTGATGTCTTAGTAAGGATATGTTGTGGTTTGATAAGAAAGTGTTGTGGTGTTGTTATCAATGTGGTCATTGATTTCTATGGATAAGAGTTGTAGTTTCAGTGAGTTCACTTGGTTTCTAAGCGCTTTTAAGAAAATTTGAATAAAACAGAGTGTAGTGTGACAAAGGTGTGTTAAGTGTTGTTCTTTGCATTTCTTCATGCTTGAAGATATTATTTTTTAGTTTGGATATGATGATTAGAGGTGTTCAAAGGCTCTATATCCAGAGTTTCAAGTTCTAGATTGTTCTGCAGTGAAAGTTGTGTTTGATAGTTTATCTGACTATATTGAAGGTTGTCTAGGAGAAATGAGATTGCTTTGCATTTCTTCATAGTAAGGTTTCTTGTATTAAGTAGATTTGGGAACAAGCTTATATTTTCTATAACTTCATTCACTTGATATTTAAAGTGTTGAGGTGTTCAACAAGTTTGATTATTGATCTTTGTTATGTGGCAGTGTGTTTGGTTGTACAAAATAATGGTATTCTCAATTCCAGGCCGTTGTGGCAGAGCTACAGAATATTTTGATGATGTTGGAATAATTTGAGATGTTGTGTGGATGTTTTGAAGTGTTGTATTGTGGTCTGTGTGACCTATAAAAGCATGTATGCACGGTTTCTTGTAGTGTTAGTTTAGGTTTGGTTGACCTAGCATGCTAGCACTATTTGCAGAGGTACCTTGTGGATTGTGAATGTATTGTGTAGTGCAGTGATGTGGATTTGGGTCCTAGTTAACTATTTTTGTGGTCATCCTTCATTTCTTTCCACCGTGGAGGTGTTTGGTGTTGCACATTTTAGGTGCATAAATTTAATTAAGGTTGACCTAATTGATATTATTTAGGTCATGGATGGTATATAAGGTAAATTATTGGACATGAGTGTGGATTTGTAGAAGGTATTTGAAATAAGTGAATTTGATTAAGTGTGGTAATTTGAGTGTGAGATTAATTCCTATGACTCCAATGCAATGGGGAGAAGGGTCTACATTTTCAGTGCGCTTGAAATTACTAGAAGCAGTGAGTCAAAGGTTGCAGATGACATTAAGTTTTAGTGGTGGATTTCTCATGTTGCCTTGAGATAGTGAATCTCTTTGTAACAATCTTCTTCTATCTTCTTTCTTCTTGATAGTGAGCCTTTCTTCTTTTTCTAGGCAGTGATCCTAATTGTATTTGGTGTTGTAATTCATATATATGTGAGCTAATCTCAATTGTGGTTTTTTCCTTCTTGGGTTTTCCATGTAAATTTGGTGTTCTTATGTGTTTGATGTGTTTGCATTGATGTTTCATATGGTTACATTCTGCTAATGCATGATAAGGGTTTAAAGGCTAATAAGGATTTGAATGATATTGAGGGATTGAATGTTTTAAGTGTACAACTGATTCACCTCCCTCTCATTTGTCCTATGCATCTAACAATTGGTATCAAAGCTTGCTGAACACTCATAATACTAAGGGGGGTTGAATCAATATTCTTAATAACTTAAACATTCATTGAACACCATCTATTTATATGGAAAACCCAGAAAGGGAAAAATCATGGTGGGGATTATCTCACAATTTAGATCATATTGTAACCAGTTACAATTTTTAATACAATTGGTGGACTTTTTGTCCAAGGACTCACTATACAAAATAAGAAAGGCTCACTATCGAAGGGATCACTATTTGAAATATAAAGAGATAGAAGAAAGGGTGGATCACTCACTGAACCATAGATTTTTGGGTCTATGTACTTCTCTTGCACTCTTAGGGTTTTTCACCTAAAAGGAGAGACAGGCCAAAAACCAAGGTGGTTCACTCAAACTAAGGAATGTATGATGAAATTATGTCCAAATGAAATGATCTAAATGCAATGATCTAAATGAAACTAGATGATGAAATTGATTGATTAAGTGTGCAAAACCTAAGAAATGTAACTTGTTTGAAAACACATTGTATAATGTGAAAATACCTAGAAATGAATGCAAATTGTAACAGAACTTGACGAAACTAAAGGTGTGCACCTGGAATATGGATGGAGACTGGAAATAGATTTTGGAATGTTGATGATGCTGGTTTTCAAGCCTAGTGGGACTCATTTTCCATATCGGGTGAATTAGTCCTAGTTCTACAAAACTGTTCTAGAACCTATTTCTAACAAAAGGGTATCTAAAAATGTAGAAAACCAAAAATTGACCTAGAAATGGGACTCATTTTCCACCCATGGTTAATGATTCCACTTTTGAATTTCTAAATATTCAAAGGTGGAATTTGGAGCTTTCGGTCTACACTTTGGCTTCCTATAGGTGTTCGCTTATGAAACTCTAATTTTTGAACCTGAAAGTGAGTTTTTGTTGATATTTTTGACTTGTTCAATGAAGAGAAGACTTAAAAAACTTTGCAACTTGATTCAAATTAATTATTTCTAAGCCTCCAAGATGTCTAAATCTACAAACACACAAGACAAGAGAGAGAAATGGTGAATGTTAGGGCATGGGAGTTTGCCTTGGTCAAACCCTTTTTTAGGTAATTAAACCAAATGAAGAAAGAATGTAATGAAGCATGAAATAATGGAGTTGATTACCTTTCCATGATGATTGACCTTTAATGTCTACAAAAAACATGAAGAATCTACCCTTGAATGTCTGAAAATTGATCTTGAATGGCTTGTAATGTTAAAATCCTAGCTTGCTTGAGAAGATAAATGATGAATGAGTTGTAAAAATGAGTTGAGAGATCTAAATTAGGGCTTAGAAGGTTGTATTTATAGGAAATTCTCCTAATTTACCCATAAATTGGATCCCTAAGGCCGACATGTGAAAATAATAAACTTAAATTTCACTTTTTCCCGCTCAAAGGTCAAAATTGTGCCAAATGGGACTCATTTTCCACCCATGGTGAATGGGTCCCACCTTGAGTCCCACAAAGGCCATTTTGATAGCTAAGATGCCAGGATATAAGGCAATAAGGTTTAAATTGCACATGGATTAATAATCATCAAAGATTATAGAAGCAAGAGGCTTACCAATGATAATGATCTATGGATAGGTGGAGATTGAGGGGAAGACTATATATAGCTTATGCTTGTCAAGTATTTTATCAAATACTACCTCAAGATGCACAATATGGGTTAATAGAGACCTATTAGTGATGATGCAAAGGTCAATTAGGGCTTGGGACACCAAATTCATTATGAAAGTGTGATTTGAATACACTTTACAACACTAAATGAGGTCCACATAGCCTAGGAAGGCACAAGAACCAATGTGAATGTGCAAGATGTTGGAAAATGATGCATGAGTCTCACCAAAGATTCCATACAAAGTTTTTAGTAAAAAATTAAGTGAAATAAATGATTGTATCTGCATGTAATTGCATGTTGACTATAACAGTCATTGCAGTCTTATTTTTAGAAAAGCTATTTTAGCATTGGTAATGCAAAACCTCTATATAAAGAGGTCATATGTAATGAATTGAAATATTAGAGGAATAAGAAGCTAAACTCCTATGTTTGTGTGTAAAATATTTGTTCTTCCTCTGTGTTTTGTGTTCTAGTATTTGTGCCTGGGCTTCTAGAATTTACATTTGGTATCAGAGCAGTGTGCAAGATCGTGGGTCAGCAAGAAAAGAAATGCATTGTATTGGTAAGGTGCAGAAGGTTGAAGTCATATTTGTCCAAAGAAGAGATTAGGGAAGGTTGTAGAGATTGTTGATCACCAGTCTGTAAAGAAAGGCAGATTGCAACTCTGTCGCAACTATAAAGTAAGTGGCCATTCAAAGTGAGATTGAAAGAAGATTCCTGTTTGGGCAATCCTCTAATACAAGATAACTAACATTGTGCTGTGAAGCTTCATTTCTAACAAAAATCCATCCATAAAAATGTGTAAGACTGTCATAGTCAAAGTTGTCCCAAAATAGATGTTCTTTGTTTTTGAAAGAGGGCTGAGTGTAGTGTTGATATTTTTTTATTAAGAATCACTGTTTGTTTTTGCAAAGGAGGACACTGTATTTTTTGAACCACTAAGATTGCAAGCTATTTGGAATTTGGATTTTAGAGGCTCCACATTAAATTCATTGTTGTTTGGGAGTTGGAAGTCTAAGGGCAGAGTTGGAAGTCAGATAATCTTGCCTATGTGTAAGAAAAGTATATCATTGTTTTGTTGCTGAGAAATTTAAAGGATTAATCACAGCCAAGGGAGAAAATCACAATCAAGTATAAAAGGTAAGTTAATTTTTTTTGTTTCACTGGGAAAGACTGGTAAGAAAGTAAAGAAAGAAACTTCAAATTTAAAGTGTGAGAAAGATAATTTGCTAGAAGAATTAGTGAAGCTCAAAAAGTGTAATTCAAAACTGATAGATAAGATAAAGGAGTTTTCAAAAGAAAGGTGTGATTATTTGTGTGAGAATGAAAATCTTGAAAAAGAGTTAGAAAAAGTGAAAAATAAAAATGAAGAGCTAGAAAAGAAAAATGAAGAGCTAGAAGGAAAATTGAAGCTGCAAGAAACTGTCAAGAAAAAGAATGAAGATCTAGAAGGAAAGCTAAAGTTGCTTGAGAAACAAATTACATGTTTGAAATCAAAGCCATTGGTATGTGATGCTACATGTGTGGGTGATGTAGCTAAAGTTTGTTCAGGTAAAAAGTGTGAAGTTGAAGGTAAAGATATATTTGAAACTAATGTTTTTGTAGCATGTGAAGCTAAAAACAAAGGTTGGTTTGAAAAGAGAAAAGGTTTGGGAAAACATGGGCAAAAAATGAGAGAGCCCATTCACCCAGTTATGAGGCCAAAGAATGAAGGCCTGGGATATGGTGAGAGAGATCGAAGTGATGTAACAAGTGTTACAAGTTCGTGCAAATTAGCTAGAAGTATGGAGTTTATGGAATGTTCTCATTGTCATAGGGGAGGACATAAAAAAGAGAAATGTTGGAATCTTCATACCTGTACAATTTGTGGGTTGAAGAATCATTTAGAAAAATCATGTTGGAATAAAGAGTGGAGTGGACAATCTAAGAAAAATTGTATGAAAATTGATTATGGGTGGATCGATGGATCTAGTTGGAGAAAAGTTACAAGTATGTTTAAAAAGTTCTATAAATCTAAATGTTGGCATGTTAAAAGAAATAAGGTGTCATATGATTTGAGAGATAGTGAATCTTCTCTCTATTAGAGAAAGAATCTTTGAAAGTCTACACACTAAGTTGTTCAGGTTCAGTTTTCAAGCTTCAGTACTGTATTGTGAGTCTCAGCATCAAAGGGGAGTATGTTGGAAAATGATGCATGAGTCTCACCAAAGATTCCATGAAAATTTTTTAGTAAACAATTAAGTGAAATAAATGATTGTATCTGCATGTAATTGCATGTTGACTGTAACAGTCATTGCAGTCTTATTTTTAGAAAAGCTATTTTAGCATTGGTAATGCAAAACCTCTATATAAAGAGGTCATATGTAATGAATTGAAATATGAAAGGAATAATAAAGCTCTGTGTGTTTTTGTAAAAGATTTTATCTATTTCCTCTGTTCTTGTGTTAATTTTATTGTATTTATGTTTCTGTCAATTTCCATTGTGTTATACTGTGCTTCAGATTTTACACAAGACACATTACAACACTAGTTTAACATTAAATTTACTTCAAAAACCTTCTAGATTGATATAATAATGTTATTAAACACATTTTGTAATGTTGAACTAGGGAGAAATGGGTTCATTAAGTCTATAAAAGGTGTGAAAGTATCTTACAACACTTTACAACACCTTTACAAGACATCATTAAATGTATGTTATTCAATTTGCAAAGGTCCAAGACCTAGTGTGGATGCATAAAATGCCTCACAACACTTGAATCAAGGCCTCATTAAGTCTAATTTATCATGAATTATTCCCATGTCAAGAAAGAGGTCCTTTTTTTCTATGACACATTTAGCCCCCTCTTTAGTGAGAGGATGAACTTGCTTCAAACTCACACTAAAGTAGACATTCAAGAGAGATCTGAGTGTACATATGCAGATGAGAAAAAATGACAAAGATCAAGAAGGAAGTCAAGCCCCTAGGATCCAAGATCCTAAGTCAAACCATCAAGATATATAATCATGCAATGGAAAGAAGAGAAAGGTTAAAATGAAAAGGTGGATCAAGTTTTGATCATTTGTCCAGCTAGTTGTGGCTTAGATCTAGGCTTGTTTGTTTCAATAAGCAAATGCATACTCACTCTGGGGTGACAAAACTCTTGGTTGTCCACTGGGTGAGAAATCCCAAAAATTATACTCACTCTGGGGCCATGGAACTTCTGGTTGTTCGCGGGGTGAGAAATCCCTAAAAGGTGAGACACATACGGTCGATATGTGCTCACAGACACATAGGTGGATATGTGCTCACAGACACATAGGTGGCTATGGGGAAATTCGTGTCATGTGGGCTTCCCACTCAACCATATCAAAGTTATACCTCTTGATAACTTTAATAAGGCGCCACAAAGGAAAATTATTTTCAAGCTCTATGAGGTAAGCAAAACTTTGTATGCTTGACACTCATAGACATTGTAAATGCAAGGTGGTGCAAGTATTGTTCAAAGAGATTTTGCTTAGTCCATGCAAGGTCTCATCTTAGGGAACATTGTGCTTAATGTTTCCAAGAGAGGATAAGTGCAAAAGAAATATCACACTCTTGGAGGGAATCAAGCCCCATGACTCCACCAAGAAAAGGATGCATTGCAAGAAGAAAGAAATCGTGCAATGAAATGTGAGTGGTGATGTATGCCCCCACTTTAAAGCGGTTGAAAACACCAATACTAAAAGAAATTTATTTAAAGTAGAAGGAGACATGAGAGCTTATTCGGAAAGACCTATGCCAAGTCATATGTTTCCAATAAGCTACGTCATGAAAAAGGGTAGTATGTCACATGCAAGCCAACTTAAGGCACATCATCCACGTCCCAAGCTTGCTCTTATATGTTCATGAAAGGTTAATGTCTAGCCAAAGGAGGCAATGGCAAGTGACATGTGAGGACAAGGCTATCGAACCCCTTCCCCCCACTAAGTGCAAGACAAGGATGAGACCAAATGATTGGTCAAATGAATGGTAGAGTGAAAATTGATATCAATTAGAGGAATTATATGCCCCCACAGAAGGAAGAAAACCAAATTACTAAAAAATGTTGAATTTTATGGCTCAAAGCTTTACATTCATTGGAGAAGTGACCATGAACTCTATGATAGGTGCAAAATGAAGTCTTGGAATAACATTTCTTATGAGCTCTAGGAGGGAGGGTGATCAAGTGATCTTGGAGAAGTCTTAACAAGATACCCTCTTGATCAATGGGAGAAGGTGGTCTCATAGGTGATGAAAAAGAAATATCTTTCTTAGTATTAGTTGTCATACTTATGCAAGACCCTTTAGATTGCGAGATTTTGTGTTCACTCTTATGGGAAAAGGGAAAATATATTGAATGCCAATCATTGGTATCTTGTGAGATGACATTGACATTAAGCAAAGAGTTCGTTGTTTGTGTCATATTTTTGAAAGGATGATGTTCAATACCACTAGTGACGAGGTGTTTAGTTAAGAATAATTTAGGAGTATGTTTTGTGAGATTGTTGATGTTGAGTGAAAGCTTGGTGATCTTTATTATAGGACAATAACCAAGACCATGAGTTGTTTTTTGTGTGATAGGGTCAATAGGGTTGTGGATACCTTGTTTGTTAGCACCATATCCTTTCCCACTATATCCAAGTTGTTTCATAAGCTCATAACCTTTTTCATAAATCTTCTTCATTGCTTTGGAATCAGGTGGTTGTTTGTTATTGTGTTTGTCAAAGGTTGTTGTGTAGTTTGTGTCTTTATCTAAATTGGTGGAGGTGGATGCTTTCGAAAGTTCGTCCAAATTTTGTGTTGAAAGTGTTGTTGTGTCTTTTCCCTTATTTGAATCTTTGTGGATGATTTTCTATTTTCCCATGAAATCATGTTTGAGACTAAAAAAAAATCCCAATCTAATAACTTCATCGGTTGTGTAAGTGGTTGTTCATTGTCATTTTTTTGAATGAGGTCCGCTTGTGTAGGTGATGTTGATGTGTTTAAGTGGCTTTGTTTTTCTCAAGTTGTAAGACACTATCAGGTTCAAGATTAGCATCAAGTATGTGGATTGTGTTGTTGCAAATGTATTTCATTTTGCGATGAAGAGTGGAAGGAACACCTTTCATTATGTGAATCCATTGTCTGTGTAAGATAAGATTGCATGAAAGTTCAAAAGGCATAACATGGATTGGTGTATTCAAGGTGACCACTCCAATGTTAAGAGGCATAATGATTACCCCTAGCGATTTCTTTTTTGACATTTTCAAATCCCTTAATAGAGAAAGAATCAAGTCGAATGGTTGATTGGTCAATCCCAAGCCTATCCAAAAGGTTCACACTACACATGTTAAGAACAGAACTAGTATCAACAAGAGTTCTCTTCATCCCTTTTGTTTTGTATTAAGCAATGATCATGAAAGCATCAATTTTTTTTTGCACATCCAAAGAGGGGAGTTCACTTTGGTGGAAAATAATATCAACATTTTGGCCTAGAATCATTGTTGCAATATCAATTGGTCGCACATTAGAAGGGACATGAACTTCTTGTAAGGATTTTTGGATCATGTTGTGATAGTGAGGGGAGGCTTGAAGAAGGTCCCACAATGATATCTTAGCAGGAGTATTCTTAAGTTGTTCAACAAGATCATACTCCTTGTGACCTGGTAAGAAAGGGTTAGGGGGGATAGGATTAGGCAATGGTAATGGTGTCAGGGTTGGTTGTGGTAGTTGCATATTTTTTGAGTGTTATACATATGAGCAACAATATTATGACTCAGTTTTTGTGAAACATTATTCTAAGGAGGGTAAACAATAAGTTTAGGTTTATTTTGAGTTTTTTGTTTGTGTGAAGGTGGGTAGAGAATTATATGGTTGTTAGGATGTCCCACAAGGTATCTATGACGTCCATTGATCGAGGGGGATCTAATGGACACTTGTGCATTCATAACCTCAACGGTCTTGGGCTGATGTATCTCTAATAAAGGGCAATCGAGAACCACTTGTTTAGTGAAGGAAGACACATTATTAGTGTTGTTGCATTCTAGCACCATGATATTCTCCCTAGGAGGAGAGTTTGTAGGAGAACAACAAGCCACATGTGCTTGACAAGTAAGGCTTGGTTCTTCTACAATAACTTCATCACCACTAGGGTAATGATCAATGATGGGATTGTGAAGAAGGGGATGATTATGAGAAAGTGTTAGTTGAGTGTCCATTGTTGGTAAGGTCTCCTTTTCTTATGCCATGTTATCTACCCTAATAGGAGAGATTGTAATATGTTCATCCAAGTTTGAGGTTTGTAAAGTAGCTTCATCACAAGGGGGGGAGGCATCAAGAGAAGGACCAATATGGTTGTCAAATAGATTTTCCCAAATGGGAGGAGCATTAGGGAAGGGAGGATTAAGGGTTTCATGATTATTAATAGTGATGTCTTCTAACACCAACCTATCCTCTTTACATTGAGGAGTGATATTAGGAGATGGACAAGTGTAATGATCATGGTTATGAAGACTAGGTAGGGTGATGTTTAGAAATGTTTCTATGATTTCAACCTCTTGTTGTCTAACATCTTCCAAAGGGGAATGAGGAGATGGACAATCAAAATGCTCAATGCTTGTAGCTTCCTTCACCAAGATGCCTTCATCACTAATACGAGAGGTATCGGGGGAAGAACAAGTATTATTGTTATAATTGTCTACACTACCATTCTCACCAATGGGTAATGTAATATTAAGGATTGTATCAATGATTTGATCATGTTCCCTAAAGACCTCATTGTTGTAATCGAAATTGAGCTCATAAGAGGAAATGTTGTGCTTATACAATCCACTATTAACAAAATCAAAGCCACATCTTTTGAAAGAAAAAATGTTATGATGAAAAAGGAAAGAACGTACAATGAAATGGCTTAAAAGGAAATGCAATTTTCAATTTTTAAGCAAGCTAATTTTCTTCTTACACAATGCAACAATCTTAAAATGAAATGTTGTAAATGCAAAAGTGCAATTAAGCAATGCATGAAATTAGCTAATTTAAGCTAAATCTAATGAAATGCATGTTGCAGAAACTCAGTCAACTAATACAGATAGGTAAAGGCACCACACAAAAGCTTAAAAATAGGGTTTTCAATTCTGTAAAGTGTTGTTTCAAGAGTGAAAAGGGATTGATTCGCTCAAGGTGGCGAATGAGTCCCAGTATGGACAATTTTTTTTAGAATTTTCAAAAAAAATTAAGTGAGTTTAATGTTTTTTGAGTGATATTGTGTAGAACTAATTTTAAAATGAAAAATTTCAAAAAATCTAAATGAATCTATATGCCAACGATGCAGCCTAAATGCACTTTTTATGAATGCAAAATTTTAAACCTAACATGCCAATTAACTAATGCAAACCCAAATGCAAAGTCAATGCAAGGATAGATCTATGACAGAGGACTCCAAATCAGAAAAGAGAAGTATTCAAAAAGTAGGTTCATCAAAATGAACCATAGATTTTTAGGTCTATGCACTTCTCTTACACTCTCAGGGTTTTTCACCTAAAAGGAGAGAGATAGGCCAAAAATCAAGGTGGTTCACTCAAACTAAGGAATGTATGATGAAATTATGTCTAAATGCACTGACCTAAATGAAACTAGATGATGAAATTAATTGATTAAGTGTGCAAAACCTAAGAAATGTAACTTGTTTGAAAACACATTGTGTAATGTGAAAACACCTAGAAATGAATGCAAATTGTAACAGAACTTGACGAAACTAAAAGTGTGCACCTAGAATATGGATGGAGACTGTAAATAGCTTCTGGAATGATGTTGATGCTATTTTTCAAGCCTAGTGGGACTCATTCACCATTATGGGTGAATCAGTCCCAGTTCTAAAAAAAATTGTTCTAAAACATGTTTTTGACAAAAGGGTATCTAAAAATGTAGAAAACCAAAAATTGACTTGGAAATGGGACTCAGTCGCCACCCATGGAAAATGAGTCCAATTTTGAATTTTTGAATATTCAAAGGTGGAATTTGGAGCTTTCGATCTGTACTTTGACTTCCTACAAGTGTATGCTTTCGAAACTCTAATTTTTGAACCTAAAAGTGAGCTTTTGTTGATATTTTTAACTTTTTCAATGAAGAGAAAACGTAAACAGCTTTTCAACTTTATTATTAATGATTTCTAAGCCTCCAATATGTCTAAATCTACAAACACACAAGATAAGAGAGAGAAATGGTGAATGTTGGGGCCTGGGGGTTTTCCTTAGTCAAACCCCTTTTTTGGTAATTAAACCAAATGAAGAAAGAATGTAATGAAGCATGCAATAATGGAGTTTATTACCTTTCAATGATGATTGACCTTTAATTTTTGTAGCAAAACATGAAGAACTTTCCCTTGGATTTTTGAAACTTGATCTTGAATGACTTGTAATCTTAAAACCCTAGCTTGTTTTACAAGATAAATGATTAATGAGTTGTAAAAATGAGTTGAGAGATCTAAATTAGGGCTTATAATGTTGTATTTATAGGAAATTCTCCTAATTTACCCATAAATCAGATCCCTAAGGTTGGCATGTGAAAATAATAAACTTAAATTTCACTTTTTCCTGCTCAAAGGTCAAAATTGAGCCAAATGGGACTCATTCGCCACCCATGGTGAATGGCTTCCACCTAGATGGTACTGATTCACCATGGATGGAAAATGGGTCCCACATGGGTCATTTTGACAACTAAAATGCCAAGAGATAAGGAAGGGTGCTGTCATAATAGTGGTTTACAATTCCTAAGAGGAATAGATTTAGCTGAAATCACATATTTTTAGAAAATATAATGATTTAAGCCATAAAAAGTTCCATTTTAATGATTCCAACTGAAGAGGAATTGATCAAATCACCTTAGATCAAACCCCCTTGGATAGAACCTCGCTAGTTTTAAACCATACCTATAAATGCGTCTCCTTTACACCTATCAAAATGCTGATAAAAAATCACTTTTGATTTAGCTTTTGGGGGATCAAATGAATTCATTTAAAATTTATTTCAAATGATTATGGTATTCCTCATAACAAGCTATACAATGAATATAATTTTAATATGTTTTGGTTTTGTTATGTATTTGTTTTTTAAGTTTTATTAAACATAGGTTTTTCATCGAAAATGAATTTTTTTGTTCTTCACATGTGGAAAAATAGAAGATTATCAAAAAAAAAAATTGAAAAATATGAGTGCACTAGATATTGAAGTCTTTGATCCAACAAAAAAAATTAAATTAAATTTTGACATCTACAAAAAAATTTATGCATTATACGGTCGCGATGTGTCTGAATTGTAATTTGTTTGAGTTTGAAACTTGATTAAGGAAACAATATTCAATAAAAAATTATCTAACCAAGTGGAAGCACTAGATATCAGAGTTACAAATCTAAATTTGAAAGAATTAGAATTTTATCCTTCATGGAAAAAAAGTTATGCGGTATACGGTGTGCATCACTTTTTAAAAATGTTGTTTTCTGAAAAAAAATCAATTTTCATGGGAGATGGAAAAAGAAGTGCAATTTAATTCCAAAAATTTTGAAAAAAATATTTTTAGAATCTACAAAAAAAAATTGATGAGACTCTAGTTTGTACCATCTTCAAATTCCTCACGGTCTAGTTGCTATAGGTGCATGAATGTGAAGATTTAGTTAAAAATAATAATTTCAGTGTCCAGTTTGGCCAAAAATTGTAAACCACTATTATGGGATCACCCAGAAATAAGGTTTAAATTACAACTTTGTGGGTATTTTATCAAGTACTGCCTCATGATGCACAATATGGGTTAATAGGGGCCTATTAGTGATGATGAAAAGTTCAATTAGGGATTGGGACATAGAATTCAATGTGAAAGTGTTATTTGAATACACTTTACAACACTAAATGAGGTCTGCATAGCCTAGGAAGGCACAAGAACCAATGTGAATATGTAAGACACATTACAACACTAGTTTAACATTAAATTTAGTTCAAAAACCTTCTAGATTGATATAATAATGTTATTGAACACATTTTGTAATGTTGAATTAGGGAGAAATGGGTTCATTAAGTCTAGAAAAACTGTGAAAGTATCTGACAACACTTTACAACACCTTTACAAGACATCATTAAATGCATGTTATTCAATTTGCAAGGGTCCAAGACCTAGTGTGGATTCATAAAATACCTCAAAACACCTCAATCAAGGCCTCATTAAGTCTAATTTATCATGAATTATTCCCATGTCAAGAAAGAGGTCCTTTTTTTTCTACGGTATACTGCCAAATATGAATTGTTAATAATACATTTGAATTGTGTTGAAGGTACAATTCCACTGAGGCTCAAAATACTAAATTAACACACTTCATTCTTCACCTCAATAATTCAAAAACATATACTTTGAATCCCACACACACGTAATTATCTCACATCTCAAATACCATTCTCACACAAGGAATCAACCTTGTATATATATCACAACCAATCAAAACATTAATTAAGTCTTCCTAAAACATGCACCATTCAACTCTTCATCCTATCAGATCTAAAATCAATCATACACACCTTGTGAAGGGAACCAAAGCATATAACACTTTAAGATAGGTCAGCATGACCTATAATTATTCCCATAATTTTGCTCCAAACTTTACTCATCTTCATACAACCCAAAATACTTAGGTTGATACCACTGGTGAAGTAACAATAGAATGAACCATCTGTTCACTCACAACTTGACACATGAACAACCATAACACTTCCCACTTAGAGAAAACATAATATAGGAATCCTCAAACACTTTTTCAAATCAACATATCAAAACATTCACTTGTGGTGGAATGCAGAGCATTCCAATCATACTAAGTTGTCATAGTTACACTAGTATTTCCAAATTGATACTTTGTCACTATTATCTTTTAATATGGTTTAGACATAAGATCATGAAAATTTTGATTTAGAGTATTCCAACATACCCCATCATTATCTCAAAATGACATAACCAAATTATTTATGGCAGAAATATGAACCAAAAGACTAGTTCTCTAAATACTAAAACTGTACTCTTAGACTTAGGAAAATATCCAAATCATTTGGTCTTCTCTAGACCAACACTTTTGCAGCTATTCAATAGGTTATTAGATCAATGAATATTTCTATGCTCATCAATCTTCATCAATCTCCCTACTCAACTATATCTTCACATTATACATCAATGACAACATCTGTAGAATACATAAGCTTCCATCAATCTCCATATCCAACCATCTCCATACTATTGACATCAATGACAACATTTGTAGCATACTTGCAACAATCTCCCCCTTTGTCATTGATGGTCCAACACTACTAAAACTTCTCCAATCTTCTCCCCCTTTGACATCAAGGGAAAAGGGGCCCTTAATATCAAACTATGAACAACTTTCTACTATTCTCCCTTTTTGAAGATATATTTGTATGTATATAGGAATAAATCCCCCTTATTTCTTCACTCTTGCACTCATCTCTTGTCCAAAAAATCTAACCAAAAATGTATTGCAAAATTTTCTAATACATCTACATATGTACATTGCAATCTGAAAATCTATCTATAAAAAATAAAAATGTACAACTTAGCTTGTAGAGGAAAAATTTTCCTGATTGGAAACCTTCAATTTTGCAAGGTGTGTCTCTATATCCTTATTTATTATTTTTCATTCCTTCTTAGCAAAGGAAATTATTCCACACTAATTTTCAAACTTCAAGTGAAGCTCTTCACCTTCTTTTGGAGAGTTGGGTATTTTATTTTGCTATAGCATCTTCTCTGAATTAGCGAAAATTCCAATTAGAGAAGTAAACCTTGCACTTACTTAGTCTTTGAGCTGATAGTATTTCATTATTATCTTTTCCTTCTTCTCCTGTAGCTAAAATTATCCATTCATATTTTCAATTGTTATCCTTGTTGTTCCATCTACATCTTTCATTGGATCATAAACTCTAGAGGCATTAGCAATCTAAGACTCAATTGAGTCCATCTAGCCTTTTATGCTCTTGGTGGAAACAAGCCATTTCAAGAAAAAAATAGAATAAAACTTTTGCATCCTCTACACAATTATGAATATCCTTCAAGTTGCTCAACAACTTACCATGTGGAGTAGCACATTTATCAGAAGCTTCTACCAATCTCTTATCATTTATCTTTGTATTCACTTCCTTTTCTAACTTCTCCTCTAGAGCAGTAGAATAATCCTTAAAGGAATCAAGGAGTAACCTAAGTTGTTGCACACCAGATAAAGAGTTGTCAACATTTGCACCCAATAAGCTTTCTTTCAGCACTTTCACCACCTCATCTATCATCTATCATCTCATCTCAATCTATGTCAGGTCAACTTATCACAACTAGTATAAAGAGGCAAGAAAGTTAGAATTTGAATACTTTATTTTTTGGTTCATTCTCATATTCCTCAAGATTGAGCTATGTTGGAAGGTATAATAATTATAAATGAACCTTACAACTACAATAATGATTTTGAAGTAGAAAAGAAATAAATGAAAATACATTTAAATGAAGGTGTAATAATAATAAGAAAACAATAAATGTATAAAAATTAACATAAAAAAAGATAAATAAAAATTAACAAGGATCAAGTACTTAAATATACTACTCAATATAATATTACATTAAATCAATTCCATCAAAATATAAGTATATTGATTTCACCATTCCTTTTACAAATTATAATTATAATAAAACTAAAATAAATATTTAAAACAAAAAAAAATATATATTGAAACAATTCAAAGACAAGAATATACATAGAAGGAGAGCAATCAATGAAATATCAAGAGGAACAAAAACCATAACACTAAAAACTATCAGAGCAAAACAACAAGCCCCCAAATAGTTAGCCCATAGCAAGATTAAAACGAGACTTAGAACCAACCAAAAGCCCAATGAAATAGACTATAAAAAAAAAAATTAAGCATTACTAAACTAAGAAACAATATTAAATTCTTGAAAACAAACACTTAAAATTTACTTTTATCCCTTACACTTGCCTTAAAAAAATTTAAAATAATTTTAATCATAACAAGGATTCTTTGACTAGGTATCCCTTACACTTCCTTAAAAAATAATAATAATAATAATTTTAATCATGGAAAGTATTATTTGACTAGGTATAATATCATAATTCTTTGGCCCAACATTTTATCATATTTATTAATTAAAATTCATATTATAACATATATCTTTTAAATAGCAAGTATTATATATTCATTTAACTATTTTAGGGGAGAGGATTTGGTAATTGAGCACCCTAATTTTGCACTTCTCAAAATCCTACGTGGAAATGGAAATTTCAAATCACTTCCAATTTTTTTACAGCAGCTTACTTGACAAGTCCCCTCTCTATAACTAAGGTTTCAAGACCACATCATCAAATATGATGTCACATCAACATGCATTTTGTCAAGGTATCCAAAAAGGCCCAAAAAAAAGTGAGACCAATAATTGTACACTAAATCATATTTTATTGGTGTGTTGATGTGGCATCACACTATTTGTTGTTTTTTAAATCTAAAGAATACATTTCATTCAATTATGGGCAGTCATCATCAACACTAACAACTTTAAAGTTGCAACTATTGATCTAAGAGTATTAAAAATACTAGATATTAAATCAACAAATACTATAACAACTATTGAAACATACTAAATATGGATAAAAAATTTGCATGTTGCTTGAAAACCAAGCAATGTCTTTTGGGCGCGTCGATATGGATGACCAGTTCAGTATTTCAGTTGGTCAATGCACTCATCATGATTTGACGGCAGCGATGTGAAGTTTCAACCCCTCAAACGAGCATTGAGGTGGTTTGCAATGGCAATCGAGGGGCGAAAAGGCGGCTTTAATGGCACTAGCGTGGAATACAAGACTTTCTCGATATGGAATCATTCGCTAAGCACTTCTAGAAAAAGTAAGAGAAGCTCCTGAGATCCGCCGCTATGCCTTTCTTGGGCGGTTTTAAGACGAGGCAGGTGATGACTATATTAAGAGAGACCCGAGGCAGGAGAAATCAAAGAAGATGGAGAAGGGCAAAAGAAGCATGAGCTCAGGTGATTTGGGCATAGACATAGCCAGCAGCTTCTTCAAGCCGATCGAGGGAGCAGGGCCGCTGCATCTGAGCGGCGGAAACACCAAGATCACGGTAGTGGGCGTCGGCAATGTGGACATGGCGGTGGCGCAAACGATTCTGACGCAGGAGCTAACGAGCGAGTTAGCATTGGTGGACGTAGACGCGGAGAAGCTAAGGGGGGAGATGCTGGACCTGCAACACGCTGCGGCTTTTTTGCCGCGGACCAAGATCGTGGCGGGTAGTGTCTACAGCGTCTCCGCCGGGTCGGACGTCTGCATAATCAGGCGGGTGCACGGCAACGGGAAGGAGAGTCGCGGTTGTCACTGGTTGACCGGAACGTCCAGCTTTTCAAGAGCATAGTTCCGCAGGTTGCCAAGCACAAACCGGATGCCATCCTGCTTGTGATGTCGAACCCCGTGGACATTCTGACCTATGTGGCCTGGAAGCTTTCGGGGTTCCCGTCGAATAGAGTTATAGGGAGCGGGACCAACCTGGACTCTTCGCGGTTTTGCTTCATGATAGCCAAGCACCTCGATGTTAACGCGCAGGACGTGGAGGCGTACATTATTGGGGAGCATGGAGATAGTTCAGTGGCTCTCTGGTCGTCCATTAGTGTTGGAGGAATGCCCGTGCTTGGATTTCTGAATAAGCAGCAGATCTCCTATGAGAAGCACCACCTGGAGGCCATCCACCAGGCCGTTGTTAATAGCGCTTATGAGGTTATCGAGTTCAAGGGGTATACTTCTTGGGCTAGTGGCTACTCTGCTGCGAATTTGGTCAAGAGTTTGCTTCGCAACCAAAGGTGCATCCACCCGGTGTCCGTTCTGGCCAAGGGATTTCATGGGATTGAAGAAGAAGTTTTTCTTAGCCTGCCTGCTCTGATTGGTAGAAGAGGGGTGCTTAGCGCTGTCAACTTTCACCTGTCCGAGGAGGAAACCCATCAGCTCAGGCACTCCGCCCAAGCCATTCTTGACGTTCAGAAACAGTTCTCTATTTGACGACGTGTGAGGGAAAGGATCGTCTTTGTTGAGGTTACGACTATGATGTCGACTGCTTGAGACTATAATTCTTAGTTATAATGCTTAATAATAGGAGAATAAAGTGTATTTCTACGTAGCAAAATAAAGGAAGAATTAAAAATAGATTTATTGTCTATTAATAATAGATATTAACAGATTTGCTTTAATTTAATGATTTGTTGAGTTATTTGATTTAGAGGTAGTTTATAATATGGGACTATTTTATAGTTACATCCTATAGTAGAGTCTAATTGTAGTTCAACATGTATCTAAATAAAATCAAATATTGTGATATTTTGTTTCGAGGTTTCAACTATGATATCAATTCTTGAGATTATAATTCTTATTGATAATGTTTAATCATGAGAGAATATATAGAAAAATAAAGGAAGAATAAGAAATAGATTTATTCATCTATTAGTAATAGGTAAGAGACTTGTGTTTAGGTTAATGATATAAGGTAGTTTGATTTATAAGTAGATTATAGCATATGAGATTATTTAAAGATTTGTTGATTAGCATTTTATTTTATTTATTTATGTGTAAAACTTGTCTAAATCTATAAGTCTACCTATTCATCAACTCATTGTGATTCCTATCCATTTACATTTCAAAAATCATTCCTTTGTAGTTCCTAGACATAATTGAACATAATCATGTTTGCAAATTAAATATGCTAATTAATTAAAATTTGTGAACTTATTAATTAGCTTCCACACTACCTCACTCAAATTGAAGTATAGTCAGTATATTTAAATACATGTTCCATGAGATATTTTGTGACCCAACACACACAACTTCAATTTTTGAGCTTCTAAGCCTCTATCCATGAATTCAAAAAATATATTCAAATAAAATTCTTCTACATTATTTCCCTTTAATGTTATGTTTTATAGGAATCATTATGTTTTTATAAATTGTAGATAATGTGAAAGGAATTTATTTTATTTAGATAATATGAAAAGACTTTATTTTATTTAGATAATATGAAAGGACTTTATTTTATTTTGTGATTTCTTCAACTCCACTCCAATATTTTCTTTTCTCTCTTCTTCATTATGTTTTTTATAATTTTTAGATAATGTGAAAGGACTTTATTTTATTTGGATAATATGAAAGGACTTTATTTTATTTTGTGATTTCTTCAACTCCACTCCAATTTTTTCTTTTCTCTCAACTTATCTTCTCCCAAATTTCTATTTTTTTCTTCTCTAAACTTATCTTCTCCCAAATTTCTATTTTTTTCTTCTCTCAATTTATCTTGTCCTTTATTTGGTTTCCCTCAATTTCTCTTGTAGTTTTTTTATGAATTCTCTTTCATTTTTATATTACATTATTCTTTCATCTAGATTTTTCATAATTTTTTTCCAATTCTACCTCTATTTATTCATTCATATTGATTGTATGTATGGAGATAGATATTAGGATCCATTGTTGTTAAACATATATGTTACTTTACTCTTTGTTTTCTCATTTGCTAGGTCTTCTTAGAATTTTTCAGTTTGATTCTTTAACTTATTTCTTTCTTTCACTACATTTAGAAATGATGTGTATACCACATCATTATCCATATTTTATATATTTATTTTTTTGCAAATTTTTATTCCATTAAAATCTAATAAAAGGGTACTTATTACATAATTAGAGCAATACATTTGATCCTATATTTTATTTTCAAATTTGAACACAAAACATATGTACTCCATGGTTTTAAATCTATATTATATGTAGACAATACCTTGGTTTTTGTAAGCTCTAAAATTATAGTAATAGTACTCTAGAATTTTCTTCTTGTTTCTTTTAAATATTTTTTTATTTCATGTTAAACTTGTATTTGTAATAAAAATCTAAGATTGTTGGAACAATCTAATATATGAATGGTGAAGAATTAGTTGTAGTGTTGAGAAAAAATATAATTCTTTGATGTTTAGGATTAGTCATTATTGTCTTGGTCAAAGAAAAAATGATTCCTTTGAGGTGGAACAAGAGATAGTTGGAACTATAATAATATTTTACCTCTTCTAATGACATTGTCCGTGGCTAAGATAATCTAAGTCTATATCATCTATTATTAGCATCTTCTAAATATTATGTTGTTGTAACACTTGTTAACCACTATCACTACCTATACCATCACCACTAATAGCACTAGATTCTACACCACCTCTTGTACAAATTAAATCTTAAAGATCTGAAGACCCTCATGGTACTAATTATATATATAATTCACATGGAGAATTTGAACCTAGAACAACTTTAATTGTACTAGTTGTACTTGTATTCCCTTGGGCATGTGTCTTATCAACTTTAATGCCTCATGCAATATGGAGTTTTCTAATTTCTTATGTGTTACCAATGAAGTGCTTACTTGTCCTATGGGCCCCAAACTACCACCTTGATAACCTAAATTTTGGGATGTATCTACTCCTACAATATATATTTATTTTGCGGTCCCACTCAAATCATTAGATCAACTAATAAGTGTGTGAATAATGTATACTAGTATGAAAGAATTATTTTGAATCTTATCATTAGATTCTAAATAAATTATTTCAAAGGGATGCTTTGTATTCCATTGTTTACTAAACTATGAATCTTCTAGAATATACTCATATACTCACATTCTAAAGAAGCTTTGGGATCACCTAAATCCTTTCTCATATAATAAAAATCATTTATTTTTTATTGCACTACTAATTAACATCTACACAAACTTCTTTTAGAAACTATAATTTTTGTATAACTAAATCTATTAGTAACATATATTTATTTTTAAATGTATCTCTTGATTAGAATCTCTACCCCTTATCTACATGATTGTGGATATAGTCCCACATTTATTTTGAACATTGTTGAAAATTAATGCCTTTTCTAATAGCAATTTCTTCTGTTACTTTTTTACCTCATCCCAAGATTCCTTGTTTTTCAATCTTTCTAATAGGGGTTTACTTTGATCTTAAATTTCACTTGCATATTTCTTAATAGGTGTAACATTTAATTTAATCACCTCACATGGTTCATACTACTATTAAGAGTCAACATCAAAAAAATTAAAAATAATAATAATTGCATTTGACACAATCATTTATTTTCTCTTGAATGTGAACCTTCCACATGAAAAAATAGTGAAGAAAATATGATCATTTGATTCAAGTATCATTCATTAATTATATATTTCAAAAAAACCATTTTTCAAATGCATTGGAATTTGTGGGGCTCTACTCCTTATCCATAAAATCTTAGCACAATAAATTCCTCCATGAAGTACCAATCAATCAATTGTATTTTTTTTATCTTTATTGAATATAATCTTTAAAAAAAAAAGCAATCAAGGCATTGTTTAGTATTTATAGTTGCATTATAAATTGGATTCAAAAAATGGTTGTAGTTCATTTTATTATCATGCATCCTTATCTTATGGGTCCACAAAGTTATTAGAAGCAACCTTTTTTTCTATATGTAATCATCTGAAAAGGGATGAATTTAAAGCTTGTTGACCTAAAAAAAGTCACTAAACCAACATATAAATAACACAAGTAGGTTGTGAATCTAAGGCATTAGTGTTGCAACCTCCTTTAATCATTAAAAAATATTTATGCATACATTCTACAACATGTTCATTAAATTTTATCTAGCTGAATTGGTTGATAATAATGGATAGTTTATACCATTTCATGAAGCGATACATCCACTATCTTATTACTATCCAATTGAAGGAAAAACTCTAGTGTATAAACATTAACCTAAATCCAATATTTAAAAATAGTAATATTATAAGGATTATTTTGGTTGTGAACCTTACCATCATATATGTTATTTTTTGAGAAATTTTTCTTCCACTTTTATTGGCTACTTTATAATCACTAGAAATTATTTCTAAGATAAGGGAAGGTTCCAAATTATTCAAGTTCAAACCCTAACATAAAGCCAATATTTTGTGGTAATGGATAATATTCATCTTGGCTATCTTTGTTAACAAGTACTCTTCTATGTTCATTATAATTCTAGGCACATAGCATGAAAAATTATGGCAAAGGGAAAACCTCATGGAACATCATGCATCTCAATCCAACCTTCCATGATGCAATGACACTTTGTTTCTTAACAATTTTTAATTATTTTCTTTACTCTCACAAATATATTTAACTTTGAGGCATACTTAACAATGAGTTCAAGATCATAAATATCATGTTATTCATTAGTAAAACTTGGGGTTTTATGCAATTTGGTGTATTCCATTTTATTTTCTTCTTTATCTTCCATTTTTATGGTGGCATACATGCTTGTAAACCCTCAAACATCACCCTTAATATTATTTTTTTTGAAATTGAAGGCTTATAGTAATATAAATTTGGAAGAAGTGTAGAATTTTAGTGTTTCAATTACCCATAAAGTTGAATACAATGACTATGTGACTCTACCACAACTCATTATTGATATCATAATTTAGTGTAGTTTCACTCTTGCTTTCAACTAGTACATGAGAGTATGTGTGTAAAACTGGGGAGAAAAAAGGGGATCAAAAGTGGACACTTTTTTCCTAAAATTAGCTAAACGTAAAATTGGATGAGTAATTCAAGATGCATACACTCAAAAAAATTAAAAATAATAAGAACTATAATTTTAGTAATATGAATCTAGGTTGTAAACTACAAAATATTTTTAAAAATGGTTAAATTAATGGGTTGAATATTGAGCACACAAAAAAGTGTTCTTGTTTCTATCAATAAATATAACATAGTGGCTACTGTGTGCCCCCTTTTATTGCATTAGGTATTTTAAAAAATTATTTGACATAAATATAGTCAAGAGTGACTACTAAAAGTTGTGTATTTCTTTATAGTTAATATTTAAAAAATTATGGCATTTCAAAGTGGGTGCATCCTAAAAATTGCATCATTAGGAAAATGCATCAAATATCTTACACAAAGCTAATATAAAACATATAAATTAAAAAATTAAATTTGTATAAAATGAAATGCAAAACAATCTTATATTTTTTTCAAATTTAGATGCCTAAGTAAAAATTCATAAATAAAAATTAATACATATGCAGTAGAGGAATATGAAGACACTCTTCCAAAAAGACCCTTAATTTATTCAAAATATTAAAATATTACATAGATATTAAAAAAAAAGAATTAACTCATTATTTTTATGCTGGTTTCATAAAATTCTATTGTAAAATGTATAAGCAATTTTTTGAAGTTCAAATTCATTGTTTTATATTAAAACACAAAATTAAGAATCAAATGAGATGTCTAACCCTTAGAAATACAAGCCTCAATGAATGAAATCATCAAAATTTTGAATGAAAAAAAAAATGCAAACACATTATAATGTATGAACATTATATAATAGATAAATAAAATGTACTTGTAAGTTTTCCAATAATATCCTTCTTTTGGGATGCTTCCTTATTAATCTAAAGATTTTACTGATATTAGTTGATTTTAACTTCTAGATCGGGTATGTGTCAACTATAGCTTCAGAGTCATAAAGATAAGTTAACCTAGAGGTGAACTCAAGGTCATGATTGATTAAAAAAACTTAAAGTGGTTATTAAACATGGCTCATATTTTAAAGCATTTAAAATCATTAAATATTTTTAAACATGATGAACATTGTGGGAAATTAAGTAATTCCATCATGATTTAATCTTTTTACACATGCAAGAATTTATTGGGATCTTTACTTTTAATGAATGCAAAGATTAAAATTCAATTCAAGTTTTAAATATGTTATTGAATAGATTTTGCTCGCATATTGAAGGAAACTTTAGTGTTAACATAAAGAGTTTAGAACTTTCATGACTATAGAACATGAAGACAAGTACAAGCCAAGGTACAACGATGAATTCCTCATTTATGCTGCAGTGAAAATTCTTTCAATGACTTGTACTCTTACTTGATTCAAACTTGTGAGATTCACATGCTAGAGTTTCAATTCAAGGGTCAAACTTGGGGAGTAAGGAGGCAGATTATGTGTTTATCATCATGAATCAAGAGCAGATTCCCAACTAGGAAGAAATGATTTCAATGAATTTGCAAAGACAATTCAAAACAAATTAGGAAATGGGTAGTTTTTGTGTGGAATCAAATCACTTTGGTCCAACCTGTGCCTTTAAGTAGTTCAGCCTGATTTTACCACCCTAGAAGCCTTCTCTACTATGGGATTACACTTTCATTGAAAAGTAGTTGGTGGATATGCCCAAGTCATGATTCAACTAGGAGAAGATTTGCAACTCCATTGCCTTCTACCAAAATATTCCCTTCAAGAATAGTAGTTGTTGAGTTTGTGAAAATTTATTGTAGTTACTAATTATTAATCTCCTATCTAAATAGATTATTTGACTATCAAAAATTAATTCACAGCAAATATTGAAAAATAATACAACTGCAACTTCACAAATAAAATCACAGGAATAGAGAAGAAAACATGAAAATAATGAACATAATATTTTCAGAAAATTTGTCCCTGGAAAAACCCCGAAGGGAAAACCAGTACTGCAGATGAGGAATTTTATTAAACTTCAACAGATCAAGAGATACATACACTACTTGCCTGGTATAGGAGCACCTACACCACAACATCAAATTTTGATTATTTGAATGAATAGTAGGTTGATGACAATATCTTTGAGTGTATTTTGTCTAAACAAGGTCTAATAGATCAATCTTCTATGTACTTGGGGAATTTGTGGGCTAAGGTAGTCAAATGTGCAAAATGCACTCTTGTCTCAAACAATAGTTAATATTTCCATGAAGGAAAACTATGTAAAATGTAAATGGGAATGTAGGGAAAGAGTCTAGAAGTCATTTTATGGTAAAATAATGGTATCTAAATGGACCTAGGCCTTTAGAAAAACAAATTTGCATAATAAAGCTGATTAAGCAAACCATTGTTAATACTAGCACTTTTAGGCTTAATAAGGGTTTGATCGTTCAAGGGTGGTTATGGGCATTGAAGGGAGTTGTTTCTAATTTGTATATGTATAATACATCAGAAAAGCCTAAGAAAGGGGTTCAATGAATTTATTTTAAATATTTTGTGCTCTACTCAATGCCTAATCTATGGAGTTTCAAACATTCTTCTATGTTTTTAGTATCTTTTTCCTGCATACGGCCCAGTACAGGCCTTCCCATTATTAAAAAATCATAAATAATTGTGGTGGCAGGTCTTAAATTTAATTTCAATCTATTTTGAGACTCTTTTGATTGTTTTGGTGAAAGGAAAACTCCATTCTTCCTGTTCATCCTGTACAGACTAGCAAGGTCTAAGTTTCACTTTAATTTTGATATGGAGCCTTTCCTCCTACTATGGTGACTTGTGACTTGGAGGAAAGGCCCATGATATGTTATTTTCAATTTTGTTTGTTTCATTTAATAATGGTAAGGAATCTATAGGGCTAGTGATTCTATCTTAGGCTGAGAATGTGAGTTTTTGGTATGAAAAGGAGGAACCAAAGTGGTGTTTTTGAGATCTGATGAGGCTAAAGGCCTAGTGAAGGTTTATTTTGTTTTTGAAGACCCTAAAAAACTTTTTTGATGCTTTGGTGAGTCTTGGAAGGCTTTGGGTTGTGAAATGTAGAAAACCCTAGATATTTGTGAGGAAATTGAGGGTTTTGAAGAATGATGGCTTAGAAGTTGAGAGATTGTCTAAAACCTATGAAATTGGGTGTTTTCAAACATGTTTGATGACTATCCAAGAGATTGTGGGGATTGGAGAATTCTAAAGAGCACTTTGTTTGTAAAACTGTAAGGCTAATTTTGTAGCCTTTTGGCAGGGCAATTTGATGGTTCTCCAATATGTTGCAAGGAAACCTTGTATGTTTGTATTGGGAATTATGTTCAGGGTCTAGGTGGATGCTAGAATTATGTTGAAATGTTCCTTGAGAGAAATTCTCTAAAAGATAAGTCTATTTTATGAGTTTTGGAGTTTAAATCCTTGGTAGTGTTAATTGATCCAATGTGGTAGATTGTGGTTTCAAGAATTGATGTTTATTTGAGGACTGGTCAGTTGTGAATCTTCTCCACCATGGCTCTGCATCATAGTGGTATTAGAGCAGGGAGAGATTTTTTTTGCATTTTGCAGGTTGAAGGAGAAGGAGAAGAGGCAAGGTTTGCAAGATGCCTCCAATGAACAATGATATGGCTAAAGAGATGAAGGATATGAAAGATAGACATGCTAAGGAACTCAGAGAGTTGGAAGAGAGAATCATAGACTTGGAGACAAAAAAAGAAGGGAAGTGGAAGAGTGAGATTGAAGAAGAGGAAGATGATGAGTTTGAAGATGTGGAAGAAGAGCTTACTCCAGAGGGTCAAAGAATTGCAAAGTTGTTGAAGACAGTGAACGATGACAAGCCTAAGGTAAAAATTGATGTTCCTAAGTATGGTGGTAGTTTAAATGATGAAGAACTACTTGAGATGATTTTTTCATTAGATAATCATTTTGAATGTGATGAGGTTCCTGAGGAGCAAAGAGTATAGATTCCAAAGACTAAGTTGTAGGGCCATGCTTTGGTATGGTGGGATTACTTTCAATCTAAGAGGAGGAAGCAAGGAAAGTATAAGATCACATCATGGGAAAATATGATATCAAAACTCAAAGGTAAATTCTTACCCAAGGATCATCAAGCTCAAATGTTTAAGAAATTGAAAAGCTTAAGGCAAAAAGAAATGGATATTAAGTCTTATATTGAGGAGTTTTATAAATTAAGTCTAAGATCTGGTCATCATGAGAATGAAGATGAAAAATTTGCAAGATAGATGGGTGGTTTAAGGTTAAACATACAAGATGAATTGGTTTTGGCTAACCCTAGAAATGTAGAGGAATGTTATCAAATGCCAATCAGGTTGGAGGAGAAAATGAAGAGAAGAAAAGAAAAAGTAGTTAGAGGCAGAGGTAATGCATCAAGAGGAAGAGGATCTATGCCTAATTCAAAGCCAACAAATGATAATCAAGAAGAAGCCATGAAATATGATTTCAGAGGTGTATGGAGAGATGTTACCTGATTTCTAGCTTTCAGTTGAAACCAGGTAACTTAGTGTTTGCTCTTTTCATGTTGTTTAAACATTTAAAAGACAAACCATTAAACTACTAGTTCCAATATGCATGAAAGAGTGATTGTCAAATGAAGTCAGATTACATTTTTGTCATTTCAATGGTGCATTACAACAAATGAGAAAGAGAATCATGTATTCAAATGTAATTTATTTTATTGATAATCATTAAGGTACATGTCCCTCACAAGCCAAGGGACTAACTCTCTTATTCATTGAACATATGAAGCAATTCATACATGAATAAGTACAAAGAAAGGAAATGTGCATATAGAATGGAACCAACCATTGCCTGTGAATGATTGGTTACAAGTTTCCTGTTGTCATGTTGCTGCTACCCCAAACCACTTGTGTCCCTCCTAGCTCCGTAGTGCTCCTCACCCTACATCTAAAGAAAACATTATGTTAGAGCAAAACTCTAAGCAATGAAAGATTCAATCCTTACATACACACCTACCTATGCATGTATAAACTGTTCCATAAGTGCATTAAACAGAAACATCAAACATATGCATTTATTTTCTAACTATTTGCTTCATGTGTAGATTTAGGACAAGTCTAATTATTGTTTCATTATCAGATCAAATATAGCATGTGCAGTAAATGTGGCTCCCACAAGGGTAGAGCTTAACATGCTTTGAAAGAAAGGGAAATTGAGCAAATTGATCAAATATTTTTCTCTTATCAATGCATTAAATCAATATGGAATCACACCAGTTGATCAACTTTCTTTATCAAATTCATAGATGCATCAAGTGTCTTCATAGATGCATCAACTTCAATTATGCATCTTTTAAACAATGAGGAAGCGTTTCAGGTTATCGTCAAGCCCCTCTCACCATAACCCTCTTGGGTAGTCACACATCACATAGGAAGGTGAGTTGTTAGGTCACCCACATATGTGACAGGTGGATGTCCAATAAAGTTACAATGAGGAAACTGTGTGTATTTATTACACATAACAGAAGCAAGAACAATGGCTCAATCAATGTTATGGAATAGGTGCATAAGGACAATAATCACAAATGTGTGTTGCATGTCAATTCAAGGACAACACAAGTGGATATGCCCATCACCTTTCATGCAAGGGTTTTGGTTATCATAACTGATCCAATATGGATCATGATTGCATGCTAAAAGAAGGCAGCAGAACTCCAATTGCCCATGCATAAGTGAATGATACCAATGTCTGTTGGAAATAGGTTGCCATTTAATTGCAAATCCTAAACATTAATTATTTCATGTATCTCCTAGATTCTTGGAATATGTTCAACAACACTAAGATTAAGATGAGATTAATATTTGATGAAATAATCATGATTATTGACATTTGTAATTAATTCTAAATGTAAGAAGCATGTAAGGGCATCCATAATGAGTTCCTAAATAATAGGGATACATGGGACACTCACATGGTAAGGTGACACTCACCTTGTGTCTAGTTAACTATACGAAGTAACAGTTAACACTTCTGAATGCATGTAAAGATCCTAGGAGTTAGGATTTGATGTTTGCATATTTGAAGTTCAATTCAAATCAGTTCAGTTTAGTTTAGTTTAGTTCAGTTCAGTTCAGTTCAGTTTAGTTCAATTCAGTTCAATTCAATTCAATTCAGTTCAGTTCAGTTTAGAATTAGTTTAGTTTAGTTCAGTTCAGTTATCTTTAGTTGCATGCAAGTGCATGTTGCATCCATTTTGAGTTGCATCTAGTTAGCTTTAGTTAACTTGGAATGCATGGCTAATAACTTGAGTTGTATGACAAATAACAGGGACTACCTCCAGTTAATAGGGGATGACCATTCTTGCATGAATGGTGTTGAGTAAATGTTTTAGTTAACTATAAAGCACGTGGAGCCAACTTCGGAGCCCAAGATGCTTTATTGGATTTACCTCTCATGCATGATAAGATATTTTTGAAGGCTCAGCTAAGTAGGATTACTTAAGGGCGCCAACTTTGAGGAGGAGCTTTGGAATTATCACCAAAGTGAAGGACAAGTTGTAGCTTCAGTTTGGGACACCCAAATGCATGAAGCACATGTTGTAAGCTTTAGTCTTCATTGAATAACTCAACTTGAAGTAATATGGAATACCTTTTCAAGGGCTTGAGCTTGTGCATTGTAATTATCACCATTTGGAGATTACAAGGTTGCATATTGTCTCTATATCTCATTCAAGTTGAATAAAGTTTTATAATTGTAATTGCAGGTGTGAAGAAGATTGGTAAAGACAGAAGAAGCATTCTCAAGCAAGAATTGGAGCTATTGTAATTCAGAGATTGAATAATAGAATAATTCTTGGTGGAGTTTTTTCCCGAAAGGGTTTCTCCACGGTATATCTTGTGTGATCTTTCTAATATCCTATCTAGTTCTTCTATCAAATTCTCTCTACATTCTACAATAGTAAAAGGGATTAATCAAGATAATCACCCACAAAGAATATATGTAACAAAGAAAAGACTTACTTAGATCAGCAATATTAAAGTTTTACAGAGTATTAAGCTAAGAAAACACCTAATTTTTCAACAATGACAAAGAAAGAAATTCCAAGACACAAGCTCAAGTTGCACAAGGCTTTATTCAAGGACTTCTCAACCAAACATTCAACAAACAATTTTTCTAGCTAACAATCAATGTATGATGGTTTGAGGAAAGTCAAAAGGCAAAGACATTCAAGAAACATCAACTCTAGTTGACATAGATATCTACATATCACGAATATGTCATTATAAGAGGTTTATGACAACAATGGAACCCTCATATGATGGTTTCCCATTGTACACTTACCTGATCGAGGTTGCCATTTTGATGCAAGAGGGAAAAAAACACGGTGGTGAAAGCAAGCTAATATCAAGAGCAATGACAACATACCATGTTGAAGATGCCCATCAATGAAAAATCAGTCCACCACTTACACAATCCTATGGTCGTTGTCAATGATAATGACTCTTCCATATGATAGTAAAGATGCTTTGAGAAGATTGCATGAGGGGTACAATTAGATGAATGTGAGGACAATACAAAGAATGTTGTCCTGGCATTAAGGTCATACTAGAAGGCCCGTGCACAATTATATAACATGACTCAACATCAAAAAATAAGGAGGGTTTCCAGTAGACTAGGTTTCAAGATGATTTTCCTGATGGAGTATAATGATACACTTTTATGAATTACTAAGCCATGATCACAAACTATTCCAATAATTTTAAAGAGGATCAGCCACTTAAAGAAAGGATAGTCTATCATTAATGAAAGACAACAACTATGCCTTTCTTCAGGTCATGAAGAGTAACCAGGTAGAAGCAGCTAGTGGTGATAAGGGAAGAATTTTTTTCTTAATGCACATATCAAGCACTATAGTAAGAACAGACACTAGCAATCAAGAGGAGATTCCATGAAATACAAAGCAACATGATTGTAATCCTTCTAAAGAAAGTAGCCACTTCATGAATGTCAAGAACAGTGTAGGTATGGAATAGTCATACATTTCTTTTTTTGCATCTTTCAAAAAAACTTTGCTATGAATATTTTCTTGGTGAAACACATTGAAATATTTAAAGCTATGGATATTAAGTGAAAATCATTACTATGGAAAATAAAACATGGCATCATCACAATAAGAATTTGAAGTGGTAAAGCATATGATATTTGATGCTTTTATCTCATGATATGATAATCAAATTATGTAATGATGAGTGCATAAAAGCATTTCCAGGACAGGTCTATGGGCGTACAAGTTAGTGAAAAGAGTAGTAAGAATGGAAAAGATGCAAGAACTGTAGGTTTACTTTTCACCTGGGCAGCATTATCTGATGGAACAAAGATAGAGATAACTAGTAGGAAATCATAATTACAGACAACACAAAGCTCCTAGGTAAAGGTTTGTGTTTAAGTAAAAATGGTGTTCAAGTGAAGAATGATAAAGCCCGTGGAAAGCACATTATGAAATGAACAAAGGAAGCTTTTGTTTCAATTGGTGAATCCCCCATGGATTCTCATTCTTATTATAACCTTGCACGGTTTTATCACACAAAATGGAGCCACATTTTTATATTCTACAAAAAAGGTGAAAGAATTTGCAAATATATTCATTATTCTGCAAAAATCTGAGCTCTATAGAAAATATCTAGTGACCCATGTGGGTTTTTTACTAACAGTGGAAGAATTCAACAAATATACATGCTACATGAAACCCAAATAGGGGTTTTTCATGAAAATGCAAAAATGAAGCAGAAAATCACAAATGCAAGAAGACCTAGTTTACATGAGGGTTGAGCCACATTTTGGTTTTTTCTTTTTCTATTTCCCAAAAACCCATCTGGGTTATTAACTTTATCAATGTTTGTGAAATACAAGAAGGAAACCAAAAGATAATAAGATGGTTTTTTAGAAATGAACATGAAAGGCACATTTTTCTATTCATAGTTGCGACCAAAGAGCCATTGTTTTCATGAAAAAAAAAAAAATACACTGGGTTTATTCAAATTTGTAGAATAATTAAGCATTTCCAAACAATTTCACAAAGATGTAAAGCAAAATGAGACATTTACAATCTTCCATTCAAGCTTTTCTTGCTCACTACAAGAGAATGAAGACAGTGCAAGGTTGGTTGGGAGCCTACCCGAGCTCGAGTAGTGATGTGTGTAGAGTTTTGCCACTAAAGACTTCCTGTCAAGCTTCATACAAGCTTCTCATGGCAGTTTTCAAATCAAGAGAAACAATAGAAAACAAGAAAATGAAGCAAAGGTCCATCAAAATGCTTCATAGTTGCGGCTTGTGAGTCAAAAAATTGCCTCAAAAGTGTGATAAAATGCAAGTTTATGCCAAAATACCCATGTACCTAAACTTCCATGGTATTTTTAAGAAAGAAATGTCAAGGCTCGACTAAGTGCTAGTGTGAAATCATTATTTTTTTTGTGTTTCCCAAACCCTCATAGTGGCAAAGCAACATTCTCCAGAACATGTGAAGACCAAATGATGATGTTTTTCATCATTTTGGGAATTATCATTAGGGTTTGACCCTTGAGTGCTGATGGTATTTTTTGTCCCATGTTTTAAAAATTTGACGAATGTGTTAAATGAAAATGCGGGCCAAAAATCACATGTTATTTCCTTAGGCATTCATTTCCTTTCAAACTCTCCAACTTTTAATTTTTAGCTAAGTCTTCACTTTACATCATATGTTATCACTTAGGCATTTTATGCCTTAGGGATTTCTTCCCTATTTTGACTTATGCTAAGTGTGAAATACAATATGTGGATGCCATGTGACCTATGTGTAATTCCTTGCTTGCCCAATGCAATGCAACATGGAATATGCTTTCCAAGGAATTTGGAGGTCGACCATATTGGCCAAACTGTTGAAGACTATAATGCCTTTGCAAACATGTGTTTTGCCATGTGTGATCAAGTGATGTAGAATGTGGTGAGTTAGTAGTCCATGCCTTGGTGGCATTTTTATAAAATTTTGGCATATCATTATATGTTTACATTGATTTTCAATGTTGGAATATCATGTAAGTAATTTGAAAATCACTTTCAGTTGCTTTTCAAATGCAAATGTAATACATTTTAAATGGTGGGGCCATTTAATTTGAGCTTAATTGTAAAGTGCTTTGCTAAGTGGTGTTTTATAAATCACTTACCAAATTCACTATATTTATGCTTTAAGAGGCCATGTGTTTTCAAAAACACACATATTGCATGATAGAGATATTGTCAAATGTTGTAATTGGACCATGATGATTTGCAGAGGTGTGGGAAGTGTGAGTTGCTATTTGGACTAATTTTGGTGAAGGGGGAGGCCAACTGGAGGTATTTTGTCACACTTTTAGGATGGCTATTGACTTAGCTTATTTTTTCTCCATGTAAAAGACATTTTGGAGACTTCTAGAAGGTTCTTTTGGGGCCATTTTTATTTTATCCAAGCAAGATCTTCTAGAAATACCGGTGTGGGGATTTTAGATGTTTTGGCTTAAATATGTTGTTTAAGTCATTTTAGAGGAGTTCTTTCTTTTTCAGTGGGAGGATAGCTACTCTCTTGGAGTTATTTTTCATGAAGCTGCATTGTAACTTAAACAGACCTAATATACAATAAGCACTTTGATTTAATAGATTTGAGCATTTTTACCTTTTCTCTTCATGTTTTGTGGTATGTCATTAATGGTTGATCAGTTTGTTTTGTGAAAATTCATTTTCCTTACAACTTGTCACATTTTTCATGCATCCATTTGACAAAAAATGTATGTTTACAGGTTATAAACTGTGTTGTTTAGTAGTGTTATTGATTATTAAATATGTCTCTTCCTTTTAAAAAAATTGTTATAGACCTCTTTATAAATTATTGATGTGAACTACATGGGATAGGGAATTGTGTGAGTTAGCTTTGAAATATTAATTTGAGTGTGCAAGGCTATTAGCAGGTCTAGGTTGTTTTGGTGTATCACCTTAGTTTATTTTCAATATTAAGTTTAGTTTATGTAAACTCTTACCCTTATCTCAGAAGATCAGGTAGTTAGGTGGCATCAAAAGGGGAAGCCAATCCTTATCACTGGAGGCCTACTTTCAAATAGGTTACCCACAACCTTAAATTAGTCCAATGTTAGTCCAAATCTGTTGAGTACAATTAGAAAAGCTTAGCAAATAGGGTGCACATTTGGTGCTCTAACATTTTTTGCATGCTTGGTGGGATAGTGAATTGCTTCTCAATTCATGTTTATGCATTTGATTGTTGTTGTTTGGTGTGTATAGAAGTAGTTTCAACCTTTTGGAGGCAATTTTTCAACACACCTGGTGACTCTGGAAGGATATCAACTAGTTTCAAGAAGACAAAGTGTTGTTATGAAATATCAAACCTAGTTTCTTTCTTTACCAGAAATTCCAATGAATTTCCAGTCTCTTGAATAAACAAATATTTCTGCATTTTATGGAAATATGTCATATTACCCACCATTTCATGAAAACCATGCATGGGTTCCCTCTTACCATCCATCTCACACAAAGCATCTTGTTGGTCTTATACCAAATGTGCCTGTAACAGTAGACTACCAGTAGTCTCATCGTGTTTTCCACCCTCCCATCCCTGCTCAATCTCAATATCAGTCAATCTATGATCAAAATCAACCCCATGAAGAGGTCTTTGATGCCAACCAACATGATTATCTGCATAAACAGCCTCAAGAGCATCCTTACCAACATGTATTGGATCTGATCCAAAAGCTTGACTGTGTGTTGTGGGCTTTGAGCCAAAAACTTGAACATATGAAGATTAGTGATGCTAGTAAGGTGTTCTCACTTATGTATTTGATGTTGGTTGACATCAAAAAGCAGAAAAGGATTATCTCACAACAGCAAGAGTTGGTTGCTCAATCCTTTATTTATGATCAAGAGCGGGTGACAAAAAGAAGGCAGTTTGGGGAAAGTCTGGAAGGAGAGATAGTTGCTAAAGAGGACCAAATCAAGTCTTTGTCTACTCAGGTGTAAAGTAGTCAAGCTTATTTTGATTATCAATTCCAACTAAGGTATGAAATTTCCAGTCCTAGTCTCAACTCAGCTCTTCCTATAATATTGAACAATCTTGTTAATAAAGGAGTTCCCAAGTCCAATTTTCCAAGCTTCAAGCAAGCTGAACATCTTCAGCTTGCTAGATCTGAATCCCCAAGTTTTAGAAATCTTGTTTCAACTCAGGAACCTATCCTTAAGCAAGCTCAACCTATTGAGAAGCCTAGGGAATTTACTTTCCCAAGTTTTAGGAGCTCTCCTTCTATTCAAGAACCCTTTATT
Source organism: Sequoia sempervirens (assembly GCA_007258455.2). Classification (NCBI taxonomy): domain Eukaryota; kingdom Viridiplantae; phylum Streptophyta; class Pinopsida; order Cupressales; family Cupressaceae; genus Sequoia; species Sequoia sempervirens. Next base: position 191,196,414 of record VDFB02047230.1, on the reverse strand, counting down.
GAACAAAGGCATCCTTGTGAAGAACCCATTAGGGAGGCTCAACCAACCCCTTATGTTATAGAACAACCTAAAGAAGAGATGCTTGTAGATGAAGAAAAAAATCTTTTATCTTCTGTTATGTTTGAAAAAGAGCTTGGGAATGACAAATAAAATGTGATAATGGAGGCAAACAAGGTTGTAGATGAAGAGCAAACCCTTGGCCCACACAACACAATCAACATGGTAGAGAATAGAAGTGTGAAGTTGTTGCATTTAGCCATGGAGGAATATAGACTACAGCTACAAAAGGATAAATAGAAGAAGAATTCTCAAAATGTTTCTTGCAATTTTTTAGTTGATGATCCTCCCGTTGTTCTACAAAATGGTGAAAATGTTCCAATAGGACAGCAAGGTGAAATGGTGGAAAAGGCTAACCAAGAAGAGCAATGCACAGTTTGGAATGAAGGTGTGAATTTTCCCACTCTAAATGCTTTTTCAAAACAACAAGAAGACATCAAGTAGTTGTAGGTTCAAGAATCAAGACAACAACATGAAGAGGCTGAAAAGGGTGATGTTGGCTATGATTTCACAACTTCATTTGATGATCTTCCATGCTTCATTGAGCATGACATGATGGGGAGAGCATAAATCTAGTCAGAAGTCAGCAACATGAGGTTGAGGAGGAGCAGTTTATAGATGGATTTAATATTTTTTAGCATGTTACGCATGAGAAAGCTGATGTTGAGCTATATGAAGTGTACACTGATATAATTGAACATTTTTGTTCAAAATTGGAGGACAAGAAATCAAATATGCTAGAGGAGTTTGGCACTCATGCAAAAATTCAATAGTAGATTCACAAGTTTGAACAAAAAGCTTCTTGTGAACTTGTTGCACAATGTCTTATATGGTTTGATGAGCTTCCTTTCTACTCTACATCAAAGCTTGAAGCTGATTTATTAGTTGAAAGCTTGTTTCAAGAAGCTACTTCACTGTTTGAACACTTACCTACCTTCATAGAAGAAGAAAAACCTGATTTGGAGCATTTTTATTTTAGTAGTAATGAGAATTATAAACAGCTTCCTTTCTAGTGTATAAAAGAGCCAGAGGTTGATGTATTGATTGAAAGTGTGTTGGAGGAATCCATCTCATTGTTCTCCAGTGAAGAGATGAGTGATCATTTGGACAACAGTATGTAAAAAAAGTGGGTGATCAGGTGCCTTGTTTGTTTGACAAACAAGATACCACCAATGGAATTTCAAGCTTTGTCCTTTCAAGAGGCTGCCCCATCAGATATTTGGCCAGTTCGAAGGCCACTGAAGTACCAGAGATAATGCTTGCACCCAATTATGAGGATGCAATTGAACAAGAGGCTGATTTTGGAGTTGCAGTTGAAGGTGATCCAATTCAGCTCACCTGTACAGTTCAGGACAACAATATGTATGATCATTTTCAAGGTGCAATTAAGTTCATTTTCATTTTTTATGAAACACTGCGACAATCTATTGAATATTTGCATGTGTTTCATGTTATTTCAGCAATGCATAGTCATGTAATGCATTAGTTGTTGATTAAAAGGGGGTGTTATTTCGCAAACCCTATCAATGGTTTTGTTTAACTAGCTTCTTTCTTGGTTAGAGTAGGTAGTGTAGTCTCATTTCAAATGCATTTCCAGTTTTCCCTAAGTGCTTTTCAGCATAGCTAGATAGTTTTCATTCTATAGTGTTGGGTTTTTCAATAAGTTTTCAAGGTGTCTCTCGCTATTATGATGAGTTATAGCAATTTGCAATGATGTTTTAAGGTGGTTTCAACCTTTAGATGACTTTGTGCCCAATGGATAAGCTTAGGAATTTGGTCTCATGTTTAGCAGGTAAACATATAGTAGATGTCGCCAAAAAATGTTAACTGATTTCTAGCTTTCAACTGAAATTAGGTAACTTAGTGTTTTCTCTTTTCAGGTTGTTTAAACATTTAAAATACAAACCATTAAACTACTAGTTCCAATATGCATGAAAGAGTGATTTTCAAATGAAGTTAGATTACATTTTTGTCATTTCAATGGTGCATTACAAAAAATGGGAAAGATAATCATGTATTCAAATGTAATTTCTTTGATTGATAATCATTAAGGTACATGTCCCTCGCAAGCCAAGGGACTAACTCTCTTATTTAATGAACATATGAAGCAATGCATACATGAATAAGTACAAAGAAATGAAATGTGCATATAGAACGGAACCAGTCATTGCCTATGAATGACTAGTTACAAGTTGCCTGTTGTCATGTTGATGCTGCCCCAAACCACTTGTGTCCCTCCTAGCTCCATAGTGATCCTCAACCTGCATCTGAAGAAAACATGATGTTAGAGTGAAACTCTAAGCAATGAAAGATTCAATCCTTACATACACACCTACCTATGCATGTATAAACTGTTCCATAAGTGCATTAAACAGAAACATCAAACATATGCATTTATTTTCTAACTATTTGCTTCATGTGCAGATTTAGGACAAGTCTAATTATTGTTTCATTATCATATCAAATACAGCATGTGCGGTAAATGCAGCTCCCACAAGGGTAGAGCTCAGCATGCTTTGAAAGAAAGGGAAATTAAGCAACTTGATCAAAGATTTATCTCTTATCAATGCATTAAATCAATATGGAATCACACCATTTGATCAAATTTCTTTATCAGATTCATAGATACATCAAGTTCAATTATACATCAATTGTCTTTATAGATGCATCAAGTTCAATTATGCATCTTTTAAACAATAAGGAATCATTTCAGGTAGTCGTCAAGCCCCTCTCACCATAACCGTATTGGGCAGTCACACATCACATAGGAAGGTGAGTTGTTAGGCCACCCACATATGTGACAAGTGGTTGTCCAATAAAGTTAGAATGAGGAAACTGTGTGTATTTATTACACATAATAGAAGCAATAAAAATAGTTGAATTAATGTTATGGTATAGGTGCATAAGGACAATAATCACAAATGTATGTTGCATGTCAATTCAAGGACAACGCAAGTGGATATGCTCATTACCTTTCATACAAAGGTTTTGGATATCATGACTGACCCAATATGGATCATGATTGCATGCTAAAAGAAGCCAACAGAACTCCAGTTTCCCATGCATAAGTGAATGATACCAATGTCAAAGAAAGGAATTCCAAGAGACAAGCTCAAATTTGCACAAGGCTTTATTCAAGGCCTTCTCAACCAAACATTAGACAAATAGGTTTTCCAGATAATAATCAATGTATGATGGTTTAAGGAAAGGAAAAAGACAAAGACATTCAAGAAACATCAAATCTAGTTGACATAGATATCTACATATCATGAATATGTCATTATAAGAGGTTTATGACAACAATGGAACCCTCATATGATGGTTTCCCATTGTACACTTACATGATGGAGTTTTCCATTTTTATGCAAGAAGGAAACAAACACAGTGGTGAAAGCAAGCAAATATCAAGAGCAATGACAATATACCATGTTGAGGATGCCCATCAACAAAAAATAAGTCCACCACTTACACAATCCTATGGTTGGTGTCAATGATAATGACTCTTCCATATGATAGTAAAGATGCTTTGAGAAGATTGCATGAGGGGGTACAGTTAGATGAATGTGAGTATAGTACAAAGAATGTTGTCCTGGCATTAAGGATAGTCTACAAGGCCCATGCACAATTATATAAAATGACTCAGCATCACAAAGTAAGGAGGGTTGCCAGTAGACCAAGTTTCAAGATGATTTTCCTAATGGAGTATAATGATACACTTTTATGAATTACTAAGCCATGATCACAAACTATTCCAATACTTGTAAAGAGGAGCAACCACTTAAAGATAGGACAGTCTATCATCAATGAAAGACAACTATTCCTTTCTTCAGGTCATGAGGAGTAACCAAGTACAAGCAGCTACTGGTGATAAGGAAGAAGTTTTTCTTAATGCACATATCAAGCACTATAGTAAGAACAAACACTAGCAATCAAGAGGAGATTCCATGAAATACAAAGTAGCATGATTGTAATCCTTCTAAAAGAAAGCAGCCACTTCATGAATATCAAGAATAGTGTAGGTATGGAACAGTCATACATTTCCTATTTTTTGCATCTTTCAAAAACACTTTGCTATGAATATTTTCTTGCTGAAACACATTGAAAGATTTTAAGCTATGGATATCAAGTGAAAATAATTACTATGGAGAATAAAACATGGCATCATAACAATAAGAATCTAAACTGGTAAAGCATATGATATTTGATGCTTTTATCTCATGATATATGATAATCAAATTATTTAATGATGAGTGCATAAAATCCTTTCCAAGATAGGTCTATGGTCGTACAAGTTAGTGAAAAGAGTAGTAAGAATGGAAAAGATGCAAGAACTATGAGCTTATACCTGTGTTGTGCAATGGCATTAAATCATTTAGCAAACCATTTTAGTTTACTTTTCACTTGCGCAACATCGCCTGATGGAACAGAGACAGAGATAACCAGTAGGAAATCATAATTATAGACTACACAAAGCTCCTAGGTAAAGGTTTTTGCTTAAGTAAAAATGGTGTTCAAGTGAAGAATGATTAAACTTTTGGAAAGCACATTACCAAATGAACAAAGGAAGCTTTTGTTTCAGCTGGTAACCCCCCCATGGAGTCTCATTCTTATTATAACCTTGCACAGTTTTATCACACAAAATGGAGCCACATTTTTATATTCTACAGAAAAGGTGAAAGAATTTGCAAATATATTCATTATTCTACAAAAATCTGAGCTCTATAGAAAAAATCCAATTACCCATGTGTTTTTTTTACTAACAGTGGAAGAATTCAACAAATATAAATGCTACATGAAACCCAAATAGGGGTTTTTCATCAAAATGCAGAAATGAAGAAAAAAATCACAAATGCAAGAAGACCCAATTTACATAATGAGGGTCAAGCCACATTTTGGCTTTTTCTTTTTCTATTTCCCAAAAACCCATTTGGGTTATTAACTTTATCAATGTTTGTGAAATACAAGAAGGAAGCCAAAAGATAATAAGAGGTTTTTTAGAAATGAACATGAAAGACACATTTTTCTATTCATAGTCGCGGCCAATGAGCCATTGTTTTCATGAAAAACAACAGAAATACACTTGGTTTATTCAAATTTGCATAATAATGAATCATTACCAAACAATTTCATAGAGATGTAAAGCAAAATGAGACATTTAAAAGCTTCCATTCAAGCTTTTCTTGCTCACTACAAGAGAATGAAGACAGTGCAAGGTCGGTTGGGAGCTTACTCGAGCTTGAGCAGTGATGTGTGCAAATTTTTGCCACTCAAGACTTCCTATCAAGCTTCATACAAGCTTCTCATGGTAGTTGTCAATTCAAGAGAAACAATAGAAAACAAGAAAATGAAGCAAAGGTCCATCAAAATGCTTCATAGTTGCGGCTTGTGAGTCAAAAAATGGCCTCAAAAGTGTGATAAAATGCAAGTTTATACCAAAATACGCATGTACCTATACTTCCATGGTGTTTTTAAGAAATAAATTTCAAGGCTTGACTGAGTGTCGACCGTGCGAAATCATTATTTTTCTTGTGTTTCCCAAACCCTCATGGTGGCAAAGCAACATTCTCCAGAACATGTGAAGACCAAATGATGATGTTTTTCATCATTTCGGGAATTATCATTAGGGTTTGACCCTTGAGTGCCGATGGGATTTTTGTCCCCTGTTTTAAAAATTTGAGGCATGTGTTAAATGCAAATGGGGACCAAAAATCACATGTTATTTCCTTAGGCATTCGTTTCCTTTCAAACTTTCCAACTTTTAATTTTTAGCTAAGTCTGCACTTTACATCATATGTTATCACTTAGGCATTTTATACCTTAGGGATTTCTTCCCTATTTTGACTTATGCTAAGTGTGAAATACAATATGTGGATGCCATATGACCTATGTGTAATTCCTTGCTTTCCCAATGCAATCCAACTTGGAATATGCTTTCCAAGGAATTTGGAGGTCAGCCATATTTTCCAAGCTATTGAAGACTATAATGCCTTTGCAAACATGTGTTTTACCATGTGTGATCAAGTGATGCAGAATGTGGTGAGTTAGCAGTCCATACCTTGGTGGAATTTTTATAAACTTTTGGCATATCATTATATGTTTGCATTGATTTTCAATGTTGGAATATCATGTAAGTAATTTGAAAATCACTTTCAATTTCTTTTCAAATGCAAATGTAATACATTTTAAATGGTGGGGCCCTTTAAATTGAGCTTAATTGTAAAGTGCTTTACTAAGTGGTGTTTTATAAATCACTTAATAAATTCACTATATTTATGCTTTAAGAGGCCATGTGTTTTCAAAAACACACATATTGCATGATAGATATATGGTCAAATGTTGTAATTGGACCATGATGATTTGCAAAGGTGTGGGAAGTGTGAGTTGCTATTTGGATTTATTTTGGTGAAGGGGGAGGACAGCTGGAGGTATTTTTTCACACTTTTGGGATGGCTATTGGCTTAGCTTGTTTTTTCTCCATGTAGAAGACATTTTGGAGACTTCTAGAAGGTTCTTTTGGGGCCATTTCTATTTTATCCGAGCAAGATCTTCTAGAAACGTTGGTGTGGGGGTTTTAGATGTTTTGGCTTAAATATGTTGTTTAAGTCATTTTAGAGGAGTTCTTTCTTTTTCAGCAGGAGGATAGCTACTCTCTTCGAGTTATTTTTCATGAAGTTGCATTGTAACTTAGACAGACCTAATATACAGTAAGCGCTTTGATTTAATAGATTGGAGAATTTTTACCTTTTCTCTTCATGTTTTGTGGTATGTCATTGATGGTTGATCAGTCTATTTTGTGAAAAATTCATTTTTCCTTACAACTTGTCCCATGTTTCATGCATCCATTTGACAGAAAATATATGTTTATAGGTTATAAATTGTGTTGTTTAGTAGTGTTATTGATTGTGAAATATGTCTCTTCCTTTTAAAATCACTATTATAGACCCATTTATAAATTATTGATGTGAACTACATTGGATAGGGAATTGTGTGAGTTAGCTTTGAAATATTCATTTGAGTGTGCAAGGCTATTAGTAGGTCTAGGTTGTTTTGGTGTATCACCTTAGTTTATTTTCAATATCAAGTTTAGTTTATGCAAACTCTTACCCTTATCTTAGAAGATCAAGTAGTTAGGTGGCATCAAAAGTGGAAGCCAACCCTTATCACTGGAGGTTTTCTTTCAAATAGGTTACCCACAACCTGAAAGCAGTCCAATGTTACTCCAAATCTATTGAGTGCAATTAGAAAAGCTTAGCAAATAGGGTGCAGATTTGGTGCTCTAACAAGAGGTACAAGAAGGAGATTTGGAGGAGGTAGTAATTCTAACAATGTGTTTTCAAGTAGATTGTATACTTGTAATGAATTTGGCCATCCATCCTTCAAATGTCTTGAGAAGATTATTGCTTCATCAAGTGGAAGTAAAGGTGAAAAAAGGGTTCAACTTGTGCAAGAGGATGATGTGGAGAGCACTGGTTCATCAAGGCATCCTACAAATCCGGAGTTTGGAGAAGCCTTGATGATACACAAGCAACTTTTGAAGACTTCTAAAGAGGTGGAGCCATTGCATAGGAAAATAATTTTCAAAACCACCTGCAAGAGTAAGGGAAAGGTATGTAAAGTAGTGGTTGATTCAAGTTCGACTAAAAATATGGTTTCTTGTGAAATGGTAAATAAGCTAAATTTGAAAAGGATTCCTCATGATTTGTCTTACAAGGTGTCTTGGCTACGTGATGGTCAATAATTCTTAGTAAATGAGCAAGCTATTGTATATTTTCAAATAGGTTAGTATAAAGGCAATGTTATTTGTGGAATTCTACCAATGGATTGTTGCCACATACTCCTTGGAAGACCATGGAAGTATGATAGGTGTGCTATGTATGATGGAAGAGAAAATAGGTATACCATAATGAAAGATGGTCATGATTTTTTTTTAACTCCTTGGGTAGAAGATGAGAAGGGAAAGGCTAAAGTGATCATATGTGGGGGTAACAAGCCTCTAAATGTTGTGAAAGAAATTAAAATTTCTAATGTTGTGAATAAGTGTGGGAACAGTAGGTCTAAAGGTAAATACAGAGGTAAAGGAGGTAAGGATAGTGAATTTGCAAGACAATGTGATGGTAGGAAGCATTGAATGTCCTATGGTCAAGAATAAAGTTGAGAACCAAGCAAAATTTGCAAATACATGGGTATATAAGTCTAATTTAACATTGGTAAAGCAAGATAAAGGAGCAATGAGTAAAGGAAAAGCAAAACAGGGTAGAAAAGACAATTGCAAACATGAGCATAAAAAGAAAGTGAGGAAAAATCAAAGGAATACTGGCATATGTTTGTATGCAGGTGTAAGGCATAATAAAGGATCAAATATTGGACAAAGAAAAGATAAAGGAATGCTTGTAGGTCTAAGGACAGGGGAAAGAGTAAGTGCACAAGAAAATGTATTCCAACATGCTAGAAGTGCAAGGCAGATTGCACAACTAGTATACCTGAATCAATGGAGTGGATTTATGGACTAGTGGAGCATGCATGAATTTTGGAGGCAGTGGTATCTACACCAACTCATGAGGCATGAGTATTTTCTAGGGGGGTGTATGGTGCAGAAGCACCTACACCACAACATCAAATTTTGATTATTTGAATGAATAGTAGGTTGATGCTAGTATCTTTGTGTTTATTTTGTCTAAATAAGGTCTAATAGACCAATCTTCTATGTATTAGGGGAATTTTTGGGTAAAGGTGGTCAAATGTGCAAAATGCACTCTTGTCTCAAACAATTGTTAATATTGCCATGAAGGAAAACTATGTAAAATGTAAATGGGAATGTAGGCAAAGAGTCTAGAATTTATTTTATGATAAAATAAGGGTATCTAAATGGCCATAAGTCTTTAGAACAACAAAGTTGCATAATAAACCTTATTAAGCAAACCATTGTTAATACTAGCACTTTTAGGCTTAATAAGGGTTTGATGGTTCAAGGGTGGTTATGGGAGTTGAAGGGAGTTGTTTTTGATTTGGATATGTATAATACATCATACAAGCCTAAGAAATGGGTTCAATGAATTACTTTTGAAGATTTGGTGCTCTACTCAATGCCTAAACTGTGGAGTTTCAAACATTTTTCTATGTTTTCAGTATCTTTGTCCTGTTTACAACCTAGTACAGGCCTTCCCATGATTGGAAACTCATAAATCATTGTGGCAGCAGGTCTTAACTTGAATTTCAATTTGTTTTGAGACTCTTTTGATTGTTTTGGTGAAAGGAAACCTCCATTCTTCCTGTTTAGCCTGTACAGACCAGCAAGGTTTGAGTTTCACTTTAATTTTGATATGGAGCCTTTCCTCCTACTATGGTGACCTGTGATTTAGAGGAAAGGCCTATGATATGTTATTTTCAAGTTTTTAAGTTTCATTTAATAATGGTAATGCATCTATAGGGCTGGTGATGTTATCTTAGGCTAAGAATGTGAGTTTTTGGTATGAAAAGTAGGAACCAAAGTGGTGTTTTTGAGATCTAATGAGGCTAAAGGCCTAGTGAAGGTTTATTTTGTTTTTGCAGACCCTAAAAAAAAAATTTGATGCTTTGGTGAGGCTTGGAAGGCTTTGGGGTTGTGAAATGTAGACAACCCTAGGTATTTGTGAGGAAATTGAGGGTTTTGAAGAATGATGGCTTAGAGGTTGAGATATTGTCTAAAACCTACAAAATTGGGTGTTTTCAAACATGTTTGATGATAGTCCAAGAGATTTTTGGGATTGGAGAAGTCTAAAGAGAACTTTGTTTGTAAAATAGGGCTAATTTTGTAGCAATTTAGTAGGGAAGTTTGATGGTTCTCCAAGATGTTGCAAGGAAACCTTGTATGTTTGGCTTGGAAATTATGTTGAGGGTTTGAGTGGATGCTAGAATTATGTTGTTATGATCCTTGAGAGAAATTCTCTAAAAGATAAGTCTATTTGATGAGTTTTGGAGTTTAAAGCCTTGGTAGTGTTAATTGATCCAATGTGGTAGATTGTGGTTTCAAGAATTGATGTGTATTTGAGGACTGATCAGTTGTGAATATTCTCCACCTTGGCTCTACATCATTGCCTCTTATTGGTAGAGCTCTAGAAATATTCTTCTTCAGAAATTCTTCCCTCAATTAGTCTTGTTGAAATTCCACTGTTGTTGTCCCCAACACTAACACTACACCCTTGCTATCACTACAAGACTATTTTCTCTCACTACAAATCTACTTTCTATCACTGCAAATCTTTCTCAAGTGTGTGTTCTCCAAATTCTGATTGATCCCCTTTTATAATTTTCTCATTGAAAAACCAATGGCCATTCAATTTAATCTCAATCAATGGCTAAGATTAAATAGACTCTAACAACCCTAACTAATTGGATTCTATAAGTCTCTAGAGGAATCAATTAATTAAATAAATAATTATCTAGACAACTAACTCCTTTCTAGAAGTCTCCAAAAAAATTAAATAATTAATTAAATATTTCTTGGGAATGGAGACACCTGTCCAAGCTACTAAAATTAATAGAGTTGTATTATTGCCTTCCTTGGGGATAAGAAGGTAGGTACCTATCTTACATCTACAATTGTTCTTTTGGCATCTTATTTGACCTCTCATTAGCTGCATCAATTCTTATGTGTGGATTTTAAAAGTTAAATTCTAGGCATAGGGGCATGGATGATAGGGTTGAATAGTTTTCTAAAGAAACAATGCTAATTTTGAATATTAGTATACCACCTCTCTTGATGATGAAAATTTCCATGTGTATATTTAATTGTTAAATTGATAATTAGTTATGTTTATGAGACCACTCTAGGATCTCTTGGAAAAATTTAAAAATGAGATTTTGAAGAGTAATATTCTTCAATTGACTAGAGTTTTCACACAAGGTTTTATAGGAGTCTCTCCCTCTTAGAAAAATACGAGTAGATGAACAATTAAAAGGATAGGGTCTTGTTGATTATGGAAAAAGTGTAAATGAATATTAACAAATTATAATAGAAAAGTAATCAAGAAGTTTAGTCTTTAAGAAAATAATTTCAACCTTTTAATTATGTTCAATTATCTTTTGAAGTATTCCTTAGGTAATTTAATCAACTACTATTAATGGGAAATTTCTTCCATGCTTATGGTAGATGGGTCACATATGGCTCCCTCAATTATGAAAAGAAGCTGCACTAGATCACGTTGCTACTTGTGCAACATGCCCTAATATCCCCTTGAAAATAAGGGCCTCTTTTAGCTCAAATGCTTGTACCATTTTATTTATATCCTACATATGCCCCTCTATTGTTTGTTCATTATTCAAATTGATGATAATCGATTTATGACATGTATTTTAGATTTATAAATTTTCTTTTGTTCCTCTTGGGGTCTTGTTTTATTTTTGTCTCATGCCTTTATGGTTTATGGATGACTCTATCTATTTAATTCAATGTGTAAGCCTTCAAGCCTCAACCTTAGGTTTTCATATTTATTCCCCTTGTCTCTCACCCCATTCTTTTAATGTATCCATGTGTTTTTTTCTCACTACAAGAACCCCTTTTGGTCACTTAATTATTGCTCACTTATTTTTCATAGGTTCATTCCCTTGGACCCAAGTCCATTCATTTCTTTAAGACTAGATCTTGTAATATTTAGGCCTAAACTTGTTTCATGTTTTGATTCTCTTGTGCTTTTGCATCCAAATCTAAATTGCATCTTGCATTTGGAAAACCTAAGAGACCATGTATATATTTGTGTTGACCAAGCCCCAAAGGCTTGTTATTATGGAACACGTCACATCTAGTAGGCTTCAAATATTTATGTTTATAGACCCAAGTATGTTATTAACCTAATTTTATCCATACGTTTGGGTCCATAATTTTTAGTCTATCACAATTGATAGATTTTCAAACCCGTTGGTCCCTATGCATTACAATTAACACCATATTTCACATCCACCTATATAATTTAATTTGATACCATTATGTCACCTATCCTATTAACACTTTCATATGTGACTAATATTGTGCCCAAGAATCCTATGGATCTAGAAGAGTAAGTTAAACTTGATTTAGTGAGGTGTTCATATCTACTATTTTTAAGCCTTGTGTTGAGAGTGTACACACATGCCATGTCTAAGATTGTCAAATGTCTAGTCTATACAGTTGAATTCATGAATAAACATAGTTGATTTTCTCCCTCATGAATAGATTAAAGAGTGCTTGAAATCTGAAATATAGCTTAGAAACAAATCTCACATTTGTGTTATAAGTCTAGAGTCTAAATGCTTTTCAATAGTTTTTGCATGTCTTACATAACCTACATGTCCTATTGTTTAGTGATGTCATATGCATCTCAACCTAATTTAAATTATTGATGAGTTTGTAGTATATAACTTAATCCACAACTTATGTCTGATGATTTTCTTGTGCTCTAACATAAGCATCTCATATGAATTAAACTCAACACTATGTACCCTTATGGATCCCAACATGGATTACTTAATGCAATACCAATTTGATGGTCACATTACAAAGGATTTGTAAAATAAATTTCTTGAGTGATAGAATTCAAATTCCTTTGGCATTAAATTATCAAAAAAATTATCTCATATTGCTATTTGTAGGTAAATTGATATTAATTGAATATTTTCTTTGTAAACATTAAAGAATTATGATTTAATTTATATATATGTAAATAAATTTGCTATTTGTAATCTACACATATTATGGTGGTTGCTTCCTATTTTATTTGATTGATTTTAAGATAAGATCAATTGTCTTTATTTTTGTAAAGGTTGACTAGTTTAATATATGTATATTTTATGGTTGTTGCTCTTTACTACAGGAGATTAATTTTCCTAACATTACTCTTACCTTCACACTAAACGAAGACTAATAGTTGTTTGAGCATTTTTTCTTTTGTTTTCAAAGGAGTATTATAAATCAGTGGTTTCCTTTTTGGTATCCTTTTGCATCCCTCTCTTTCTCCTCTTCCTTTTTTCTCCTATCTTCCCTTATCTATTTTATCCCCCTTGATTAGTGTAGGCTTAGTTTAGGTTTATACTAGGATTTTCATATGCACTTATTGAATTTCTTACTAATAAGAACATAAAACATTACTATCTATCTTGACACATTCTAGTAAATGAATGTTTATAGATTTTAGTAAGGGAAAGAACTAGCTATTGGGTAGTCAACCTAGAAATATTAAATAATCATCATATAACCCCTTATGAAATAATAGGACATATTCCTCTAGGTTATCCTAGCATTGCCAATACTAACTAATCTTGAACTTTGGGTGGATCTTTTGGCCTTCTTTCAAGAGTGGAGGTTTCTCTATATCCCTCTTTACATTGGCCCATGTCAAAAAACTAGCCAACATAATGGTGCTAGGAGTGTTCCTTTGATTTTAACATGTTTGTGTTTTCTATTGTTTTTTTCTAGTATGGTTGTTCACTAGCTTGGAAGCTATCTAATTTATATTTTTAGGGATATCTATTGTGTTTGCAAGGATTTTGACTAACTTATGCCAAGAGTTTCCTCATGGTAGATGGAATACATAGGAGCATATAACAATATTTGAAGGTCATTTAATTTGACTAGCTATTATGCATGAATATGTCACTTGTAAATTATTTATTTTCATGTTATAATATGAGGCATTATCTTGTTATCTCACCCCTAACTCTATTCATTCATGGATAGAACTAAGGGATCTTTTTACATGGTAGTTTTGGATCTTATACATCTGCAAGCTATCTATGAACAATTTAAAAGCACCAAACAAATCCCTAGTAATTATATTCAATACTTTAATCTCAAATAAATTAAAGTGTGTTTAATATACTCATTTTCCATTGCATTCACCTTGATGTAGCCATATTGATTTTTTATTTCAATTGCTTGAATCATATGACCATAATATTTGTAAGGATAATGTTAGAAGAGAAAACTCGTGTGAACACTTTCAAAGAGGCAATAACTACATGGATACAAAACTCACAACTCAAAGGTTAGGTTTAGGATTTCTCCCCATTACTAATGAAACAAATTATGGCTTCGTCTATTTTTCATTTCAATTTATGTTTCATACTTGTCATTAAATTGTTCCTATAAGCTAATACCCTCAAATTAGTTTCTCCTTTGACTAAATTTGGTGGTCAATTTTAACCAACCTTCAATTTTCCATCAAATACTTGTATCCTTACATTCTCATATCCTATTCATGCATGAGGTGTCTTTCATCAAATTATATTTTTTTGTTTCCTACAAGCTCTCATGGATGAGTATCCATCTAAGTTTGATTTCAGTTATGATGTGTGACTAGTATTATTTCCTCTACCCCTTATTGAAACTAAAGAAACTATTATTGATGCAAGTTATAGAATGAATAAAACCTTGATTTTCATGCTAATATAATTGATGAATAAGCCCAAAAATGTATATATCTGTATTAAATCCCCATCTCTCATGAATAATTTTTGGGCTACACCAAAATCCTCAACAATGAGAAGGAAGCCATTTTGGTTCCTCTTCCTCTTGATCCTCTTATGTTGAATGAAAAATGTGTTTCCAATGAAATTTTTTATCTTGTTGAGAATATACATGTATTTTTCATTCTAAAGATAAAATAAAATAGGTAAACTCACATTTATGTCAATTAGACACAAGTATGGAAAACGATGGTTATTTTTCCTCTAGTGATTTCTAAAGATCAAGGAAATGATTTCAATGATTTTTTATCTAATCATTATAGTTGATTAGATGCATTATTAATGGGTATTTCCTAAATATAATGGGTAGGATCCTTAGAATTTTAAAAAAACTATATTGGGAAATGGTAATCTAATTTAGACCATGTGTGGTAAATAATTTGTGCTTGATGATACATTGAATTCATTTGCTACCAAAGAAAGTCATGCAAACAAAGATAGGATAGAAAAATATCATCAATTTATTAACAACATCAAGCATTATACTTCTCTTCACTAGTTCCCTAAACCCTAATTATTTTAATTTTGTTTTATAATAATGATTTAAGAAGTGAAAAATGTATCTAGCTTAACTATTAAAATAATAAATTACCCCAATTGTCAATCTAGAAGTAATGCACATCCTAAGTTCAATATTTTTCCTAATTATAGATGCTTAAATGAATTCAAGATTGAACAAACCGAAATACCCAAATAGTTCAAATGATCTTATTTAATACTCTTTAAAAAATAGACCAGGAGTAACTTTTATCTACCCATATTCTTGAGGCTTTGAATATAGTGTCCAATTGGAAATTAGGAAATGTTATCTTTCTCATAATTTTTTTTGTTTAATTTTTAAGTAGATTTTCATTATTATTTTTCGTGTAGTTGCTTACTGTCTCCTATGACTTAGCTATTTTTTTAGCCCTATTTTTTCCTATGTTTTATGTTCCCACCCTTTTCATTGCTAGTGTATCTAGGTAACCTTAAGATATTTGGTTGGGAGAGTGCTCCTTAATGCTTATACTATATATTTTCTTGTGTATAGAGGCTTAAAATATATTAAAATAATTTCTTACTATGTTAGGCACATCTTGATTGGCATAGGGAAAATTCATCACTAGCAAGTTATTGATGGAAAATTAACTGAAGGAAAATTCACCATTAACAATACATCAAGGTGGAAAATTAACCGTATTAATATTTTTAATAAAATCAAAGTTTTCGAAATATATGTTGAAAAATATTAATGCAGTTAATTTTCCACCTCGATGAATTGTTGGCGGTGAATTTTACCTGGCAGTGAATTTTCCATAGAAGTGAATGTTGGTAGTGAATTGCTAGTGGTGAATTTTCCTAGAGTTGTCTTGATTAATTATGACTTGTAAAAGATGCATAAGAGTTCTATTTAATTAGAAACCTTAAATTAAAAAACACAAATTTTTAGTTCCATCAAGGTGAATCATTATGTTTTAAGTAATTATATCATAACTAATGATTGGTCCTCTCACATGTTAATTGTGATCCCCAACACAAACAATGGGCTTCATTACTTGATAATTAAGGATAAAAGAATATATTGAAAGAAAATAAATTAAAACCATTACATTTTAATTTATTGTGCAGTTTCAAGAACTCTACTAAGTCTATGAACATCTAATTGGAAGTAAGTTGTGCTTAAATTGGGCGTAAAGAAAACTCTTTTGAGGCTATGGATGTCTAGTCGGTATAAAATAAATCTTTAAGCGTATGTGTTTAGGGTTGATTTTTTTTCTATAGTGTTATTTTTTTGAGACTTCAAAAGAATTAAATAAACTCATGATCACACATACTTTGATTAGATGAATCTTAAAATATAATTTTTATAAATCTGATTAGTTCAAATATAAATCACATCACTTATGCCATATTTTTTCTTATTTAATATTTTCTTTAAAAAATTTATAATATTATCCCTTGAAAGTTTCTATTTGTTGCTACCTATGAAAATATCCCAAGAAACTAGAAACCATATTTAACTATTACACTTTATTTAAGTATTACCTATGCACCTATACTATTTATTCATTAGTCTTAATGATAACCAATCTAAGATGTATTTCAAACTCATTAATTTTACTCTATAACTCCTAGGATTTTTCTTTTTCTTGCCTTATGCTCATATCCTTCAACTTCATGCATTCACAATTTGCAAGATGGATTTCCTTGTTTGATCCACCATCTAATTCTTTCATTTATGCCCTTTATATCCTACCCATGATTTTGACTTATCTATATGGATTTTTCATTATATGAATCCGTTTCATCTTGTTATTAATCCCTAATCACCAATGTGTCATGTGATTAATGGATCATGCTCAATTTTATTCTTGTCTTTAAGACTATCTTGTATTCTCTAGGCTTAATTTTTTTCATATTTTAACTCTCTCACACTCTCGCATTTGGGTTTAAATAGAATCTTATATTTGAAGGACTTAAGAGCCTTTATTATCCTAGTTGACCAAAACCCTCATGTATACCTATATAAAACATGTCACATGTGGAAAGCTTTGAGTCTTTATGTCTACAAAACCAAGCAATTCATTAACATAATATTATTCACATTTCTAGGTTGATAATGTTAAGTCATTCATGACCAATAAGTTTTTTAGCCCCTGTGTCCCTATACATTACAAGTGAATTAGTCTATCATGTCTACCTATATAAAATCACATTCAAATCTGATTTTTTATGTTCCCTATTGTATTCACATTCTTTCATCCATGACTAGCCTTATTTTTCACCCAAGATTCCTATACATATGAAAGAGAAAGTTAATTCTAATCTAGTAGGGTGTTAATGTCCACTATCTTTTAATATTTTCTTGTACTTTTTGGTATTGTTCTAATTCTCTTACATTATTGTGTCTAGCTTTCATGTCTAATAATATAAAATATATAACATCAATTAAGTTCTAAGTCCTTATATTTTCACACCTAAGTATTATATTAACCTAATTATATCTAATTTTTATGTGGGTAAGTGCATCAAGATGGGGGACAAAAAGTAACTAACGTATCATTTTGGATTAATCATGCATGTGTTTTATAGAATTCATACAAGTTGGAATACATGCATGTTATAACTCATAGGCATTATTAGAAATTTAAGCTTTTGTTCATGATTTATGTAATGTGCCTACATTATAATATGAGCATGTTGTTTATGTCATAATTAAAATTCATGTAAATCCCACCTATTTTGAAGTCTAAGGTTTGGATCTCTATTTTGGCTCCTAAACTCATGTTTATAGCATCAAATATTATATTCAAACTTCATCCTCGTCAGTTTTGTATGTGTTTTACAATGAAATTTCATGAAACCACAACCAAAATATTAAGCTCCTTCCTAAATTTCTAGCCTTTTTTTTCAAAATACATTAAGGTATTTGTTTCTATTTTATTTTAACAATGTATTTATATTCCTCAAATATATATGTATTTTTCTTCATAATTATCAATCTATTTATCTAAATTTTAAAATAATCATTTAGGATCATTATACATTTCATTCTATAAACATCAAGAAAACAAATTATATTTTTAATATTTATGGAAGTTATGTGGCATGCATGCTATTGATGTTAAAATATGATGAATCCACTTCAAAAATCATTAAAAATAAAATTATAAATATAAAAAATATATGTCGTAGATTTCACTTTTAGCTATATTTACACCAATTGGTTTTTAAAAATACTTATTCTAGCAAAAAAATTTGGGTGGAGGGGCCTACATCAAATGATATGTTATCTTTTAATGATAAAATAAGAACACTTTTCTATGTTATTAGTGTTTCAACCACATAATCTTAACTATTATTAAAATATTTAGTAGTTTAGAAACTAGATCTAAAGTACTATATTACTTGTTCTTATCACATTTTCAATTTTTTAGAGTAAGCATCTCAAAGTATTGGTCAAACTTCTAATTTAATTATTTTTAAGAAAACAAGTGATCATTTTTAGGCTCTTTTTTGTTGCATTTCCATGCAATAACTCGAGTCTATAATTAATGTTAATTCATTCATGACTAGTGGGTTCTTAGACCTCTAGGTCCTTATACATTATAGTCAAATATGAGTCCTCCATATATACAAATACAAACTTTCATGTCCAAACTTAAGAACTTTATGTTTCCTATCATATTCTAAGTTATTATGCTCATCAATAGTCTTGTTTCATACCCAATAATCCTATGGACTTGGATGTGTGAATTAATGTTGATTGAGTAGGGTGTTCAAATCTACTATCTTTAATCCTCATGTTTCTAGAGTGTCCACATGTCATACATGGGAATGCCAAGTGTCTAGTGTATAAAAGTAAATCTATTTGTAAAACATAATTTACTTTATAGCTCATATTTGGATTAAAGGGAATTTGAAATCCACGAGCCCTATATTTCTATAAAATCTAGCCTAGTGACAAACTTTGCATCAACGCTTTAATTTTCAAGTCTATATGCCTTGTAATTGTGCTTGCAAATATTATTATGCCATTATGTCTTCATTTCCAAACTTTCCATAAGGATCTTGAACCATGTAACTTGATGACTAGTATATGGTATACAATTTACAACCCATTTCTAATGACTATTGATGTTGCCTAGTCTAATAATCTCACATGACTTGAATTATATAACTTGAGCCTAAAACTATGTACCCTTGCAAAGCCAAAAATATATTATTTAAAAAAAAATTGACAACCATCTTATAGAGAAATCAGAAATTAGATTTCTTAAGTGATAATTTAAAGTACTTTCTTAGCTTTATATTTGTAGGTAGCTTGAGGTGTCAAAGCTAACAAGGCTAATTATAAATTCTTGTAATATTTAAATCTATGGTGTTCAAATATATCTTGTGTGCCTCCTTAGTTCACACATTTTAAGAGGAATAGCAATGAATTAATCAGAGGTGGGCCTTAATTTATCTAGGTTTCTTGTAAATGTTAAATTTTCTTAATAAAGGCTAGTTTAGATCCAAGTGAAAACTTGCAATAACTTTTATATCTATTTGAATTGGTGTAAGATAATAATTTTCTAGATTCTAAAATATTAATTTTTGCCACTAACTTAGAGGGATATAATTTATTGTATCTTGTATCATATGGGTCTATGCATATCTTATTGATTATCATTATCTAATCAAAAGAATCTTGATTGGAGTTTGGTTGGGAAACTTGAGAAACACAATTTCTCATATTAATTAACTAGTTGAGAGTCTCTCTATTTGTAAGCTAATCCAATTGATCAAGGATGGGATTAGTGTATCTTAATTGAATATTTTATTTATAATTAAATATTATTATGTTTTAATGTACATTCATAAATGACTTTTTTGGTTACAATATGTGGATGTCTTATTCATTATACCATTTTATTATGTATAACAGTAATTGGTCTTTTTGAAGATAATTCATATAGTTAAAGTAAGATAAATATATATAAACATAATGTAGGTGTTAAATTCATTTTGCAAATATATAGGGAAATTATGGAGTTTGAATTAATGTGTTCCCACAACATATGTAAGCATAAAACCTTGCAAATCCTTAGCCTAAATAGAATAAAAATGCATAGTTCAATCACAAAGATAGAATAGTGTGGCCTCCATACCATATGCAAGCATAAGACCATCTAAAATTGAGAATATTTTATACATACTATATCCCCCCCTAAAATTGATTGGGATATCTCATAGATAATAAAAATGTGTAATGATGCAATAGCCAAATACTACATTGCAATGTCCCTTACTATCATTTTTATAATTTAATAGGGTGAAAATGATTGTCCCCAATTATGACTCTCATGTGAGGACAAGCATGGAGATGAAATGGATGGTCAAGTATCAAATATCATTTTATAGGTTCAATCTAAAAAAAATATGTAAGATATGATCATGTGATAAGTGTACAAGTAATTTCATGTAAGATGCACTGATGTAAGAATGACATAACAAATTGTAATATGTAATTGTGAAAGTAAAATATGATGATTGTAGTTTCAGATATTATTATATAAGAATGACATAAATCTTTCATCCTCTGAAAATTATGTGAATGTTTCATTGTATGAAAAATATGAGGAATTTTTATCATGTAGAAATGATGTGAAGATTTTATTGTGTGAAAATGAAGGGGAATTTACATTATGTGAAAATCATATGAAAGTGTCACAATAGAAATAATGTGAAAGTGCCTTCACATAAAAATTATATAAAATGTGTTATCAAATTAAAAATATATTATTATTGTATCGTGTCAAAATGATATGAAAGTGTCACATGTGAAAATGATGTAATGAATCTCATATAAATATAATCATGGGATATCCATATAAGAAGATTTTTGCAACTAATGCATGATATAAAATTTTATTATGTAGGATCAATTGCATGATGTCATGTGAAAGTGAATTTATGTGTAATTATTTGTGTTTGTACTCCTAGCTAAGATGAAGTATCAATATTGTATTGGTGCAATCTGAAAAAATTCTCCTCTGACTTTCCACAATAATCAATAAACAAAGCTTCATCCAAATCACTAACAGTAACAAATCCTCTCACATTCAATTTTATTGATCATAAAATTTCACAGTACCACAACTACAAACTCCAACTAGGCATCTCAAAATTTATCAAACTAAATGTGTTTAAATTCTTGTACAAAATTTATTAAACAATAGGCAAGATTTCTGCCACACAACCTTCCAATTCGAAGCTTGATTGTAATTCTGAAATTGCTCAGATTTTATCAAAGCCTTCTCATTTCATTAGTTCAACATCTACGTATTAGTATTTTTTTTTAATTTTCTACTCTAGCCAAGACACGCATGCTCTTTGGGCGTTTACTCTCCTATCTTCTCAGGCTCTTCTTTTGTGCTTCCAGCCAGTCTTCTTGGGAGATCAACTTCCTCCTGTTGTGTTGATCTTCTTTTCAACGCTCCCCAAGACATATAGCATCCGTAAGTTGAAGAATCAACATTCCTTTGTCCAAACAATTCGACCTCCACCAGCTGCATGCACTATTCTAAAGGGGCTCTATTTCTAGACAAAAAAATTGTAGATTGTTTGTTTCTTCTTCAACATGCTGTATGGACAGTGTCTTGTATTCTTCCTTTATTTCCATGCGACTTCTCCTCTACCCATAGTTTACTGCCCTGCCTCTTTTAATATCTATTGTCTCCTCCTTCGTTGGTCTGAAGGTGAATAGGCACATAATTAGGAAAACAAACTTCAAAGTTTGATTTGAATTCAAAAACTCTTCAATGTCTAAACAACAGTTCATGTGTCAGTCTATGTTTACAGATTGTGTATGCATCGATCAAGGCAGTCGTAAAATACATCTGACAAAATTTCATAAGCTGCAATGAATGCTGGCACTAATCAATTAAAATCAACTAGCATCTTAAACTTTCCATTTCACCTTCTGTGCACATGTAAATTAATTGGTCTCTTCTCAGATGCTCTTGCATCAAATGCACCTAGTAAAAATTTTGTGAGCATAGACTCACAAAACGGAGTTGAGTAGTAGAACTACTCTTCCAAGTTGCGAATTACTTGTAGCATGCTCCCACGTTGAAACTAATACCTGCAAATTATTTTGTTTTCCTCTTCTTCCAGCATCTTGCTAAAATATTCATTATCATTTGTCAACACCTCTGCATCTTCTTCTCTTTCTCCCTTGCGGACTCATGTCCACCAAAGCCCGACCTCCTCTACCAAAATCTATCTGCCCACTCATCCACACACAAGTCAATATGATCGACTTTATGGAGATTAAAGATTTCCATATCTTCTTCTATTTTCCCCTCATCATACTCTTCAATTTCTCCTCTCATAAATGAAGGTAAACAAAAATCATGACTGAATTCACAAATTTCAAAAAATAAATCATCCTGCTTTGTTGTTGTGACAACATCTTGCTCATGTCCTCTACCACAAATTTTTCATATTCACCAGCCATTGCTACCACTATCATTGTGTCCTCCAAAGGAATCACAACTACTGTAACATTATCCTCTTCAACTACTACAACATTACATTGCTCCTCAATCTTTGTTGAGATCTCACCATCTTCCTCTACAACTATATTCTTTTTTTTTCATCTTCAAAAACCTCTGCTATAGTCTCTTTATCCTCAACCATTGCTACACTTTCTTCTTATTTTTCAACATCTTTCTCTATGCCTCCATTAGTTCATACTGCTGCGACTTCCTTCACCACTTCCTCTTGTTTACCCTACAATGGACTCAAAACATACTCTTCCCCTTCCTTTATTATGCTATATGTATTTTCTCTACCATTATGTATAGCTTCTCTATCATAGAGTCATGGCTGACCCAACAAAATATGGTAAATATCCATGGGTACTATATCACATACAATCTCATCCAAGTATATCTACAAATATGAAAATAAAAAATACATTGTTCACTTACCCATATCTAATGATCTCCTTGCAACCAAGAAATATTGTAAGGGTTTGGATGCTTTCTTCTCTTCAATTTCAGCTTCTTGACCATCTCTAATGACACCAAATTATTTGTGCTACTGATGTCCACAACCACTCTGCAACACTTTTCACCTGACTTGCAAATAGTTTGAAACACATTGCTCCTTTGGATGGGCTATTGTTTCTCTTTTTGTGGCTTCAAAAATTCTTTCTTCATCATAAAAGATTATCCTAGCTTCCAAGACATTTTGACAAACACTTTCCACACAACCTCAACCTGCAACCTGCACAAAGTTCAAAACCTACTATTTGCAGTGTTGGTGTGAATAAGTCTTATATCTAGTTTATTCATTTACTAGGGACTTGGGGGACTTAATTCACATGTTAAGTTTACTTAGGATATTAGTTGTCTTATCTAAATAAGTATTAGTTGTCTTATCTAGACTTTACACTTTCCTAGGTAGTTATGAGTTAGTTATCTCATGTGATAGGATTAAGACACTTGCCATGATCTTGTCTTATCCTATCTCTCATTCTTTCCTTTATAAGCAAGGCATCTCTAGCATATTTTGCATTGTAATGTATTGCATAGATCATATTGTATCATGTTACAATCCTTGTTTGGAGGAATAGCATCTTCCATTGTTGCTTCTCTCTATCTTTTGTGGAGGTTATTTGGTGTTGGAGATCGAAGATCTTAGGTTGATCACTTCAACATGGTATCAGAGATTTGAATCTAGCAAGCTACTTCCTTTTTCATTAGAGAGTTTCCACTATCATTTTTTTGTGATTTGAGTTTCTTGTATCTTATATTGCATGTATGCATTTTGGTGAGATCTGGTGATTGCAACATCTTTCGCTATAGTGGTAGTATTTTAGGCTATCCCATTGCGACCAGGAAGCTCAAGAAAGTCAAATTTTGCTTTTATTTCACTCGATTTGGTCACCATTTGCAACTTTGGAAAACAAGGGTTTGAAGCTCAAATGTGGGAGGTAGCTGATATTTTGGAGCAATTTGAGCCTAGATCGGCATTACCATTGTGTTCAAGAGGCTGAGCAAATGAATTTTGATTATAAATTCATCCATTTTCAATAAAATTAGTTTCTAAGGAAAAAAATTTGTCTGAACAAGTCGTACAGCCTCTCAAACAGTACATTCGTCAAATTTTATTTTGCTTTTTCACAAAAAATATTTCTACGGGTTTTCCCAAATATTTGGGGAAAATATTTGTAAAAACAAAAAAAATTGGGGCAATATTATTGATGGATATATATTTTTCTATGGGCATTGTACTTGTACCCCGGCCAGATCCATCGCTGACCTACCTTGTCTTCAACCCCACCTAGTACCGTCAGCATCTGCATTTATTGTTTGTAGGGTATGGTGATCTATTTGGTAGGTGTCTCCCCTTTGCACATTTGTCAGCATACTCTTCTTTCAACAATTAGTGTTTATTGATTGGTCTTGTCTAAGATCTTTCATCATCACTGGCTATCAGATCAAATCATTTTTTGGTGGTGGTTATTTGTTCATTGATGGGTACAAGCTTTTTCTCCTATTAGCATTGTCCTAGCCGCCCCATACATTCTCTAACCAGCTTCTTGCATTGTCGAATCTACAATTTTCCATCGGCCTCTTGCTTTTGCCGACCCCGTCTACTATTCCATCGGATCCTCTCATCGGTCTTCATTCTTCCACCCACTTAGTCTCCGTAGACTTCATTTTTGGGAAAAGTCAAAGCCTTTGATCTAGCTAGACTAGCAATCATTATGAGTACATTCCATTGCATCGACCATTGGCTGGTCAAAATCAGCAGGGGGTATGAATTTCTGCAGTTTTTCCTTCATCAAAGGTGTCTGTCAAATCCATTGGTAGAAGCCTTTACTCTTAGCAAGCTTCTTGTTGTGGTTGGCCCCACCCACACTCCCATTGTCAGCGATTCTTCCTTCCATCACCGGCCCAAGCCCCTTCCACTTCGGCAGCATCTACAGGCTTCATCAGTGGCCCATGTGTCTTCCTTCACTAGCATTGTTGCTTTTTGTCACTCATCCATCAGTTGCATAGGGTACAATTTATGTGTTTGATTTATGCAGTAAAATTATCCCTGTCACTTGCATCTTTAGTGACCATCGTCGACAGTTTTTAGATCGGTTGCTTACAAACCTGTCAAATCCATCCTCCATTGGATGGTACGAAATCTTTATTGGTAGGTTTCTATTCATTGTCGATGGTAAAAGGTTTTTATTCAGTGTTTTATATTATAAACTTTTGATTTATTCAAACTTTGGTTTTAAAAATTTTTGGCCAACCAATATATTGTAAGTCGAGGTCAATAGAGAAAAATTTAGTGGTGGATCTTGGCCAATTAGCGAATTCTAGGAATCGGCCAACTCAAAATTAGAGAATTTCTCACACCCATTAGAATGTCCAAATTGCCCGAATTTTATGAACTATAGGTCCAATGCATGTCCATTCGCCAATGAGTTTTTTATGAGGCATATTTAAGCAACAAATCTTCCATTGTCAAACTACGTGTTTCAATTGGACCGACTAGTATTTTGCCTGGAATCCCAAAAGAATTTAATAAAACACCTACATATTCGCCAATATTATTAAAACAACATTGTATCAGGACCCATTTTTCCAATTAAAATTTACAAATAATTGCTTGTGAAGACCCATTTTTCCAATTCAAATTTATAAATAGTTACTCATGAGGACCTATTTCGCCAATAACATTAACAAATAATTACATTTGAGGACACATTTCGCCTTGAAAATTACAACGTATCATTGTATAAGTAAGTAGGATTTTCCAAATATTTAATATACCATTTAAAAATTTCACAGAATTCGCCAAATATGGAATCGTGGATTGACATAAATACAATCAAAAGTGTCATTTATTCTTACACATTTTGTTCGGTTATGAGGTTCTACTTCTCCATTCAGAACTGGAAGTCAGCGAACTGCAAAGCCAAAAACGTAGATTGAAAAAGTGAGTGATCATTTCTTCATAGTGTTATTAGTTATAATAATGTGTTTTCTTTATCTCTTTTCCATTCTTGCTTCAACAAAGTGAACCTTAGAACCAAACTCTGAAGTTTTGAAGTTTTTGAAACCTCTGACCCACCGAGTAGAAAAGATAAGTGATCATTTCTTCATAGTGTTATTAGTTATAATAATAAGTTTTCTTTATCTCTTTTCCATTCTTTCTTCAACAAAGTGAACCTTAGAACCAAACTCTGAAGTTTTGAAGTTTTTGAAACCTCTGACCCACCGAGTAGAAAGATGACTAGGAAAGATTGCAAAGTGAACCATCAAAAAAGTCAGAGAATCGGTAAGTTATGAAAATTTAGAACTCCATGACAAGGTTATAAAACTCTAAGGACTAGCGACTAAGGTTAGGAAAATCCAAAAAAATTATATTGTATTCCATGGTATTGAATTTGATATGTGATTCTGCATCATTTTTAAAGAACAACACTTATCACACTACTTATAAATTCCTATTGCATTACCATTCACACAATATTTGATAAATAACTAAAAGGAATATTATTAATCCATTCCTTGAACAGAAGCTTATAGTTCAACATCCATAACTTATAAGTTATAAGCTAACAGAAACTAACAGTTCAACATAAATAACTTATAAAAGCATCCAGTGTCCACCCAACTTAAAGAATAAAAGCTTAAACTACCAAATCACATAAATTATACTAATAAATCCTTATGCATCCATCACCATAAAATATTTATTCCCAAAGAAACATTCCACAACAATGAAACTATCCAAAAATCTATCATTCCAATAATAGACAATCCACTGGAAAACATAGAGTTTCTTTTGTCTTCATAACAGTTTCTTGAAGACAACCGTTTTAGAAATTAAAATAAAAAGTCTTTGAAATATTAAGAGAGCCAAATTAAAGAAAATAACATAAAAACTAAAAACTAAATAGCAGTCCCACTCCCAGCACCAACTCCTTTGTTGTCAATTATTTTTCCTCCTCCTTCAATAATGCCTCTTGTGCCTTTACTCTTTGCTTGTATTCTCGATACTTGCTGACAATTGCGGTGATGTTTTTGCTTCTTGGAGTTGTAGTAATCTGTAACTTGGTTCTCCATGTGACCAAAGCATTTTCACACTCAACCAACTTCTGAGATCTTCTCTCTTTTCCACATTTATAAGTCCTTAGGTGGATCTCCATTCCACTAAGTTTCGAGGACTCCCATGTCACTGTAGTAGGATCAACTATTTCTTTCTTGAATATTTCTCTAAACTTCAGAGAGATCTCTTTTATATCTAGAATTTTTTCATCAAACTCATTAGTAATTTCCACTCCTAGAATACGACAATCTTCTTTAACTTCCCCCAATATTTCATATAATATATCAAGTGCATTATTAATTTCCTTCACCAGATTATCATACATATTCAATTTCTATTCCAATGAAACGGACCAAGAAGGGTCTAGCTCCCTAGGATTATTCACAATTTTCTCACCAATTAATATCTTCACATCCATAGAGTTCAATTCTTTCATTTCATAAGCAAGCACATAGAGATTAGTTTGATCTTTTTTGAGCTGCTGAACTTCTGTTACTAACTCCTTCACCTTATTAAAAACTTTAGTGTAAAAGAGCACAAATTTATTCAGAAAGAATATAGCCTCTCTAGATATTTTATCGATCCCCTCACAAGCAGCTCTGGAATAGATCAAATTCTTTTTAATTTTCTCTATGGTGAGCACATCAATGCCCTCTACCTGAGAACTTGAGGCTTCATCAGATGTAGGAGGAGTGGTCGTGGAAGAAATAAAGTTACTCAATTCGAGGACTTTAGATTCCAGTTTTATATTTTCTTTCCTTTGTCCTTTCACTCTTTTAATCAAGGTATTGACTAAATAATTGGCATGGTACACATCATCTTCCAGTGTTGGAGGCCCCATATCAACATGTGTGACTTTGTAGTCTACCTCTATTATTTCATCTTCATTTAAATCCTTCACAAGCTAGAAAATTTCTAGAAGTAGAATTAATCACCATCCTTGACATCCTCCTAGCTTTCTTAGGTTTTGAAGAGCTTTGAAGTAACTTTGAAACTATATCCATTCCAACTGTCATTGTAGGATTATGCTTTCTCTTCTTCTTCGCTGCTTTTTTCAGCCATCCTGGGGAAGCTACTACTAGACTAGAATCTTCATTTCCACTAATAGTTTTTTTAGGATCATTAGGAGTGAAAGGTGGATTATCACTATCAAGCGGAGAAGAGGGCAATTCAGACAGAGGAGGAAATATATTATCTTCAATGATTTGTTGAAAGATAGCTTCAGAATCTATAGCCACAAGTTTTTCTTGATTGGTCTTCTTCTTAGGGGTAGGAGAAAGTACATTGTCTTGTTCACATATGCTCTTCAACTTGATTGTTTCTTCTAGCCTATCACCATCACCTCCTGACTGAGAATTTGCACTAGAGGACCTCATAGAGGGTTTTCCCAATGATACACTTGCACCAAATGCTTTTGTAGACCCTTGTTCATTCTTTTGTGATGACTTAGGCTCCTGAACAGGACTAGCAACTTGCTACCATTTCCCATCCAACCAGCCCTAGGTTCTTTTAAGCACTGAGGCAATACGTACCCTCATATCTAAAATTTCACTTTGGCTCCAATCAACCCTAGGGTGGGATTTATCAGGAAATTTTTTATATGCAGGATCTATTATTGTTGAATCCTCAGCTACATTTTTAGGAATGTGAAATGACAGACTAAAAGCCTGTATCTATTTTAGCATTAGCCTCATATAATCTCTTCTCAAAACTTCCTTCTCATCGACACAATCTTCCTAGAAATCTTTGATAGATGGCTGATGTCGATATGAGCTCCCTCCATAGAGATTATGCTTCACAAAACCCTTACTATCAAAATTAGCTCTCATAGATAGATTCTAGAGGTTATATTCCTTGATAATTCCTTCAGCTCCCCTGGCCATCTATTTTTTTTGCACACAAAAGAAGGGGCCTCCAATGGGAAGACATACCCTAAGAGTTTTATATCTATTGGTTAACAGATTTATCACCTAACTCTATATTCATAGGCCCATAAAAGGTGATAAATGTAACCACAGTTGAATCGGTAACATTACAACATTACAAACTTTTCAAAATCAATTCTCTGCTTATTTTTAAAGGTGGCAGCTACTTTTATCTAATGTTCAATGAATTATTTTTTTAAAATAATGATGCTTTTAACTAGAAATAAAATAAAAGATGGGGATTTTATCCAAAAATATTCAAAGGTATCTATCAATCTCATGTAAATAGAAATAGAACTTCTGAAAGAAAGATAACAACTAAACCAATATCACTGCAGAAATTTTATTCATGGATAATAACACCACAACAATATAGAAAAATTATATCATCTGTCATCCCAATAATAGATATCACACTAGAAAACATTCAGTATAAACAAAATAAATCTATACACCATAACTCAAATATTATGCATGCATAAACTCCACCAATGTCTTCTATATCAAAATAACAGATAATAGCTAAAATAAAAGAGTTTTCCCTAATGATTAAATAATTTTTTTTCTCAAAAGAGCCTAATCACATCAGTCAAACCAATATTTAAACATAGCCAATGTCTTTGGTAATGGTTTCTTGAAAGTAACCATACCGAAAATTAAAAGAAGTCATTAACTTAAAAGTTCCAACTTTAAAGAAAGTATATGAAAATGTTAAAAATAAACTATGCATCATTCCCAGCTACTTCACCTTCATCAGCTTATGGCTCCTCATTCTCTCCTTGTTGCAAAAAATTCTCCTACATCTTCCTTCTAGCTTTATATGCCCTGTACCTGGTAATGATTGCAAAAATCTCCCTGCTTCCTAGTGTCAATGTGATCTGAAGCCCAGTTCTCCATTTTCTGAGAGCAACTTTGGACTCATTCAGTGTGTCGGACTCCTTTCTACTTCACCTTTAAAATTTTTGAGACAAAGCTCCAGCCTCCCAAACTTTGAGAAAGATTATTTAGCCATCGTAGCAGGATCTGCTACTTCTCTATTGAAGACTTCTCTAAAATTTGAGCATATTTCTTTTGTGTCCAGAATTTTCTCATCAAAATCATTTGTTATCTTCACCTACAGATCATGAAATTTCCCTTGGTTTCTCCTAACAGATCCAAATACTTCTCTAGCACTTATGTGATCTCCTTTACTAGGTCATAACTTAAAAGTTCCAACTTTAAAGAAAGTATATGAAAATGTTAAAAATAAACTATGCATCATTCCCAGCTACTTCACCTTCATCAGCTTATGGCTCCTCATTCTCTCCTTGTTGCAAAAAATTCTCCTACATCTTCCTTCTAGCTTTATATGCCCTGTACCTGGTAATGATTGCAAAAATCTCCCTGCTTCCTAGTGTCAATGTGATCTGAAGCCCAGTTCTCCATTTTCTGAGAGCAACTTTGGACTCATTCAGTGTGTCGGGACTCCTTTCTACTTCACCTTTAAAATTTTTGAGACAAAGCTCCAGCCTCCCAAACTTTGAGAAAGATTATTTAGCCATCGTAGCAGGATCTGCTACTTCTCTATTGAAGACTTCTCTAAAATTTGAGCATATTTCTTTTGTGTCCAGAATTTTCTCATCAAAATCATTTGTTATCTTCACCTACAGATCATGAAATTTCCCTTGGTTTCTCCTAACAGATCCAAATACTTCTCTAGCACTTATGTGATCTCCTTTACTAGGTCATAACTTAAAAGTTCCAACTTTAAAGAAAGTATATGAAAATGTTAAAAATAAACTATGCATCATTCCCAGCTACTTCACCTTCATCAGCTTATGGCTCCTCATTCTCTCCTTGTTGCAAAAAATTCTCCTACATCTTCCTTCTAGCTTTATATGCCCTGTACCTGGTAATGATTGCAAAAATCTCCCTGCTTCCTAGTGTCAATGTGATCTGAAGCCCAGTTCTCCATTTTCTGAGAGCAACTTTGGACTCATTCAGTGTGTCGGAACTCCTTTCTACTTCACCTTTAAAATTTTTGAGACAAAGCTCCAGCCTCCCAAACTTTGAGAAAGATTATTTAGCCATCGTAGCAGGATCTGCTACTTCTCTATTGAAGACTTCTCTAAAATTTGAGCATATTTCTTTTGTGTCCAGAATTTTCTCATCAAAATCATTTGTTATCTTCACCTACAGATCATGAAATTTCCCTTGGTTTCTCCTAACAGATCCAAATACTTCTCTAGCACTTATGTGATCTCCTTTACTAGGTCATCATATATGTTTAGTTTCCATTTAAGTGAATCAAGCCATGAAGGATCTAATTCCTTTGGATCACTAAAAATCTATTCATTTACCAACTTCAATCGATCCATGGAAACTAACTCTTTCATTTCTTTCGAAAGTACATACAAATTTGAGACAATATAAAATATAAAATATATCTTCTTGAGACAATTTTTCAGTCCACTCACTAGCAACCTTGGAATAATTTAGATTTTTCTTAATCAACTACATTGCAGACTCATCAATAACTCTTTCTTGGGAACTAGAAGCCTTAGTAGACAAAAAGGGAGAAACAATGGAAGAGATAATTTTTTTGAAATCCAAAATTTGAGATTGCAATTTTACCATTTCTTTCCTTCTTTTGCATGCTTGGATAAGGCATTGACTAAGTAACTTGTGTGATATACATCACCTTCATGTGTCTGGGGACCCATGTCAACATGTATGATTTTATAATCATCCGCGGTTATCTTATCATCATCTACATCTTTTAAAGGTTCTGCAATTTCTAACACCTGATTACCAAAGACAGCATCATTCAGAATTCTTGACATTTTTTGGGCTTTCTTGGGCCCTAAGGAAGATTGGAGTGATTTTGTCGCTATATCTACTCCAGCAGATGTTGTAGGATTGTATTTCCTCTTCTTTTCTACTACTTTCCTCAACCATACTGGAGAGTTTTCTATTTGACTAGAGGATTTATCACTTTGAACAACCTCTCTAGACTCACTAGGAATAATTGATATGTTTTCTAAAGGAGGAGAAGATTCTTCAGACAAGGGCGAGAGTACTATCTTCAACAATATACTTAAGATTCTCTTTGAATCTTCTGACACAGGTTTTGTTTGGACATTTTTCTTTTTAAGAGCAGGGGTGGATGGGTTGTCTTGTTCACATATTGATTTTGATTTAACTAATTTCTCTAGCTTTTCACCATCACCCCCAGATTGTGAATTGGTGCTAGAAGTCTTGATGACTATCCTCACTAATGATGTACCTCCGGGGACTACTTGGCTAGATCCTTGCTCATTTTTCTAGGATGATTTTGGCTCATGAAAAAAATAAGCAACCCTACGCCATTTTCCCTCCAACCAATCCTGAGTCCTTTTGAGTACTGGTTTGGCCTGTTTAATCATATATAAAACTTCATCTTTATCCCAGTCAACTATGGGATGTGATTTATTAGGAAACTTCTCATATTTAGGATCAAGAACCATCGAATCTTCAGACACATTTTTAGGAATTTGGAAAGAGAGACCAAAAATTTGTATCTGCTCAAGGGTTAACCTCATATGGTCCCTTCTGAAAACTTCATTTTTATTAGCACAATCTTCCGATAAATCTTCGATTGAAGGTTGGTGTTGATACGAGTTGAAGGAATACAATATTTTTCTCACAAAGCCCTTGTTGTCAAAATTAGTTCTTACAAACAAGTGTTGGAGATTGTACTCTTTGAGAATCCTTTCAACATTCTTAGCCATCTGATTAATTTTGCAAGAGAAAGAAGGAGTAACTAACGGGAAGGTATACTCTCGCTTTCCCATATTCATGTATTTTATATTTATTATGGCCATTTGTTTGCATACCTCCAAAAATACTAGTAAATCCTTAGGGCACTTACGAAATTTAAGTGGAGCCTTCTCATAACCTCCAATTCTCAAATAAGAAAATCTATCAAACTGGATATAAAAACTTCCAAACTTCAACACTAGAGATTTTGATTAAGGGGAAAAACACATATTTCAGGTTTTCCATCCAACTTTCTCGCAGCTTCCATTAAAAAGGAATGATTAAGAAGACAATATTCTCCCGTCCCAACCTGCCCAGTAAATTGCGGATAATACTTATACACAGGCATGCCAAGACTTGGTGGTACTTTTGGTTTCAACCCTGGCCAATAAGCTCTTTGACTAGCAATGATATATATCAAACAAGAACACAGATGAAAGGTAGCAATCTTCTGAAAGTTAACTAATTTCTCATTCAAGTGAAAGAAAATTATCTCATCCCAATCAATAAACACATTATCATCATAGATAAATAAAATGAACTGACACATCCAGTCTTCAAATAATTCAACTTGTGCATTCCCAACGATACGATGAAGTAAAGCAATAACATCAGCAATTTCTGCTTTAAAATGTGTCCTCTTAAGTTTATTGGAAAATTGAGACTTACCTTTCTTCTCTGATTTTAACCATCCTTTGGCCATAGAATTTTTACACCAGGTTTCATTAGTCCTGAAATATTTGTTAGTTGTTGCAACAAACATCTCCTTTATGGGTGCCTTCTCTAAAATTCCCAATGCTTGAGAAACAACCTCGAGAAAAAATTTAGCTACAATGGCTCTGTCTATGGCCTTGATTTCTTGGGTTTCAGGAATGTACCTTCTCATACATGCAGCAATTAGGTCAACACTCAACATTTCTTTTGGAAAACCTTCAACCTGAGCTATTCCACTTTCGAACACCTTCACATCTACAGTAGATTTTTCTTTACTATCCAGACGTGCCCAAAATTCTTCCAATTTAAAAAGTCCTAGCTTCGTATCCCTCACACCGAGCCAACGATTTTCAATTTCAGACTACATGAGCTGACTATGCCTAATGAGATGCTTGAATTCCTGAAGAAATAACAACAGGTAGAAGTATAGCTGAGGCTTTGACAAATAAGTTCTCATCACCTTCTTGCCATATAAAATGACAAGACACGCAATCAATGTGGAATTAATATGGCACTTTGTTCTATTTTGCAGTAATGAAAACCCTAACGTTTATGTGCCTTTAAACCTACATGCTTTTGGAAATTCTTGAAAAGACAACTCAATTTTATTCCATACATAGCATTCAATGAGATGTTAGACGACGACACCTTTGAAAGGCAAGATAAGTCCATCATGTCGCATTGTCATTGAAACTTGGAACCTCAAAACCAAAGTCTGAAGTTTCAATGTTTTCAAAACCTCTGACCCATCGACTAAAACCACACACCATAACTCAAAGATTGTGTATGCATGAACTTAAGTTACTCAACAAAGTGAACCAAGTTGGGGAATCAGGTAGTTATGAAAATTTAGAACTCTGCAACAATGCGACATGTCAAATGGTTATAAAACTCAGAGGCCTAGCGACTAAGCTTGCTTTGCTCCCTTGAGTCTACAACAATACATCAAATTTTCTATCCAACCATTGATTAATTTATGATATAAATAATAAACATGTGTTTTAATTTTTTTTAATTTTTAACCATTAATGTGCTTGGATTATCAAGGCCTTTATAAAATGAATTACAATGTCACATTAATAGCAGTAGCACAACCATTAATAGCACTAAGCATAGTAACACTTAATGTTGCAATTGCAAAGGACTTAATAAAAAGTAATTACAATGTCACATTAATAGCACAACCATTAATAGCATAGTAACACTTAACGTTGCAAAGGACTTAATAATAGGAACTACAATGTCAAATTAATAGCACAACCATTTACTTTATTACAACTGAATTACAATGTCACATTATTTGGGTCAATTTTTTGCTTATCTCTTTTGAGACTCCCATATGCAAAAGGACCGCTAAGAACATTGTTGGAATCTCTGTATTTTCTATGGCTCTATGATAAGCTTTCATAAATTCTCTCCCAACCACCTACTTGGTTGCCCAGAGAATGAGTGCATAGGTGGAATTCATCAGCCCCTGCAGTTGCTTATTGGTTATTTCCCCTCTAAAGGCCTATTGTTGCTTCTTTGTGTCCAATGCAAGTGGTGTTTCCATTTTACTCCTCACCCACAACTCACCCTTCTGGAATTTTCTACCACTACTTCGAATTTTGCAAGTGCAATGTGATAAATGGCTACTTACTCCACCTTTTTATCCAATTATTTCATAAATAGATAATACTAAATTTCTAAAAGGAAAAAAAATTGATTTGAATAGATTCATAGATGCAGAACTTAGAAAATAACCATTTGATGGAAATTTTCTTTTTACAATTGTATTGCTTTATGCTTTACTTTTAAATCTGCACAATTATTTCATAAATAGATAATACTTAATTTATCTTTATTGTAAATTTATAACCATTTATTTTATTACAACTGAATTACAATGTCACATTATTACTATCACTATTACTAACCCTATTTAATAATTTATGGGCCACTAGTGTTGCTATCAGCCTGATTTGTGCAAACCAAAAAACCAACTTAGTCAATTCATGTATCGTAAGCCTTACATGTACAATAAAAAATTAAAATGTTTAATTTGATTGACATTTGGTTACATGAAAATTGTACCTCAACCTAACAAGCCGTCAAAACCACTAGAATCCAATCAAAACTACTAGTGCCACTCAAACAATATGAAATCATTACAAATCTAGTTTCATTAAAGCTATGAGTTGTCCAATAAATTGCTTCAGATTTTCAAAACTAAAAGAATGAGAATTTCAATTAAATGCAATGTAATATTTCAAGGCATTGAAAAGAGAGAAATGAGCCTTGATCTCACCATGTGTCTGTATCTAATGGTTTTAGCGTTATTCTGAAGGTTTCAATTCGCAAATCTACTACTTCAAAGATTTACTTCTGGAATGCAACTACAGCCGCCCATCAAAACTTCATCGAATGGTCGTGGACCTTGTGGTTATATTAATTTTCCTTTACATCCTTTGTGTAAAATGTTCTTAAGTTTTTAAACCTTGGTCCTACATTCTTTGTAGGCAATCTCTCTTTTAAAACAAACTTTCTGCATGTGCATATTTCTGCCACTTAAGTTATTTTATCGCTCATCGCCAAAATCCAACCCCATCGGGTTAATTCGAATCAAACGATTCTAGTGTAATTCTAAAGGTTTCAATTTGCAAATCTACTACTTGAGAATGTAACTATAGCCGTTCATCAAAAATTCATCAAATGGTAGTGGTCCATAATGTTGTGTGGTCGCTGAAACTTGGAATCTTAGAACCAAAGTCTGAAGTTTTGAAGTTTACAAAACTTCTAACCCACCGACTACATAGACCTGACCAAGAAAGACTTGCAACTAAGGTTAAGAAAAGCACCAAAACTTGATTGCCCCTAGTTAGGTGTGAGACCAATTTATTAGGTGCAAAGGAGTATCAGCGAATGCAAAGGATGATTGCCCATTCATTTAAATTTTGTGACGGTTTGTTCATTTACATGCCTTCCCCTTTAAATTTATCAATAGAACAAACATATGTCCAGTGCCGGAAAAAAACCTGAACATAAATGCTTCACTTTTTATGGAAACTTCTACACCTCCTTCACTTACTAAACAATGTTTAATTCACAAATATGTTTTTCTTAAGCATTTGAAAATAGGTTTAATTCGCCAATAAATTTTATTTTTTAGTTTGAAAAAAAGTTTTAATTGCCAACAAAATTATTTTTTCTGGTTTGAAAACAGGTTTAATTCACCAATTGAAATATTTTATTGGTTTGAAAATAGATTTTAATCGCCAATGGAAAAATTTTAGTGGTCTTAAAAAAATTGTATTTCACCAGGATTTTCCATAGACTTCTAATGATTAGAAAAGATTCGCCAATGGACTTTTTTTTTCACAAAAAATGAAAAAATTTGCCACTAAAATTAATATTTTTATCAAGAAGTATACAAGATTTTCCAGGATATTACACCTTCGCCGAGGGGGGGGTGTTTCTTAAAGTTTTCCCTGGAGGTGAATGAAGGGGGAGGGGGTGGCCCGCGGGTGGCATGGCCATTGGGGCCCTGCCCCCACTCCACTCACCAGCCACCAATGGTGGTGGCATGTTTTTAAATGTTTTTATTAAACCTGCACTATAAGGCAGCGGTCATATTGGGCAACCAAGGGCCCAATTTTTTACCCTATTTAGTTTCTTTTTTTGACCCTGATTGTGTAAAAGGTCTTTTGTCTAGGTATTTTTTTCGTTTTTGCATGACTTTCACCCTAGCTCGCGAAATTTTTGAAACAAGATATCACCTCAAAAAGTTGGCGAGCCCAATATTCTAGTGGTGCATTTTTTTTAGAAATTTTGCTATTTGGTAGCTTTTTTTGCCTGTTGAAGCTAAATGTTCATTTTTCACTCCAGAGCTCACAACTTTTGCATTGTTCCTCCATTTTTCATGATTCCTGGGGCATTGGAAAGGTCTCTTCAAGCTCTTCAAAGTTACTCATGCACTTTTTCCATATTTGGCCTAGGTATAATTAATTTAGATTATTGTGTTTTAACACTCTAGTTAATTACTTGGATATTTTAGCCCCTGGAATATTTTTTTCACATGGGATGGCTTCATTTGGGCTGATTTATATGTATTTCATGTATTTTTTCCTTTGTGGACATTTTGAGCATCATTTGTAAGCAATTTTTTGTATGTAAACGTACTGAGATAAAGTGCCACACTATTGTACATGCATTTTGGGGATTTTACACATAAGGTTGTGCCATATTTTGTACTCACACTATAATATAAAGTGTCATGGGGGGGTTGTGTAGTTCCTTTATTATTTTCCATCACACCTTTGTCAAGTGAGTGTCCCTCCAAGATAACAAAGAATCCATGTGATTTTAGCCTCATGCATGTGTACCTTGTTTTTGTACACCCTTTTTCAGTTGCAAGTACATTCTTCTGCACTTTCAGATGTTGTTTCTTCTCCTTCGTGCACTACATGGTGATACACAAAGTTTTAGTGGATTTTTCAAACCTCTCCCAAGTCAGCATTATGGGGGGTATTATACTATCCATGCTAATGCTTCCTTGGTTTTTCTTTGGAGTGAACTATGTATCTAGTATTTGTTCCTATGTACTAGGTGGATGCAGCAGCTGGTTACCCATGCATTTTGGTGAGATGGAACATTTACCATATATACACTCTTGCATTCCTATTTTGTGGAGGCAACCTTCTATCCTCAGTTGATTAGTGTTCTTCAAACTATTGGCACCTGTATTTTCAACTTGCATTGGTTGAGTAGTGTCATTGGGGTCACTCGTACAAATTCATGTGCCATCTATATTTTTGATTGACAATTGTTATTTCCTTTGTTTCCATCTGATCATTGTTCAAGTAGTGTCATTTGGGACACTCATGCAGATTGTTGTCTTCGTGATCCTGATCATCCTATCTTTCAAAGGAGGTTCTTCAGTTACAACACTATAGTAGTCATCTTTCAACAGCTTTTTGTAGCTTCTTCATGCTTCAGTGATGTTCTTTTGTTTCTCTCTTTTGGAGAGGAGTTTTCTCCCATAGGGTTTTTCTCCTTTTCTCCATTTATTTAGGATATTAGTTTTCTTATCTAGATAAGTATTAGTTGTCTTATCTAGACTTTACACTTTCCTAGGTAGTTATGAGTTAGTTGTCTCATGTGATTAGATTAAGACACTTGTCATGATCTTTTCTTATCCTATCTATCACCCTTGCCTTTATAAGTAAGGAATCTCTAGCATATTTTGCATTGTATTGTATTGCATAGATCATATTATATCATATTGAAATCCTTGTTTGGTGGAATAGAATCTTCCATTGTTGCTTCTCTCTATCTTTTGTGGAGATTATTTGGTGTTGCAGATTGAAGATCTTGAGTTGATCACTTCAACATGCAACTTCACCACTTCTCTTTTCCACCCATAGGTCTTGGTGTAGACTCTACACGCTCAAGACCTATGGTTCTAATACCAATTGATGCAAGACAAAATTCTTCTCTGGCTTTCCACAATAATCAATAAACAAAGCTTCACCCAAATCATTGATAGTAACAAATCCTCTCACATTCAATTTTATTGATCATAAAATTTCACAGTACCACAACTACAAACTCCAACTAGGCATCTCAAAATTTATCGAACTAAATGTGTTTAAAATATTGTACAAAATTTATTAAACAATAGGCAAGATTTTTGCCACACAACCTTCCAATTCAAAGCTTGATTATAATTCTAAAATTGCTCAAATTTTATCAAAGCCTTCTCATTTCATTAGTTCAACATCTATGTACATTAGTATTTTTTTTTCACTTTTTTGCTCCAGCCAAGACACACATGCTCTTTGGGCATTTACTCTCCTATCTTCTTAGGCTCTTCTTTT
Organism: Sequoia sempervirens; assembly: GCA_007258455.2. Lineage (NCBI taxonomy): Eukaryota > Viridiplantae > Streptophyta > Pinopsida > Cupressales > Cupressaceae > Sequoia > Sequoia sempervirens. The sequence continues at coordinate 191,157,023 of VDFB02047230.1, read as the reverse complement.
TTGTTTCTAGCTAGTCTTCTTGGAAGATCAACTTCCTCCTATCGTGTTTCTCTTCTTTTGAATGCTCCCCAAGACATATAGCATCTGCAAGTTGAAGAATCAACATTCCTCTATCCAAATAATTCAACCTCCACCAACTGTGTGCACTATTGTGAAGGGGATCTATTTATAGACAAAAAAAATTACAAATTGTGTGTTTCCTATTCATCATGCTATGTGGGTAGTGTCTTCTATTCTTCCTTTATTTCCATGTGACTTCTCCACTACCCATGGTTTATTTCCCTGCCTCTTTTAATATATATTGTCTCCTCTTCATTATTTTGAAGGTGAATAGGCAAAGACTTAGGAAAATAAACTTCAAAGTCTGATTTGAATTCAAAAACTCTTCAATTCCTAGAAAACAATTCATGTGCTAATCTATGTTTCCATATTGCATATGCATTGATCAAGGCAGTTGTAAAATACATATGACAAAATTTCATAAGTTGTGATGAATGCTAACACTAATCAATTAAAATCAACTAGAATTTTAAACTTTCCCTTTCACCTCCTATGCACACATAAATTAATTTGTCTCCTCTTGAATGCTCCTACACCATGTATAGTAAATCTAATAGTTTCCTCCAAAGAGGAAAGCCAAGTATCATTGTGGGAGATGTGATGGAAAGTGTCATAAACTAAAATAAGGTAACTTGGGAAATAAATAAAATAAGTAAAATTAGTGGAAATTTAAAGGTCATAACATGTAAGAAAATTATAAAATAAGTGATAACAAGGGTCATGTAAGTGTTAAAGATATTGGATAAATGTAAAGGTGAAATTTTAATTAAGAAATGAAAGTTTCATATACAAGAAACTAAAAAATTAGTTAAGGCTTATGCTATGTAAATGTAAATAAAATCATGTCAAATGAATCTAAATGAAAATTATATAGGAATATCTATTTTTATTAAAAATGAATGAAGTTTATTGGGGGCATACATTAATTTGCATCATCTTGAATCCCTAGAGTGGAAAAACAAGAATTTAAATAGAAAACATATGAGAGAAGTACAAAAAGAAGGAAAAGGGATCATGAAAAAAAGGAGTACAATAGAAACTTGTGTCAAGATGCATCATGAAAGATGTATTTACATAATCCACAACTTTAATGAATGTGTGAAGCCATGAAAGTTAAAGGAAAAAGTAAATATGAGGAAAATTATGCATTATAATTTTGATACTTTGATAATTAGTTTTGAGATCAACTGGAAAAAATGAATAAATCCATAATCCTCAATAGGTTGTCCTCTTCCCAATCCCAACATGAAAATGTATCCATATTTTCCAAATTAGTGTTTACATTGGAAGTTCTATAATCCTCAATGATATTTTCCCCTTTGACAACAATGCACCTAGAGGATTTATCTATTTTCTATGTTTTGGAACCCATATTTGTTTTCTTTATTTTTCTTCCATTTAAATATTATTGGTTGGATTTTTCTTTAAATTTTTAGTAACTTTTTGAATTGGTATCTCTTTGATAGTCATATTGTTTGATTTTATCCTATTAGGATGTCCTTAATATTTTCCCAACTATAGTGAGATAAGACTCATATGAATGTTCATATTTAGTTGGACTCTACTCCTATCCTTTCACAAACAACTAATTTATTACTCATGCTCTTGATCTTGTTGTTCCTTGAATAATTTTTATAATTTATATGATATATAATTTTTTCCTTGTGATGGTTCTTTCATAGAGATACAGTAAAATTCATGGTTTTTTTGGAAGAGGTTAGTAATGGTTTCTTGGAATTATAAAATATATCCCACTATGAATAAATTTAACATATTGATGTAGAATTAAGGGAATTGTTTGATATTTTTCAACCCAAGGACAAATAAGGATCATGCTAATGTTGGAAACAAGCAACACTGAGAGGGGGGGTGAATCAATGTTCTGCAAAAATTAACTTTCCTATTCTGATCTTTAATCCACTTAAAACATTTAATCAATGGTAATATGTAGAAATAGAAAGCAAGCAACCATACAACCATAACACCATTACACAAGGATTTTTACATGGAAACCTTGTTAGGGGAAAAACTACAGTGGATGGCCTATCCACAATAAGTTTTGAATATACCCAAAAGAAATATTACAAAATGGGAATGCACTTGCATTTAGGCTCACTACCTAGAGCTCACTTCTCAAAAGGATGGGCTCACTTCCCTACAATGATTTGGAATAGATCCAAAAGAGAATGAACTGAATGAATAGCATCTACTAATGCTTGATTATAGTTTCGGTTAGGCTCTGATGAAGATCTTCTATCCTTTTGATTGATACTAAACTTTTGCTCTGCTCTGCTCAAGTTCGCACACAAAATGAATGAACTGAATGAATAGCATCTACTAATGCTTTATTATAGTTTTGGTTAGGCTCTGATGAAGATCTTCTATCCTTTTGATTGATACTAAACTTTTTCTCTACTCTGCTCAAGTTCGCACACAAAATCTTTATGTGCAAGTGAAACTGCACATGATATCGCTCTAATAATATTTAGATATTCACAACATACATCAATACACATTTTTCATATGCAAAATGATACAATTGATCATCTAAATATATTTGTGACTAAGGATTTAATCGCTACAAGTCAGCTCAATAAAACTTAAGAATATTTGCAACTTGTTGGCCAAAATCATGAAAAATTTTGATGTGTATCCAAACAAGTTGGCTAGTCCAAAGCTAGGACCCATAATTAAACTTTTGAACATGAGAACATCTTAAATAATTTTACTTTACACATCTGCAGTGCGCCACATTCACTGAGTTAGCTACAACAACCAAGTAAATAGAAAATATCCTACCAAACCTCCTAACTCATACTACAACTAATGCAACACCAAAAAACTCAATAATAAGATAATCCACATGCTCATCAAGCAATTCTATGGATCCACAACACAAAATGATGATCCGGTGAAGTTGTTTGACTAGATACCCTATTCCTTATGTATTCTACCGGTGACACACAGTATTTCACTTTATCTACCGGTATGACTAGATACAAATCTATGGACCAAGGAGATGACTTTAGTTGCCATCAATGACAACACTAGATTCCATATGCCAACAATATCCCCCTTTGGTATTGATGGCAACACTTAGAGGAAAAATGACTGTGTTGAAACTGGTAAATACACTTCCAAAATTCAGAATACTGCTCCCCCTAATAATTTTAAGTCATTTTTCATTGCGCTCTCTCCCCCTTTGACATCAATGACAAAATTGGGAAATCCAAAATTGTAGAAACTATTGAGACTTAAAAAAATTTGAAAACGTTTGCAAAGTTATTCTTCAGCCCACTTAAGTTTGAGTCCCAAATACTTCTCAAACTCTCCAAAATGGTTATATGACCACAAAGCAGATATGACAAGGTTTTTGTTGCTTCGAGACTTACTAGATCAAGAGTGGTCGTAGCATATTGAGCTTCTTTCAGAGTGTTTACCATCATCTCAATCTTTGGACTTATCAGTCTCCTGAGTTCACATACTCTGCAAATGATCCTTTCATTTTCAAATTTCAAATACTTTATTTGGTTGAGCAAATACATTACCTAATTTTTTTGATTACAAACACTACCGGCTAATGGTTCAAAAGTGTTGGAAATATTGACCAATTGTTGTTCAATGTCCTTCATCTTCTTTTCATTTGCTACTTCTCTTCCTTCAAACATAGTATCTTGAATATTATTTATGCAAGTACTCAACAGAGCTTTGTCTTTGGCAATCAATTCTTTTAGGCTACCCACTCTCTTCTCCTGGAACTCCTTTTTCACTTTAACCAAATTTGATTTCTCAAGAGATTCAAAATGTGAATCTACAAAATTTATTAGCTTCTTTAACTCACTAGAGGAGGAACCTAATGGGTCCACAACATAAGTAGGCATATTTTTTTGTAAAACTCCATATGCAAGCTTTAGCAGTTCACATTCCTCTATGTGAGACTTTAGTATCTTTTCACTCGCTTTGGCTTGAGAAATTTTAGCTACCTTCATCATCTAAATTGGAGATAGAGTAGATAGGTTGATTGATCTTTCATCTAACTCAGGATTTGATTCTTCCTGTTGCTCCAATAGAGATTCCTTCACCTCCTTTATTATTATTTCTTAATGATTTTCTTTTTCAATATTGGATTCTGGTTTAGGATTGATTTTAGGCATTTCAGTTTCTTCAGTATGCACTTCTTTTTCTTCAGCAACCAGCTCAATTGGAACCTTATTCACCATAGGTGTCTCAGTATTTTCCACATTGGGAGAAGTTAGAATATCCTCAAATCCTATAGGATCAAACACATACATGTTCTCCTCATTCACATTCCCTTCTTCTAATTCATTTACCTTTACATTCACTTCCTCATTTCCTTGAACATGTTCAGTATTGATCTCCTCAATATTTATCTTTTCCTTTGAAAAAAAATCTTCCAGTATTACCTTAGTTTCACTAATAACAACATCAGTTTCACCAATCATGATTTTATTTACTCTTGTCTTTCTTTTGAATTCCTTTTTAGCTTTTCGAAGGAATAAATCCATTTCTTCAATTTTCATTTTCGGACACAAATCGGCAAGAACTCTTTTTCTCATATTTTCTTCCTTTGTTCTGGCACTCTCCCTCCTATATTCCAAAGCATTATATAGGCTTCTAGGCAAGCTAGACAGGATTTCAACAAGAGTTTTATTGAAAACATTCAAGTGCTTGATTGTAGCTTCTTCAAGAATTTTCTTACCAAATTCATCAAAAGTCTCATACAGGTTACAGAGTGGCATGATATTTCCATCTTTTATTGTTGCATTCTCAACTTCCTCAACAGACATACTATGCTTGTCAACTTTGGTCTATTTCTTTGCTTCTTCACCTTTTATAGAAGGTTTTCTCTTGTCCAGTTTGACAACATGAGTCCCAGTAGCTTGTATCTCTCTTACTACTTCTAAGTCAGTTTCTTCCTCTTCATTTGCAGATACAACTTTGTAAGTTCTTGAGATTTTATTCTTCTTCGTTTTTGTGGAGGCTTCAGCTTGATTTGATTGTGTTGCAGGGGAACTCCTGATAGATCTAGTGTTAGCAGAAGATGTTCCCAGACCAGTTGATTCTACCTTTTCCTTCTTCTTAGCTACTTTAGCTTCATCTCTTTTCCTTCTTATTTCTTTCAGTTTTTCCACAGGAAGACCCATACTCTCTACAAAAGCTTTTTTTTTTTTTCTTACCCTTCTGGCTATCATGGGATTTTTCAGATCAAGATGTACCTACATACTTTTCTCTACATAGGTACCAAATCTTTCTTCACCATGATCCAGTGGTGAATTTAGCAAGTTTTTTTCATACATCCTTAGAATTTTTTCATCCACTTCATAACCCATAGGCATGATCCAAATTGTTCTAAGATCAACAACTTCCGTTTGACACTGATCAATGTCTACCATGAAGCATATAGTGTCTTTTTACTACTCCACTATTGTGGTAGGAATTCTCTCTCTGGAATGCATCAAATTTTGAAAACTTTTAAAGTTTCCCAATAGGATTTTGTTGTGGGTCTGTCGATCACCTAGTCCACATAACATATCCTAGATCTAAATAGCTATCGGCATACCATTACGCTATTGAACTTTACCAACTCCTGGTACCTCACCCGAGAAGTAGAAAAACAAACATATCAACAAGTTACCATACTTGAATGTGTTTTTCTTATCCTTCTTTATTTTTTCCAAATTCTCCAATATTTTACCTCTGAGTAACTCACATAGATCATAGTCTACATTCTATTTGACCATTTCATATGTTGCATAGATGGTTGTGTTGGATATAGAATTTTCCTGGATCGAGTGGTAAATCTTGTAGCCTATAACCATAGATGAAAATTTTGCATCCACTGTGGAAATATCATCTATTGTCATTGCTTTTTTGTCCCAATGGGAGCCAATCACTTTAGTAACCTTATTATTCTTCACTGACTTCAAAACTGGAAGTCTATCAGTGGATTTTAAGCCTGTCACTACTAAAATAGCTTCCTTAGATATTTTGAATGGCACATCCAACCACAAGAATTCATCATGGAAATGGCTCAGTATATATCAAACCCATTCATCTTCTTCAACTATGGGGAATTTCACAAATTGCACAAATTTCTTATCTTCTAGGGTTTTGAATTCTGGTTTCACAGTAAAATCTTCTTGAACTATGTGATGAGAATATAATTCCAATAACTGTGAACTACCCAAATCTTCAATATTTTTGTGCACATATGCCCTAATTTCTTCAATATGCAGGACTTTGTACAACACTGATGAAAATGCACCTAAGGGTTTTGTATCTACTGACTTATACGGGTGCCATTTGAACTTTGGATGTGGCCTATCCTTAACTTTGAATATCAGAGGAGTAGACATGATTTCAATCACACAAATTTATAGGTTTTCAATAAATACCTTTCGGGGATGAAAACATAATTTGATTGTAGATTTTCCTTTATGCTTGTGTCTCTCACAAATTCGCAATGATCACCTCAAAGCTCTCTAGAATGCTTTTCTCCAAAATGCAATATGAAAAATGAGGGTTGAAGTCATTAATTTTATTGTCCACATACCTAACTCCTTTATTTTTTCAATAAATGCTCTCTCCCTAACTCATCTGATTTTCTTCCTTTCAGGCACCGAGATAGATGACTCTTATGTGGATCGCCAATATGCTTCACTAATAATTCTAACTGGTCGAGCAATATCTAAAAGGTATCAACTCTCCTGCTAGACATATCCGGATTATAGTATCATCCACTTGTAAGAGAGGGTTTAGGAGATTTTCTCGATAGCTCCCCTTATGTTAGAGACCTAAAATTAATTTCCTAAGGAATTACAAGAAGTTGCTTTTGGTGCAGGTCCATTTCCTTCTATAGAGGGATTCTTCTTCCCCCATTTCTTCTATATCTGCTTTTTTATCACATCAGTAGTAACTTTTCCTTTACATTTAACATCCTATTGTATGTTTTGTTTTATCGGACCTCTTCTGTTCCAACAGAATCTGGAAATATGTCCAAGTTCGTTGTAGTTATAACACACAACATTTCTTTGTCCAGACCAACTATTCCATTGACTTTGTCTTGATCTGCATTGGTTAGCAATATATCCAAATCTATTGCATGCATAGCATCCGACATCTCTATAAAAAAATTTCATCACAATTTTGCATTCACTTGACTTATGACCATACTTATAGCAATTATGTAGGATTTCAGAAATACAAATCCACAAAACCCAAAGAACACCTGCATGCAAGAAACCTATCACAAAGAAAGAGAGAACAAAACAAGGGTTTTGGATCTGACAAAGTGCAAGATGTATTATCAGAGAAAAAATGAAATCAAGAAGAGAATACAATACAAGAGATCAATCCTTATAAAGGAGATCAACAACGAAAGGAAAACCTAACCCTAAGGTGAGTGCATTTAATAATTAAATATTAATTATTAAATGACTAATATGTGTGCATAAAGTGAAATCTTAAGAGGAGAGTAAAGTTAATTAATTAATTTACTCTAACACCCCCCTTAAGATGAGCTACAATGCAGCTACAAACAATGTAGAAGAAAGCAAAGGAACTACAATGCAATAGAGGGTCCCGGCAACATGGCCTGATCAGGTACCCGAATACAACAAAATCTCTATAAAGTGGAGAAATAGAGAAAACCTCATGGGAAAAACTCTACTCCAAAAGAGAGAAAAGAAAGGAATTAAATGCACTAATGAAAGAAGGATAGGAGGTGGATTACATGATACCCCCCATAGACAGCTTCTATCATATAAGTACATATACAATGGTCTCCATAGGAGAGATAGAAAGAGAGAAGAAGGCCCCCCCACAATGAAGAAACTCCTTTCACAATGGTAGATGCCTGATGTAGAATTCAAAAGGAGATCCTGAAGTGGCAAATGATATTCCTCCCCTTGGGAAGAAACGGATCCAAAGGATGATGTCAAAGAAACCCTGTGAAGAGTGATGAACCAATCTGTCTCAAGATGTGTGCCATGATAGGATGCTAAAGAATCTTGCTGTCTGAACTGAAACAAATGATGTCAAATCCAAATGGATGTGGAGAATCCTGAAATACAACCTCTAAATGCACTGATAATGGTGGGTGTACAATGATAACCTAATTGTCAAGGTAGAGGAGATGAATGTCCTCAAAATAATCCTCCAAATGTGTGATATAGGACTCAACAAACAAGAAAGATATGTTTGCAAGATAAGAGTCCAAAGTAGCTATGTCTGGAAGGTGAATGATGCCTTATTGCACTAAATCAGGAACAACAGGAGATGTTGATGAAGTCTCAGTCTGAAGAGTAGGAACTGTGAGACAAGCCTCTGATCCATCGAAATATGTAAGGGTGTCTAAATACTCAAGTTCCTTTAAAGTATCATGATCAAAGGGTGCATTCTCTCTCCAAGAAATGGGTAAGAGACAATCTGAAGTAGGATCCTCTGGGAATGGAGAGAGATTGGGGTCTCCATAGATCTCCCAAAGACGTGTCCAAAAGTGGGTGGGGACAATCAATGTCTAATATAGCCCACACAGTGTCATCATCAACACTAGACCGTATAAGTCCTACTATGTGATCTCTAATGATATCCCAAGCTATTTTTCCCTTTGAAGTGGCTAGTTCAAGTATGAGATCATACAAATAAGGAAAAATATCAAGCCACCTACAATGTGTAAGTATGCCCTTTGCCCATGACTCATAATTACCCCGTTCCAAAAATACAACTAAAGGGTGAGTAGAAAAACCCATGATAACTCTTAAAATTAAAAACATCTGAGAATAAATGACCTCAATACTGATAAATCAGATCAAATAAATCCATCCCACGCAAATAAATCATTTCCAGGTGCCAAAAAGTCCAAGTAATTGACAGATGTGTGAAAACACAAAAAACTGAATAAAATGTACTTGGGGCAGATTCTTGAAAAATAAATGATAGATATGGAAAGATCACAGAAACACCTTTCCAATGCCTATTGGTTTGCAAAAAATGGAGCAAAATTGAGCAAGTTATGCCCCTCGAAGTGCAAAAAGGATCATCAGAATTTGACTACGAAAAAGTGCAACCAAACTAGAAGATTTTGAAAATTTTCCTACACCATCAGGACGAGCTTGGAGCCAGCTTTCCAACGACTATTCATTTTTGAAAAACAGAGATCCGATGCTCGATTTATGTCTGATTTACCGAAAGAGGTAAAAAAATAATAAGAAGGGGCCCTAATGGCGCCCTGGTGGCTCCTCTTGGACCGACGGCGCACGGGCAGCGCGCGGGTGGTTGTAGGCTGGTGGCTGGCGATTAACCACAGGCAGTTATTGCTAGCGGTGACCGCTGGTGGCCGCCAGCGGTGGTAGCTAGGCGGTGGCTCCGCCGGCTGGAGCGGCTGGCGGGTGGCCAGCAGGCGACAGCCCAAATTTTAAAAAAACTTTTTTTTTAAATTTTTTGCCTCAAACTGCATGCCCTGGGGCTGTATGGCCTTGGGGCAAAAAAATTTTTCCTTCTGGTGCAACTGTGTCTGAATCAAACATATATTATATGAAAATAGGGGTTTTTGGATGCTGCGAGCTCAACGGTGAGGTCCTTTTGAGGTCAAAGTACCCCAAAAAAAAGTACCCCCCTATTCCAAAATAAAAAAGAAGACAAACATAGATCTGATGCAACTAAAACCTAGTTCTCTAAATCTTTCAAAAAACTGAACAAGCTGCAGCAGATCTTGCTCTAATACCATGTAGGATTTTAGAAATACAAATCCATAGAACCCAAAGAACACTTGCATGCAAGAAACTTGTCACAGAGAAAGAGAGAGAACAAATCAAGGGTTTTGGCTCTGACAAAGTGCAAGATGTATTATCAGAGAAAAAATGAAATCAAGAAGAAAATACAATACAAGAGATCAATCCTTATAAAGGAGATCAACACCGAAAGGAAAACCTAACCCTAAGGTGAGTGCATTTAATAATTAAATATTAATTATTAAATGACTAATATGTGTGCGTAAAGTAAAATATTAAGAGGAGAGTAAATTTAATTAATTACTTTACTCTAACAAATTAAAACATTGACCTGAGAATGATGGTCTACTTGAGTTCACCCTACTTCTACAGTGAGAAGCCATATGACCAATTTTTTTGGAGGAATAACAATAGTCATTAAATATTTGAGCATTTGGTTTCCTTACCAAATCTCTTCTAGTTTCTTTCATTTGTCTTCCTTTTCTGAATCTTCTTTGTCCGAAATTCCTTTTTCCAAAGCTCTTTTGTCCAAATCAGGAGCTTTCTCCTTCTTCATATCCACGACCTTGTCTGTCACCATCAATCCTTTGTCCCTTGATTAGTTCATCAGGTTTGGCTGAGCTTGCTTTTAATTTCTCCTTATACTCATTAATAGTATCAAGTTCATCTCTGAGATCATCAAGCTACTTTTCAATCATTTCTTTATTGTTCTTGGATTGCTCCAATTCATTATCTAGTTGTTACATTGTTCAAACTTTTATTTCAAATATTGTGCAAGACTTTCTTCATTCTTCTTCCTGTCCTCAATCTCCTTGGTCATTCTCATCAATGATAGATTCCATCTCACGCTTCAAGGCAGCATTCTATTGGGAAGACTTTTCACATTCTTTTATTTTCTCTTTCAGAGCTTGACTGAGTTGTTCATCTTCCATGGTTTTTTTCTTTTGTTTGAGCTGACCACATAATTCCTTTCTTTTCTCCCTTGATTCATTGATCTTTTCTTTCAATGATTGGATGAATTTTTATGCATTCTCAATATTTTCTTGTAGTTCTCGGATCTCAGATTTTGACTAGTGAAGATCATCCAAGGCTACCATAAGTTGTTGTTGAAGACTTCTTATATCCATTGAGAACACTTTCCAAGATCTCCCCAAGTTGTTAGACTTCTTTCGAGGAACTAGCTCTGATACCAATTGTTGGAAACAAGCAACACTGAGAGGGGGGTGAATCAGTGTTGTACAAAAATTAACTTTACTATTTTGATCTTTAATCCACTTAAAACATTTAATCAAAATTAATATGTAGAAATAGAAAGAAAGCAACCATACAACCATAACACCATTACATAAGGATTTTTATGTGGACAACCTATTAGGGGAAAAACCACAGTGGATGGCCAATCCATAATAAGTTATGAGTATACCCAAAAGAAATATTACAAAATGGGAATGCACTTGCATTCAAGCTCACTTCCTAGATCCCACTACTCAAAAGAATGGGCTCACTGCCCTACAATGATTTGGAATAGATCCAAAAGAGAATGAACTAAATGAATAACATCTACTAATGCTTGATTACAGTTTTGGTTAGGCTCTAATGATGATGTTCTATCCTTTTGACTGATACTGAACTTTTTCTTTGCTCTGCTCAAGCTCGCACACAAAATCTTTATGCGCAAGTGAAATTGCACATGACATCTCTCTAATACTCTTTAGATATTCACAACATACATCAATACACCTTTTTCATTATGAAAAATGATACAATCGATTATCTAAATATTTTTGTGACTAAGGATTTAATCGCTACAAATCGACTCAATAAAACTTAAGAATATTTGTAACTTGTCGGCCCAAATCATGAACAATTTTGATGTGTATCCAAACAAGTTGGCTATTCCAAAGCTAGGACATATAATTAAAATTTTGAACATGAAAATATCTGAAATAATTTCACTTTACACATCCATAGCATGCCACATTCACTGAGTCGGCTACAATAACCAAGTAAATAGAAAATATCCTACTGGACCTCCGAACTTGTACTACAACTAATGCAACACCATAAAACTCAATAATAAGATAATCTACGTGATCATCAAGAATTTCCATGGATCCACAACACAAAACGATGATCCAGTGAAGTTGTTTGACCAAATACCCTATTCCTTACATATTATGTCGGTGACACACAGTATTTCACTTTATCTACCGATATGACTAGATACAGATCTGTGGACCAAGGAGATAACTCCAATTGCCATCAATGACAATAGTTGAAGCCATATGCCAACAGCTAAATCTTTTCAAGGTTGGAATAATATGAAATAGATTTGGATCCTCTCTTTGATCTATTTTTAATTTGAAAATAATTATCCTAGGGTATCTTGAATTTTACCACTTGAGAATTCAATTGATGTGTCCAAATTAGGATAAGTTTATCTTTGTAATTTATGATTAAATAAGATTATTTCATGTACATGATAAATGTAGAGCCAAGATCAACCATTATTCCATAAATTGGATTATATTGAATGATTTTTTTGATGTATAGCATCCCATGTTAACCATTAGGTTGTATTTCTTCATAATAAAATATAATTGTAGGTGTGACCAATGACATAGTATAGGTTAACTACACCTAATCCATAAAAATTTGAGGCATATTTAACCCACTAAGCATCAATTCCAATAAGATCATTCATTGTAAACAAAGACAAAGAAGCCATTAAAACTAACATTCTAAATCATGAAAGCTTTACAAACATCTAATCTAAGACATTGAAACTTATCCTATTGGAGGAGTGGGTCGCATTGATGTGGAATGGCGACCCTTTCCCAATCCCTTGGATAATGAGCTTGTTTCAATCAATTCTATTGAAGAGAATCCATGAACCCAATGAAAGATGTGTGATGAAACATCATTTAAAACTATATTAACATGATGCAAGCCATTTTAACATGATTTAGATTAAGATGTGCAAATGAAAAGCTAATCTAAATGGATTCTAAGGTAAAAGATTCAAACCTTAATTACACAATACTAAGTGGATGCATTTATGTTAACATGGAAGCCATTAATGGAATCTAATCTAATATGCAAGTAAATTAAACTAAAAGATGCTAAATAAGTGCTAAATATGAGTGCAAGTGCAAATTATTTTAATAGCATAATTATGATGTTAAAAGATAGAGCCATTTGTCTCCAAATAGTGACCTATTTATAGGAGGACAAATGAGAAATGAAGGGTTGAGATTAAGAAAACTATCAATGGTCAAAAAGGAAAGAAGATGGAGGCATGGATCATGCATTCTCATCACGGGTTGAAAATGCAAGTTGATATTTAATCAAGGGTTTACATTCATCCAAAAAAATACACTTTCAGAACTTGCACAAGAAGTCTTCAAAATTAACTTGCACATAAAGTCTTGTAAGTTAACTTGCACATGAAGTCTTGTGAGTTTGTTATAAGGAATAATATTCCTCTTTTTCAAATGAGTGAAGAAAGAGAATATTCTTTGGAATATTCTCATGGGTGAGGGAAATAAATATTTAGCAAATTAAAACAAAGTTTTAATGTGCAAAAGAGGAAGGAATATTCCTTTTGGAGGAGTGTGCAAAGGAGGAATATTCCCTTGGAATATTCCCTTGCAAGTGGGGGGAGTTATATTTATTAGTAATTTGATAAATAAATAAAGTTTCAATTATGCAAATTAGGGGAATTAGGATATTCATTAAATAATTAATTTATTTAATGGAAAGGGGAAGTGATATGATATTTAATTAAATAACTTAGGGTTATTTAATTAAATAAGAGGAATTTAGGGATTAAATTAAAAAAATTGATTTATTCAATTTAATAGGATGAATGTTAGCATGAAAGGGGATGAATTAACCTAATTACGTCAATTATATTAATAGATGAAAATGAGACAATTAATTAAATAGCTAGGCTAATTTAATTAATTATGTGAAAAGAGGATGGGTTTTAGGATGAAATGATGTTAGTTAGCCAATGTGATCCATCGAGACATTTTTAAGTGTCTACATTTTTTTCCTTTTGAAGCGAGGTAAATGTTACGTTGGTTCAAAGAATGACGCTTTTTAGATTAAAAAAACTATTGCTTAAATCAAAAAAATAAAAAATTTCTAATTTTTTGGATGCCCCACTATTGCCTCAATGAAAGGAATAATCTAGTTCCCTGCCCCCTTGAGAAATTGGGCAAAAATTTTGAATTTTGGGTTGATTTCTTGACAAAGGTTAAAAATGTTTCCCAAGGGGTCCGAAAAGGCTGCGGCATGCAAAAAAATGCCAAAAATACAAAAAAATGATGCAAAATAAGCTTCAGATTGGAAAGATTGGTGAAAATGATGAAAAACCCTAGCTTCATGGTTAAATTAGGGGAAAAAAACCATAATTTGTAAGCATAAATAGGTGAGGACGAGTCACTTTCAATTCATTTATGCATTCACACCTTAAATAATTCTTGCATTTTGACTATCGGATTATTATGGGCCGACTACACTTGATCCATGAAGAATCGAAGCATATTCATGGCACTAAATGTCAATCCAATTGAGATCATTCAAAATAAACTAAACTAAGGATTTTATCAAAACTAACATGCTAAACTATGAAATTTTCAAAACACCTACTCTAATCCATTTGAAACTTATCCTATTGGGGGAGTGGTGTTTGTTGATGTGGAACGACGACCCTTTCCCAATCACAGGGATAAATGAGTTTGTTTCAATCAGTTTTATTAAAGAAAACTGATGAAACCATTGTGACATCTATGATGAAACATGATTTAAAACTAGATTAACATGATGCAAGCTATTTTAACATGATTTAGATTAAGATATGCAAATGCAAAGCTAATCTAAATGGTTTCTAAGCTAAAAGATTCAAACCTTAATTACACAATACTAAATGGATGAATTTATGTTATCATGGAATCCATTAATAGAAGCTAAACTAATATGCAAGTAAATTAAACTAAAATATGCTAAATAAGTGTTGAATATGAGTGCAAGTGCAAATTATTTTAACAACATAAGTTTGATGTTAAAAGATGGATCCATTTGTCTCCAAATAGTGACCTATTTATAGAAGGACAAATGAGAAATGAAGGGTTGAGATTAAAAATAATAATAAATTGACAAAAAGGAAAGAAGATGGAAACATGGATCATGGATTCTCATCAAGGGTTGAAAATACAAGTTGATATTTAATCAAGGGCTTGCATTCATCCAAACAAACACACTTTCAAAACTTGCACAAGAATTCTTGTAAGTTAACTTGCACATGAAGTCTTGTGAGTTTGTTATAAGGAATAATATTCCTTTTTTTTCAAATGAGTGAAGAAAGAGAATATTCTCTAGAATATTCTCATGGGTGAGGTAAATAGATATCTAGCAAATTAAAACAAATTTTTAATGTGGAATATTCCTTTTGTAGGAGTGTGCAAGTGGGGGGAATTAGATTTATTAGTAATTCAATAATTAAATAAAGTTTCAATTATGCAAATTAGGGGAATTAGGATATTCATTAAATAATTAATTTGTTTAATGGAAAGAGGAAGTGATATGATATTTAATTAAATAACCTAAAGTTATTTAATTAAATGAGAGGACTTGAGGGATTAAATTAAAAAATTTGATTTATTCAATTTAATAGGACGAATGTTAGCATGAAAGGCGATGAATTACCCTAACTAGGTCAATTAGATTAATAGATGAAAATGAGGAAATTAATTAAATAGCTAGGATAATTTAGACTTATGCTTGAGATGCTTGAGATTTCAAGTTGCTTTTAAATCAAAGAGTTGCAACTTTTTATATTGTTGAGCTGAAGATGATATAGATACCCCACTGTGCCCCAGTGGAAAAGGGATTGTTGGTATGCTAGCTTAGATATTGATGTAGACATATTTCAAGATGTATAGACAGTCATCGGCTATGGGTAGCCTCATGTATATTTTGATATATCACACTTATTTGATACTTGGATAGAATTGTCAGTAAAGATAGAAGAATAAGAAGAATAAGATGGATGGATTGACCATTGATTTTGAGATTGATTCAAAATTCCAACAATTCCATGATCCACCGAGATTTTATTAGAGATGGTGATGAGAGATGCATGATGATGATTTGATCATATCTTGGGATTGGGATTTTCTGTCTTTCCTTATTGTTTGATATAACACATAGACACTCGATGCATCAAGGTATTAATGGGACGAATGCATGAAGTTGGTTGCACTTTTGTGTCCAAATGGGAAAAAAGAATTGGAAAGATATAACGCACTCACGTTATAATGCGACACATTATGTGATTTTAAAAGAAAAAAAAAGGTGAAATGTGTATCATTTTCTTTTTACTGTTTCTCAGCTCTGCCCATAGCTAAAAACCCTCACTTTCGCGCTCGCGTTCTAGAAGGAAGGATCTCTACAAATTTCATCAAGAACAATTGGATTTTGTCTGCAAATATGGCGCCACGATGATGAAGAGATGCGGGAGGTAAGTATTTTTTTCCATTTGTTAGTTTGAAATTTATTTTGATTGTTTTAGGTTAGATTTTATTGTTTTTTTTTAATTTGTAGGAAATCTTGCAAATCCTTAACAAGAAGAGGAGGTAAATCCTCAATAGAAAAATCCTCAACAAAATCAACCTCCCCCACCATTCTCTTAATTCCCTCCTGGCACTCAAGAAAATTTGAGGAGTGAAATTGAGAACAATAGAAAACATCTTGAGAATCTTATCAGTAGGTTGAGTGATCCAAATGCTTCAACCACAGAAAGAATGCTTCTAGAAAATTCATTGAAAGACATGTTAAAAAATATAGATGCAATCACCCAACAAATATCTGGATGGCAAGATAGGAGGCAGACAGTCAAGGCATATTATGCAGACAAATTATCATATAAACAAGTAAAAGATTTAAAAATTACTAAAGGTGATTTGTGCTCTATATTCACTGACCCTAAAGACAATCAAAATCTTATGCTCAATGCAAAGAAGTTTCCTATTCATTGGTGCCACCACTAACAGATTAAGAACCATTTTTATGAAAGATGGTATATGGTCTTTGATTACCCACCGTGCAATAATTGTGAAGTCCCCCAATATTTTCTTAGGAAACTATATAGTGAGTTTGTATTAAACCAAATCCCAAATTATTTTGATATGAGGGAGTTCCAAGGGAGAGGTGAGGGGTCAGCTCAGGATAGGCCTGGTGCACAGTCGGATCCTACACAGCAAGGGAGATGACCTCTTGCTAGGCCGCCTCATGAGCAGATTGTGATGCCTGTCATTGCGAAGGAGAGTGCCAACATAGAGACATTGCAGGCGATCACAACTTTGACCTGGAGTGTCATCCATCACACTAGCCCTATTGTACAACGCCATCCAGGGGAGTCTTTAGGTGGTGAGCTTCGAACCCATGTGTGTCAATCTTGTAGGGCGACTTGTTCGTATGACCCTACCAACACTCAAGAGGGTGCTACATAAGATCCATATGCTACTACATAGCCTAATCCGTATGCATCTATGGGGATGGAGAGGATAGCTAACATTTTGCATGATGCATATGGCATTGACACTCAAGTAAAATTCAGCATGTTCATTAAATTTAATTTATTAAATTTCGATTGTGAAATGAAAGATTAACTAATTTAGTTTTATTATTTTAATAAAATTGCAGGGTCACAGTGTAGAGACTGGATACACCAATCATCCACCTACTTATTTTTGTAGTACACCTATCAGTGGGGTATGTAAAGTTAGTAAACAATTATAAATTTGTTACATGTGTTAATAGCATTGTTTTACAAATGGTATTTTAATATGTGATTTTGGATGTTGACCAGGGTACTATTGGAGGTTTCAAGGAAACACTTGCGAGTGCCAGTAGATTTGATCAAACGTTCACAGCTCCGGTAATATAGAATTTAAAGAGAACTTAAGTAATGAATTCTAAGTTTAATAGATTTGTGTAGTTTATATTCATATTGTTGGTTACGTTGTAGTACACATCATTCAAACTCAAAGCATTACTTCAAATTCGATAACTAATAATCAAAAATCTATCTGTTAATACTTGTACTCAAAATTTTGTTCATTAGATCTCATACATTATAAGTCATCACATGGATCACTATTGTAACTTTTTTGTGATTGAATAAAGAGTTGTTTTATTTTCAGATGTTGGTGATAGAAACACCACCAAACGTTACGAGGGCAATGGATATTGGTGTTTCCTCTGCTATACACTCCTCGATGGCTCTGATAGGGGAGGTATGAAGCAAATTACTAAATTTCAATTTACATTCATTGTTATAGATGAACTAGTTCTAGTGAAAAATCAAACCATGATTGATTCGTAGTTTAATTCCTATTTGGATGGTTTATACAGGGATTGAGCACACCTGAGCATCGGCGTGCAAATACTTCCATCAAGGAGAGTGATCGTGAGATGGCCGTAAGTGATTATTTGTTTAAATATATTAATTTTTATAATGTAATTTCTATATATTAATGTCTTTACTTCTTATTGTAACAGTTGAAACTTCACTAGGAGCTAAACACTAGCAGGAGGAGTAGGAGCACTCCTTGAGCATAGCAGAAATGGGTGACAGACTTATCACCATCATATTGCCCAGCAAAGGCAAAGAAAATTGTATTTGAACTAGAGCATGGAGAGAAATGAATTTTGAATGCACAGAGCCCTTTGTTGTATGCCTACATGGCAATTTTGTACATATTTTGTATTGGATATATTTGACATTGTATGCCTATATGGAATTCTCGTAAGCCTATATGGCTATTTTGTAACTATATTTTATACTTATATCAACATATATTGATGTATGCATACATGGCTATTTTCTTAATACAAATTTTTTTATCGATGGTGTCCATATTTGCAAATTATAAATTCATGGTTCAATAGATATGAGTTACATGTATTCAAGTGTATACTTCACAACTTACGCACATATAGTTTTTGACTTACGTGTGAACATCGAAAAGTTTGAAAATTTCTGTGTTTGGAAGTCAAATGTAAGCTAATTTTGCAATTCTTATTTCTTGCATACTCAATCTTATGGACTTATTCCTTCCTAGCACATATTGTGAATATTTCTCATTTGGTGCAGAAGATAGATTCCTCATTTTTGAACCACTCATAGCAAAGAGATTCACAATAAGACTTTAGCATTGGAACACTACTCCATACTTCTCTTGTCTAGACCATAAAGGATTGAAAATTCTTAATTTGATGCAATGATAGTCATGAGATGAGAATTTATATAACCATGCCTATTTTGAAACTTCACATCTAATACTGCATCAACAAGAACTTAAGAAGTGTTGCATAAGAGTGTTAGGTTTGATAGGCCTTCTCTTCCCTAAGGGAGGAGAGCCTGCATCTTGAATTTTGAACAAAATTTTAAGAAGCAAACATTTTACCTAAAAGCTTCAAACCTAGATGACATATTTGGCTAAGTCTATCTTGAAAATTATCAATGCGTTCAAACTCTAAAGGAGATTCTCCCTGAAAAGAAAACTTTACCCTTTTTCCCAAGGAAAGAAATTGCAACAAGTTGCATGTGATTTATCTTATTTCTTTCTCACAGTTCTTGGTCAATCATTCATGGCTCAGGATAGTTCCATTCCAAGGCAAGGACACCCAAAAAATCACTAAGATTCTTGTACGATCTGCAAGAAAAAGGTTTTGGCTCTTTCACAATGTAAATAATTATGTAACACTGTTTTCTTGTTTTCCTTCCACACAAAAAAATGTTCACACTTTTAGATTGATCAATGATCAATAATGGCTGATTGTCAACACTTAACATTTTTATGTTTGAACTTTAATTTATAATTTTGTATCATGACATTCGAGTAGATCACTAATATTTTAATATTTCACTATGAAAGTGGTGGTGTATTTTTGCTATGTTATTTGACTATTAATATGGTGGTGTATTTTGAACTTGATTACTACTACAAATATGTATATATTTATGTTTTTTATTAGTTTTTGTATGACCGAACCCAAAACGAACCCAACCCCAAAAAAAAATTCCTGAACTGGCGAACCGAGTTCTTGAACCCGATCCCGAACCCAAAACCGAACCAGTAACTTAGTAAAAAAATAGATTTTTCTAGTTTATATTCATAACGTTGATTACATTGCATTACACATCTTTCAAACTGAAAGAATTGCTTCACATTTCATAACTAATAACTAGATGTTGATAGATGACAAATTTTAAATTACAATATAGTTTTTACAAAGTCAACCTAAGCAGTTATGTAATTACTTCACATTGCATAACTAATAACTAGGAGCAGCTGCCAATTGCATTGGTTGTCATGGCATTCTATGAGACCACATTTCTTTGAGGCATTTTTTCAAACAGTTCACTGCCTTGTCTATACTACCACATTTTTCATACATGTCTACCAAAGCATTTTGTCAAATAGTTCAAGTGTTACCTTGTTGCTATGGCAAAAGCCTAAAACAAGTACTTTCGAACAAGCTATGGATGCTTGGAAAAAATCTATCAAAAGCATAATAGTAAGCAATATCATAGACAAGGTAATGAACTCTTTGAAAAAATGCCTCAAAGAAATAAGGTCTCATGACCTAATGGAATGCCATGAAAATCAAATGATTTTGATTGTCATGGCATTCCATCACCATAAGACCTCATTTCTTTGAGGCATTTTTTCAAATATTTCACCGCCTTGTCTATGCTAACACATTTTTCATACATATCTATCAAAGCATTTAGCCAAACAGTTCATTTCCTTGCTGCTATGGCTAAAAGCCTAAAATAGGTGCTTTTGAACAAGCTATGGATGCTTAGAAAAAATCTATCATAGCATAATAGTAAGCAATAGCATACACAAGGGAATGAACTGTTTGAAAAAAATGCCTCAAAGAAATGTGGTCTCATGGTGGTGGAATGCCATGACAAGAAAATTGTTGTGGATTGTCATGGTATTCCATCACCATGAGACCACATTTCTTTAAGGCATTTTTTCAAATAGTTTGTTTCCTTGTCTATGCTACTACATTTACCATACATGTTTACCAAAGCATTTTATCAAACAGTTCACTTCCTTTTGCTATGACTGAAAGCCTAAAATAGGTGCTTCCAAAAAATTTATGGATGCAAGTGGAAAAAATCTATCAAAGCATATTAATAAGCAATAGCATAGAAAAGGTAGCAACTATTTGAAAAAAAGCCTAAAAGAAATGTGGTCTCAATGGTGATGGAAAGCCATGCCAATCCATAGCAATTTTCTTGTCATGGCATTCATCATGCCATTCCATCACTGTGAAACCACATTTCTTTGAGGCAATTTTTTAAACAGTTCACTGCCTTGTCTATGCTAACCCATTTTTCATACATTTCTATCAAAGCATTTTATCAAATAGTTCATTGCCTTGCTGCTATGGCTAAAAGCCTAAAATAGGTGCTTTTGAACAAGCTATGGATGCTTAGAAAAAATCTATCATAGCATAATAGTAAGCAATAGCATAGACAAGGGAATGAACTGTTTGAAAAAAATGCCTTAAAGAAATGTAGTCTCATGGTGGTGGAATGCCATTACAAGCAAATTGTTGTGAATTGTCATGCCATTCCATCACCAGACCACATTTCTTTGAGGCATTTTTTCAAACAGTTTACTGCCCTGTCTATGCTACTACATTTATCATACATGTTTACCAAAGCATTTTATCAAACAGTCCGCTTCCTTGTTGGTATGGCTAAAAGCCTAAAATAGGTGCTTCCAAAAAAGCTATGGATGCAAGTGGGAAAAATTTATCAAAGCATACTAATAAGCAATAGCATAGAAAAGGCAACAAACTGTTTGAAAAAAATCCTCAAAGAAATGTGGTCTCAATGGTGATGGAATGCCATGACAATCCATAGCAATTTGCTTTTCATGCCATTCCATCACCATGAAACCACATTTCTTTGAGTCATTTTTTCAAAGAGTTCACTACCTTGTCTATGCTAACACATTTTTCATACATGTCTATCAAAGCATTTTATCAAATAGTTCATTGCCTTGTTGCTATGGCTAAAAGCCTAAAATAGGTGCTTTCGAACAAGTTATGGATGCTTAGAAAAAATCTATCATAGCATAATAGTAAGCAATAGCATAGACAATGGAATGAACTGTTTGAAAAAAATGCCTCAAAGAAATGTGGTCTCATGGTGGTGGAATGCCATGACAAGAAAAATGTTGTGGATTGTCATGGCATTCCATCACCATGAGACCACATTTCTTTGAGGCATTTTTTCAAACAGTTTGTTGCCTTGTCTATCCTACTACATTTATCATACATGTTTACCAAAGCATTCTATTAAACAGTTTGCTTCCTTGTTGGTATGGCTAAAATCCTAAAATAGGTGCTTCCAAAAAAGCTATGGATGCAAGTGGAAAAAATATATCAAAGCATACTAATAAGCAATAGCATAGAAAAGGCAGCAAACTGTTTGAAAAAAAGCCTCAAAGAAATGTGGTCTCAGTAGTGATGGAATGCCATGACAATCCACAACAATTTTCTTGTCATGGAATTCGTCATGCCATTCCATCACCATGAGACCACATTTCTTTGAGGCATTTTTTCAAAGAGTTCACTGCCTTGTCTATGCTAACATGTTTTTCATACATGTCTATCAAAGCATTTTATCAAACAGTTCATTGCCTTGCTGCTATGGCTAAAAGCCTAAAACAGGTGCTTTCGAACAAGCTATGGATGCTTAGAAAAAATATATCATAGCATAATAGTAAGCAATAGCATAGACAAAGGAGATAGGCTGTTTGAAACCTCAAAATATTAGTCTCATGGTGGTGGAATGCCATGACAAGCAAATTGTTGTGGATTGTCATGGCATTCCATCACCATGAGACCACATTTCTTTGAGGCATTTTTTCAAACAGTTCGCTGCCTTGTCCATGCTACTACATTTATCATACATGTTTACCAAAGCATTCTATCAAATAGTTCGCTTCCTTGTTGCTATGGCTAAAAGCCTAAAATAAGTGCTTCCAAAAAAGCTATGGATGCAAGTGGAAAAAATATATCAAAGCATACTAATAAGAAATAGCATAGAAATGGCAGAAAACTGTTTGAAAAAAAGCCTCAAAGAAATGTGGTCTCAATGGTGATGGAATGCCATGACAATCCACAACAATTTCCTTGTCATGGCATTCGTCATGACATTCCATCACCATGAGACCACATTTCTTTGAGGCATTTTTTCAAAGAGTTCACTGCCTTGTCTATGCTAACACATTTTTCATACATGTCTATCAAAGCATTTTATCAAACAGATCATTGCCTTGCTGCTATGGCTAAAAGACTAGAACAGATGCTTTCAAACAAGCTATGGATGCTTAGAAAAAATCTATCATAGAATAATAGTAAGCAATAGCATAGACAAGGGAATGATCTATTTGAAAAAAGTGCCTCAAAGAAATGTGGTCTCATGGTGGTGGAATGCCATGACAAGCAAATTGTTGTGGATTGTCATGGCATTCCATCACCATGACACCACATTTCTTTGAGGTATTTTTTCAAATAGTTCATTGCCTTGTCTATGCTACTACATTTATCGCACATGTTTACCAAAGAATTCTATCAAATAGTTCGCTTCCTTGTTGCTATTGCTAAAATCCTAAAATAAGTGCTTCCAAAAAAGCTATGGATGCAAGTGGAAAAAATATATCAAAGCATACTAATAAGCAATAGCATAGAAAAGGAAACAAACTGTTTGAAAAAAAGCCTCAAAGAAATGTGGTCTCAATGGTGATGGAATGCCATGAAAATCCACAACAATTTGATTGTCATGGCATTCATCATGCCATTCCATCACCATGAAACCACATTTCTTTGAGGCATTTTTTCAAAGAGTTCACTGCCTTCTCTATGCTAACACATTTTTCATACATGTCTATTAAAGCATTTTATCAAACAGTTCATTGCCTTGCTACTATGGCTAAAAGCCTAAAATTGGTGCTTTTGAACAAACTATGGATGCTTAGAAAAAATCTATCATAGCATAATAGTAAGCAACAAGATGATGCAATACAAAGATTTCCAAACCAATCAACAACTCAGGGGACTCTTGTCCCAAACTCATCTTGGAGAAGATCAAACAAAATTTCAACATTTCATCAGAAATCTACTTTTCATCCACTCAAATTCTCTTATCATTCATCATTCATCCTTCCACAAATTTGTATTCCAATTTACTCATTCAAAGCAAAAAACCATTTTAGAAAACTTTGATTCAATCAATTAGATCAACATGCATTTAAAAAACACCATTTTCAACAAGGCACTCTTCCATTCAATCAATTCATTCAACTTGTCCCAAATAGTCAATCCATCATTACAATTGGATTTTGGACTTTTAGCAGACCATCAAGCACTGTGAACATCATTATTACAATTGATACAAATCAGGAACTTGCTCTCTTAACTTTTTTCTAACTGAACTTACAATTTCATGTATTATTTTACACCAAGTCTCCTCACTCTCCAACTGTCAAAACAACATATCTCACTTCTACACCATGTCCAAGACTTCATACATCCCTAACACCATCACTTAGACAACATTATCCCAAAATCAACTCACCGATCATTGTTAGGTCAGACTTTTATTCTCTGAGCAGTCAAGGCACTACTTCTCAATGAGACATTCATGCCCTAAATTGGATAAACCAAACACACTAATTTCAAAACCCAAGATCCAAAACACTTTTAGAGACCTCTTAATGCCCATGTCCTCATATCAAAAACTCAGAATAACTTATATTGAAGAGATAAGCAATTTTTAGTCTGAACGTTGTCAAAAAGGCTACTAAAATAGGCCTGATTTTCAAAGAAGACCCCCTTCAAACATTCCCAAAACACTTAAAACCTCAAAAAAGTCATTAGACATAACAAAAAACTTCCAATTTATCCATTTTTAGGGATTAAAAGACTCCTTTTGACAGTATATAGACAAACCCTTGTTTATAGGGTGAAAAACTCAAAAATCAATGAGGGTTTCCTGTATAGGCTACATGCAAACATCAAAACCTCTAGCCAACCATTGGAACATGTCAAAATACATCTGAAAAGGAATTTGGAAACATCTTCTAACCCATGCACTTGTTCTTTCTCCACTATCATGCTGGAAACTGTTCATTTTGACTGGAAAACTCAAAATTTCCTGTGTAGTAGCAGCTCCTTCAAGGTATTCTTTCTTTTTCCTCCACTCACAAACATCAAAACATAACAAATAACCTATCCCTAACCTACTCCACCAATCTACCTAACCTACATTGGTGTAGTGTGGAAATTCCTTATAAGACTCTCAAAACTCAATGCAAAGGATTTCAAACCAAGCCATAAGAAGAATGCTCAAACGAACATTAAATTTAATGGATTCCTTCCTAAATGGATGCAAACAAATGGTGATTTCCCAACCTACTGGAAACAATCTAAATTTGAACACTAAACTCTTGCACAGTCCGTACAAGTTAAGAAACAACTGAAAAACACATAAAATAAGCTAAAACAAGGAACTCTTTGTTAATTTAATTCTTCCAGAATAAAATGATCTCTTTGCTCAGCCTTTACAATGTTTTTAAAGAAGTTTCCAACCATCAACTACTTCTTCATCTTCCTTGAATGACCTATGACTCGTCCTCTTCTTTATTTTCTTGTTTTGTCTCTTCACATTCTTTCTTTTTCTCTGTTTTACATATTTAACATTTTGACAATATTACACTTTGTGCTTTTCCATGCCTTGATTACATTTAATTTTGGCATTACATGGACTTAAATACATTTTTGACAACTTATCCTTTTGAAGGCATTACATGACCTAGGTGTTCTTGCACCACAAGTTATGGTCTCATGGTTTTTTTTCACATCAACGTGATTTGATTCACATTTTTTTCACGTGAAAATCAGCTTAAACTTGATTTTGTATTATGGAGCTATATTAAGTTGCCACTTCGAAAACCAATCTAACAATGATACAAAATAATGTTTGAGACTATAAGAAGGCATCAAAATGGCTAGTGTACTAAACAAATACTTATGATTTACGAATAATGTTGATAACTCTACTCAGTTGGCTTCTTTTTTCAAAATCATAAAAATTGAATCCTAGCATCAATAGACTCTGTATATCAAGCTACCACAATTCAAGTTACATCAAGCCCATATCACCAACAAACAGCCTGAACAATAGGAGGAATGGCCTATTTCAACATAGTACACTCAAACCCTTAAGGGATTGATCTGGTTGAACGTAGCTCAGAGCAATTCCACGTGTTTGGGTGTGAAAGAGGACCATGCCTAGTGTAAACATGCCTATTCAGATGCATTGGAATAGTTTGTTTGGTCACACGAGTTGCAGAACAAAAATTGCACCACTTTGCAACTTTCGACTGCTTCCATTTGACACTTTTTCCATCAACTAAAAACTGGAGACTACAGGAAAACCACTTCGAGATAACGAATACTGAGAGAGGTTATTGTAGAGGGGCCCAACGCAATACCATAGGATTAGACGGGAAGTTTCTAAGTGTCACATTGTCTGAGTAATCTCATGCTAAAGTTTGCATCCATTTTTCCCTTTGGACCCTTAAGGGATCGATCTGGTTGAACATAGCTCAAAGAGATTTCACATGTTTGGGTGAAAAAGAGGACCATACCTAGTGTAAACATGCCTATTCAGATGTGGTGGAACAGTCTGTTTGGTCACATGAGCTGCAGAACGAAAATTGCACCACTTTGCAACTTTCCACTGCTTCCATTTGACACTTTTTCCATCAACTGAAAATTGGAGACTACGAAAAAACCACTCTGAGATAACAAAAATTGAGAGAGGTTATTGTATAGGGGTCTGACATGATCCCATAGCATTAGACAGTAAGTTTCTAAGCATCACGGTGTCCGAGTAACCTCATGCTAAAGTTTGCAGCCATTTTTCCCTTTGGACCCTTAAGGGATCGATCCGGTTGAACATAGCTCAAAGCGATTCCGCTTGTTTGGGTGTGAAAGAGGACCATGCCTAGCATAAAAATTCCTATTCAAATGCGTTTGAACAATCTATTTGGTCACACGAGTTGCAGAACGAAAATTGCACCACTTTTCAACTTTCCACTGCTTCCATTTGACACTTTTTCCATCAACTGAAAACTGGAGACTACGAGAAAACCACTTTGAGATAATAAAAACCAAGGTAGGTTATTGTAGAGGGGCCCAATTTTATCTTATAGAATTAGACGGAAAGTTTCTAAGTGTCACGGTGTTCGAGTAACCTCATGTTGAAGTTTGCAGCCATTTTGCCCTTTGGACCCTTAAGGGATTGATCCGGTTGAACGTAGCTCTGAGTGATTCTACATATTTGGGTGCAAAAGAGGACCATGCCTAGAGTTAAAAATTTTATTCAAATGCATTGGAACAGTCCGTTTGATCACATGAGTTGCAGAACAAAAATTGCACCACTTTGCAACTTTCCACTACTTCCATTTGACACTTTTTCCATCAACTGAAAACTGGAGACTACGAGAAAACCACTCTGAGATAACAAAAACCGAGAGAGGTTATTGTAGAGGGGCCTAACATGATCCCATAGGATTAGACAAGAATTTTCTAAGCATCACGGTGTCTGAGTAACCTCATGTTGAAGTTTGCAGTCATTTTCCCTTTGGACCCTTAAGGGATCGATCTGGTTGAACGTAGCTTGGAGTGATTCCACGTGTTTGGATGCAAAAGAGGACAATGCCTAGTATAAAAATGACTATTCAGATGCATTGGAATAGTCTGTTTGGTCACACGAGTTGCAGAACGAAAATTACACCACTTTGCAACTTTCCACTGCTTCCATTTGACACTTTTTCCATCAACTGAAAATTGGAGACTACGGGAAAACCACTCTGAGATAACAAAAACTGAGAGAGGTTATTGTAGAGGGGACCAACATAATCTCATAGCATTAGACGATAATTTTCTAAGTGTCATGGTGTTCGAGTAACCTCATGCTAAAGTTTGCATCCATTTTTCCCTTTGGACCCTTAAGGGATTGATCCGTTGAATGTAGCTCGGAGCGATTCCACGTGTTTGGGTGCGAAACATGACCATTCCTAGTGTAAAAATTCCTATTACATGATAAATGGTTTTTAAAGCCATTATTTAACACAAATAACCCTAAAACACTTAAATTACAAGGTTCACCACATGAATCCCCTTATTGATCAACTTTTTTATATCATGACTCAATTGACCTAATACATACAAAAATGGTATTGAATCCTTATTAAATGAAATAGAATGACCTCAAACCATCTAAGAACACCATAAATGATCAAATGACCAAATAATAGAAACCACAAGGGTTCAAGTGTTGAAAAGATGGAGTTGGTGCTCCTGCTTTCAAAAGTATGATTGCCAACAACATACAATGTTCACAAGGCCTTTTTGAAGGCATATCAACCTCCTCAACTGACTACAACCACTTTTCAGCTTCTTTTACAAGTGTGACCCTTCAACTTCTAAGTATTTGCAAAATGACAACTTTTGGTTTGACAACATTACATTGTTATGTGCAACTTTTGAAATATTGATGTAAATGACTCCATACCTAAACTAGTGACCTTATGATGGCCTCATTACATCATCTTGACCCTTACATTATGAATTTACATACATTTTCACATTTAGGACATTCAAGGCTTCATTACACCAAATTGACAACATGCTAAGATGACATTGCAACCTCATATCCTACCAACCTAGATTGACTTAAAACACTTCCTAATGGTCCTTGTGACCTTATTAGGGAGAGGGTTGAGATAGAGAGAGACCTAAGAGAGGGAGAGGGGATAGGAGGGAGAGGTTTAAGAGAGATATAAATAAAAAAGGGAGAGGGGGTAGGAGGGAGAGGGTTCAGAGAGAAAGAGACCTAAAAAAGGGAGAGGGAGTAGGAGGGAGAGGGTTGACCAACTCTCTCCCACCCTCTC